>CM036642.1:5698750-6380000 GCA_020746105.1 Trogon surrucura
CAGGCTCCTAGGTGCGCGGCGAGATCCCCGGCGGGGCTCCAGCCTTGGTTTCTCCCCTGGGACGGCTCCTGCGCCGCCCTCCTGCCGGGGCGGCACTCGCCGCTCTGATGGATGTGTTTGCGGGAAGAGCCGTGCATCCCAGCGGAGCGACGCTGCGCCTGTTCCCGGTACATCGTAATGTCAAGTATCAATCATGCGTGATAAACAGGGTTTGAAAGCAAAGGACGCTTCAGAAGAACAGGAGAGAAGAACTTCAGGGCGAATTCAGACCTTGGGAGAGACCCCAGTGCTGGAGAGGTGACCCCCGGCAGTGGCTCCTGCGGGAAGCGCGTCTCTGCGAGCTCAGCCCCTTTGTTCTCCCCTGGGACGACAGGATTTGATTACTGCAGAAACCGTTGTACCGAGACAGCAGAAAACAACAGCCCACACTCAAGACTGATGTAAGTACCCCCAAGCTCTGTGGAATTCCGGCTCGGTAAAAGCGCTTCTGGGGAGCCCGTGAGGGCAGTGAGGACTTTTCCTGCCACAGGACCTTGAAAGTCCTTCTCCCGCTCTTGGACGGACACTCCCCTGTCCCCCCGCTTCCCTCCACCAAGGGGAGCTGCAAACCCATCGCAGAAGGGAAGATGGTTCAAGCTTTGGGCTCAGGCTTGGGCTCCTGCTCTGGAGCCAGCGCGTTCCACCCGAGGACATCCCCGCAACCACGGCCCACGCTCCGTCCAGCCCGACCCTCCCATCCGATCGGGCTCCTTCGCCATGAGCGCTGATTTACGGACGGCCCACGGATGCCTCTTCCGACACCAACCCGCGCCGGGCCACCTCGAACGACCTTGTGCAGATCAGGCGCAGTAAATCTGCTGGGGCTTCGCTGCTTCCATTTGCACGTCTCTCTGATTTATTTCTTTTTTTCCCTTTCAGTGCCTTCAGCCTCAATTAAGTAAAATAGCTTAGCGTGCGCCTGCATTACAGTCCTAGTCCCATTGACATTTACACTTGAGCACGGCTCTCTGAAGCACCCCACTGTACGGGAACCTTTAAATAGCCTTGTTTCCATTTTGTTGCGTGTCACTGCCGATGATAAGGTACAAAACTCTCCGGGAGCCGGAGTGAGGAGTCCACGTGTGCACGAGCTGCAGAACCCACTCCTCTTCCTGCAGAAGCCCCCTTTCGAGAGCTCATTTGTCTCCTGCGCTTTCTGCAAGGCTCAGGGGTGCATTGCCTGAGCTCCAGGGACAGGAAAGAGAATGCCTCTGAAAATGGATCGTAACGACCGACTCAGAGATTCGTCGCGCTGGATGCGGTCGTGCCGCTGCCTGGCACGGTGGGGCACACACCCTGCTCCCACTGACGCCTCGCAGGGTTTAGAGGTCTTGGAAAAAGTGATCCGTAGCCTTTAGACAAATCCCAGAGCTGGGGTAGGGTGGATGGGAGCCGTCCTCTGCTGCAAAACGCTCCCCCTGAGTTTCAGAGCCTGGATGTATTTAACTTTTAGCAAAACACCAGCAATCAGGAATCTTTTCTTCATAGACACAAAAGCATCTGTGGCGAGGTCTCCCGGATAATGACGCCGATGCACATTAGCATATATTTTCTTGAGAACGGAACTGTCATAAGGCTAGCCTTGAAAGCTATTTGGAGTATTTACAGCTTTTATGAGGCCCCCCCGGGAGAGAATAATCTTAAAGTACTGCAGACACTGCTTGGAAAAACTGTGAAAAACATTCAATTTAGGAACAATTTTGCCTCCATCCAGCTGTCTGTGGTGAGCTCTTGCTCCCACCGCCGGTTATTTCACCCCCCAGGACTCCTCTGCCAGAGCAGTGGGTCGCAGGAGAAGCAACTCTGATGGCACGAGCGGAGAATTAGGGCTCTGGATGGGGAAAGGGCAGCAGCAGACAGAAAGTTTCGGGAGAGAAGGTGATGTCTTCATGCAAATTTGGAAATAAGGAAGAAAGGGGGAGACATGTGAGAAGACAAAGCAGCTGAATTGTCTCTAAACAGCATGCTTGTCATACTTTTTCAGGAGGCACCGATGGATTTCTGAGTCTACCCGAACGCATGTGTCGTGTCCTATTACCCCATCCTCAGGATTCTGTAACCATGTCAACCAGAAGGGAAGACAGGGAAAGCAAGCAAAAATAGAGAAGGAAAAAAAAAATAAAAAAGGAAAACTCAGCCTGAAACCCACTATCTCTGGGATTATGCAAAACACATGAGTACCTGATCCAGCTTTCTAAATTACAGGGTTTTACAGCTTTCTGTTTATAGTGGGATGTCACAAGTCGTAATGATCCGCTATATCATTATGGGAGCAGATGCCAAACTCGGATCTCTGCGTGTTTCTAAAAAGGCTCTCGCTCGCCGTCGTGCTGCGGGAGGGCTTCCAGAGCTCCTTGGCAAGTTTTGAGGACGGGGATAACGCTTGCCCAGAGGCGTGTGCACATGCAAGCGCAACTGCCACCACATGGAGCCGCTGCCCCTAGCTGGGGGGCACGGACCCCCCAGCCCACCCGGAGCTGTGCTCTCTGGTCCTTTAATTGCCACTGTGCTGCCACGGTCACTGCTCGATTGCCGTTTTGCCATTGCTTAAAAACTTCAGCAAAAAGCAGAAGCAATCCGTTCTGGCCATGCTCTCTGTAAGCAAATGAAAATGGCAAGTCGGGAGCCTCTGAGCAGAGAGCTTGGACCAAATAGAGCAGACAGACAATTCCTCCAGCAATCTGGTCGGTGATGTTTATACGGTAACAACAGCCGCAGAAATGGACAGCGGTTTAAAGGGCCTGAAGCCGTGCAAATGTCCCCGCTGAGCCTTTTGCTGCACCCCAGCTCAGGCATCAGCGGAGCTACATGGGGCTCGAGCCTGGCCTTGGCTTTGCTGCCAGCTGCCCCGAGCCACGGCAATCACCGGGCAGCGATTGGAGCGGGACAGCCCGGGTGCAGTAGCAGCCCCGTCCCCGTGCTGGGAGGCTTCGGAAAACAGCAACGTCATTCCCTGTGCCAAGTAACCGGAAAGGAGCAGCAAGTGATGCCCCTTTCTGCAGGCACTTGCCAAAAAAAAAAAGCAATGTGTGCCTGAAGAGAAAAAAAAAAAGAAAGAAAAGAATTCTTGGAGCTCGTCTTCGGGGTGCAGCAGCGTGAAGGGCATGTTTTATTCAGCAAGGAGCAGCTGCACTACCTGGAGCAGAAATTCGGCTTGTTGAGGCCTAATCTGGGTAGATCACTGGAGCTTTGAGGAGTCTAAACAGCCAGAGAGCAGACGATCTCGTCTTTGTTGCGAGCGCGATGCTCGTGCAGCAGGGCTGATGTTCGGCGTTGCCCTCGCCCCGCGTGACCCCGGTGCGTCGGCAGAGCCTGCCGGCCGAGATGGATGCTCGTGACGCCAGGGCAGCTTGCAGCTCTAGCAGCCTTGGGTTGGCGGTTGGACTCGGTGATCTTTGAGGTCTTTTCCAACATGAACGATTCTCTGATTCTATACCCTCTGCTGCCTGGCCCCCCCAGTGTCTTGTTTCTACCCAGTCACCTGTGCAGGTCCCTCTCCTCACGTGCCGTCCCCCTCCAACGCCCTGGCCTGCGGGACCAGGGCAGGACCCCGGGGATGTGCCGCTGATCCCAGCCTCGGGCTCGGCTGGAGCCCTCGCTCCGGGCCTGTGCCGGCTCCTTGGCTGCTGCTCCGTGTCCCGGGCAGGAGTCGTGGGTGCCTTGGAGCCTGCAGCCCCCCTCTGCGGCTGGAGGTCGTGACACCTTTTTATTCTCCTTTTTTTCTGCGTGCTGGGATTCGGAAGATAAACTTAGTGAAATTCCTCCTGTTCAGGGTAAAGAGCAAAGCTTGCAAAGGCAAAAGCCGGGCGAATATAATCCCTCACATGCCTGGAACACGAGGCTGGAGCCGGGCTGGGGGAGCGGGCGAGAGCCAAGGCTGCCAGCGTGCCTTACCCCGCCGAGGGTGACTCGGGGTCTGCGATGTCTTTAGCTTGCCCGAGCCGAAGGCATCCCACTCCTGCCCTCGAGAGCAGGTTAGCACAGCATTCCCTGTCTTCCACATCCAGCCGTGACCCCGCGAGACTCTCCCCGTGTTGTCTCCCTCCGTACATCCGAGCAAAGCCAGAGACTGAGCCGAGCTGTCCTCGTTGCTCTTTTTCCAAGCTGCGTCGCCCCTGGCCAGGGATGGGCTCTGCTCTCAGCCCTCGTACGTGCCCGACTCTGACTGTGAGGATGGGGCTCGTCCCGGCTGGGGTCCCGCAGGCACCGCAGAGGCAGGGGCTGGCCGGCGCTGGCGGCAAATGGCTCTCAGCGTGAGAAATGATTTAAGGGAGATGGTTTAAAAGTCAGGATGATTAATGTATGTGACTCCTCTGGTATGCTGGAAATGATAAATCAAGGCGGAATGGGGAAGCAGTGCATAAATTCAGAGGGTGTCTGCGCTTGGGGCTGCCGTGGAGGAAGGCGAGGCTCGGCCCGGGCAGCCCTGATGCCCTCATACAGGTGGGCTGGGACTGCTGCTGGTGAGGATGAGGAGGGTACATGGTTGCCTACACGCTGCCCCATGGCCGGGACCCCATGTGCCTGTGGGGTTTCCCTCACCAAGGGCTCCGTGTTGCTCAGCTGGGTCCTGTCCCACAGCGTCCCGATGTGGGCACGCGAGGTTGAGCTGTCTGCACAGTAAAGATCCAGGAGGTGTCTTGGGGCCATTTCCAGGCACCCAGGAATAATCTGTGAAGGCGAAGGAAGCAAAAGCTGTGTGTGTCTGGAATAGGAGAGAAACGGGTGGGAAAGGGAGATTTTATTACTGAAATTGGCCAGAGAGACTCTTTAATAATGTCATTCATCTTTCTGTCAAATACATCACATTAAGGTAGTGAGAGCGAACTTTGAGAAGATGAATTAAGACTTAAATACATTAAAATGACTCGAGGAATATTTAAATACAATACCATTTATTTTTTTGTGTAGGCTTGTTTCACGCCGAAGCCTCTCTGCCGTTTCAGAGGCCAGCACAAAGCCCACGCGGCTGTGCACAAGCTGCGCCACTTCCAGCAGAAACGCGACTTAAATCACTCTTTTCTTTGGACCAGAGATAAGCTGGATGCAATTAGCTGGCACGGAACTGTCGCCAGCAGCGAGCGCGAAAGCTGGATGCTCCTGCAGAGCTCCCGCGTCCTCGCGTGCGAGGGGGAGCTCGGAGAGGGAAGCTTTGGGCTTCGGCCGCTTTGGCATTCCAGTCCGCGGGTAACCTTCACCCGGGCGCTTCCACCGGCTGCTTCATCCGCCGGGATTGGCTTCGGCGCGGGCACCTCTACCTTCCCACACTGCGTTCTGCCGTGTCCCTGTCACCCACCCCAGCCAGCACTGGGAGGGGAGAGCCCCCTCCTTACACAGCACCTCCACTCTGGGTGAAGGAGTTGGAGAAAACAGAGGAGGAGGACTAAGGAAAAAAAAAAAAAAAGGAAATAAGGAAATTGCCTGGGGCTGCTTCTTGTTCTGCAACGTTAGGACTAAAAATAGCTCGGCAGAGACCTTCTGCCCATGGGTGCTGTGCGTGGAGCCGGCGCCCGCTCCTCCCCGTCGCAGGAGGCAGAGCAGTCCCTGCTTCGGTTATTTATTGGTCTGTCTTGTGGCAAGGGCTTTGCTTGACTTTTAGTCGTGTTTTGCTTCTCAACCCTAAGTGCTTCATCAGAGAGAAGCCATGGGAAAAGGCTGACAGTAATTCAGCTTCTAGGAAATAAAAGGCAGGGGGGACAGGGGGGGATGCTGAAGCAGAAAACTCCGTGAACGCAGGATGCGCCGTGCTGCAAAAATTCAACTTTCCCTGCCGTAGGGTGCTCCTTGAAAGCGTTCAATTATCTCCCCACGCCCATGGGAAAACACTGGAATTGCTTCCCAAAGGCTTTGAAGGGTCTCTGTATAAAAGGCACATAGTTGCTCGGTGGTAGAGGAAGCTACTCCCCTCCCAGCAACCCAGCTGGGTACCTCGGGCGAGGTGGGTTCACCGGCTTCTGCATCTTTGTCCCACGCGCAGGGTCTGCGTGGGGACGAGGTGGCAGTCCCCTGCTCCGGCAAGGAGAGGGGCTGGGGAGGGCTGGAAGGAGCCAGGGAGCGCAGGCACCCGTGGGGGTGTCGTATCCCCCCCCCAGCATGTGCAGAGCTGCATCCGGCTGAGGTCGGGGAGTTAAATGGAGCTGGATTTAAAGAGGAGCTGACTCATTTTATGATCAATAATAACGCTTGTAAGCGTGCATAGGAGACAGAGGGTAATCATCTCTCGCGCCGAGGGGGGCGAGCTAATGGCCACGGAGGTCGGGCAGGGTTTGCCCCGCAGCACGCGGCTGCCCGGGTGATGCTGTCAGCGGTCATGGTGTCACCTCCCTCTGAAACCAGGGACACCAGCTGCTGCCAGGCCGAGGCAACAGCCCCGCTGGACCCGCGTGCCACCCAAGCCGTGGCTGTGGAATCGCATCCAGTGGCTGTGATTCGAAGCTGCCTTGGGAGAGCTGGAGGATGACGACTCTGGGGGAAGGGGAAGCGCGGAGCCCCCTGCCTGGACCCGCCTGGCCTGACACGAGCTGCCCGCGGTGGGTGGGAGCCTTGTCCCTGCGCTCGGACTTGACCCCCCCAGGAAAACATTCTCTTGGCCGACGTTGTGAAGCTGAGCGGCGGGCAGGGAGATTTCGGTGCAGCAACGCTCTCAGTCTGGGTGACCTTGCTGTCACAAAATGCATCCTTCTCCCTGCAAACATCCCCCATTGCTGGCTTAGACGAGACAAGAGGCTTTTGCTGTGTGGAGAATGCCATTAGGGCAAACTGGTTTTCTAAGATCACAATGCTCCAACTATTTAACTGCAGGTGCGGTGACTCCGGCTTTGTCTCCTTTCTCGAGCCGGCTATTAGCGGGCACGCTCATTATTACACTGTGCTGAAATCCCTCGCAGTTATTCCAGCATATCATACGTGTCAAAACGCAGAGAGACCCTGTTGCATGCATATTTATGGAGCATCATCCCAGGGCTGGGGAGAGCTGGCGCCGGGCGAGGGCTCGCGAGCAGCACCCTTCCGCACCGTCAATCTGCCCCGCTCCCCCGCCGCCGCCGCGTCTTTAGCCATCGCCCGCTGCCTGAGAGGCAACCTGATGAGCTAACAGATGTGACAAATAACTGGTACATAATTGGTGTAACTTGTCAGAGGCTTTCTGGTTGCGTGTGCCGCAGTCATGCTGCATTTTAAACTTCCCTGATCTCCGACTCCCGTCTCCGCGGAGCGCGCGAGAAGGATCTGAGCACACGTACACGCACGAATGCGCACAGGGCGAAAGCGAGAGCTCGTGCTTGTCGTTCACTTCTGAAGGGGGAGGCATGATCCTCCCCATCCCGGAGCGCCCGCCCGCTGGGAACAAGGTGACGTAACCTGAGATGGAACATCACTGCGAGGCGCCCTGCTGGGCTTGGGTTCGATGCCTGCCGATCCCCAGATTGCCTTCCCATGTTTGGGATTCGAGCCCCGGGGCCCCGCTCGCCATGCTGCAGCTGCCAACCCCTGGCAGTGCCCAGCTGGGAAGTAACGGGGTCTCTGCTCTCTCTAGCCTGAGCCTCTCATCTCTCTGCCTCTTTTTCCTCATCAGAAACCCATTACTGCCTGTGATATATCTCTGGTCAGCCTCGAACATGTTTTCCCCCTTGCCTTTATTTTTATGTCCTCTGCAGGGCTGCTGCAGAATATTTTGCTTCCTTTCCCTATGATGTGTTTTATGAGGTTTTAATTATTATTGTTTATTATTATTGAGCTTTAATTGTGTGCTTGGGTCCCTCCGAGGCCTCGAGTGAGCAATTTATAAATAACACTATTTTTATTATTACTATTACTTCTCCAGCTTTCTCATATTCCCCACGTGTCCCCTCTGCCCCTTTTCTCTTTTACAGGCCTATATGTTAAGTTCCTTCATCTCTTCTCGTAAGTCAGACCTGCCAAACCCTCCCGGCTTTTTTTCCACTCGACTTCAGTGCTCTTTTTCCCTGCTTTTAGTGAGGCGCTTCGAAGCGTAACCGTGCCGGAGGAGTTATTACCAGGTGTAGCCCTGCAGCGACGAAGCGAGCAGCCTCAGGCAGCGGCTCGGAGCGGGACCGCGCCGCGTTTCACGCACTGCCTCGAGGAGCCGGCGTGGAGAAGGATCATCGCTCCGCCACAGCGGCCGTCGCTGGCAGTGAGTAGCGAGGGGCGAGTGGAGGGAGACGAGCTCTCAGCCTTGCCCAGGGCTGGGCATCTCTCGCAGAGCCCTGCAGGCCCCTGGGCTCGGCTTCGGTTCGGTGTCCGGGATGGGAAGGGTGACCGTTGTCCGGCGGGAGCGCGCGTGTTGGCAGGGCTCTGCGCTCAGCCTGGGAGCCGCAGCCGGTAGCGCCTGAGTTCCTTTCTCCTCTACGTTCGCTCCCAATGAATAGCTCTGCTAATGAGTCTGCTGGCAGGAACAACTGCATGGACAGCATTTCTGAAGGCACTGCCTGCTGGAAATGAATTTTTAGCTCATAAAGACAAGGGCTGTCGACCGCAGCCCGGTGCTAGATGTGCCGGCTGTGGGAGGCACAGCCGGGATCGAAACCCCTGTGTGGGGTCGGGCACTCAGTGACTGGGTCAGGCCTGGGGGAAAATTATGAAGTTTTTCTCCCAAACAGCCAGATGGGAAGCGGAGGGGAAAATGCCTGTTAGTGCTCGGTAGATACTGTTTGCCAGGTTCTGCTTTTGTTCTTGTATGACCCGGCTCTCGAGCAGCGGCTTCGTTCCCAGGTCTCGCGCCCGGCAGCTCGCACAAGGCGGGAGCAAAGCGGGTCGCGCCTCTCTCTGCGGCAAGGTTGGTAGAGCTGGATGAAATGGGTTTGGGGAAAACATCTTTGGGATTGGAGCGACGAACGGCTTTTTTTTTTTTTTGATCAAAACAAACCCATCGGTTTTGAAAACTGAAACTGTTTCATTAAACATGTTTGGGCTTTGTTTGTTTATGTCAGAAGCGAGAGGTTTGCCGGGGTCTGAAAATTGAAAACTTTGAAGTGTTCTATCACGGACTTTCAATGAAAAAGCAAATCCGTTTCAAAGGTGATATGGAAGAATACGGACAATTAAAAATTTATTTCCCGGGAGGAAAAGGAATGATTACAACGACCAGGAAAAAGTTCAGGAGTCTATTTTGAGGCAAACTTCTCTCATCTCTAAAGGCAGGAGATCGCATCTGGTATGAATAGAATCGCACGGAGTCCTTTTGTGTCATTTGAAGCTGGAGAGGGGAGTCCGCCTCGGGCTGCAGAAAGGCTTTGCTGACACCTGACATTTGAGGCAACCTGCCCTTTTCCAAAGGCAAACGCCTTTAGAAGTATTTTCAGGAGCGGTGGCGATAATCAGGCTGAAATCCCAGCTCTCCTGCGAGCGACCGGCTGCTCCACAGCCACCATGATGGGACCAGTCCCTGTCCCCTAAGCCAAAACCAGAGGCAGGCTCTGGCTGCCGTCGGTGCCCAGCGGATGGACGGCGGTGGGACGCGGCACACGGGGCTGCGCCGCTCGGACGGAGCCCGGATCGATCCCGCCGGCAGAAGAACCCCGCGTGTAAAACCAGGCAGAACGGAGCGGCCCTTTGCAAAGTGGAAGCAGCTGGCTCCGCTAATTAAACGTTAAAAATTCCAGCAGGACGAGCCTACCAGGAAACAAACAGGCGAGACAGCCAGGATGGGAAGAGCGGGAGAGGATCCCACGGGCGGTTCCCCGCCTCTCCCGCACGTGTCGGCACAGACGCCGGCACCGCGTGCTCCCGGCGCGCTGACGCGACGCGCGGCCCCTGCCCTCTTCGTCCGGCGGGAGCAGGGACAAAGACGTTTCAGCAGAGGTTTTGCAAATCGCCGCTTTGCGGGGAGGAAATGAGAGCCGTCCATTTGTGCTCGTGCTGGTAAAGATTTTCTATAAAGCGCCTACATTTCCAGTGCGGCTGAATGGATTTCGCTGCAGAAAACTGCTAGGACAGAGAGGCACAGTGGAGGAAAAGATCATATACAATGATTCACAAACACGTAAAAATACCCTTCGCAGCTTGTCTATTCTTCCACCGCACAACAAACACCTTGTGACTCATTCTCGGCTGTACGGACACATTTGAAAATGAAAGTCGGATTTGAACACTATTCATTAAGGCCTGGGATTAGTTGGCTTCTCCATTTAGCTCCTACAAGCTAGTGCGCCGAGTCAGGCTACGACACATTTGAAGGCTGTCTCGGTCACAAGACAGCTCTAACAGCTACGGTATTTTTCGACACCAGTGTTTCTGTATTCAGTTTTTTTAAAAAAAGTTTAATTCCTTGCTCCTTGCATTGAATTAATCAGGTATCTGAAGGTAGGTGGAGGGGAAAAAAATCAACGTTTTTCCTGGCAAGCGCATTTAACTTGAAGGGCTGTAGCTCTTCCAGCAGACAACAAGATCTCAGTGTTGAGGAGATAAGAAAGGGGATGGAGGGCATCCACAGAGTGACAGCCGTTTGAACACCCTGCCGCCGGCAACGGCAAAAAATCAAGATATTACCGCATAGCCAGCAGAATGATTTACAGCCGGACGTTGATGCAGCATTCTTTCCACAAACACACATTCACTCCTGCCTCGGAAGAACCACTGATGAAGAGTTGCATCAGCTGTTCTGATGCCCATCTCATGGAAGGAGGCTGCTGGGAGCGTTGGGAACGGCTCCAGGGCTGGCACGATGAGGGATGTTTGCCCCGGTCGTTGTGCCCACCCCAAACTCCGTGTCAGAGATCGGGACGGGCTGTCCTGGGTGTGCAGGTGAGGCTCCTGCTGGCACCTCTCTGCCCGTAGGAGACGCCCTCCGAGGTTTCATTTCTGCCAGGCTGTCGCGAGCCAGGCGCCTGGCGGCCAGCGTCGCGATGCTCGGGGTGTGGAGCGCTCGCTGCCAGCCGGCTGAGCGAGCTCTCGGCCGCGGCAGCAGCTCCCCTGCATAATTTCAGAGGACCGATACCTTTGTGAGAAGCACAAGCTGCTCGTGGGCAAAGAATCAAAATTCATAGAATAAATTATACGCGGCGAATTATTTGCCCAGCTTTGTTGATTATCCGCAGTTAAAAAGTTGGAGAGAGCTGAGCTCTTCCACACATAAACACCAGACGGATACTCGTAGTCAGGAGGGGCTTGGGTTTTGGCAGGGAGGAGAGGAGAGATTCCAGCCTCGGAGAGAGGAGCTGCCTGCGGAGCCCCCTCCCTTCGGCAGCCCCTCGCGCAGGCGACCGCAGCGAACAGCTTGGGAGGGTTTACTACGGCATTACTCAGCTGGCTGCAGTTTGATGGCGATGCTGCTGTGTGCGTGAGAGGGATTTACTGTTTGCTAACTGAATGAAACGAGGTTTATGATGGTATCTGTATGTTATAGAGTGTTTAATGGTATAAACACAGCTCGGCGTAAGCATCGGAGCAAGCGCTCGGGTTGCTGCGCGCTGCATTTCCTGCCCTAGTCCCCAGGAATAGCGCCTGTCCTGCCACAGAGGTTGCAGCAGAGGTGCAGACACCCGCAGGAGCGTGGCACAGATTTCAGAGATTTTTCGTTTGTTTGAATCTTATTCAGCTCTAAGGGTGAGTATGACCAGGCAAATATTTGGGGAAATCAGCGGTTTGTAGTTTAAATCTGCTGTTACGTAAATGCTGTGAGGATGACCCTGAATATCCAGGTGATTCTCCAAACTCTGGGCAAGACACCCGAGGGTTTAGGTCCCACCTAGAGCGTGCCCTGGGTTTGTGGGCCCAACCTCAGATGCCTCATATGTGGAGGTGAGGGGTCCCACTCCCCCCAACTCGGCCAAGCTCCGGCTCTGCGAGGAGGAGGAGGAGCAGGAGGAGGCACGCGGTGGGTCACTGAAGGTCTTTGATTGAACCCGATGATGAATCGCAACTTGATGACTTCCTCTACATCAATGGAGCTGAACTGGCTTGGGGAAACTGTTTGATTTAAGAAGAATAGGCCTAATTTTGGAAGTGCTTCACACCCATCAATCTAAGTGAAATTCATTTATCTGCGGCACAGCTGATACGTCTCCCATTTACATAGCGCTAAGTGCCTCCCCAGCCCCGAGAGATGGCAGCTCGTGGCAGGGGAACAGGACGGCGCTGCGAGCCCCGTTTCGCAGGCAGAGAAGAGAATCTGCAGCGTCATCAAACGAGTCCCCAGAGTCAAGCTCGTGCTCAGATCTGAGCCCAGGAGCGACGTGTGCCCCCCACGACGCGCTCCCCTTCCGGGCACGCTGCGGACGGCGCGGCTGCGAGTGCTGCCGGGCACACAGACATGGGGGAATGGACAGAAGGAGGCTTCAAAGCGTTTTCCATCTCCGATCTAACATGGCTTTATGAAGTGTTTGCAATAGTGTCTCAGAGGCAGGGTTGGGAGGCAAACTGGGAATCACAGCGGTATCTGATGGAGGAGATATTTAGAAGGAAGAGACATATGGCATCTTAAATAAAAAGAACCCACTCAGTGGTTAATCTCCACTTGAAAAACATCCAGGACAGGCTCGTCCATCTACGGCTGCGCTCCCCGCCACGCTGCCGGCTGGCCGAAGACACCGACGCTGTGATCGTCACTGCGGCTCTGCCCTGCCGCTGTCGGGTCACTCCAGCCCCTTCCACACCAGCCCGAGACCAGCTGGCACACGGACTGGCACCACAGCCTCTGTGAGACCATCCCTGGCCCCAGTCTCTGACCGGAACGCGGGGCAGGCAGAGGGTGCTGACCCCTCCACCCCCAGCCCGGCGATGGACGAGTCCTGCTTGGGAGGGAGTGGGACAAGCCGCTTCCACAGCTCTGTCCTTGGTGGCCTGAAAGCAGAAGCAGGCAGCAAAATCAAGTGCCTCCTTCCCGCAAGTCTCAGCGGGCACTTAGGACAATGATGAAATACTCGGGCAATCACACAATGTTTATTTAATGCCAAAACTATCCCAGCCGCTTTGTAAACAAGCATGAGTAATGGCAGAGCGGGGGGGCAGAAGTTTCTCTCTTTTCCTCTCGGATCTTCTGAGTGTGCACTTCTGCCGTGATTTATCCTTGTTGCAACCTTATCGACTCGCCGGGGATGTAAATCAAGCAGCCCAACATTTTACCCGGAATTCCAGTTATTTTTACGTAGATTGAAAGGGTATAATTACGGCTGCTAAATATGACCTGGCAGAGAGGACAGACACAGGTGTCCGTCTTCGGGGAGGTTGGGGATGGAAATGTCCACACTGGCTCCGTGCCCACCCCTGCGGATGGGGGGCTCACTCACTGCCCCCTCTTCCAGGGGCTCAATTAGTCTCCCTCTGCAGAACAGCAATCTGTCGCTAATTAAAGGATGCCCACGGAGGTGACAACACCAGCCTAGGCAAAAAGTAGAAGACGCGAATGCGTCTCCCTCGTCGTTTGTTTCATCCCGGTGGCTTGTCCCCACCTCATCCACCCTCGCCCGAGTTAAAGCCTCCCCGGCTGGGGCTGGCAGCAGGGAGGGGCACAGAAAGCCACCGCGTGGGCGCCCACACCGCTCCTGTCCGCGTGCCGGCGGGACAGCACATTAAAATAAAACCGTTACATGCTCAGAGGGATTTCAGCTCCGGCTGGGGTGGTGGGAAGGAGATTAACAGCGCTGCTTTCCCCCTGGCACCAGCTTGACTGGCAGCTTGGGTAAAGAAGAGCCCACTCTAAACGCTCCCGGGGGTCCCGCGAGGAGCTCGTTATGACTAGGCTGGCAGTAGCCAGCAGTTCTGCTTTCTGAGCTGTGAAACTAATGTTTATCCACCACTCAGTTAGATTCAGCGCCATTTAAGGAGCCCGGGGTATTAAGCAGGAAGACTGAGAAGTCCATTACCCGGTGAGCTGCTGGAGCAGGCTGCGCTGAGGAGGATGGGAGTGGAGTGGGAACCCGTCTCGACACACCGGCGTGAGGAGCGAGGGAGGGGTCCGGAGGGTCTCGCATCCCAACCACGGTCCTGCACCAGCCCACTGCCAAACCTGCCTTCGGATCAAGGGAGCTGCTGCCTGTTCCAACCGTAAGTTACCACGTGCTTTAACAGCATCTCCCCGATCCCTGGTAACCTCATTTCTTCCCAGTGATCCCTCCCTCCCTGTGGAGCCAGCACCAGGGCCCCCAGCACCCCACGAGCAGGCTGGGGTGTCCCTCGTGCAGCTTCACCAGGGGCCACCACACACTCCTCCAAGATGCCTTTCAGAGGCCCAGCGTTGAAAGACATCTAAAATTCATAAATGTCAAGGAGGATAGGAAGTGAGGATAACTAAATATAGACGTCCAAACACTTCCTTTAAGGCTGCAAAAGCGGCGAGATACAGGCAGCCTGAAAACCCCCTTAGACTTGAGCCTGGCAAGGCGTGGAAGGGCAGCCTGGGGACACCGCAGGTCGGCACGGGTGGGCGGCCACCGTGCACCCCCACAGCCGTCCTTGCAGGGCACAGGGCTGGGGATGGGCTTCTCTGCCGGATCTGGGTCTTGCTGTCCCGAGGGTCCTGCAGGGCTGCTCTTATAGAGGACACAGGGGCTGCCTGGAGCTTCCCCACAGAGACAAGCTCCCACCGGAGCCTGGGCTTTCGTCAGCGCTCTGGGAAGATGGAAGTGAAACCCCCTGAGGTTTCTGCATCCAAAATGTCATTTCTTCCCATTTCGCAGGAAACGTCACTGTTTACTTCTCCATTTCGGTTTAAGGGGAACAAAAACGGGTCCTGCAATGTCTGGGTTCCTCCTGGAAGGGAGATGCTGATTTTTCAAATGGGAATTATGAAGCAGAAGTAGCTGAAGCCGGGAAAGCGACTCGGGGTTGTCAGAGACTCCAACGTCTGCCTTAATTATTAGTCTGGTGGGATTTTCTGAGAGATCGTATTTCCACAGCGATAACTATTATCACTTTATTTTATAGCCTCAGTGATTTGCAAGCAGGGAACACGCAGGATGGGTGTCGAGAAGTGTCTCCAGGACACGTCCCAGAGCAGCAAGTGCCAGCTCTCATCTGCCCCGCTTACGAGGCGCACGAGCTCGTCCCCACCACTCACCTCCCAGTGCTGGCTCCCCTGCCTGGGCCAAGCACTGGGAACAAACTGCGGCTGGCTGGGGGATCGGGATGCTCGACCGCCGCGCCGGGGCAGTTCCCGGGGGCTGCACAGCGGCTGCCTCGTGGCGCGGGCAGGATCCGGCCCCGCTGAGTTACGTGCCGCTGGAGCCAGGGAAGCAGACTGCCGGGGGCAGCTCACTGAGCAGTGCAGCCCATGTCTCTCTAGTCCCATAATTTTTGTTGGGAAGTTTTATCTTTTTAATTTGTTGCATATCACGCATCGTCTGATTAATTATTGCTTCTCTGTGGGGAGGACCAGAGTTTATAGAGCAATATAGCGTTAGTGTTAGCTTTATACACCCTCGAAGCCCAGAGGAAGCTCAGCACAGTACTTATGCGATGTTCTGTCGATAATAATGACTCAGCATTTGGCTGGTTCGTGAGTATATCAGCAGAGCTTTATTGAAACGTGCACAGGCTGTGCATCGAACATAAATACGGCCCGGAGACGCCGTGCCGCACACGTCGCGGTCGGCACCTGCGCCAGGGCAGCCTGTCCAGGAGAGCTCTGGGCTGAAGCTGCTCGTGGGCAGAGCCCTGCCCGCTCCACCGTTCCCCAACGTTGTGGGAGCTTAATTGCCGCGGTGGCCTGGGATGCATCGAGCTGCTTCGCATGTCCTTCATCTCTGGGGACGCAGGAACAGCCACAGCCACGTCCCCTTTCGAGCCGCACCTCTCCAGCGGCTGAGCGAGAGCTCTCTCCCTGCGGGAGCCTTCCCGCCCAGCAAACGCCGTTCGGGAGGCTGGGCAACTGCCCGGGGAAGGTGCTGCGGCAGGACTAACAGCAATGAAATGCGGTTGAACGTTTCCAGCGCTGAGTAAACCGTATGTCTTCATAATTTGATTGTGCCCCGGTCCCCCAGGTACCTCCCAGCTCTATTGAACACCGATGGAGTTATTTAGAATCATAAATAATATTATCAAAGAGGGTCTGCTGGGTAAACAGAGTCGGTGTATAAATTGTCGGGCCGCGATATTGATTGTTCTGGGCTGACTAATGAATTATTCTGTTTAAGGGCCCGTGGAAATAACGCTCGGCGTTTTCAAGGCGCAGGGCCCTTTGAAGAAGAATCTCCCCCCTGGCGCTGCCGGGCTTTGCCGTCCCGGCCAGCAGGCTCGAGCTGCGGTGCCCTCGGTGGCTTTTGGGGACACACTGATGGTGGGGGCTCCCCACGAGCAGCTCCCAGAGCATTCCCCTGGCTGGTGGGGCTCGTGGCTGTTTATAGAGAGATTTTCCCCAGAGACCTATCGGCTGCCTCAAGCCCTGCCCCACAACGAGGAGAAACGAGCCATCCTTTTGTAACAGCGCTTGCGTTCTTTTTTCCTCACCTGCCTAGTGCGTTCGAGTAAATGTGCAGTTTTTCCATCTCTTTGATAGAGGGGACTCAAACCGCTTCTCCGCTAACACCACGCAGCAGCACTGAGCCGCTGAAGGCGCTGGCTGGTTGGGATTATGGCAGGGAACCAGACAACAGTTATTGGCGTTCGGGGCGCAGGGACAGCATTAACAGACGGCTAATTTTAAAATAAATTACGCCATTAAAATGCTTTTGTTCCTTTTCCCTGCTTTTCAGGCTACAGGCTCACTGGAGAAGAGGCAAAGCTGGAGCGGCCGTGCGAGGCGCAGGGGAGCACACCCGGGGTTTGCGGGCAGGAGGAGGAGGAGGGCAGCTCTGTCTCGGAAGAAGGCCCTGCTCTGGGTAACTGTGCTTGCTCACAACCACAGCAAGTGCTTGCACGGGGATCGACCCGTTCAAGCTGGTCACACAAAGCTCCCTGGCAAGGTGCTCCCCGTTTAATACCCAAGCCTGGCGCGGAAGCCCACTCCCCGGGCACGCGGCTGTGGCCGCCGTTGCAGGGGCAGAACTATGGCTCCCCGTAATTGATACTGATTTTGCCATAATACCTTACATTTGAGCGCGTTGTCTTTCCTCCTTTCCACCCTTTGAGCTGTGATTCCACTTTATAAAAGAAGCCCCATTATTTTCCCTCACAAATAGACCGGGGTCGATTTTCATAGCCCCTTTGCCAGGCCATTAAGCATTACTGAATTCACCGTTCCTCACCGATATGACTATGAAACACTATTTCTCTCTGCTTGCTTTTCCTTTCTTCCTAAAGCTCAGGAAGACACTTGCTTATAACAGTGGGTTGAGCATCCAAGAAACTTAAAATTAAGCAAAAATTTAAGTGTTGCCGCGTCTTTACCGATGGGCAGGATTAGACAGATCTTAGCATCTTCCCCGAAGTGACGTGAGCTCGTCCTCTGGAGGTGAGGTACTTAGGGAACGAGGGACTCAGGGGCTGCTGAAGGATGCTCACCCGTCAGCTGGGATCTGCCCATGCGTGCCAGGCTCCAGAGCGGGATGCGGCAGGATGCAGCGGGATGCCTGAACCCGCGCTGGACCGCAGGAGCACGTCCTTGCAGCACCCTGGCTGGACAAGCACGCACGTCAGCTCTGGGTGTCTGAGGATGCGAAGGAGTTAAACTGAGCCACCCCAGCACCTTATTGTCCAGCTCGATTCAGGCCATTTAATTAGTGTCCCATGCTTGGCATGTTCGATAGTGTTTTCCCCCCGGGGAGAAGCGCACCGGCTCACATATATTGCCTGTTATCTTTCAAGTACTCAGAGCAGAATGCTTTTTCAGTAACCTCATCAAAGGATAAGCCAGGATTCAGATAAGCTTTCAAGGAGGAAGTCAGGGTTATAATTTTCAGAGACTTCTGAATGTCACCTCCAATTTTCGGCTCTGCCGTCGGAGCGGCCGTTTTCGGAAGCCACCCAGCCTCAGATATTGAAATGGGTGACCTGTGGACTCGGGCCTCCTCAGTTCCTGGTCATCGTCAGTCTGGCAGATCCCCGAGTTGAAAGTGCTTGAGATTTCTGACTTTATAATAACGCGGTTTCTCAGAAGTGCAAATTACAGAGGAATTGGTGCTAAACTCCCCATTAACGACAGAGCCCGAGAAATCCTCAGTGTCCCAAATTACCTGTCACATTCTGTGTAACACAGCATAATTCTGTAGCCTAAGAAAAAGGCCATAATTTGACATTTCAGTGAAATTCCTAATTGACTGCACACCTCACTTGGCTGGTGTGCCGTCCCCACCTCTGCGCCGTCGGTACAGGCTGCGTTTGACACGTCGACACGGAGCACTTCTGCCCTGGGCATTGTGGTGATCACCCACGTCTCTGAGTGGGACCCTGCCAGGGATGCTCCCCACTGGCTTCGGTGTCTTCAGAGTGCTGGGAACCCTTCTGCAGCGCTCGGCTTCCACGGAGCCTGGGGGTAACAGTGTTTTCAAGCCCAGGAGCTTGGGTACAAGCTCGAGGCTAAACGCACCACAGGGAGAAGGCAGCAGGAAAATTCCAGCTAAGGCTAATTTCGAGTTAAACCAGCTGCTGTGCCTATAATATACCCATGTCTTTGGGGAGAAATTAGCTTGTTAGAAAGGATCTGTGTGTGGGAAGATGGGTGGTTTTCCAGAGCAGGAGATGGAGGACAGAGACGCTCAACAGTACGGGCAGGCACGAAAGGAATTGGACTCTGGGCTGTTTTCTTGAGAGATTTCCAGCCTCATGTAAGTGTATAAATCCAATTCACGGGATGGCTCTTCACTTGCCTGTGGTGTCCTGTTCCCCATCCCCTCGCCCTGGGAGTGCAGGTGGGCTGAGTTACCCATCACCTGGCCCCAGCTGCCCCTGCTTGGGATAAAAGCCTGGGGCAGGGGGGCAGCTCCTTTCTGCTCGGCCAGGACAGGGGTTCTCTGCTGCTGCTGCCCTCAGGGACGGCGATGGGGACGGCCAAGGTGAGTCACCGCGAGCTTTGTGCCTTTCGCTGCGTCGGCTGCTGCGTGCTGGGGGCTGCAGTAGAGGTGTCTCAGGCAGGGCCTCCCATGACAGGGCTTGTGACCCAGGTGGCAAGCTTTTGGCAGGAAAATATGGATGGCGGGCGTCCGGGTATGATGGTGGGCTGCTGCCTTCTGCACCGCGTCATCGGGAAATGGGGCTGTGGAAGGGAGCTGGCTCGGCAACAGGGGTGGGGGGGCTCGGAGGTCCCTCAGGAGGGGTGAAAATCAGGGCTTTGGGCCAGCGGAGTGGCCGGTGCCAGACCTGTGCAGGGAGCGGTGCCGGGTCTTTGCCCTAATGTGTCGTTCAGCTTTTGGCCCCTCAAGGATATGTTTGTCGCTGCGAAAAGGTGCAGGAGACAATCTCAGCCAAAAACTCAGAGGGGCTCAGGCTGTGCCCGACTCGGAGCCTGCCAGCCCCGGGTCAGCCTGGGGGAGCACTCGGCTGCAGCAGCCGGCGCTGGCCCTCCCCATCCTCTTCCTTCATCTTCCCGAGCCCCAGCAAGAGCTCGGGCTGCAGAAACTCCCTTCACTGGGGAGAGGGGCTGGGAAGCGCTGCACCTCCAGGACGGAGAACTCTGCGATGGCTCCGTGCCTTCTCTTCCCCTCTGGTTTTTTTTTTTCTTTTTCCCTCCTGGCTGAATCAATAATTAAGCATATTCTAAGTAGTGCAGTTTTGCTTGAAATTTTCCATTTGGCTTGTGCATTAGTTGGAAATGAAATATTTAGAGGACAGAATATAGTAATAAAGCCAAGACACGTTTTCTCTTAGTATATTTTATTTATTTTGTTTAATAATGAGGTTCTGTGTCTGCCTCCCCCACCGCAGCCCCGCTCTGTATCAGCGGCTTTTCTCCTCTTCCCCTTTCCTTTGGAGGCAGAAGATAATATCCCCCTTTTAAAAAAAATAATAAAGTCTGGCTTGTCTAACAAATCAGGTCCTATGCTCTGATGTTGTAAGTGTTCAAAGGAGTTTCCCAGAAGGCTCAGGGAGAGGAGCAGCCCAGCAGCTCTGCACCGATGCTCCTGCTCGCCAACGGTTCGTCTGCAAGGGCAAAGCGAAAGAGATTCCTTCGCTTAAAATTATTTGTTCCCTGGTGCGAAACCTTTAATAATTCCCTGGAAGAGAATGGATCCTCTCGGCGCGGGAGCACACCTCGCCCCGCGCCGTCTCCTCCTCCGCGCCTCTGCCTTCCCGCTTGCGAAATGTATTCTGACTCGTCTGGGGCCTTTTCCTTACCCCTGTCTGCGGTGGTGTCGAGATGTTTGCGAGGATTTGCTCCCCGGGGAATTTCATGAATACATTAGTGCTGCTGGCGAGAGGCAGGCACAGAGGGCTGAATGCCGAGCAGTTGCCAGGCAAGGCTGCCGGACCCTCTCACCGCGCCGCGGTCGGCACCCTCAGCCAGCGTAGGTGGGAAATGCCTCAACCCCATTCACTCCTTGTGGCTTCAACCTTTTTTTTTTTTTTTTTTTTATTGTGTATTTCCTTACACCCCCTCCCCATTCTGCTTTTGGGATGTAAAAGCAAATGTAAATCCCTCCCATAGAAATGACTCCCAGGAAATTCATATCATGTACAGCGAAGCGCTTCATCCCAACAGCTTCAAAATATTTCACTGAGATTTTGATCTTTTCTTCAAAACCTGTTTGCAGTTTGGGAAAAAAAAAAAAAAAAAAAGAGAGAGAGAAAAATAGCATTGTATGTATTTGAAATTGTGTGTGTATTCCAAATGGAGTACTTCTCACTAGCAGCCGAAGCGTGTAGAAACTCTTCTTGTCTGAAAAACAAATGTAGCTTTCTGGCAAAGGAAAGAAATCCGGAGCTTGCCTGGCTCAGAGCAGGACTAGGGGGAGACAATGGTGTTCTCTTGGGCATGAATTTCACCACGTCTGGGCTGTGGTCCCTTCTCTGTTTTAACAGAGGCCGGGTGAGGGCTCTGGGGCTGCCCCTGTCCCCGGGGCTGTTGGTGTTTCCCAGGCTTGAACCTCCCCTGGGAGAAGGGTTCTCGGTCCCGGGTGGGTTTACGTGGGCATCAAAAAGCATTTCCTGCTGGTAATGCCAATCCCCAGAGCTTCTTGGTCATTGCTTTTGCTCTGCAAAGGTGTGATTAAATAAATTTCTTTTTTTTAAAACAAAAAAAAAGCAAACCAAAAAACCCTCCAGCCTTCTGTTTCAGGTGTGAAAGCGCTCAGGATAACTAATTATTTGCACAGCTTGCCTCTAAGCTCTTCTGCACTTCAGATAAACATTTTGTATACATTTGAACTCGGAAATTAGGAAGGAAGCCGAGCTGTGCTGATCTGTTTGGGATCTTGCCCTGTTTGAGAAGTCAATCCGTTCATCTTCAGCAAATTAGGGGTCCCGAAAACTGATATTTTTCTAATATTTGCTCAGGCTAGCGTCTCGTGCTGTGTACTCCCGGGAGGAAAGGCTCTTGCAGCAATTTAATCGCAGGCTCTTTGGACTTGCTCGCTCGGCAGCTGTGCGGCACCTCGAATGGGGCGGGCGTTGAGACGTGGGGATGGGGCCGATGCTGCATGACCCCGGCAGGGATGCTGTGTCTTGGGTGCTGTCTGTCTGTCCAGGGTCCCCATCTTGACTCTGTGCTGGCAGCCCGGGGCAGGTTCATTCTTCTCGTCCGGGTCCTGCCGGGGCTGTCCTGTGGGCAGAACGGTTGTTTCGAGCTCTCCGGCAGGTTTCGAGCCGGGGCCGAGCCAAGCGAGAGCGGGGACAGGCGAGCAGGCTCTGCAGAGGAACCCTTCCTAGCCAGCTCCTTGTAGTTAATTCTCAGTAACAGTCCTCCCATTGTTAATATTGTTGTTCAACTCCTGCATTCTCACTGAGCGAGAGCTAATTATAATAATTAACCGAGAACTCGTGAACTTGTCAAACCGGTAATTATAAACCACGGGGACTTTTATTAAGAGATGCCATTCAGGAGCTGGGGAGGGGGGTGCGAAGCCTCTCGTGATTAGTTCGGTGCCTGTGACGAGTCTCACCTCCCGCCACCCGGCTCGCGCCACGCTGGCCGCCGCGAAGCCCCGCAAGAAATTCTCGATCGAGCGAGGAATGAGAGCGAGCGCGTGTATTGACTTGATTAAAAGCACGAAGCTGGGAGCATTTAGGCTCCGGTTCACTGCAGGAGGCAGCTCCAGCGGTCCCCGGTTAACGCAGGGACGCCTTCCCGGTGGCCTGCCGGCGAGCGGCCCTTTCACAGCGGCAGGAGAGGAAGCAGGCGCAGGAGGCAGCCCTCGCCGTGCCACGCTGCCCGTTCGTGGATTAGCAGGAGAGCCAACGTTTCTCGTGATGGCTTTGTCTGTGGCCGGGCGGGTCTTGGCTGGCTCCCCTGGAAGATAAATGCTGGCGAGTCAGCGGAGCGGCCTCTGTGGCAGGATCTTCCGCTGCGTCCTCGCCCAGCGCTCACTCGGTGAAAACCGATGACAACTTCTAAGGAAGGTTTTGCTGCCCGCGCTGAGTTTGTCAGACCAGCGTCCCTCCCGAGCCCTAGGATGGGCTGTGCCTCTCTGGGGAAGCCCTGCCCCAGGTCAGCGGCATCGCTCCCTCCTCGGACCGCTTCACATCACCTCCCAGCAAGTTTTGCTCAGATATTCTCCGAGTTTCCTCTCGTGCCTATTGTGAGATTTCTCTCCCGGACAGCGGACGACAAATGGTCCTTTTCACCCAGGAGATAAGATTGTTCATCTTCCAAAGTCACCGGCACTTGTGACGCCAGGTCTGGAGCAGTTTGAATAATGAGCCTTCGGGAGAACTCGTGTTTCTCTTCGTGTCCTTTTCGTAACAAAGACCCGAGGCTCCCAAGGCAGCGGCAGCTCCGCCAGGCACCGTGTGCGACAGGGGCTGCTTCTGAAGGGCACAAGTTACAGAGAAGATTTTCTTTTCTTTTCTTTTCTTTTTTTCTCCTCCACTTTTCCAATTGTATTTTTGTCAGGCGCCGTCACTCAAACAATCGGCCCTTTATAGAAAAATTCCCACCAGGAGCGACACGAGCGCTGCTGCGCAGGTCCCCCTCCTCCCTTACAGCCGCTATCTCGCAGTGCCTCGCATACACATTTCAATATCTAAAAAGCCAAGCAGAAGTTCCCTGTGTCCTTAAAGCCTTGCTTTTGTGACTCTTGTCTGTCGTGCCTCCCGCCCTCCCTCGGCCCCTTTCCTCCTTCGTGTCCCCAGATGCCGCTTCTCTCCTCCTGCTGCTTCAGGCCTGTTTGGCACCGGCCGTTTCGGGGCTCTGGTTGAGCACCTGCTTGCTGTTCAGCTCGTGCGAGGTCCCATCTTGGCCAGCTACACATCCTCTCCCACTTCCTCCTCCATCCCCACCAGCTCCATCTTGTCCCTCCGGTCCTTTCCCTGCGCGGGCTCCTCTCTCATCCCGCTGCTGGATTCGCCCTCCTCCGACTTGGACCCGACTTCCATGGCCTTTTGTGTTGGCTACGGTGGGCGATATGCGGTGCCCAGCATCACTGCGCCCGTTGCTGGGGGAAAGCAGGAGGGAGGAAAAACCCTGAAATCGTCGGGCGGTGCTGGAGGCAGCGAAGGCTGCGGCTGGAGGGGTGCAGGGGTGCCGTGCTGGAGGCAGCAGGGCTGGGGTGAGGAGCGAGGGGCCGGTGATGCCCTTGCCAGCTTGGGGCATGGAGGCATTGGAACGGCACATTCGAGCATTTAAAATACATTAAAGGAGCCCTCCCTTTGAAGTGGGAAACTATCTCTATTTAATCAGAGAGAAACAACTTTTCAAAAGATTTTTTTTTTTTCCTCCTCTTTACCTTCAGCTGTCTGGCTTCTCCTGTGGATAGTACCATGAATAAAACATGCATATCCCAATTAAATCTTGATTTAATTTCTCTTCTTTGCAAAGCTGATGAACTCGAGTGCTTTCATAAAGACGTGAACATTAGCATTCTTTTGTGATGCACCAGCCAGTCGGCGGAACAAGGGACTAAAATAACCACCCGCCTCTCTCTTGGCCTCACCAAGCTCCGCACCGGATCGGAGACGAAAACCCGCGGCCGGGTTCATCCTCCGGAGCTGCACCCGATATCGCAGCTGGCCAAAGCCTTCCAATCTATATTGTTGGGGGGGGAAGAAAGGATTAGATGGAGCAAAAAAAAAAGGGTTTATTGTACATTTTCTTGCACATGTGACCTCAAAACTAACGGATGCTGTTTGCGCTGATGTGGTCCTGCCCCTTGTTTCAGGCTCTCGGCACTAATCGATGCTCTCTGACGTTAGTGGGTTGAGCATAATCCCTCAAATTACCTGTCTTTGTGCTACGGCGTGTTCCTGTTTTCTCGGCTGTCCTGGGCCCAGTTTCATGAAAATACCACCCTTGTTTGTTTTTCCGTGCTGGAAGTGTTCACGTTGTATCCCGTGACCTTATATTGCAGCCAAATATGAAACGGCTCTCGCAGGAAAAAATTGATAAATGATGTTTGAACAAAGTTTAATTTCTGCAAAAAGAAAAAAATAATAATACCAAGAACTCCCCCAGCTCTCGAAGCCCATTCTTTCAGTAGGAAATGAAACCCTGAGCACCAGGATGCTTCAAACTTTCTTCGCTGAGACCTTCTCCTTCGAAAAGAAGTGTCTAAGCCCTCTCAGATCACATTTCCACCAGAAGATTGTTTTTGCCCGTCCGTTTTTAATGGGGATTTTTAAAATTCATTTCCTGCGTAGCTCTATGTGGAGCTGCTGAAATGTCACCATGGTGATTGTCCTCGTGACATTTCCATTCAGGACTTAGAGCAGGAAAATAAATACACCTGCCCAGCTGGGAGCAGAGTGGGGAGGGGGGCAAGACCTGTTACGTCACTGTTTTTGGGGGGAAAGTTTCCTTCCCCTCCCGGCTTGTTGCCAGCACTGTGTGGTCCTCCTCTCACCCTGCTCGGCCGTGTCCTGGCCGCCTCCACTGGAAAGCAAAGAGGAGGTGAAGGACCCCCCAGTTAATTGCCAAGCAAAGGTGTGGTGGGCAGGGGGGAGAAAGCAGGGAAGGAAGTGCTTTTACCTGCTCAGCTGGATAATTAAAAGCTGCCTGGAGCACCGTTAACCTTTTTTTTCATCATGGCATCGTTCATTATAAAGCCAGAAAGAATTAGCTATGCTGCGTTATCAGATAGAGAAAAATATTAATAGCAGAAATGGGAAAGAGGAAGGAGGAATTTTGGGTAAGTTAATTAAACTACACATCCTCAATGACTTATTAAGTAGCTGGACAGGCTTCTTGGGGCTTAACTGGCCCCCGAGAGCGCGAGATACCGTCTTGAGGAAGAAACTTGTCAGCTCGAGCAACTTTTGCTTCTGAGGACCCGCACCTGCGTGATCTCCCCAGGTCTCAGGGTGGGGTGGGAGCTTTGACGAGCAGAGCTGATTGTCACCCCGATGCGTTACCTTTGGTCGGAGCCGTTGAGGTCTCTGCTCGCTGGTAACAACACCTGACAGCTCTGTCCCGTCACCAACCTCCGACAGACCCTGGGCTGCTCACGCTCGGCAGCTGCATCCAGCACCACCGAACTCAAACGGGGATGCTGCTTCTCCCGGCCCCCGCAGAGCTCCCCAACCCTGAGAAACGGTGTTGCGGAGGTGTTGGCTCTCAAACTAACCTTGGGGTGTGTGTGCAAGCGGTGCTAAAACGCTCTGCAGCCTGCACGGGGTTAATTAAGAGAGGCACCCTTGTGCTAAGTTGTAGGGCAAGGCTCAATTAAGTTGGGAACTGAAATGGATAATTCCATTAAAATGGATTTATTCACTGTGCTACTGCTCATAGGTGTTATGCTGAGGAATATTTTCAACAGAACGTTCGGTCCTCATGTGTTGCCTGATCTAGTTGAGAGGCGTCCCTGCCCATGACAGGGAGGTTGGATTAAAATGGTCTCTAAGGTCCCTTCCAGGCTAGGCCATTCTATGATTTCACTGACTTTGCTGCCCTGTCCCCATTGTCCCCGATCACCTGTGGAATGCTGAGAAGCCATGAGGATGCGTGGTGGAGCCAGACCTGCCGCTGTCCCCTTGCCGTGGCCGGGACCTAGCGATGCCCACGTGGTGGCACAAGCCCAGTACTGGCATCGGGCTGCAGCCGAGGAGGTTTTCCTTCCCTCTCCCCGCGGCGGCGATACCCTCGCGAGTGCCAGAGCCCCTCCGGCCGCGATGACGCACGGGCTTGGTGTGGCAGAGGGACCCAGCGCTAGCCACGCCGCTCGCCCGGCAGACGGGCATCCGCACGGCGGTAATTAATAGGCGATCACGGAGTTAAACAAATGCGGACTGACAGCAGCCCTGGCTTGCTCCTAACCTGTGCCTTCGCTGGCATTCGTCCTGCAGCTCGACCCGCTGTCTGTTGACGTCTTGTTTCTCCTCATTAATAGATAACTGCCGGAAACAATTATCCTGCAAGAGACCAGCCGTGTTATTTTTTGCTTCTCTGTTTATGAGTTTGTTGGGCCCGTGGAAGGCGCAGGAGAAGCTGACAGCTCGGGGTTCCCCGTGTGCCCCGTCGGCACCGGCTTCGCGCCCGCGTGAGGGGTTTGAGCTCCGGGTCCGTGCGACGCCTCCGCTCAGCCCAGCGGCGTCGGGCTGCGAAGGAGGAAATAACACCCGAGCCTCGAACGTTGAAAGAGCAGAACGGTTTCACTCTTTGCAAAGGTCAGCTGCTTTAAACCCGGTCCGGGCCACAGGGGCACGTTTCGGTTTCATTTCTCCTGTTTAATTCTCGCCAGTTCATTAAAGTCTGACCTTCCACGCTCTTGGCAACTGCTCTTGATGGCTGGCGAGAGACGAGCCCTTCTGCTTTCGAGGCTGTTAAGCTGCCAGGGATATTTTAGGTTCTTTTCTTAATATTTCTGATAGCAACTCGTCAGTTGCTATCGGAAACCTTAGCACGCGGCAGAGAGTAGAAAAGGCAGAGGATAATACAAAAGAATAGAAGAATGAAGCCACCAAAAGCCATTTCTTGCACGCCGAGGAAAGGTCAGGGGAGATTCTGGCCAGTTATCTCCTTGCTGTCGCTGATAGAGCGCAGGAGAGCTCATGGTCACCAGCGGCCTCAAACAAAGAGATATTTAATTAAAGCCCACAGAAAAGAAAAGGAAGGAGAAGTGCTTTAGAGATAAATTACTGCAACCTAGCCAGGCTTGGAGATACGTGAGAGTCGGGATTCAGTCTCCTGTGACCGCTCGGCGGGACGCCTGGCCGTCGCCCTGTGCCACGTGCCTGCGTGTGGCCCGGAGACACCGCGGCGACAGGCTGGGAGGTTCGGGGGCACTCAGGAGAAAACCCAGTGCTTCCTGGGTGCTGTTTGTACCGTGGGTGGTGGCGAGACAGAGCTGCGGGCTTCACGCGGAGGTGGTGCCGGCAGCTCTCGCAGCAGCGGGACGTCACCGCCGGCAGAGGTTAAATCGCCGGCAGTGGCTGCCCAGGGTATTTAGACATCACGTTTTATTTATCTAATTGAAACAGAGGTAGATCTGGCTCTTCCCTGCCCAACTGTCCAGCGCCGTTTCGAGGAAGATGTTGGTTCCGCCGCTACAGTGAGGGGCCGGGTCCCATCAGACTCGCAGTTTAATACAAACACCAGCGTGATTTATTATCTCCCTCGCTGAGGTGGCAGCCTCGCTCTCCAGGTAAAAAACACCCCCTGAATCCACGCTCTTAATTTGCATAGGTAATGGTCGTACCACCAACCCCTCATTAGGAACAGAGCTGTGTGACAAAACAAAAACGCAGGAATGCTGAGCCAGAGAGGAAGGGGGTGCCCTGCCTGGCGGGGAGAGGCAAGCGTGCGGGTTAAAGGAGCGAGAGCCGTGGCGTTGAGATCTTACGGAACAAAAGTGCGAGGGGCGGTTTGCAGAACGACGGCTGAAATTGTCCTGATGCGCCAGCGCGGTCCCCAACTCCCGGTGCCGGGCAGCTTGTGCGCTGCCCGCAAGGCAAAACGGGTGGGGAGGAGATAATTGAGTTGGAGTGAAGGGAGTGGGATGCAGCCGGAGCGCAGATGCTGCTGCACGATTCCCGGCTCTCACCTGGGCTGTGCTGGGGATGCCCTGGCAGGGACCGCCTGAATTGTGGCTTCGCCGGGATGGCACCCTGTGAATTACCCAGACGACTGAAAGAATGGGAGAAAATAATAAGCTGAATATGAGACAGCCCTGGTGAGCGGGAGGTTTTGTCAGGAGAGAAAGGCCTGGGGCCCTCAGATGAAGGGAAAAAAAATAATAAAATGGGTAGAAAAAAAAATTGGATAAAATATAAATTAAAAAAGAATAGAGCTGGTTTCATTCAATAACTCTTGAATTATTGACTGCTCTTCCCATTCCAGTCTCGCCCCCGGCACTCTTGTGGGGTGGATGCGTGCAGTGCTCAGCTGGGGGGGGACGGTGGCTACTTTACGTGGAAGCTGCCCTGGATGTTACCTAAGGAGGTACCCGGCATGGCAGTGAGCTGCGACAGCGTGGGGAGGGGTCTGAGCAGGGACCTGTGCTTCCCCCTTTGCCAACACAGAGGTGACAGCTCTGTCTGGCCCAACCTGCCACCACAGCAGCATTTCCCTGGTCAAAAAGGGTGTTGAGGCCAAGGGAACTGTATAGAAAAAAAATTATCTCCCTTTCAGATGACTGATTGGTATGAAACGGTGTCTTCTGTCAGGGTGTTCGGTGTATCTTTCTGCCCAGGAAGCTTCTGAGCTCTTTGGAGACAAAACCTTGTTTATAAAAGACTTAGGGTATTTTTTCCAAAATGTGATAACAACATATTTTGGTTTATGGAAAAACATACACTCCTCCCGAGAGTGTGGGAGTAGCTGTTGTTGTGAATCTCCATCTCTCCCAGGGACTGGGAAACGGGCATCTTGCTTTTAATGCTGCGACCGTCCTGGGGTAGGTGTAGTTGTGAGATGGCAGCGACAGCACCCGGCCTGGCATTTGAAAAGTGAACAGCAGGCTTGGGGGGCTCTGGTTTTGGATGTCTGAGCCGGAACGCTTGGGAGATGGGAGCTCGCGGGAAGGACTGACCAGCTCCTTTTCCTGCTGCAAGGCTCCGGCAGCTCCTGCCTTTCCCTGGGGCGTCGTGCCCAAGCAGAAAAGCAAAGCTCTGCTGATTTTTAGCGTTAAAGCTTACAGCTAGGAGTCACCGTCCTCTGCGACGGTGTCCACCGCCTTTACGAACATGCGATTGCGCGGCTCTGGTGTCCCGCGAAGCAGCGGGCTGGGAACGACTTCCCAGGGAATCGCTCGGAGCAGCATGAGTGGGTGGGATGTCCACGGGGTGAAACACGAGGTGCCACTCTCCTTGGGGACCCCCTGCCGCCACCCCCAGGGCGCTCGCATCCTTCGAAAGGAAGGAGATGCCGTAAACCGAGGAGAGACCCCGGCAGCTCTCGCAAGCGGAGCCGCTGTTGCTCTGCCGCAGTTAATGACCCGGGCTGCGACCGTTTTTTCCAGCGGTCACACCAGGAGCGGCTGCTCGGGTTTCCACGCTGGCCTCCCAGAGCGCGTTATTAAGGTAATACTTTACCAGGAACTCGAGTAGCTGAGGGGCTGCCGGCTTAATGCGTTGCATGAAGAGTTCTCCCATTTATAAGCAATAATGCCTTCCCTTTGCCTAACCACGGGCAGAGATGGGGAAATAATCAGCCAACTCGGAGGCAACGTTTTTGTTATGTCTCTTACAAGCAAAAAAACCCACAAACTGGAGTTTAAGAAATAAAAAATCTTGGGAGCCCTGTAATTTTTAAAGCTTGTATTTTAAAAACAACCCTGTCAGGGTGCCGCCGCTGTCACGGCGCCTTTGCTCCTGCCTCGGTGCTACTCAATATTTACATGTGAGAAAGCAAGCGTTTGGAAAATAAAATAATAAATTGGGTTGAAGCCTTGCTGCAGGAGCTGGGATGTAGTAGAGGAGGAGATCCCAGGAGCCTTGCTGCTGGTGGAGCGTCCACGCCGTACCCCTACATCGAGAAAGGTCTTTTTGCTGCTTGTTTTTTCCGAGAGCCAAAACAAAAACGGGTCGCGTTCCTTCCTGCAGGTCCCTCCTGCTGGAGAAAAAAAACCACTGGCAGCTCTTACCTACCCGCTCTTCCCCAGAGCCGGTGCTGGGGACCCCCAGGAGCTGGAGCCCGACGCCGGGGATGCTCAGGGGGACACAGAGGCAGGGCCGGGGGTCCCGGTCCCCCCACCGCCAGCAGCTCGCTCTCGCCGCGGGCACGAACCGCCCTGTTCCGCGCTCAGAAATTAATCTCCCAGGATTAGGCTCTGTGTGTGGTAATGCTCCTGGGGTGCTTTATTTACACGCTGGTAATAAGAGGAAGAATAAGAAAAGCAGGACAAGTTCTGACAATTTCCAGTAGAGGTCTGAAATAGAGGCAGGAACGGGCTCCTCGCTGTCCTCGGGTAATAATCCCGTCTCCTCGGTCTCTCGCCTTCCCAGGTACCATTTTGAGACACGATTTTCTTTCTGGCAAGCACCGTCACCCGGGAGGATGTCTGGCCAAGTAACCCGTATCGACGCTTTGATTTGTTTCTGTTCATTGTCACCGTCGCTCTTCTCTCCTTTAATTGTCGTGTTGTTTTAGGCCCGAAGTGCAGGTGGGGGAATTATTATTTATTGCTGTGTTGCCTACCAGGCAATTCTCTCAAGCCGTTAAGCGCAAACCCAATTCTTTGCCGAGGAGATAGGTTGCAAACGTAATAGAAAGCCGATACGCTGTCGGCGGTGAATTGCTCCCCAGCCTTTGCCCCATCAAGTCGGAGTCGGTCGCTCACTCTGCCCTTCCCGGGGACGAGTGAGGAGCTCCCGCGGCGCCTCCAGGAGATGCCGTGCTCTTCGTGCCCGTCTTTCCTTCCCAGGGCGGGAAGGTTTGAACGCCTCCGAGAGCGGAGGAGGAACGGCGGGCAGGGAAGTCGTACTCCATTGACCGGGCTGCGAAAAACCGGCACTATTAATGCTAAGCTCCAGCCCGTGGAACACAGAAAATGGTATTAAAGGATTTGCTTTTCATGACCATAATTCAGAGTTAATGTACATTTGATGTTTAATGTATGAACCACAGGTGATTTCAAACTGGCGCGGCCTTTTCTAAATAGTGTTTTAATCTTGGGGGTTTTTTTTCAGTTTTTTAAGGTTCAGCTACTCAGCCTGTCAGACAAGAGGCGAAAAAGCCCACTGCAAAGCTAGGTATGAGAATCCAATGTGGGCAGAGGCTTTTGTTCCGTCTTTTATTGAGGTTTTACCTCTAATCTCTGGCTTTTTGATGCAATTTAAGATTAAGGAAATGAAAGGCAAGGCTGCCTGCGAGCAGTTATACAAACAGGACAGCCGAGGGGCGCTTAGAGGCGGTTTTGTAAGAGGCTTTGGGCGGCTTTCCCCCGAGAGGGAGCAGCCGGGGGCTCGGTCCCGGGGGAGCAGGAGCAGGGCCCCCCCCGTCGCTCGCCCTCCAACCTCCGGAGCCCGTCCCGCGGGCTGGGGGGGAAAGAAAACAGATTCCTGCTGGGCGAAGCATCTTGAATCATCAAACCCCTTCAGATGGCACCGTGATAAATTGGCGCTACTTATCCTGACGAGCTGAAAGGTCACGAGCAGACCTTCCGAAATAATTATTAAATAACTTTGCCATTTGTTCAGGATCAGTTGCAACCTCATTACTGGGACCGGGAGATGATATCTCTGCATCCCGGGCACAGATCCAAAGAGGTCGTTAGTAACAATCGTCCCAAAATTTGCGAGGGGAGGGAAGATTTATCTTCAATTAACACCCGTAACTGGCCGGGCTTTTGTCTTTCTGGTAAACAACGCGCGAGGACTCGAGAGATCTATCTTCTCTCGTTCTGTCCTATGCATTTCAGTAGCCTTGAGCGGGGCGAAGGGCAGAGCCGGAAAGAAATGTTCTGTCATTGCAAAGCTTTAAGCTCAGCAAAGAACCGAGAGCCATAAATTAAAACCTCCTTAGCCCGCAGGGTTTCTGCCGGGCCTCCTGCACCGCAGTGACCGCACGCTCGTCCGCGGTGCCGGCACCCCGATCCGGAGCACGGGGGCTCCTGCGCCCCGGCAGGGCCCCACGTCTCTCCCCAGCAGCGACGAAACCCAAGGCAGGCGGCTGGTGTCGAACACGAAGGCTCCTTGCTGCAGTTTGCGTTTGTCTTGTCATCCGCATAGCGAACATGAAAACCTGTTTATTCTCCTCCTCTTCAGAGCTTTGCTTTACATGTTTGAAGGCTGTTTGCATGTCTCCCCTCATCTCTCGTCTTCTGGAATAAGCGAACCAGCGTTTCCTCCACTTGGGTTGCGGATCGGAGCTTTAACCCTGCCAGTTCTGGTTGCTCTCTCCCAGAGCATCCCCAGCGGGTTCCCAGCCTGGGGAGCAACATCTCTCCGGGGAGCGGGATGGGCAGGGTTGGCCTGAGTGACACCGGATGCTTTGGCATCTTCCTGAGAAAAAAATGCCCTTTTTTTCCCACTGACATTGGCTTGGGGTTTTGCCTAAGGGACAAAAAAGCCGGCGATTCCCCTGCCTGGCCATGGCACACGAGCGTGGTGGCAGTTGCTGGGGCTTTCCCAGGGTGTGGCTCCTCTTGCCGGCTTTGGGGCAGGAGGGAAATGGAAAGGAGAGAAAAAGAAGAGCAAAGGCTGCAGGTTGCTGCTGGTGCAGAGAAAAGCTGATGTTTGGCTTTCTGGAGCTGTTCCCGTCCGGAGCAGTGGGCAAGAAGTAGGGGGGGAGCGTGGAGGAAGAGAGGGAGGCTCGGGGAAACACACCGCCGGAGCTCTCATTTAAATAAAGAGCAGTGTAACACTGTGCTCCATTGATTACACATTTTTTCTGACTGTTGTGACATTTGCAGGAAGGCTAATTTATTCAAGCATGGAAATCTTTAAAAACTTAATTAAGTTATTTCTGCTATTTCCATGCCTTATTGTTTCGACTTCGCATTTAACTTTTAGTTCTGGTTAATGTCTTTAAATGAAAAAAAAACTAGAAGGAGAGGGAAAAAAATGGCAACAAAAAGGAAAATCCAGCAGAAACCCTGGTTTATGCTTCGCCCTTCCCTCAGCTGGCCGGCGATGGAACGGGCACTGCCAGGTTACGATTCTGCCGCTCTCCCCACCACCCCTGTGTCCTCTGGCAGCAGGAAAATCCCCCTGGGCCAGCTGTGCAGGGGCTCGGCTGCCCTGGGAGCCGGTGTTTTGCTGAACAGGATGCTCTGAAGGGTGCAAGACGCTGCCAGCAGAGCTAAATGCTGCGTTAATAAAGTTTCTGTCAGTAAATTCGCTAATTAAGGCTCACAGATGGAACTGGAAGGAATGCTTGCAGTGAAACGCAAGAAGTGTGAAAATTGCCCGCTTTTGGAGGCGTGCAGCCAGTCTGGGAAAACAATGGGGGAAAAAGCAGCACGTTCAGGGGCTTCAAAAAGCATCACCTGGGTCTCGGGAGAGCGGAGCGAGACCAAAGGTCAGAGTTGGGGGCTGCGAGCAGTGCGGCTGTGGGTTTATAGCTAAGCTGCCCATGAGCAGAGCTCTGAACCAAGTCCAGGTTTCTCAGGTCCCAGGTCAGTGCCCTGATTGCCAGATCCCCTCGTCCGTGACAGCAACGAGCCTTGAGGAGCTCCACCCCTCAAAGCCAAAGTGCCGCACACTCTCCCGGCAGCCGGGGCTGTGGGAAGAGTAATCCCCTCGCTGGGCAACCTTTCCGAGCATTGGGCTAATTTCCCTCGGGCTTGCTAGCCAGGCGTTCTGTATTCTTGCTGTATTTCTGTGTATTATTTTTGAGCCATTAGCCTCTACCTCCTGGAGAACTTTTACAGGAAAAATTTACGGTGTGCCTCTTCCGAGCAGCGCAGTAATTCACGGCGGTGCCCGGCGCCCGCGTTAAGGACCTTGCTCTGGGTCGGTGTTTTACCCTCCTGTGCCGGTCGTGGGGGAAACGCTTGTCCCCTCGGCACGGGAGCTGGCCGAGGGGTCCGGGCTGCCTCGCCTCTGCCCAAACGCCGAGGTGTGCGGGTGGGAAAGGAGCGTAGCCGTGGGACACGGTGCCGCGGGGATCACCGTGCGCTGCTCCTGGGAGCCCGGCAGGGAGACCGTTTGCCTTCCTCCCCACCGCAGCATCGCTGCGTTCCCTCCTCGGTAGCTAAGGCAACATTTGTATTTGTCAGCCGGTGGCGATCCTTTGCGTGTGGAATCCATTTGCTTGGGCGTTTGCCATTAACATTTTCTTTTCTGTTTAGCGTCAGGAGTTTTTGATTACTGGCCTTGCAGAGCAGGGAGACGCTGTTTTCATGCTCTCTTTGTTTTCGTTCCCACATAGCATCTGAGTAAATCCGAGCACAGGAGCCCTGCCCCGGTGAACGGAGGGAGAAATCCACTTACCGTGCTCTGGTAGGGGTTGGCCCTTCTTGCGTGGTCGGTGGCTTCCAGAGCCTGGCTTTATTCAACACCGTGCTGTGCTGGAGCAAACCAGCAGGGACCGCACCAAGCGGTCACCACCTGGCCACCAGCCTCCATCCCTGCCCACGCTTCCCTCCTTGTGAGGAGGGGGCTGAGAACTGGGAGAAGCTCAGTGCAGGTGTGCCCCCCAGCCTGGGGGGAGCGGAGCAGTGGGATCGCGGATGCAGCCACCGGCGCGAGGTCCTTCACCTCACCCCAATCCCAGCCTTCTTATGTCTCCGCTTTATAACTTAACTCCACAAAGTCGAGTTGAGATGAAATTGCTTTATCTGGCAAAGAAAGGAGGGCCAAGCAGAAGCACATCCTGAGTGAAACAGCGAGCTCTGTACTTCTGAAGTGCCGCTTTCCCCAAATACAATTAAGCCGTAATGCTTAGAAGCAAGCGGTTGAAAGAGCAATAAATGGCTGCCAGGTCAGGGAAACAGCAGAGCTGCGGCAAAGTGTTTAGCAAAGCTGAAAGCCCTTTATCGTGCACGCAGGACGTGCTCCTGAACACTATCGCATTACCCAGGCTGGCACCCGGCAGCGAGCGGGAAATCACTGGGGACAGGCAGGGCGCGGTGGGTGACGGCCTGACAGACGGAGAGATGCGCTCCCAGCTGAACCGTGGAGCTGGAGGAATGGATGCTTGAGCTGAGAATCTTTAGGAAGGTTCTCCTGGTCTTCAAAGCTGCCTTTCCCTCTCCCGCAGGGGATGCTCTGGCGGCCGCGGCCGAGTTCCCTGGGCGCAGCATCCCCGCCCCGGTCCTGGAGCCACAGTGGGTGCTGGTGACAGGGATTGGAAGCCAGTCCATGCCCGGCCGAATATATTGCACGGCGCCGCTGATTTCAAATGCAATAAAATTTGACTCCTTTCATATAGGGCTAAATATTTCGTAAGTAATGCAACATCTCTCTTTAAATCGGCGTGACAAACATTTTATAGCACACGTCCTACAGGCATGAGGAAATATACTGTCTTCTCTTGTAGCTAAATTTCAGAAGGCATTGGGCAAACTCCAGCTCAGCAAGGAGAAATGAGGCAAATAAATCCAGCAGCTACTTAATAACCGCTCGCACATCACCTCGTGTGCACGTGCCGCCGTGGAAATACCGTCACCGGGCAGAGCTCACGGACAAGGGCACCCACCTCCACCCCCAGCCTAACGCCCCACGGGTGAGAACTCCCGGTGTGACTTATGGGTACAAACTGTTCATTTCCCACCAAAAACATTCTCGTGCTCCGCTCCTCCAGAGCATCCCCCCATCTCATCAACACGGTGCAAGACACAGATGGACCAAATGCTGTTAACCTCTGATTTAAAGCCTGCGTTTCCTTTGATTTAAAATGATTTTAAAGGTTCCTGCACTCCAGCAATCTAATTATCCAAAAGATTTCTGCTAGATATTTTCTTCCCCTTTGTTTCTGAAGAGGGCTTTCTAAGAATGCCACTAGGTTAGAGTCGTTACGGCGTATAATGCAAACAGGACCATTTATTGCATTTTTATGAGGGTAATGCTGCACTATCTAATAAATTTTACAGGAAGCATTCGATGCAGAAAACGCTGAGGTTCAGCCACAGCAGGGTCAGCCAACGTGAGCTCTAATTTCAGATGGAAGCAGTTAAGGGGGCAAAATACGCATTTTTCACTCCCCTGTTTTGGAACGGGTAGGGAAGGCTGGAAGCTGAGGAAAAGCAAATGAACACAAAGACAGATGAGAGAGCAGATACAAATGAACTAGCTCAAACAGAATGAGGAGGTCCCAAGCTGCCAGAGCAAAAGCTACGGCTTAATAGATGCTGCAAACATTGGCTTTTCTCCCCATCAGTTTGCGCTTCTCGGTGAGGGCTGGAAGGGCTGGCTTCTGCTTGGCCACGCAATAGGATTTTTTTGCCAAGGAGAAGCATATGTTTGGTGGGAACGAGGGGCACAAATGCCCCCGAGGCTCGTGTAGCTGTGGTCCAGTTGCACCCCCAGGCCGGCTGTGACCCGGGCCCAGAGGAGGAGAGCCGGTGGCTGCCTCTCGCCCGGCAGGAGCAGCCGGCCACGTCGACCCCGGGTTTGCAGTTGTCTTTCTCTTAATCAGATCATTACAGCGAGTAGGGGAATCAATGAGAACAGGTTATCGATCCGAAATTCATAACTTCAAATTGTGCTGCTGGTACGAGCTCATTTCTCAATGGCAGAGACAAATCTATAGCTCCCCTCCCCTGCCAGAACCTCAGCCAGGGCAATTTGGAGTAACTCTCTTTGCGCGCTGCCAGCGCATCCTCGCCGCGGCTTCCCCCCTCCTTTGGGAAAAGGGCACGTCGAGCCCGTCCGTAGTGTCCCGGATCCCCCCGCTCGCTCCTGGCCGTGCCCTCGGGGAAGATGCAGGTCCAGATGTGGTGCCCGTCCAGACGTGCGCAACCGCTGGACGCACAGAGCCCGTGGGTCGGGCTGCGGAGAGCTGCTGCTGCGGGAGCCGTGGAGGTTTGACAGCTGATCTGATCTTTCACGCTTCTCTTGTTCTCCCTGCTCGCAACTTATAGATCAAAATTCCCCGCAAATGACCAGTTTCATGGGCTGTTTCCTCTGCCGTCAATACAAGGAACTGAGAGCTGTCAGCGCGTCCCCCCCAAGAAAGAACGAACTCAATTATCTATCGCCGCCTCTTAGAAAACTAATTCTATTGCTAATTGTTTTTTCCTAGGAGGGATGTTACTTTTTTTTTTCAGGCAAATGGCTTCAGGCAGTTTAGGAGTTTATAAAGAGTATTTCATCACACATGTGATTCAGGAATGAACTCACTGAGATGACATTTCCTTTCCAATTTTCTGTTTATATTATCCAAGCGGGGATTGCCGGAAGCCCGGGGCTGTAGCCACTAACCTGATTCGTTCCCTACACAGGGACAGGGCTCAGCGTAGATGAATTTTACCAAATTGGCCGGTGTTTGCACGTAATGGCAACAATAATACATTTTATCTACCTCCTGTTGAACTCGAGAGGAGATTTTTCCAGCAAGTTCAACGGAAAGAGGATCAAGCTGCTACTTGAATTTCTCACTGGAGGACCTCAGGGTAGTTTAGTTCCAGCACTTCAGACTTTGGGAAGGGTCAGGAGCAGTGCCCAGGATCCTCGTGCATCCCGTGCACAGAGACGGTGTGGGAGAAGGGAAGGGGGGATCCACCGACAGGGAGGAGAACTCTGAGCTGAAGCGGGATGGGAGGACAACGGCTTTGCAGGGAGACAGCTCTCGGGGGGGACCTGCAGAGAGGTGACAGAAGGATGTTTTTACCAGAGGCCCCTCTGAGGCTCCCTGCAAGTTGAGAGGAAAGTTAAATTCGAGGGCTCTTCATGTCTTTTTGACCTTTTTGCTCACATTGCCGGGCAGAGAGCCGAGGTGCGGAGTGCTGGCAGCCTGGTCAGCCCAGAAAACGTGGCTGCAGAGCAGGTGGAGGCAACAGGGGGTTCGTTAGCGCTGCCTTTAAAAGGGGGATTAGACTCAGCTGTAATGCAGCTGAGAGCCGGGGTTCTCAGGGCCATGAGGGAGGGCACCAGCACCAGCAGCAGCACCAGCAGCAGGCACCCTGAAGGTGCAGGAGGGAATCCGAGGCACGGGAATATCTAACCCAGCCTGCAAGAAAACGTCGGGGCTTAACATTTCCCTTTCCAGTGGGCAGCAGCTCCCTCGTCACATCTCCCAGCTTTTCAGAACCACGATAAATCTTCCCACTTAAAATACACCCCGAAGAATGACAGCATCGATCGTTTATTAACCGGAATTAGTTTACAAGCTTTCTAACCCCTTCCGTCCTTGGAGTGCCTGCTGTCTGACAAAGAGACGCGTCCGTGGAGCCTCGGCGCTGCTTGGCCACGTGCTTGTCTCCAGCTCGCCCTGCATCGACCCTCCCTTGCTCCTGAGGGTGCCTGGGGCTCTCACACGGTCTGAGCTCCCGGGACCAAGCCGGCCCTCTTCCCAGCCTGGAGAGAAAAGGAGGTATGCAATTCTCTTCTCACCTCCACGGTGTCAGGAGTAAAGCGGGAGCTTGTGTCAGGCCAATTCCCTTTCCTGATTCTGTGCAATGAAATGCAGCGACGAGGGGAACATAAGACTTCATTACGCTGCAATACAGGCAGCAATTTACATGCTGCTCCTCTCTTTTTAATGGTGCCGGCGCACCTGAAGATTGCAATGAACTGTAAAAACAAACAAACACGTGCTTCTCCCTGAATGGAGTCCTTCTGCTCCGAGACACTGCAGTCCCTGCCGAGCAGAAGCCTCCGTTCCTCAACCCGGGACCGTGGAGCTGCTGAGGTGTGGCTGCAGATGCCACCGCAGGCATTTCGCTCGGGGTCCTTTTCCCTGCCTGCCCCGTTCCCCCTCCTTCCCGAAGGGTGCTCCCGTGCTGACCCAGTCTGAGAGGAACCACTCCCGATCCACAGAATCAGCTGCGGACACGGCATCAGCTGCGGCAGCGCGGCCCCGCAGCTTACAGTAAATCAATGAAGCTTCCGTGCCTTGACAAGCCCTTGCCACTTATTTAGACAAGAAACAGGTAGGGATGGATACTGCGGGTTCCTCCAGATCATGAAGCATAAATCTCGGGGGAACAGCGGCGGAAAGATAAAGCGCTGTTGGAAGCGCAGGATAGGATTTAGGATTTGTTCAGAGTTTGTCGTTTTGACAGCAAGGGAGAAGCAATAGCAGCGTTTTCCCTGCCAAGGGTTAGCAATTAGCACGGCAGCAGGGAGGGGTGATTTGATGAGGAGCGTGGCAAAGACCTCCCTACACACACCCGAACGCTGAACAGCTCTTCGAAAGATGATAACTGGTAACATCGTCTCGGACAACACATCGTTATTTTTGCTTAAATAAGAGGTGGGCAAGGCCACTCCCCGAAGAAGCGGGTGTGCGGCTCTGCTGTGGCAACCAAAGTGCCGCTCCAGCGAGCCACGCCGCGGGAAAGTTTGTAAGCATCCTGGGGACCGTGCAAAAATGTTAGAGGGAATCACGTGCTGAAATAACGAGTTTGTGGTAATTGGCCTTGATGGATAGGTAAGGCGATGGAGAAGCGGTGAGGCAGAGCTGGCCGGCCCGTCGCCTCCTCAGCCCGGGGCTGCCTTTGGAAGAACAAATGCTTCTTGTTTGGAAGAACAAATGCCAAAGCCGTTACATCCCTTTCCTTCCCCTTCAGAGGGGAGCCAGGCCATGCTGCTGTGAGTAGAAATGTCATTTCTGAAATGTAATTTGGCTGGAGCACGCTGCGGGACAGCAGCAGCAGCAGCTGCGGAGGCAAATCCAAATACTGCTCGGCGCTATAATTGCATATGTAAAAAAGGAAAGAAGAGAGAGAAAGTGGTCTCCTCTCCTCTGCTGGGTATTACAGATGTAGCTGTCATCCTCTCCTCCTCGCGGAGTGCTTGTAGGTGTTCAGTCCCGGTACTCCGCTGGGTGTTGTAGAGATCGGAATATAATTTCCGATGCGCAGAGGTCAAGCCGTGAGGCTGTACAGACGCATCGTGGCTCTGACAAGGGCTTATCGAGCTTAGAGCCTGATCCAGGTCCCTCTGTGAGGACAGGCGAGCCGTGGGTGCTGGGCAGCAGGGCTGGGGGCCACACAACCCCCGACCACCCCTGCGGGAAGCTCCCTCCTGCTTGCTCGGCGCTTCGGCATCATCCTGCTCACTGCCCTGCATAGCCTTCCCTGCCGTGTTTGGGATCAGACGCTGGAGAGAGGCTGGAGATGGGCTCCCTCCCGTTCCCTGCTCCCCTCCAAGGGGATGGACGTGCAGACCCGTCCTCGGACCTGCTGCCCTCCCGAGGCGACCTGTGTCCCACCAACGGCCTCGCCTGTGAGTAACCGGCACTTGCTTTACGTTAAAATTCTGTGTTAAATCCCTTAAGGTGCTTTGCAGGAGAAATATAGTATTGTTTTACTGTGTCCTAAATGAGATGGTATGCTTTATATAGACGCTAATCAATAGAGGAGAGAGGCACCATTAGGGAAGACAGAGTTCTTCACTTTCAGATGAACTCTTTGCCGTGTTATATCCCAGATTGTGAAAATTGAAATCAATTTATCAATCTAATTTTCTGTTCACAATTTATGCTTTTATTTCTCAAATGGCTCTAATAGGGCAGCAGAGCTCCAGCGAGCGGTTTCTCCTGCCTGCAGTCAATGTCCTCTTGCTGGTTTGCCACGGATCCAGGCGATGCTGTTTGCTCCCCTGGCAGGGGATGCTCTCTGCTCGGTGGGCTGCAGAACCCGTGGTCCCTCGTGCTACAGGATCGTTAGAGTTTCTGTGTTGTCTTTTTTTGCGATGTTGAGTTAATGTGCTCAGGTACTTTCATCCAGCTTGTCTAAATCATTCATCTTTTGCAGCACTCTGTGGAAGCCTTCCGCTCCCTCTCCTGTGTTATTTTGCAGCCCGTCAGGAGCGCGGGCAGAGCAGCTGTGCCACGGCAGCAGAGGAAGACTCCACAGACCTTCTTCTCCATGGCTTTGAGGCTCCAGGGCCTTTGAGGCTCAATTGACTCCCGCTCGCTGCCTCCCGAGGGCAGGGCGGCCATCGACAAGCGCCGAGCATCCCTGTGATGGACTGAATATTTCCGTCTGAGGTATCAGCCAGGCAGTCCCTGACAGTGCTTTGCCATCCTGTGCGGTTCCAGCTCTCGATTTCTTCAGGTAGTAAATGTTTTCTATTTCACCAAGCTGTGAATCTGATGAAAGCGCAGGAAAGCCAGATGAAGAGGCAGAAGAAACACCGTGCGGCGTGTGGGTTATTGCTCCTACAGGATATCCTCAAGTTTTCCTTGTAGCGACCCGGCAGCTGTGAATCCATACAAACCAGCGCTCTGCCACGGGGCTGGAATCCTTCATCTGCCAACGTGGACACAGCACGCTCAGCCGCCTTCTCTCCCAGGAACAGAAAAGAACGCTGGAGGATTCCTGCAATCGGACGGCATCATGTGAACGGTGACAGCAGCCCTCACCCCAGAAACTTCCTAGAAGGAGCTGAGATTAATTTGTCCTGTTCAGAGCCAGCCCCCTGTCGCCCTCACCAAGGATAAAGGACACAGAGGAGGCCGGGGTGCTGGCAATCCCTGCGTTAACGGTAAGCACTAGCGACGATTCCTCCTCCGGCTTGCAGAACCCATGGCAACCTGTCATTAAGGACACTCAGCAGGAAGATCTGAGCTGAAGAAAGTTCTTTGAAACACTTGTGCACGCACAGAGCAATCAGAGGAGAAAATATTCTGCAATTTGTTCTAGATGGACTTGAAGACTATTTCAGCGTTCTCACTGCCAGGAAAGGAAGAAACTAATTGCACAGGATTTTTAAAAGAAAGATTGTAACTAGCCCAAAACAGTAAATGGCTTTCACTTCCTTTCCTCTGATAAATATTTAATTATCAAATGTAATGCAGGGACTGGGGTTTGTTCTTGCTTGTTTTGATAGGCTTTTGTTTGTTGTTGCACACATATATTTATTTATATACCGCACTTCCACTGCAACTGACATCCTTGTGCGGCACCTTCCAGCTGATGTCTCTTAGCACTAGAGAGAATTGTCTTTTCATACCGCTGGTCTGAGCCGGCTTGTTATGGCCTGTCCCAGGGGCAGGGCATTGGGGGGTACCTCTGTTGCCCCGAGCGATGCCACCCCCTCTGCAGCCTTGCAAGTGTCCACTCTCCGCTTCTCCCCAGCCCGTTACTCGAGGCTGATGAATTATTGCTTGTGCAAAATCTCATTAAAATCCCTGAGACTTTGCACAAATGAAGCACCCCCGGATCTGGCAGGGGGATCCAGCTCTGCCTGTCAGTATCGGAGCGCAGCCTTGGCCGCCGTACGGTGCTCGCTGCTGGCTTGGCGGGGCTGCAACCCCTGCTACAGCCCACGGCCACTGCAGCTCCTCTCGCCCTGCAGGATTTTTCCCAGCAGGATTGATAACAATACAGCTGCGTAAATAATGTTCCCCAATGGGATGCTGTATTGGTGTCTGGCTATTAATGGCTGCGCATTTTCCTTCGTTGCCTTATTTATGATTAATGGACTCACTGTCTTTCTAAGGCACCGTTGAAGGTCTATTGCTGTGGTTCTTAATATCCGTTCTTAAATTGATGCTGTTATTACTCTTAAAGGTCTCTACGTGTCCCCAAAGCCAGCGGAGAATGCCTGGGTTTCGCTCTCTGGCCACCCATGCAAACCGTTCCTGCCAAGGTTCCTCTCTCATCCCCAGTGTCTCCAGCATCCCAGGCGTTCCCCGCTTGACGGGCGGGATATCGCCCAGCAGCGCCGGCTCCAGGGGACCCCAGCTGCCGTAAAACTCCAGCCTCCGCTCCTGTCTCAGCTTTGCTTCTTGCCGCATAAAGGTCTCTGTATCTGGCATTTGATGGCCTCAGCCTTGTAAGTAGCCATAAAAACATAAGGGCAACTACACCTTAAGGTATTGTTTCCCTATCACCTCCTCCAGTACAGACCTGTGCATCGCCCTGCGTTACCAGCCCCTCCTGGCCGGGGAGAAGTGAGAAGAATCGGCTACGAGCAGTGCTACTGGAGGGGGATTTAAAGGTCTTTTCCTCTTTGCTCTTCATTAGAAGCCCCTTTGGTGAGCAACCTCGCTGCCATCATTCAGTGCAGATGAGCTGCTGTTTCAACAGCGGAAAAGCTTTTGGAGATGCGTGACGGCGTGCGGGTCGGCACTGCCGGGACACCCCTCCGGCGCTGGGGAATGGGGAAGAGACAGGTCCCTGCGTACGTACAAAATACACCGGGTCCCCCAGGAGCCCTTTGGAGAGCCTTAAAGCTGCTGGATATGTTTGATGTCAGCTTTCATCGTTTCCTGAATCCCACTGAACCTACATCCATCAGTTAGAGACTTTCAAAGTGCAGGGGAATAAAACTCCTCATTTATAACGGCCCCAAAAATGCCTTTTGGCAGCTTTATTGCCCGTCACACTCGGGGAAAGGAGCAGACGCGGCTTGAGAACCAGAAAGCTCTTTGATAATTCCATTAATAACCAACCAAAGGTAAAGCGAGGGGAGCTTTGCTTTCACCAAGGGTGCAAGAGCCACCCGGGCTGCGTGGAGGAGCACCGCCTTGGATCTCAGCGCTGCTGCTGGGAGCTGTTTGGTCGGAAGTGGTTGGTAGCAGCCGGGAAAACCATGGCAGGAATCTCTGCCATCAAATTCAGCCCCAGAGCTCAGCCTTATCCTGACGCCCTATCCGCTCCGCTGCTCCCGGTGGCACGAGACCCCCAGCCAGGTCCTGTTCCATCCCTTTGTACCCACAGGTCTGGTCTCGCTGCAATTCCCAAAGCCCCTGAAAGAAGGCAGGTTGCTCAAGGCTGGAAAGCGTGGCTTGATGTGCAGGTTGGAGTTACAGCGTGAACCCTGTGACACCCCGGGGCTGCCAGCCCCTGGATTCGGCAGCGGCTGCGTCCCCCGGCGCCGTGGCAGGACTGTGCCACCAGATGGGCTCCGGCGTCCAGATGTTGTCACCGGGAAGTCCTGTCAGGGGTTGCTGGCCGGGGTCTCGTTCTCGCCTGTCAGACTTGACATCTTCAGCGTGTAATTAAATGCCAGGACGCGAGCAGCAGAGCAGGTGCATGTTAATGAGGAGATCAATTTTAATTATGATTTTAATTAAACACCCAATCCGGTAGGAAATATGACAAGCAGGCTAGAAATGCAAAATTTATAATGGGGAGAAAGAACGGCGAGAGGGACGACAGAGCGGTGGGGAAACTGTAACTTGGTTAAGCCTGAGGAGCTGAGGGACAGCGAGGGGGGTCCTGGTCGGCCCCGGGGGCTGCGGGGGCTGTGGGCTGAGCAGGGCTGGCAGTGAATCACCTTCCCAGCGGGGTGCTCTTAGCACAATCAGAAGACAGAAAAAGAACCTGGAAGTTTCTGCTCATCACAGTGATTTGATGAGGAAAGCACGGAAAAAAAACCCCACATTTAACATTTCTGCTGTTGTTTTTCCCAACTCCTGCTTCTCATAGGCACTACACAAGCAGCGCGGCTTGGGCTCAGGCATCGCCTCTGCCGCTGGGTACCTGGTGCTGGAAGCCCAAGGAGATGCTACCGCTCCTCCTTTGGAAACCAGATGTGCCAGCTCAGAGCAGGGGACAAAGCACGGCAGGAGAGGAAAGCAGCTCATGGGAGCGGAGCAGGCTGGGCGAGCAGGGGCTGCCTGCCAGGAGGCTCTCGTAACCCACAGGGTGTGCAGCCGCCCGGCAGAAATCGGCTCAAAAAGGAATTACCACTAAACGGGGCTCTTTGGCAAGAGGGTTTAGAGAGGCCTGTGTCTCGGCGGGGCTGCGGGTTTGGATCACTGATCAGAGGGAGCCGTTGGGATCCCTCCGTGCACAGCTCGGTACGTTCGGCTGCTCCGCATTAACTCCTGCTTGAACTCGGGCACACTTCAAAAGAGCAAATCCCTCCCCGATTTACAGGCTCCCCAGAACAGGAAACCCTCCGTCGCTCCTGCCGCAGATGACTTCTCCCGCGTTACTCACCCGAATCCGTCTGGCTCCCGCCCTGGAGCCTGCTTCCTTCGCAGCATTGCGGGATGCCTCTATGGCAGAGATTGGCAAACGCCTGAATCAGATTTTTCTCCTCCCAGCACAGGCAGACCCAAGGCGGTTTGTGCTGCATCTGCCCTCTCACTGCCCGCAGCCCTTGGTCTCCTGTGGATGGGAAGAGGAGCCCCAGGATGCTCTGGTCTTCCGTGACCCTGGGAGGGGACCAGGAGGAGTGAATGCAGGCTGTGACTCTGGTCCCAGCGTGCGTTTAGCACAAGTCCACATGCCAGGAGTGGGGGCTCTAAGCTGAGCAGTTCCCTGACCTTGCCCCTGGGCCCCTTCCCTGCCCCCGGTCTCCCCGTGACTCTGCAGAGTTATTGATTTCACTGTTTTTCACTATTACATATTACAAACTGACTTCAGCAACCCTTTTCCCTAACTAATGAGGCCATTAGCGACGGGGTGTGGGTGGACAGGCAGCTAACCCGAGATCAATCAAGTGAGGGGATCTGCCTGCGCCGAGATGCTGAGGAGGCACCACCCCCCGCGGAAACACAGCACGTCCCATACCGATCCCCTCAGGAGCGAGGTGACAGCCCCAGGAGCAGGTCCCTGTCCCAGAGGGATGCTGCAAAGCCCTGGGGCAGCGCTGGTCTGTGGGGGTAAATAGGGGCATCCATGGATGCGCTGCTTGCCAGTGTGAGTCTGCCCTCCCTCGCTCCTGGTGTCCTTCACGCAGCCCCTCTCGCCGGGCCAGGCTTTTATTTGCTGCCTTGGAGTTTGCTTTGTGGGTTTGCCCTTCCCGTTTAATTAGCAGCTTCGGGAGCTCAGGTGGAAACCAAAAAGCCCCGGCCTGTGGTTTTTTTATACAGCACGAGCTGCTCCTTCCTGCGTTTTTACCTTTCACCCTTTGGAAATGTCAGAGCAGCGGGGAACCCGCGCCGCTTTGTTGCCTCCACTGTTTTAATAACTTTACGGCTCGCAGTCCTCCGGTGGCCCCTTCTGCCCGCCTCCCGTCGGAAGAGGAGAGCGCGGGGAGATAACAGCCCATCTGATGTCGGGAGGCAGCGAACAAGAGCACCGCACACATCTTTAACCCTGGGCATCGGCGGGGTCATTTCATTTAGGCAGGACGGTATTTTCTGCCGCCTGAGCAGCAGAGTCCCGCGCTCTTTCACACGGCAGCCCAGTAAATCATTCCGGCCAGATAAAAATGAAAAGGATGGTTAGTTACTTATCTGGGGCTCAATTTAAAAGCCGGCAGTTGGGGAGGGGGGCGGCTGGGAGCACGGGGGCACCTCGGCTCACCTCCGGGAGCGGGTGGTTGTTAGAGCTGAGGCACCTCTGGCTGCAGGAAGCAATTTGTCTCCCGGAGGCTGACAGGGCCTCCTTTCTTCTCCACTTACTCCTCCATCAGAAATAAAAGGGGCATCCGCTCACATGAAAAGCGGGGAAGGCTCCAGGTTTCCCTTGTAAGGTCGCTCCCAAGCTGGCACGGCCGGGCAATTTGTACAAATGACACTTCCCTGGGAGGGAAAAAAGAAGAAAAGACCCACCCCGGCTTCCAATTTGTGCCCGTCAGTCTGCTCCCGGTCCTCTTCTCCCCCACTCACTCTGAACCTCCTTTGTGGTGCTGGGGCTCGGATCCCCTTTTCCCCCATGGCTGGAGACTCTCGCCACCCTTCTGTCCTACGAGCGGCTGGGATCACAGGATCACCAGGGTGCATCCACGTTACCCCTCGGAGCCGACGAGCCAAACCTTTGCAGGCTCCTCGGAGGGTGTTTTTATGCAGTATGAGAGCGGTTCTAATTCGATTTATCTTAATTCACTTACAATTTGCTTATAATTAAACTACAGTGAACCAAGGGATCTGATTTACCCGGCGCACTGAAATCTGATGAGGATTGTGAATCAGCCATCTCAGTTCACTGCACAGTGTATTAATATAAATTGAAATCAATGGTGTTTTACATTAATGCTTTCTTGAACGTCCACACGTCTGGGAGAGCACAAAAGGCATTCGTCTTTGGGGAAAAGCACCCTCTCCCGGGCTTTGTGTTCACCCTTGGGCTTCCCATCCTTTACCCCTCTTCCCCCCCCAGAGGACCCGCAATTCCAAATTGTGCTAAATTGCAAAAAGAGCTCTCCTTTTCTGTCCTGCTGCTGGTGAACCGTACAGCAGCTCGACCCGTCCCACCCGCAAGCACCGGCTTTGGTTTGCAAAGCGAGCCCTGTAACCGCACAAAAGAGCTAAGCAGGAGAATTTATCTCCCCAAAGTCTCTCCTGATGGCCCCGGCTCCTGACAAAAGGGGGTCGTTATCACGACATAATGGACCTTCTCAACGTGAAGCTCTCTTAGGACGCAACTCAACGCTCGCAATTATCTCCTGGTCGGGGACGCCTTGTCAGAGGTTATTGCCCTAAGGAATCAATTAGATTATATATACATGTCATTACTATTTTATGGAAAAATCGTTCGCATGAAAGTGTTAAATATCTGCGGAAATTGCAGGTGCTGCCGGCAGGTCCCTTCTCGAGCAGGCAGGATTCTCACAATCCCACTGCCCGCCGGTCCCTGCACCCGCGCTCTGAAGTTTATTTTTGTGTCCCGAGTTACATTCAAGAGGAGCCCTAAGAGTCTGGCATGTAGAAACCTCGCTGGTTTATTACAAGGCACCTGGGTACTTCCGAGTAGAGCTGCTTGGAAAGTAGAAGTGCAGAAAATTGCAGGGAAAGTGATTTCATTCGGTAACGCTTTTTTTCCCCGAAAGAAGTTGCTTCCTACGACCTGGCCATGCAGGACATCCTCTCCTCTGGGCCGGGAGAGCGTGTGTAAATAGAGAATCTGGCTTTGCTCCCTCTGACATGCTCGTCAGAAGCGCTCCCAGAAGCAATAAAGTTCCTTGGAAACCACGGACGTGGTCTTGGGGTGCAAGTTCTCTGAGAAGCTTTGGCAGATCTGTGGGACGTCATGGTGCAGCGCCTTTTCCAGCGCTCGGAGGTGCCGAGAAGTCCCCCTGCGGTGATCCGTGTCTCCTCTCCTTGCAGCCGACGCACGAGGCGAGTGTTTCACGTTAATGGGGATTGACATATGGTAGGGTTTTTTTTTTTTTTTTAAAAAAAATAGTTCTCCTCGTTCCCTAGGCAGTTTTGATGTGAATATTAATACTAACATAATTTCATGATGATTAGAGAACACAATTAGGGGCTATTAATAATGACACAAATAACGACATTTAAGGCCTCATTTTCATGTGAGTAATACTCTGTCTGGTGGTATTTAAACAGCTCTGTCTAGCACAATTACTGTGGTGCCAAGGTGCGAGCGCGTAGTCGCGGTATCAATCACGCTGCTCCTCGCCAGCACCTGCCCCCCTGCAGAAGGAACTGCCGGCTCGGGATGTCCCCTCACCTGGTAGGGGGCTGTGAGGCAAGGGGGTGCCAGGGAAACTCCAAATTGGTTCCAGCTGGGACAGCCAGGAGAAATGAGTGGGTGGTGTTGAGGGTTGATGGAGAGATGGAGCAGCCCCGTGGAGGGGCTGGTGGCCGTTTTGCTTGCCCAAGGAGCTGACTCCCCTTTGCAGGGCACCTTCCCCTGCCTCCTTCTGCCTGGGGTTCCACAACCAGGAAGAAAAAGCTGCCCTAATGTCAGTAGAGCACGGTCCCAGTTGACTGGGTGATCTTCTCCAGGCTCTCCAGAGGCCGACTCCCACGCCCCACGGTAAAAGCAGCTTAATGGGGCTGTTGCAGCTAACTCCGCTGAAGTGGGGCATTGAAAACGCCCCATTTCTTTTACAATGCGCTCAGTGCCAAGCTCAGCCCTTGAAAGTGGCCGTGCTGTGCTAATGTGACTTAATGGAAACCTCTGAATCAATTTTTCTCTCCCCGAAGAAAATCCCCCTGGTTTATGCAGCGAAAGCTGTAATACTGAAAATGGCTTCAGATTTTTGTGGGGGGAAAAAAAAGAAAAGAAGGCGAGGAGAAGAAAGGTGCATTGTAGTTCCGCAAAAAGGGGGTCAAGTGAAACTTTGCCGGGTAAGTGATGGGTCCCTACAAGTTGTCCCCGGGGCAGTGTGGGGCTGCGCCGTGCTGCAGCCTGTCCTGGGGGCAAGAGGAGGGGAATGGTGCTTCCCAAGGCGAGGAGGCAGGAGAGCATCCTGCAGAAAGGCAGCTCATGGGGGGAGTGTGTGTGTACTGAGACTTCCTCTGCAAACCCAAAGCCCCCAAAGGCCGTGACACCCCCTGCAGTGAGTGCAGGGCAGCCATCCAGAGGGGGCAAAGCTCCACGATGGGCAGAAAAAGCCACCAAACGTGTTATTAAACTTTAATCAAATAATGCAGAAGGCTACAGAGATAATACTAAAATTTAATGAGCCAGACTCGTTGGCTTCCCAGAAGAACCTCAGGACAATAAAAGCGTGGCTCCTGAAAGGTGCCTGACTTCCAGACAGTATCCACAAACCCTCCTCGCTCTTTGTTCGCCAGAAGAAGCCACCTGTGAAGTAGTTCATTACTGCTGCTTAAACGAGGCTTTGGTTTGCCCCTTCCTCCTGCAGGCCAGACAGGTTTTTTTCCACTTCCTCACCTTGCCACAATTTATTTATGCCAGAGTTTCATCCCGTTCTTCAGAGCATGGAAGCAGAAAGGCTTCGTGGTGCAGCATAATTTCGGACCCTCTTTGAACAATGGGGATGTTAAATTGCTGAAGCAGCCCCCCTCCCTCCCCCCCCACCTCCCTGACCTGCAGAGATTTTTTCTTGCCCTTCCCCAGTGCATTTGGGTCCTTCCAACCCAGCAGCAGCACACAGCTCCTGGACAGGCACAAAGGGAAAAACAGAACCAGCCTGTTTTTTTCCAGCTAAGATGCTCCCCCCCAAGTTTAGGATGCAGGCAGCACAGTATCCAGACCCGCACAGCTGCACGGAGCAATTCACAGATTGTCTTGTTGGACCACAATGTGCCAATTTTTCAAATTTACAGCCATTTTCAGTATTACAGCTTGTGGCACCGAAGCCAGGAGGCTTTTCTTCGGGGAGCAAGAGTCGATGCAGAGGTGACCATTACAGCACGCTGCCGCAGCACGGCCTCTCCTCCAGCCGTGGCAGCGCCAGAGCCCAGCAAGAAGGGCAAGTGGGGGGTTTTAGGGACCAGCCCCCGGAGAAGCAGGGCGATACCTGGCCAGGGCAGGGCAGGGGGGGGGTGTGGGATGCCAGGTTGGAGCCCCCCCTGATCAGAGCCCAGGGGCTTGGCAGCATTTTCCTCTGCCTGGTTGAACTCGAGGCGAAGGAAAGTCAATTATAGCCCTTGGGCTGGAGCCAGGGCCGTGGTGCTCCTGCGCTCTGCCTGCGGCTCACAGAACCACGGTTAATCAAGGGACCAATTGCAGCGATGTTTCGGGGTGTGAGGCTGGGAGGGTGACAGCAGGTGTGGTCCTGGGGGCACAGTGCAGCCCAAGGGCTCCAAGGGGGGTCTGGCGGGGGGGGTCTGGGCACTGCCACAGCTGCGGCGCTGCCCCTCGCACCTCTGGCTTGCCTTTAGTTACACTGTGGGGAAAGGCCGCTCGCTGCTAGGGAGGCTTCCTCCAGATCCCGCTTGGACAGCCTTTCCCAGCAGCACCCAGCACAGCTAGTAGCTGTGTCTGGCAGCGAGAAACACCACAGCGTGGCTTCCCCTGCCGGGTTGCAAAACCTTCTGTTCTGCTGGGGAGGTTCCCCATTTTTTTTCATTTTTTTTTCATTTTCCCCCCATTTTTTAGGTTTTTTTTTTCCCTTCCTCCCTTTTTTTCTTTATTTTTTCCATTTTTCCCATTTTTTTTTCCATTTTATTCCTTTTTAAAAAAATATTTTCCCCCATATTTTTTTTTGGCGTTTGTTTTTCACTTTTTTTCTCATTTCCCCACCCCAGCAGGCCCCGTCACCCTGCTCCCCCAGCATCACCTCGCCTTTATTATCAATTCTTCATCAAGTTTTAATCTTTATTATTAATTCTTTAGCAAGTCTTAATCGTTATTATTAATTCTTCAGCAAGTCTTAATTTTTGTGTTTGCAAACTGCCCCCAGGTGCGCTCCAGCTGTGCGCGCCGGGCGGGGGCGGCGCCGGGGCCGGGGTGGGTGCCGATGGTTCGCAGCTGGGGGCTGGGGTGGGTGCCGATGGTTCGCAGCTGGGGGCTGGGGTGAGTGCCGATGGTTCGCAGCTGGGGGCCGCCGGGAGGGGCGATATGAGGGGGCGGCCGGCGGGGCAGCCCTTTTCTCCGGAGCCGAGCGGCGGGAGGGCTGCGCGGAGCCGCGGTGAGTGCGAGGGGGAGCGCGGCGAGCAGGGGAGGGGGGTTGTAGCTCTAAGTGCTGACAGGACGTGGCTGTCAGCACGGTGTTCCGCCTTGATGAACCTTCATCTATGAAGATATTTAATGAATTAGTTAATTAACGAGAGGAGGCTGACGGATGGCTCCCGCGGAGTTCGCGGCGGGGTGAGCCCGACCCGGGATGTCGCTGCCGGGGCTGAGCCGCGTCCCCTGGCCGGGCCGGGGCGATTTGCATGCGCTGAACGCGGCTGCTTAATAGGATGTGATGCTCGGAAAAGCCAAAAGCAGAGCAGCTGTAACTTAAAAGACAGCCCCATTACTGTGAGCCTTATAATTAGGGTAAGAGGGAGACTCGCGCTGCCATATGTTAAACTCTTCGGAGGTTAATAGCTCCCTAAGATTCGGCAATTGGCAGAAATTAGTCTCGAGGAACGGCGACCAGGCTCGGACGGGAGAGCGCTGGGAGCGGGGGCCGGGCGTCTCCCCGCGGGGAGGATGCGCCGGGCACCGGCCTCCTGCCCTCCTCGGCCCGGCTGGCAGCTCCCACCCTGGGGTTCTGCCCCCCTAAAGGGCTGGGGAGGGAAAAAGAACGCGGAAAGCAGCAGGGCCAAGTCGGGCATCCCAGAGGGTCCCCAGACTCTCCTGCCACGCCGCTGCCACCGCTTTTCTCCCTTTCCTCTGGCTTGTGCGCAAGTTATTCCGCCTTCCCAGCCCTGATTTCCTCATCCATAAAACTGAGACTAACGATGTACTTGTTAAGGGTGTCACAGGACCTTCTGAATGTGCGAGGGCTTTGAAGTCCTCCTGTGAAAAGTACCGTGGAAGTGGCAGCCGCCCGCAGCCCCGGGCGTGAGGTGGGTGGCTATCAGGGTGGGCTCTGCCCGGGGCTGGGGCGGCACCCTTGGCTTGTGGACCGGGATAGGTGCTCAGGTAGGGGGTTGTCTGCTCACTGGCTTGTTTTTTCCTCTTGCTGAATGACAGGGAAGTAGTTTGTTCGGGAGCCAGGGAGGGAAAAATGGGATTAAGCTGCTTTGGGGAAGGTTGTGTGTGCAGTTTGCGGCAGGTGACACGTGTGTAAACTTTAACGTCCTCAGTTGTAACAGTGGGAGGTTTTGAGGTCATCCTGAAATCACTGTAATGGTTTCCTTCCTGCTCCCCCCCTCCTTCCTTTGCTGAGGTGTTTAATTGCTTTCTTATTTAAATGCACCAAGATTTCCTGAGAGTCTAGTCCATTTGGCACATTGTTCTCTTCAGGGAAGCTGAAGGAATTGAAAAGAGAAAATTGTTTTGAAACTCCAGGTTATTGGATCTGGGGAGATAGAAGGCTGCTAAATCTTTTCCACCTGAGCTGGAGTATCATGAAGGTTTGGGGCTATTTTGATACTGAGCTGGGTATCAGCTTTGGGAGTTCACGATTTGTTCACTTGCTACCTGGGGCAAGAGGCCTCAGCTCTTTGAGTGGTTTGAGCTGCTCAGCGACTGTCGCTTTGGGGTAGTTCTTGTGAGCCTTCCTCCAAGTCTGGGGGCCAGAGCTAAGGGTTTGTACTTGGCAAATGTAATTTCAGGGATGCAGACCCCAAAGCGGTCCGACGTGGTGGGCAGGGGTTGTTTTGGTTTGTTCAGATTGCAGCCCAGCTCTGTGCTGCTGCGGAGGCTCTGATGAGTCCCCAGGTAGCAGCTGAGAGACACAAGTGCTTGGTACCCCCCGGGAAGAGGCTGCAAGCTGCCTCTTTCCTTTTCCCATCATGCGCTCCAATGTCAAAGGCAAAATCACCATCTTCGGATCAATAGCAAAGCCATTAAAGCGCATCTTCAATTTCTGCGTGTGACGCTGCTGTGTTCATCACCCCATTGGCAACCGTTTTATAACGAGTTCATTTCTGCTCGCAGAGGGAAATGCTTCACTGTCCTGTCCTCTCTTCTGCAGGCTGACCGTGAGAGGGCTGATCCCTCAGCAGGGAAAAGAGGACTTAGGGAGGCTTTTGGAGCAGAGCAGCTACATGGCTGCAGGTTTCTGACGTGAAGGAGGAGCTGCCAGCCTACAGCTTGCTCATGCTTCAAAGTGTAGCCGTGCTCAGGGTGTGAGCGGTGCCAAAGCATGAATAACTTGCTTAGACTCCTTTTGCTCAAGGGGACTTAGACATTTGCAAGCATATTCTGAAGCGTGGCTCTCCTACACGGGAGCATGAAAAGCCCGTCGCTGCCCTCTTTCACATTCCTCTCGGGCATCTGCCTCACCTGTCATGATTACAGGGCCCAGGTCTGGCTGTGGCCGATGGATCCCTTTAGCGTGGCTTTCCTACCGCTCCCCATTTGTCGTTTGCTGATGCAAAGCGCGTGTGATCGCTCCCTGAGCAGCACCTAGTGCTTCGCAGCACACTCGAGGCACTGCTGCCTTTAGTGCCTCGGTGCTGGGATGCTTCTCAGAGCTGTGACGGGTCACCAGGAGCTGCAAACCTTCTCCGTCTTCCTTTGGTTGTCCGCATGGAGCGGGCAGGTGTGGAATTTTGTCCCATGGTCCTCTTTGCCGCCCTTGCTGGGAGGAGTGGGGTTGAGGTAGGGGGTACTCACTGCTGACGTCTCAGATTAGGGTCTACTTTAAGAACCCGCCGTGAGGTGGGGGGATGTAGATCTTAACGTGGCCCTGCTCTGACGGATGGGAAAGCGCGCTTCGGGAGCCTGGGACTCGCGACCAGCCCAGCGAGGGGCTGACGGGTGCGTGATGAGTGAGGACAGCGAGTGGCGCGGGAGGAAACAAAACGGAAATCCATCTTCTGGCACTGGTTAAATAATGATGGCGTTGTTTGGACAGCGGAGAAATGTCCTTTGGATAGCGTGACAGAAAACCTTACGGATGCTGTCAAACATGCCCTCAGCTCCTCCGAGCACATCGTTGATCTCGTTGCTCTGTGAGGTGAGACAAATGACCTCTGCGGCAAGCGCGTGGCCAGCACCCTCCGTCCCTCGCCTGGCACGGCGGCGGATGCTGAAGCCAGTGCGGGCTGCAGAACTGTTGGGATCTGGAGTAGGCCAGGACAGAAGGGTCCTCAGGAGCTGCAGAGGCCCTGAGCTCTTGTTACAGGGATGGGTGACCTTGCCTTCTGTGGGCAACGGGCAGGGAGTGGTGGTGAGCTGTGCAGGGTTTTCCTGGCTGTTGATAATGCCCGCTCGCTGTTTTTCCTCCGTCCCCCCAACCAGCAGTGTCCTGGCGTGGCTGAATGCTGATGAGGTGTAAATCCTGGTCTGACCTCAAATTTCATCTGCGTTTCCTCAGATACGCCGCTCTGAGCAGCGGTTTAGCTCTCAATTCCCTCAGCCAGCTGGGGAGGGGGTTGTGTCAAATAATGCTTTTTGCTATTTTACACCTCTTTGCACCGGGAGGTTTCCAAGCCCTTTGCAAATATTAACGAAGGCGGCAGGTGAGGATTAGTGTTCCTGTTTAACAGGCAGACATAAACCAGAAGCTGTGCTGGAGCGAAGCCGAGGCGGGAGCGCGGGGTTGGGGCTGGGCAGCCTCGCTGCCCGCGCCTCTGCCCGGCAGCAGGGTCCTGCTCCATCCACGTCCCGCTGGGATCGGTGGCCGCTGCCCTTCGGGGCTCTCGTGTGTCCTGGAGCAGAGCAGGGCACGCCGAGCATCCCGGATGGCTCCTGCCTCTCGGAGCGAAGCGTCGGAAGTGAGAATCCTAAATAGAGAACAACCTGTCATGTGGTGTTCCCCGAGGTTTCATTTCGCTTTTTAAATTATTTAATTGACGAGCCCTTTCCTTTTATACATCCATGTTAAACTGGTTTCCACAGTAACAGCCGAACCTGGAACCCGAAGCTTGGAGTCCTATCTGAGTAAATAATGCCAAAACCAATCTCTGAATATTTAATTAAATTCACTGTCGTGCCCCTTTTATCTTTATCTTCCGCGGATCTTCTGTAAACAGATTTCATGGGCACGTGGGCTTTAAGGGAGGTGGTGGCGGGCTCCCTTCGGCGGGGTGCAGAGCCCCGGGCAACCCCGCTCGGGGCCGAGCAGCAGCTCTGACATGCGCCGTGGACCCGTGTTCCTCCCGTGACCTGCGGCAACCCCGGGCTCCTGCCGCGCTCTTGTTTTTCTAGCGGAGCCTTGCAAGTTCGTTAGCTTCCCAGGATTTTCAGATCAGATTTCCAGTTTAGGATCGCTATAAATCCTAAGCTTATCCTCTGATGTACTGCCACTCCTAGCACAGTGTCATCTGCAAATCTCATAATTCTTTCTGTTCCATCATTTTGGTCGTGAAGGGAAATGCCAAGCGGTGCTAGACCTTGGACCCCGGCAGAGACATCCTTCGGGTTTGACAGCAGACCATTAGTGAGTGCTCTTTGCATACAGTAATTTATCCTGTGACAGAAACGCATCCTCCAGCAAGCCTGTGAATGACAGGCTTCTGTACCCAGAGCTTCACCCCGAAAAGTTGTTCCTCCCACAGAGGAATGTCTCTGGCACCGTCCGTCGTTCGGGATGGTCTGATCCCACTGCCGGCCCTCTGCCGTTAGCTTGCTTGACCAGGGCCATACCGCAGAGTCGCGTGGAGCAAATCAGAGCATCGCCAGGGCCATGTCGTTCCTGCAGTGGTTAAAGCCACGGGGGGTTCCTCCCCACGGGAAGGGAGGATGGTGAGACCCTGGCATGGGAGGCTTGGGAAAGCGTGGGGTGAATTCTGCCCCAACCTCGCTCCCCGTGCGCGGGACATCAGGACAAGGGTGGTGGTTTGGTGGCTTGGAGCCAAGTTTTCAACGACGCTGATCGATGCTGTTGTGGAAGTCAGTCCCCAAACTCTCCAAAGGAAAGAGAGTTAGTCCCTGCGTCTGGCCTTGCAGGTGTGATTCCCCAAACCCGAAAGAATCGGGGGAGATTTATTTTTAAAGAAGCCCAAATCAGCTTTTCTTGAACAGACCTTTGAGTGGAAGTAAAGGCTTGGGAAAGGATATCGACAAGCAGCCAGCGGCTTTATTTTAAAGCCTGATGAACAGGGAGGTCGTCTCGATAGCCCCGGATTCCGAGCCAAACGCGGGGCTGTCCGGGGAAGGGTTTTGGCCTCTTTTTGCCTCCCCCCACCCCGATGGTGCTGCGTGGAGCAAGAGGTTTAGCACCGACAGGACTGTCAACTCGCAGTAATGATCCCAGTTAACCTCCAGGCAGATCAATTATCCCTTCTGACAAGGAATATAATATTAATACCCAGTTGTGTTGGTTTACTTACAATAGCTCTTTGGTACTTTTCCATGGTATCGCAACACATCTTAATCAGATGGTGAGTGGGCTTAATTAGCCGAAGTATAGGTTTTATTTTTGATTTCTATGACTACTTAAACTAATGGAAACACATTATCTGCTCAGAGGTCTGCAGTTTTCCATTTGTAATTATTGCTGCTCTTAATTGAGAGTGCATCGGGGGTTGTGGCGGCAATCTGGGAGTTGATATATGTCGCCTTCCTCGAGCACGGCTCCTCCGGGAGGGTCCGTGCCCTGGGGCAGGCGGACAAGGGGTCTCAGCTGTGGGACACCTGCGGAGTCGATCGTGCCACCTCCGTATGGGGTTCAGGGAACGCCAAACGCCGGGGTGGGGGAGCTGGAAGCTGATCAGGCAATGGAAGCCAAAACAGCTTATACATTTCCAAAACGAGGCCTGGCATTTATGACTAAAACCTCACATTTCGGGACATGCAGATGGTTGGGAAGGAACAGCTTGGAGGGATGGGCTAATAGGAAATTATTAATTGTAGCGATTTTTGCACTTTTCTCGCACGAGGCCCATGGGTGCCTGTTGCAATAGGTGGCGGTTGGATGCGGCCAGCGGGGAGAGTCGGGGGGTCCGGCATCTATATATCTCTCTATATATGTATATTTATTGACTTATTTATTTAGCTGTATTTCACAGCTCCAGGCATCTTCACCAGGCTTTTGGGTGTTGCCTTTTCCAGCTTCTGCCAGCAGAGGGAATAGAGGCGAACGAGCCAACGCGCTCTTCTCCTCTTTGCCGCTGTGCAGAGCACCCTGCTCAGCCGGGGAGCCTGCAGCGGGGCGGGTGGGCACTCAGCACCCCGATGTTACCCCCAGGACCCGCCGTGCCTTATCCCGTGCCACGCCAGCCTGTGCTCCAGACCCTGCGAAGGATGCAGGAGAGGCAGTTTGTCCTGCAAAACATTTGCACGGAGACCCCTGTGCCTGATCCTCTTTGGTGATGGGCGAAGCCGAAGCCTCTTGCCCAACCTCTCCCAGGGTGACTAATCAGGTAACATTCTCTGAGCAAATGCACAGATCATGTGAATCGGGGTTGGCGCTGAGCAGCGAGGTGTAAAAAGAGCCATTTGAGGTGTTCTAAGAAAATGCCAGAGCGTCTAAGCGGTGACTGCCTGTCAGAAAGCTGTGCCCACGGCGCAGAACCGCGGCAGCGCCACCAGGGAGGATCTGGCCCCGGGAGGAGCCGGAGGGGTGAGCTCTGTTTTCTGGCGATGGGTGTGACTCTTGGCCAAATGGATTCCTCTGCGTGTGGGCACGTGGCTTTGATGCTGGGACCCGTCCCGACTGAGCCCCCCGTGCAGCGGGTGCCGCCGTCCCTTCTCTCCGGCGCGAGCCTGTCTGGGGAGAGGCAGACGATATCCGAGATGGCAGCCTTGCGTTTCTGCTCCATTTCCCTCCAGCCTCTCCTCCTCCCTCTCCTGTAACATTCATTAGCTGCCGAGAGAAGCACCGAGCAGAGGCTGTGTGCAACCTCTGAGTAACCTCGCTGCCGAAGCCCGTGCCCGTGCACCCCCGCCATCTCCTCTCCGCAGAGTAATAAGTCCTCACCCCTGTGCCCCGGTCACTCCGGTAATGCCGGTGTCCCTCGTTAGCACGGCAGAATCAACATCTGTCTCCTTTATGGTGTCTGTTTGCATTGAGAGGCTTTTGGGGGAAGCTTGGTATTGTTAAAAATAAAAGCAGGGTTATGAGAGGCCTGGGAATTCCATGTTATTTATAAAAGTGCACGTCTTTGGAGTTTAATAGATGAGCGGCTTGCAGTCTTGAGGGTGTCACGGCCAGCTGAAGGGCCATTCCTGAGAGTGGGCACCCCTCGGGTACGCGGCACTGTGGGATGCTTTGGGGGAGCCTCCTGGCTCCCCCGACTCCAGCACAGAACCAGGAGGGTCCCACAGCTCGGCCGCGTTACTGGTTGCTCTCCGAGGCACTTTTGCAAAGCCGGCACGGACAGCCTGTGAAATCGGTCCAGCTCTATGTGAAGCTCCACACCCCCACCCTCATCCCTCTTCTTCTGCACCTCTCAGAAGAAAGGATGCTTCAATGCGAGGGGCCAGGGAGGAGGTCAGGGCCGGGAGTTGTGTGTCTGTCACCGAGGCAGGGGGATAGCGGGATGGCTGATGGGGTGAGGCTGTGACAAATGAGACCCGAGAGCGATGCCAGGTGAGGGAGGCAGGCAGGCACGCAGGGTTGTGACCCGTGTGAAGGATCAGCTGCGGGATGGTGAGGGGAGAGCCAATTTCAAGCGCCTGCAACTGGTTTGACTGGTTAGCGCAGCTGCGTCTGCTGCGAGGGTTTGGTCAATGGGCTTTTCTTGTGATGCTCAGCCTTCTCTGTGCAAAACCGAAGGCGCTGATGCGGTTTCAGGTGAGGAGCAGGAAGGCAGCTGTCCTCTCCATCCCCTCCTGAACGCCCCTGGTGCTTTCCTCACATGTCTCTACCGCCGCTTGAGCACAATGCCAGGACAGGAGCGAAAATACTCTTGCAGATAAGGATGTGAGGGAGTTATCTGGAAGCCTGCAGATACTGCATGTGAGGGGGAAGGTCACTGAAAAGAGGGAGGTGGCGGAGATGGAGATTAGGCGATTTGGAGATGGCTTGAGGGATTTAGTGGAGAGGCAGAGCTCCCGCAGAGCATCAATGGGCAGTAGCACCTCTGATGGATTATAGGGAGCCTTGTTCAGAGACTTGCCGTGATGCTGCAGACACCAGCAGGGAAGAGATGGGGAAATCTTGCATGGAGAGGAGGCTGCAGTGCTCCAGATAGTGACATCCCCTGTCGCTTCCCTCCCCGCCCTGCCAGCGGGCTCAGGCAGAACTGCAGCAGTGCCTTGCCGTGTCCCCGCCTGCCAGCCCGGCACGTTCGATCCTCGTGGCCGTGGGGGCAAAGTGGATGGGGGTAAGAGGGCTTTTCTGTGTCTAAGAGCTCGTGGTGGGATGCTCTTCCCACAGCAGGATCTCTGCAGGGAAATCCCACTTGTGTTTCAGAGCCTTGGTTCTCCAGGTCGCATCCAGCTCCGAAACACTTGTGCACGTGGGCTCGTTCGCAGCTCCATGGGGAAAACGCAGCCTCCAACCTCCCCTGGCCATGTCTGCTGTTGGGATTTGCCCCTTTGTACCCTATTCCTGTTAGCAAAAGCACAGTTTCCAGTCTTGCCCCTACAGGCGGTGCTTTATTGGCACTGTCCGGGGGCTTTCCCGTGCCCCGTGGCTGCTGAGCAACTGCTGCCAAGGATGTGCGCCCCAGGTAAGTGCCGACGAGACGGCATCTTCTCAGCTGGGCCTAAGCACGAGATCCCTCCATCACACCCAGGCAAACTGCATCAGGCTTTATCCTCTATTGTTAAGGACAAAGAACAGGGATTTGTGTCCCAGACTTAAGCTTTCTCAAATCTCCTCGTATATTCCCCGAACGTTTGTGCTGGCTGCGTTTCCAGCGTGGCTTTTCCTCCCAGTTGCCTTTGTTTTCGATCGCTGTTGCAGTTTGTGATATGTATTTAGTAAACACCGCCGGCGTTGAGTGCGAATTGGCAGCTCGTCCTTCTTTTCCCCAAGCCGGTGCTTCCCGGGGGGATGCTCTGCCTCCCCCTCGGCTGGGCAGGGCAGCCTGGGACCGACCCCGCGGCCCCTGCCCCCGGCTCTTGGCTCGCTCCGAGGTGCCTGCATCCCGGAGAGCGTGTTAACATTTAAATCAGAGCGATGCTCTGGGAATAGCATCGAGTTAAAAGGACCTCTCCTGAAAAGAGCACAGCAGGGACTTGGCTGAAGAGTTCTCTTCGCCCGTTAAGCGCACACGGCTGCACGGATTTTCATCAGCAGCTGGCTTCTCGCTAGTCCATTAGGGCTCGATTTAGGTGCTTTCAGGGTGGGGAGGGAGGGGGAAGGATGGGCGTCTCCCCCTTCCCCAGGGCCGGCGGGGGGTCCCAGACCTGCTGGGTCTCTTCTCCTTTCCCCCGCTCCGGAGCACAGGGGCCCGTCTGCAGTCCTGCCTAGTTTTTGTCCTATTTCCTGTGGCAATAGCTTCAGCAACTTAATTACTGTGCTGGGGAAGTATTTCTTTTTGTCAGCTTGGACTTTCTTCCTGCCTGATTTTATTGAAAGCCTGGGTTCTTGTGTCTTATGAGACAGTGGAGGAGTCTCCATCTACCTCTTACGTGTCCTCTGCTGCCTTTTTATTGCCTCCTCTTACCGGTTGCCATTCCAAGGCCAGAGCCTCATTTTAAAAAAATCTGTCCTTATTTCAGAGTTGGCTGGGACCTCCCGTGAATGCCCCATCTCTTTGGTCTCCGTTCTGCAGCAGGGCCAGCGGGTGGGATGCAGGATGGAGGATGTGGGACGCGGGAGCCGTCCCTGCAGCGGAGCGGTCCCAGCCCCAGGACTCGTCCTCCCTTTCCTCCCTGAGCACGAGCTTTCAGCGAGCCGTCTGTAACGTTGGCAGCCCCTTTAGCCGAGCTGACAGGATTAATTTAAAATCCCATATGGTGGAAAGGTTGGCTCTTCCCTCCCAGATTGCTCCCCGCGTGGAGAGCGAGCCACGTTTGACGTCTCGCTGCCACCTCACCCGAGTTTCTGCTGATCTCTGCAGCTCCTGGGTCTCCGCGGGGCCGGCAGCTGGCCTGCCCACATGGACTGTCCCTTTTCGCCCCCTCCAGGGTCGTAAATCGCATCAAAGCCTGCAGTCGGACGCTCGGGGCGCATATGGCTTTTTGAGACCCTCCATGTGACAGTCTGAGTGATTTAGGGAGGCTGAAGGAGGGGGGGAAGATTCCATCCCGAGCCCTAGATCTGACAACAGCGGTCAAAGACATAAATAATCCCGTTGCTGGGTAAAGACGTGCAAGGAAACGCTCCCTCCTCAACGGGGAGGCAGCTGTGGTCCCGGCCGGGCGACAGAGCCGCCTTGGCGTGCGACAGGGAGCCCAGAGCCGCGTGCCGCTCCGGAGCGGAGCTTGATTTAATATGACTTCAGGGAAGCGAATTAATCTTTCTCCATTTGTTGCTTTTGCAGCTCCCAGAGCTGAGGTTTTGTTTGGTCGGTGTTTGTAAAGTCTTTTCAATCATGGCTGTTGGCGTGCGGGTCCGACAAAGAGAAGCAATTGTGAACAATAAAGGAATATTTTCCAAAATGTGGTGTAGTAGAAGCAGCTGAGATAAGGTCTGCTCTCATTAATTTAAAAATGATATTTTTGCTTCTTCTGTCTGCACGATAAACTGACATCTTTAACAATTGTTTAAGCTGCACAGGTTTAAATATACGCTTCCTGCATAGGCTGCTGATGAGTCACCAGTCAGAATTATTTATCAGAAGTGATCGCTGCGTGCTAGACAGCATGAGACGGAGTTCTCTCTTTCCTTACCAGAGCCATACAGTTCCTGTGAACAACTACCTGGGCTCTAAAGTTGTGCCTGCGATTCGATGATTTTGGAGTCAATTTCAACATCTTGGGGAAGCCGGGTGCGTTCTAGGGAAGGGTGTACGCGGCGCCGAGAACGCAGGGGTTCCCGTAGTCTGCAGAAACGAGCAAAGCTCAAGGCGTTCTCGGGAAGCGCCATTAGAAATGCATTTTGGGCATCTCGGCTGCGCAAACTGTCAGTTTTTGCACGCTGAGCATCCTGTTCCTTTTGATTGCAAGCACTGCTCAGCTACTGTAAGAGTAACTCGCTCTGCAGAGAGCAGAACAGACAGGCTATACCAAGGGCTGATGGCAAGAAAACAGATTTAATAAATGTCTGTAGCCACGCGCACACCCAACGAGATTTTACTGGTGTCACCAGGGACGGTGTGTAACGAGTGTGAACGTCTTGAGGAAGGCGGCTTGTGAGGGATCTACCAACAGCTGGCTCCCAGCATTGCTGGGTGGGTCTGCAGCCTTGAAAAGACAGGAGCTGCTGGCATTTGAGATCCGACTTCACCGGGGCCGATATTTCTAATTACAGTGAACCTGAGAGGATGTTTTCTTTGAACCCGAGACGGCCTCTGCTTGGCGGCTGCGTGCGGGGAAAGGGCTTGAACTCTCCACAGCCTGACTGGGGTAGGGCGGTGAGATGGGAGAGAATGCTTGGTCAGGGCAGATTGTTTCTGATCACCGTTTGGCCGAACCCCAAGAGGAGCCCCGGTGCTCTGGGGGTACCGAGACAGGAGTGGTGGGTTTGGGGATGCGCTGACCCCACTGGCCACTGCTCTGACGCCCTGCTCGCCTCTTCTTTCCAAGTATCCGCGAGCTCCGCGGAGAAACGCGTGCCCTTGGCCGGTGTTCGCGGGGCCGGTCTGCTGCACAAAACACCTTTATTTTCTTTTAATCAAATTGTCACCAGGAGACACATCTGTTCCCGCTCGCCTTTCATCAGGGTGAGGACGGAGCCGTCCTTTTGAGCGCGCTGATGCTTATGCAAAACACTTCAGCCAGGCAGGGCTACTCGGATATCAAAGGCAGAGCCTGAAGAGGTGGCCTGCTGGAATTTGCATATAAAATTGCAAGCTGAAATCCAAACAGCAGAAAGATGTGAAGATCGGTGTGAAGGGTGAGCATGAAAAGCAGTGGCAGGCCTGGGAAAGTGGGGGGGGGCGAGGGCAGGTAGGGAGAGAGGAGCGGCGAGATATGAAAGGGGAGGAAAATGAACACACAGAATATTTTAACTAACAGAAAAGTTTCTTGTACTGCAGACAGATGATGAAAGGGAGACAGTGAGGAATTATTAGGACAGAAGATAAGGAAACAGCAGAGATAGGAAATAATTATTTTGTATCTGTCTTTATAAATGAAAATGAAGGGCATTAACTTAAATAGGATTTAGATTTTCAGGGACAGAAGGGGATGAATTAGGAAGTGTTCAGATAACAGCAGAAATGATTATTAAAGGTCGGGGGCTCTTGAAACCGGCGCGGCTCCTGGGCGGGCAGGAAGGGCTCGGCCAGGGGGGGAACATCTCGGGGACCAAGGGGACATCCCGGGGCTGCCATCCCGGTGGTGATGCCACGCACGTGGCCACTGGCTGGAAGGGGGGCTCTGCTGCTGGGGAGGGCTGAAAGAGCACTGGTGGCGCTGGAACGCTTCCGGACGCTGCTGGGGGGCACGCGACAGAACAGCAGCCCCGGCAGGAACTTCCCGAGGGTGTGTGTTTATCCCCCTTGCGTGCATGGAGCAAAATTCAGCAAGTTGAGCATTTTTAAGTTCTTAAGCCAAACAGCCCTCGGCCCTGTTACATTTTCATGCACGTAGAAGAGCGCTTGCAAAATTCTTTTCGTTTGCGCTTAGTTTAAGTTTGGGTGATGCTTTACCGAATTGGATCCCCACACTTGGCACGTGTGGCTTCCTACCTGCGGTTATCCCGAGCGGAAAACCTCATGTCTGTGACTAAAAATGTTTGTTTGCCTGGTTTAATAGAGCAAATGGGTAGGTCTGGATACGGGCAGTAATTGCAGACGTGGAGGTTAGGCTGAACGGTTCATTTGAAAGTACAGGTCAAGATTTTCCAAACAGCCCGATGACATCAAGTTTAATGTTTGAAACTGAGCTATTTGAGCAAAGCCTGACCTTCGGAGCCTGCATGCTAACTACTTTTTAAAAATGCTGTTGGAAGCACTTTAGTTCGGGCGTTGAACCTTCCGAAACACTTAGGAAAATCCCTGCTGCTCCTCCAGCCCTGGCTCTCCAACCTGATGGGAACCTTTGACTTTTAGCCCAATAAACAACATGTAATAGGCTTTAAATAAACCAAATAACAGTAATTTCTCTTAACCTCAGCCTCTTAATAACCCTTCTCTGGTATCGCTCTGATATACTGAACTTCACTGGTAGCGGTTTGGTTTTGATGCTGTTGAGAAGGCTCCTTTGAGCCGCTCTCTGGGGTTCTTGTAGGGTCCTGCTGCTGGCTCTACACGCTTCAGCTGCCCCAGAGAAGCTGGGGCTGACCTCGGAGGGTGTCTGGGGGCGGCACTGGGCTGGCTTGAAGCTTGTCAGCTCACAGCATCAGGAAACTGGCCGATACCCGGGTGTGCCGCAGCCAGAGAACCGCAGAGTGCGTGGTGGGGCAGCCCTGGCACCCCCAGGTCACCGCACCGAGCGTCTGGCCCCGCAGAGAGCCCCAAGCCCTCCCTGTAACCCCCTGCAGAAACCCTGCATGGGAAGAGCTGGGGCAGCTGCGTGGCTCCGCCGCCTGGAAGAGGAGTGGGATCAGGCTCTTGAGTGGGCGAGTCGCTTATTTATAACTCTCCCACCGAGCGTGAGTTTGTTTAATTTTCTGGAGCAGCACAGCGCCGGCGAGTGTGGCTGTATAAATTTGCTAACAATAGCGCCTGTGCCTATATATAAACCTGAAGACACTGCAGTCCACGGTGCATTCCAATTAACAGGATGAGGCATGATGTATGGCATGCCACAGGTACTCCGGGACCTCGCGCCGCTGCTGGCCTTATCAGTCCTGAAACTCCCCGGGAGCGCTCGTTGCGCCTCCCTCTGCACAGCTTCAGAAAAATTGTCAGACCACCTAGTCTTGTCCTCCGCTGTTGTGTCGCGGCGCTACCGTGACCCACGCACTGTGCGTCCCCCTGGGTCTTTTACCCCTGGCTCTTGCACCCGATTTGCTCTTGCTCCCCCTGGGCAATCGCAGGGAGCGTGAGCGGGACGTCAGTGTCAGTTCACGCAGAGCCACGGTGGAGACGGCGCCTCGTGCTGCCGGGAGGATGGGTGATGGTGGAGAGGAGGGATGATGCTGGGAGGTGTGGAAGGCAGCGGTTCCAGCACATCAGCAAGCAAACTGCTCAGGGTGTTTGAATAGATGCCGTTGAAAAGGGTTTTCTTTAAGAGATGTCCATTATGCTGTTAATTGCTAATTGATAACATCTGATACAGTAAAGGTCTGAGTCTGCACGAGGGAAGCTGAGCTTGTCCTGTAAATCGCCCGACTGAGCTTGAGTTTCCTCCTTGGCTATTCCGTCAGCAAGAATAGGTCTATTCACCTGTTCAAGTGGAAAACCACGATCGAAATGAGATTTACAGCACGGTTGTGGGAAATAATCAAGAGGCGAGGCCGCCTTTTCAAACCGCTAACCGTGAGCGGAGAGGTGGCCGCGCCGGGTGGCTCCGGCGCCAGGTACCGGGGGCTGGTGCTGCCGCGTCGGGGGCACGTGGGGAGGTCGTGGCATCAGGCGGGGGCACGGAGCAGAGGCTGCGGGGAGAGCGCGGTGCATCAGCTCGGTCTTTGTGGAGGACGTGGTTTGTGAAGCGCCCTGAGCCTCGGTGGAGGCTTTGGGAAGCGTGGAAGAGCAGACTTCCCTGTGAGATGGTCTGAGGACAATTTATACCCTGAATAAGCTTACTGGGCACACGCACAGCCTCTGCTCTGAGCGGCTGTGCTTGCCTGCTGTTTGTCATGCGGCAGCCGTCGCAAGTTATGCACTGTCTTAATGGAGCAAAGTAAATTCCATCAGCTCCAGAGGCTGTGGACTGGACCTGGGGAGGGGCAGCTCCAACCTCCCGATAAAGCGACTCACAATATCACCGTTTCATGTCATGCAAAACAAAAGGTGCAATTTAAAATACCATCCTTCAGGTGCATTGAGCAGCGTTTGGTTGTCAAAACCAGATTTCTTTAAGCCAGTGGTCCAGAATAAAGTGGTAATGAAGAGTCATTTGACAGCAGGCAAACTGGAAACTTGTATACGAAAATAATATGCGAGTTTCTAGTTTATCATGCATTTAGCTGACCCTTTTTTTTCTTTTTCTTTTTTTTTTTCCCCCCACGTGCAACCACTTACCACAGAAGGTAATCTGGCATAACTGTGTTTTAGGGAATAAGTAGCACATGTGTGTGGTGTATCGGGATATGGGAACTGGCTGGGCTGCAGCCCTGCTGGGCTTGTGGAGCCACTTCTGTGCGTGGCTGGGTCCTGGGCTTGTTCTGTGTCGGTCCCAGAGCTGGGAACCAAGGTGTGTTGCTGAGGATGGAGCTGCGCTCGTGCGACAACGGCTGTGGGGTGGCTGGGATGCTCTTGGCCAGCGGTCAGCCGGGGCATCTGCCACACTGAGCCCACGCTGCCGCTCGGAAGGCGCATCTCCCGCCTCGCTAGCGGAGAGGATGAATGCCCCTTTCCTTGCTTTTTACACCATTCCCCTGCAGCCTGGAAGAAATGGCTGACAAGACCTATTATTTTTCCAGTTATCCGAACTGTCCGCATCTTAACAGCTTCCTACTTCAGACGAGACAGTCTGAAAAGTTTAATATCATTTCAAATCAGAGCACCAATAAAACTTGACATTATTAATATGATGTCAAGGGGTTTTCCAACTGCTTAGGGAAAAACAACGTGTCCCATTAAACAAAGCTCCCTGCATTGTGAAATATTAAGTGACTTTTCAACGAGTGCCAGCTGGAGCTATTAGTTTTCCTTTGGTGCAGTTGATGTGGAGAGGAGGTCTGGCTGAGAACCTTTTATGAAGACATTAGCTGAATCCGCGCTGTCGGAGAGGCTCGTGCTTTCCGAGGGACTCCTCTCTCCGGGCTGCGTGCGCAGCCATGAATTATTAAAGGCATAAGTACATCTGGCGGGACGCACTGCCTCCCCCCTTAATGCGCTCGTTACACCGGGGAGTCTGGATGCTCCGTTGGGAATTGGGTCTGAGATTTCAATAAAACCAGCACCCTCCTTCTTCTTCTCCCGCGTCCTCTGGCCGGAGAGGCAGGGAGGGCTGGCGGCGCTGCCCCGGTGTCACGGCTCCGTCCTGCCTCGAGGACGCCCCGGGCGAAGCTGCCGCTGGCCTGGCCGCCTTGTTTTTCTCCTCGGTGCTCGGGCAGCTTTGAGCAGGCGGGAGGCCTGATGTTTCTGCAGGCTTTCTTTTGCCTCCCAGTTATTGTGAAAGAAAATCGCTTCATCTCTTTGTCCAGACCAAACATGTTCCGCACAAAAAAGTTGAAACCTTTTTTTATTTTTTTAGAATGCCTCTGGTAACACACCCGGGATTGAGCAGGTATTTAGTGTGCTCAAGGCTTTGTAGAGCACATTAAAGCCTCGTCTGTACGAGATGTTTACAATGGGCATCTGTTGGTGCATGTTCTCAAACACACCTCGGAATTCTGGTCTTGGCACTGCCTCTGGTTTCCCCACTGGTACGGGGAGCATCTCTTTGATGTCTCACAGGGGAAGTGTGGGTATTTAGTCTAACTTTTATGAGGCTCTTTGACAAGGCAAAGAGCACCATAGGTTTCGGGGAAGTCGAGGCAGCAATGTCCCACTCTCACCTCTGGTAGAGTTCCCGTATCTGAGCACAAAGCCCTCCAGCCCCCCAGGGCTTCCAGTTGCCTTGAGACTGGAACTATTTGTGACACTTTTAGCCAATAGAAATGTCCCCATTTCGCACTGTAGCGCGCCAGGACCGCTTTGTGGTCTCCGCTGCCAACTCCTTCGCCGGGCAGGGCTGGAGAGGAGCCGACCATCGGCTCCTGACCACGGGTACCACCACTCCATGCATGGAGCAGAATCGATCCCAGGGCATCCCTGCAGCATCCCTCGGGGCTGCTCCCTCCGGCTGGAGGTGGCTCTGCTGGGACATGGCCCCGCTGTGCCCCAGCTGCTTTTGGGGACCCTCCCAGCAGGAGTGTGAGGCTCCCTGCTTCGGCTCCCGAGAGAGCCAGGCAGCTCCTCGGAGAAGAGCAAGAGCTTGTTGCGCAGCCTTCAAGGAGGAGGAAGACTCGTGCTGCCTCTTTCCTGCTGCACAACCTTCCGTCACCTTCTTCCTTTTAATGTCTTAATCAAGTGGCTGATAAGAGAAGTGATCCATGAAAAGGACGGGTATCTTGACAAGGCACAGAAGCTTGTGGCAGCACTTTCCCCACAGATCAGCATCCTCCATGAGAGGGAGAGACAAAAAAGGCAGATTTTTGTACCCTTAAGCTTCCACCACTGCAGTTCAAAAGACCAATCTTTACAGAAAATAAATTTAAAGGAGAATTTTTGATGTATATGATGGTCTCTTGTGGTCGACAGGAGTGCTGCTGGCAGTGTACGGAGTTATGCAGAGCCAGAGTTGGGATTACTTAAAAGTGTCTGTAGTTCTTTGATTAACCGTTGTGTATTTTATTTTTTCATATGACACAATCACAGCCCTACATTGATAATATCTTGCTATTATTGTTCGATACGCCGAACTCCCCTTCTTCCTGCAGCATGCAGCTGCTTTTTAGGGCACCTTTCCAAGCGGTCGCTCGCCGCACGTTAACTGCAAACTGGGTTTGCGCGCCCGGGTGTGACTTTGGCGTGACGCCGTGCCCTCGCGCCGGGTGGCTCGTGGCTGTGGAAGCACGGGAAGGGACGGGTCCCTCTTGTGAAAGCCGTGGCTTTTGCTGGACTGGGGGCCTCACCGCGTCCTCCCATCGGGGCAGGAGCGATGCTGATGATTTCGGGTGCTCCTTTTCAGCAGGACGCCGCGGGTTTCACGAGGAGGGCAGGTGAAGCACCGAGGGGGGGATGATGTGTTGCGCCGGGTCACCAGCACAGGCAGGAGCAGATGCGAGCCCTCCGCGCCCCCGAACGCCTGCGTTCTCTTTGAACCCCTCGTCAGCTGCCGCGCTCAGCTGTTTCCTGGGTCTGGGCTAAAGGCATATGAGATGTTTGCAAAACACTGAGATAAGAATAGAAAACCCCAAGAAGGCAGAAGTGAGCGATCCGAGGCCGGGGCTGCGGGAAGGGGAAGTTTGGCAGCTGCAGCGACACAAAAGAGGAAAGTCTGCTCGGGGTGGAGGCTGCTGCAGCCTCTGTGAGGGAGGATCAGGCGCCCAGGGGAAAGGGATGCTCAGCCCTTTGATTATTCTCCCCCTTTTGTAACGCTTTCACTTTAAACAGAAAAGGAGGTAGAGAGGAAATTTCGCGTCCGAAGGTGGGTACCTGCCCCTCGGTGGGATCGATTGGGGTCGGCGGTTTGGCAGCACGCCGCGTTTGGGTTTCAAAAGCTCCCAGCCGGATTTTTTTAATGGGCCCAGCGTGGTGACATTTACAGCCAGATTTTTTTTCAAAAACAGCACAGCGCTTCGGATGCTGAACTCGTGAAAACCTAGTCATTTAATTTGTTAAATGAGAGCGAAGGTCTCTTCAGATAATCTCGCAGTCATTGTGAGAGTTGAGCTCTTCTGCGGGAAAGCAGCCTGGTCCTAACCGCAGCTCCTTTCAGGTTCGAAACGCGTTAGCCTGGAGTCACATGAAAGTACATTTTAAAGGCCGAGAGCAAACGCCAGAGCGCAAGATGCGACCTGGTATCAATTAGCTGGAATTTGCATGGCTCGCCGCTTAGAACCAGAGAGATGTTTGCTCTGTGGCGATGACGCCCGTACTCGCCGGAGGTGTCTTGGCGAAGCGCGGCATCTCCCCGCGTGCAGGGAAAGGTACTGCAGGAGGCTGCCTGAGTGAGCGATGGGTCTCCGAAGGCGAATAAAAGTCCTTCTGTGACAATTCACTCCGAAGATTTCAGGCGCATCTTTTCCTGAAGAGACTCTGGTGGGCTGAGCACTGTCTGGGGATGCACAACTCTGCTCCCTCCGGCCGCGTGTGATGAGGCTAGAGCTGTCGGCGGGCGTCGTTCCCCCTGCAGCTGTAATCATCCTCGAGTGGTGAAATAGCGGCTCGTCGCTGCCTGGCCCCGTTCTCTCAGTTTGCTCTGGAAGCAGGGGGGACCCACACGCATCCCCAGGCACGGCAGCGAGATGCCGTCACCTCCGAGAGCGCGACGGGCGGGTTGGGAAGGTGCTTCCCTGAAGCTGCGTGGAGTGTGTGTAAATACCGAGCTACACCTCTTATTGACCTTTAGCTTCTTGGAAACTGATTTTTTTTTTTTCTCCCATAATAAATATCTCCTGCAATTAATAGTCAATTGGTACTTAATTAATGAAGCAATAACAGTGGAACAGAACATTGTCACAGGATAATGGTCTCCCGCAGCCATTACACTGTAGCTGTCCCACTAAATCACAATTAAGTGCGGTATTACGCCTGCTGGGAGCGGGGAAGCGGGGCTGTGTCGCACTGGCTGCGTTCCCGGGGCCGGCCCCACCCCTGGCTGCCGCGGGACGATGCTCTGAGCGCTCCCATCCGCGGGCGGGAGGGCAAAGAGGAGCCCCTGGTGCAATGCAGGCAGGAGGCCGCGGGGCAGGTTGAGGGTACGGAACGAACGGAAGCTTTAAATAATCTTCCTCAAGGTCCTGAGGAGCCTCGGCAGGGCTGCAGCTGTGATGGAGCCGGGTGCCGGCGGCTTTGCCGCTCGCTACAGGGGGAGCGAAAACTCAGCTCGTGCTAAGCTGAGTTTAGCAGCGTGGGCAGCACAGATCCTGCCTCCTCCTCTTTGTCTCCTTCCTCCTGCTGACCTCCTGCTCCGGCCAGCCGGAATGGCGCGTGCTCCTCTGGCAAGGGGGGTTTCAGAGTGGTGCGGGAGCCCTTTCCCGCAGGGACGGGGCCTCGCGAGGTGAGCCGAGCCAGCTGTGCTGCAGAACATCCCTTCGCTCCGCTCTGTGCCCCGTCCGTCCCTGATGCTGTTGCGTTAGAGGTGACTCCAAGCACGCCAACAGCAGCTTGTCTTTTGGATTTTTTTTTTTTTTTTAGAAAAAAGTCTCATTTTTCTGTCTTGTCAGGTCTATTTAAGCATTTAATGAGGTGAGATAGTACCAATAAATTTAACACAGCGCAGTAACTCTGGTGTGGGCCACAGCCTCATAAACCTCCATCCTTGGGGCGGGAGGACGACCCAGCCGATGCCGGGATGCGTCTGGTGCGGCTGCTCTGCTCGGCTCTTCCCGAGGGCGAGCAAGGACTTTGAAGGAACCGCCGCAAATGCAAGGGTGATCCTGGAGACGGGCTGGAGCGGGTTTCCTGAGGGCAAGGCTGGTGGCAGAGGGCACCCCCAGCAGCAGCATCCTCTTGGCTCGGGAACAGGGACGTACGTGCAGGCAGGCTCAGGATTTGGGCTGGTGCTGTGGAGGACGTGGCTCCTGTAGGTGCTGGACTTGTACCAAAATCCAGTGGCTAGTGGGTGCCCCTGCTGCACTGCGTGCTGGAGAGAATGTGGGTGCCCAACAGGTTCCTTCTGTGTCACACGACTGATCCTGAGAGCGACAGCGTCAGCAGCTGAGCCCCAGGGTGGAGCGGAGGGTCTCTGGGCAGCTCACTTGGCCACCACGTCCTGATGGCTCTGCTGCATCCAGCCTCAGATGAAATACTAGGAGGTTTTTGCAGTATTGCAGAGTGTAGAGAGATTCATATTTTGGCTGTTTTCAATGTGTCTTGAATGAGTAACTCGACAGATTTTTTTTTTTTTTTTTTTTTTTTTATATCCCCCTCACTACTTGCAAATCTGTTTGCAAGCAGCTTGCTTTCTTGGAGGAGGACTTGGAACCATCAGCTGGCTCCTGCATCCCATTTACTGAAGCATCCCTGACTGGCTTTGGCAATGCCTTTTCTCTCAATCAGAATGGGGGGATTTTGGGTGGAGAAAACAGGGAAAGCTGAGTTTAAAGCAATTTCATACAGGAGCATCTGCAAGTTTAAGGCTTATGGTGGCACTTTGGCATGTGCGTTTGTGGCTGAAGCAGTTATGTTGGAGTCAGAAATAATTGTCTCTGACTTTGCATCTGTCTCGGGATTTTAACGGCGTCTGTAGTCTGATATTGCCCGTTCAGCAGGGGCCAGAGCAAAGTAATAGCTACATTATCCATCTTTACATGAGCCTTACACATCACAGCAGTGTACAGCAGGAAATAATGGGGGAGCCTGGGGCTCTCCTGCCTTTTTTCCCCTAAAGCTGCGTAAATGTGTAAGATGAGGGAGTCCAGCACTGACCGCCTCCGTGCTGGGGCAGGAGCAGCGTCCATGCTGTCCCTTGGCGGTACCTGGGCGCGGCAGTGGGCCCTGTTGATGTGATTCCCACACAAACCCACTTTGTCATCTTCTCTATTTATAGTTTTCCAATGCCAGCCGCTACTAAAACTCATCGTACTCTGGTCAGACACAGATCTAATTATCCTGAAGGGAGGTGATGAGAAGAAAGCTCATAGAGATTTCATCACCCAGCCCTGTGGGACCGTGCGATTGGGAGCCCAGAGCCCTGGCTTTGCAGAGCGTGGCGGCCCGCAGCTCGCCCGGGCTGAGCCGCTGTTTGTTCTGCTCCCCGCGCCGAGGGACGGGCTGCGAGGGGCTTGTTACAGCGTTCTGCTTGGTTCTGCTGCAGTACGGTAGAAATAATGCAATCACGCCTCAGCTCCATATGGTCTCGGAGGTCGAGAAGCAGAACAACCTCTCGCTTTGTTTGTGCTCGGGAACGCCGCGGGGATCGCTGGCTCTGCCGCTCCAGCCCTTCGCCCGCCGCTGCGCCCGGGCTGGAGCCTTGCTCAGCCACCCGCCTGGCGGGAGAGCAAGGGCTGGGCTTGGAAAACAGCCGCTCTGCAGCTGGGTGTTTGGGTTTGGGGGGAGCTGCGCGTTGCCGATGCTGCAGCCTCGCTAGCGCAGTGGGTGAGACGATGCTTGCTGGGCTCAAAACACCCGAGTGCCTTCTCCGTGCTGCAGAAAACCAGCTGTGTGCCACCCGTGAGCTTTAGCTGTGGTGGTCTTTGGCATTGCTCTCGCCCTGCAGGCTCACCTGGGACTGTGGGAGATGATGGGATGTCACCCGGGGATGCGATGGGACCTGGGAAAGCAGCAGCGGGGCCGGGGCTGCCGCGGGTCACTGTGCCACCGCTGGTGGTGGTCGCTCCAGCCAAGCGTCCCGACGTCTGGGTTTATTTTCAGAGCGAGCTGCTCCACACAAACGCAGGGATAACTCAGAGCAGCGAATCTGGGTTTCAGCTGGCTAAATAATTCAGCAGTTCTTTGATCAAAGGGTTGAGAGGTGCGAGTCCTGCCAGGTAAGAAGTGATTCAGTACCCAAAAATGCCTGAACTGCTGGATTTGCTCGGCTATATGGGTCGTGAACTCTGCTAAATTCTTCCAGCCTCGGGTTGCGGAGCTTCATGAAGCAAACCCAGGGGAGAAGGAAAACATTCCCGGTGCCCCCGTGCCGCCCCAGAGCCGCGGCAGCAAATGTTTCCAATTACTGCGCCGAGTTTGCGTGCGCAGGGTTATCCCGCCCAGCGCCGGAGGGTCTGAATTTCCTCCTACTGTGGGTAGAGTCTGCCAGCCAAGAGCCACGGTCATGGGGAAAACACCAAACCCAGCATCGCCTTTCGTCGTGAAAATAAACCCTCTCCTGCAGAGGAGACGGGCAGAGTCCCCAGAGGGGAGCATGGGTCTGATCCGCACGGGGATGCGAGACAGACCCGCGAGGGGAAGCCAGGACGGTGTCGCAGAAACGTGATTAACCCATGTTCTGCGTGGGCCTGGGACTGACTTTGTGAGGGTGTCCCCCCCCAGAGCAGCAGCTTGGGGTACAAACAGTGAAGTTCCCGAAATCTGTGGCCTCTCGATGCTCGGAAAACACGTGCTGTGCTGGCATCGCCACGGTTTCCACCCCTTGGGAGGGGTTTGATTTCTGGTGGCACGGGGCTGTGCTTGGGGGGCTCCGGGTGCCAGCCCCCACGGCGTGGCTCAACGCCCCGCGCACGGGTGAGTGTTTCTTTAAAGCCTGCAAGAGTAAGCAGCAGCAGAGATCCTTGGCTGCCTGACAACCCAAATGTAGCAGAAATGCCATATGCTTCTGGCTTTAGCTCTCCACAGAGTGCCCCACTTTCTCCGTGTTGTGATTTATTTATTTTATTTTTTTGGTTAGATCAGACCCAAGGAACTCTTCCCACCGTCCCCGTGGCTGGTGGGAGTGCTCTCCGCTCCGGTCCTTTGTTGCTGCAGCAAATTAAGCAGCTCCCCTGCCTTCCCACACGCTGCCAAGTAAATCCCACAACTTTCTTGGGTGACGACATAAATTTGCAATGGCGTTCTACAAAAGCTCCGCACCAAACCGGAGCTGCCTGGCATCCGTAACAAGCTTATCAAAGGGTTTCTTTGCAGGCAGATCTGAGCCCTCCAGGTTTTGATTCGTAGCAGGTGAAGGCAGAATGCGCTGAAGCCTGATTGAAATGTGCGAGGTCAACAAAATAGAGCAGGGAGTGCACAATAATTGGGAAGAAGCAGCAGCCCCGCTTGCTGCATGTGTTCCTGTGATCCCTCGGCTGTAATCTCCCGTTTCCAAAGGGAAGCCTGTCTCGCATACTCTATTCCAGCGTTCATTTGCACAGGAGGCCTCTTTGTGCAGAACAGGCAGAAAAGCCAGAAGCAGAACCGGTGGTGCTGATTTTGTTCTCCCCCTTTCTTGCGCCGCTGGCTCGAGGGGCTGTGGGACGCGGCTCTTGGTTTAGGGCATCTTGCTTCTCCCAGAGTTGGAGCCTCTTCTTTTCACTCAAGTGCAGGTGTTCGCTCTAGATCTGAAGATGAGGAAGGGGTTTCTGTGCTCTTTTGGAAGTTGAAGGTCTCTCGAAGGACGAGGCATCAGGGCTGAAATAGCCCTCCTTAGGGCAACACACCCTTGCTAGCACAGATTCTTACCTCAGCTTGGGAGAATTTGCAGTTTGGGGGGATCTCTGGACTTTCTCAGGGGTTTGGGGAAGATGTAGGAAGAGTTTTAAGTACGTATTTTCCCCAAAGGCTCTAATACTTTGTTGGAAATGCTCCATTCGCTAACATCTGTGCAAATTAAAACCTTCCTTTGCTTTTGGAGTGTGCGTTTGGGGGTTTTTCCTCTTCTTCTGCGTTCTGCCTCTGAAAGGGGAATAGATTAAAAAAAAAAAAAGACGCACAACAAACCAGGGAGAGGGGAAGAAATCTGTCCCCTTTTCCCTCCTTCCCATCTGCCGTTTCATCACCAGCTGTTTGTCCTTAAGCCTGGATTACAGCCTCTCCATCAGCCTGGCGCACCCACCCTGTGCGGGGCGGGGGGGCCTTTGTGCCCACTTCAAAGCCGAGGCCGCGAAGATCTTGGTGGGGTTCGAGGCCTCCCCCTGCAGAAACCTTGGCTGCTTCTCTCCACGTGGGTCATCGGAGCCGCTGGTGGGGTTGTGCCCGTGGGGCGACAGGCTCGTGGAGGGGAGCTGCGACAGCAAAGAGCTGGTGGCGCTCGGTGGAGCAGGGAGACGACGCCGGGTTTTTAGGATGGGTGCCAGCTCTGCCTCTGTCTGGAAGAGCTGTAGGAGAAGTCAGCATAAAACCTAGGGATTGCTTAACAAGCTCTTTAGTGCTACTGCATATGCTGAGCTCATCCAGGGAAGCCGTGGGTGCCAAGCCTTTTGACTGGTGGACTGAATGCCGTAGGACAGGGAGCCGTCAGTCCGCTCCCTCCCTCCAGGGAAAGGCTGCTGGGGGGTGGAAGGCGGCTCCGTCACTATTAATGATGCCAGCAGCAAACATGGACTATTCTTAGACACCTGTGTCAATCAGGGAGGACAAGAAAAAAGCAGAAACCCAGGGCTGCCAAGCGCAGCATCCAAAACTTTTTTTTTAGATTCATGCAGCTGCTGTTTCGGAGCGGGCAAAGTTCGGAGGGAAGCAGGGCAGGGTGAGCGCCCTGGCACAGAAGGCTGGAGCCCATTGAACCAGCTGGGATGGGGCTGAGGAGCTCGGGGCAGTCACGAAGGCCACGCGTCCGTTGGATCCCGCATCACTGGCAAAGGGGAGCCTCGTTACAGGAGGGCTAATCATTTACGAGCGATACGCCTAGGTGTGTGCCTCAAAGCTCCTTACGTCATGCCCCGGGTATGTGCATCGATTTCCTGGCTCTGGGCTGGGGGTGGCTCGGTCTCTGTGTCCCTGTGAGGACGAGCGCGGCGACGCAGCACGTGCCGATGGCACCCGGGTCTGACCGGGGAGAAGCCTAAAGCCTTAACTTAAAATAACTTCAATGCCCCTGCACCTCACAGTGTCCTCCTCCTCCTCCTCTCCTGCGCCTCTGAGCTCAGGCACGGGGTCCACCTCTGAATTTCCCCTCCGAAGTGGCTATTGATTTTCCTGACTAATGCACCGGGCCATGTCGTGCACCACACACCAAACAAAACAAAGAGAACTCAATCAGCCACTTAAACAGAAAAAAAAATCAAACAAAACCCACTGGCTTCCCATCACAGGCTGGGCAGATCATGCAGTTACAGCTTGAAAGGATTCCCATTGACCCACAGCACTCAGTTAAAATGAAGGCAGCAGCACAAATGCAGGCTGGAGATGCAGGCTCGGGAGAGCTCTTTCCTTACACAAAAAAAGAGAACATTTCTTCTTTTTTTCTTGTTACCTGCAAATGAGAACGAAATGCCGCTCTCCTCCGCTCTGTGCAGCGTTGCTCCAAGCGTACCAACTCTCGGCTCCCTTTTCCCGCAGCTAATAAGTAATCATGAGGAAGGTTTGTGGCCTTGTTTGTTTAGATTTGGCCCAGAAAATGTGCTTTTTTTCCCTCTCCTCCTCCCCCTTCCTCTTTCAGTAAAACGTTGGCTGAGATTTATTTGTAAGCCTGTAAATACAGAGTAAATAGCTTTAATTTAATTTATGGGGCTACCGTAAGAAAGTGTATCTGCAGGCAGGAATTCCACCAGCCTCTGCTGATCAGGAAAGTATCAGAGGATGCTGCTGGTGTTTTGGGGGTGAGCGTGGGGGGGTTTGTGGTGGTGTTTCTTATCCCCCCTCCCTTCCTAAGGAAGAAGCTTCTTCCTCGCCTTCTAGATGCTTCTGGAGCTTCGCTTGCAGGATGCTCTGGGCACAAGGCAGACCTCAGTGCGTGCGGGACGAGCTCCCTGTCCCCTCCGCGGGAGGGAGGTGCTGAGCAAGCTGGTCCTTGGCGGGGCTGGAGCTGCTTGTGTCCCGGTGGGCTCTGAGTAGACAGAGCCGGCGAGGATGTCTTCCCGCCTCCTGCCAGCCCGCGCTCCAGAAGAGGCGATTTCCATATTTTCTCACGGCTCTCGGAGGCTTCCTGGTTTCTGGAAAATACTTGGCAGACGGGGCTTGTTGCCTGACTATTTCTATAAACAGCGTTCTACAGAGATGTGACTGAGGTGCAGAGTTTTATGAATGGGGAGTGTTGGCGGCATATGGGAAGCAGCGCTGAGCCTAAAACCGTCGTGAGAGAAAAGGGAGGGGATGCCCTGAGCTGACGTTGCGTGACGGCTGGAGTGAGCGCGGTGGCTGCGTAACTGGGTGTAAGGGATGGCTCTTTCCACGAAACAGAAGCCGTGCCTAGAGCTGTTGTGCTTTGCAGAAGGACTAGGACAGTACCCAAAACCAGGCTGGCAGCATCCCTTCCCAGCCCTCTCACCTTTGGTGGCTGCTTTGCTCCCTTCGCTAGCCCTGTGCCGTAGGTTGCAGCCGCGTGCGTCCCCCTTCTCTTCATCTCAACCAACACGATGGGGAATTGCAAATGAGCTGTATCAGTTTTTTGAATCCGCCTTCCCAGATTGCTGGTGACAGGGATTGGTGTGTGACCCGGTCCGCTGTCTGTCCCGGACCGAGGAGCAGCAGTGGCACCATCCCGGCTGCTTTGGGAAAGACGGGGCTCTGATGAAACGGGGTGGCTGTGCCGCGTCCTCTCTTCTAGTGCTGTCCTGTCCCTCTCCCTTCCCTCCCAGCCCCAGGGAGAAGCCGCTCCTCATCCCCGTGGAACTCTGTGAGGTCAGAGCGCTCCGTGGCTGCAAGCCCAGAGCAGGATGGGTGGGAACGCAGGCAGAGCTGGCAGCCCTGGCACCTGAGCCAAGATGAATCTGGAAAAACGCCTCGCTGACGCAGGAGGCTTGCCATGCCCGGTTTCACCCCCGTAGCAGGGGCTGGCCCTCTCCCAGTTGATCCTGTGCTGCTTCTGCTCCCCCGCTTGCATGTGGGGCTGGTTCACTCCTCTGCCAGTGCCAAGCCCAGGGCTGCTGCGCTGCACGCGTGGCGTTGGGCTCCTCTGATTTGCCAACTGAGATTTGGTATTTTGCATCATTTTGTGAGGAGGTCACCCCCCTGCCCCAGCCCTCCGTCTCGTTTTGTTAGCTGCCTGGGCTAAGCCTGACAGCTCATTTAGAAGGGGCTGGTGCCCAGAGGTAGAACTTGCAAACAGATAACTTGGACCCGACGTGACAGTGTGCGGGAGACTGCAAAAATATTAAGTGACCTCACTGATGTGATGGTGACAATAGGAGTCCTGTCCTCGTTAGTTTTCCTTAAAAAAAGGCTTTGAGCTGTGCCCCCCCAGCAGAGGGAACAGCTTTCAGCACCCCCTCACTGCTGTGCTGCTGGCTGGGGGGTGCTAGGGGAGCAGACCCCCCTCCTCGCCCCAGCGTCCCCCACAGTTCCAGTGAGCAGCGTTCTCTGCTGTGGTTGTAGCAACTTCTAAGTTAATTCTGTTTACTTTTAACCCCAAGTATTTGCAGTACCCAAGCAAGTTGTCCTCTCCAGTGCAGACCTTGATTATCTTGTTACGGTCAGAGCGTGTGTGGTGGTGGGTGAAGTAAATCCTCCTGGTCATTGAAGCTGTGTTGTGGGGGGGATGTACGAGGGAGGGATGAGGGGGACGCCCCATCTAACATAGCCTGTCTCTTGGACGCCCTGTCCAGCAGTAAAGTCTGCCTGCTTATGGCTGCTCACCTGACAGAAAATCGAGTTACTCTACAATTCCAATCTCCCTTATTTAAGTGTTGCCTCATGGAGCTCTTGGGGGATGCGGGAACCCTTTCTTCCTCCCAGGCCGTAGTGAAGTGAGACCTCAGGGGCAGCTGCTGAACGTCCGCAGAGAAATGCCGCCCGTCTGCCCAAGAGCAGAAAGTGATGACACCCTTCTCTGCTGGGGTGCGAGCGGGCTCCCATTTTTCCTAATTAGTCATGATGTCTTGCCCATCACAGGAATAAATAGCAAGCTTTCCCTAAGGATGTGAGATGAGAAGTGCTATTTATCGTTGCTCTCAGAGGAAGCTGACAACATGACAGGTGAAATATCAGGAATAATTAAGAAAAATAAGGGCCTATGTACTTTATTGCACCACCAGCAGGGATGTACTGCCAGGGACGGGTGCATCCTCCTGCATGTCCCCGCCCTGCCATCGGCCAGGTCGACCTCGTCTTTTCCGAGCCGCGCTGCTGTGTGTGAGCAGGCCCCTCTCTGGGGACTGTCCCCGTCCTCATTTCCCTCGGCTTGGGGCTCCCGGGCTCAGCACCTGCAGCCGGCCAAAGGCACCTGCTCCGTGCAGTCGGAGGTCTTGGCTCCGAGATGCAAACATGTTGGGTAACAAATGTGTGCTTAGGAAATACCGCTTTCCAGTGAGCAATTTGTCTGGGAGGAAAGAAGGAAAACAAAAAGACTAGTAACCCGTGTACGAGTTTTTATGAGTTGCTGGCTGCCAGAGGGTGGCCGGGAAGCAGATCCCACCCAGTGGTGTTGTCTGAGGGACTAGGGCTGGGCTTTAGCCAAGCTCTCGGCGACGCTGGGGAGAGCATCCCCTTGCCTTGACCCGGAGCTGCTCATGCCATCCCCCCCAGAACCGGTGATGGGCAACGTGCCGGCGTAGCAGAGCAGCGCCGGTGACCCGTTAGCCTTGTCCCTGGGTGCTCCTGGGTCTGCTCGGCCTGATGCCAGGCTCCATAGCCTGGTTGGGAAGTGAAGCTGCGGCCCGCCCGCGCTGGGAGATGTGTTTGCTTATGAGGCAGGACAGCTGGGGAGTGCGGGAACTGTATCTCCTCAAACAATGTGGAAATCTGATTACAGCAAGTGTCACTGGGCATCACTTAGCTCTTCCTCTGCAACCCCAGCCTCGCCTGACAGGCATAATAGATTTCCAGGATACATCCTGCGCCGCAATAAAATGCCTCGTCAAAAGTGCTTAAAATCCCTCAAGTTCCGCGTTTGCTAATCGCGTCTCTCGTCCGCTGGCTCTGGGGCCAACCGCCCCGCGTTAGGGCTCCTTGAGACGACGCGGCAGCGTTCCCAGGCGGGTCAGTGAAACGAGCCTTTCTTTTGGGCACTTGGGAGCAAAGCACTTGTCCGTGGCGGTGCCCGTCTCGTCCCCTTTGACCGCGCTCCCCGGGTGCTGGGTGCTGGCTGCCGCTCGCTGGGAGGCTGCTGAAAGGGACCCTTTGTCAGGGGGAGGAGGGAGCCAGCGGCAAACAACTCCCCAACTGGGAAACGCTGCTCTCGGGGCACTTATATTTAGCTCCCTTGCAGCACTGTCCCTTCAATTTATACTCGTGCTTTTGTCCCTTTTAACTACCGGCGCCCGGGGTCTAAAAGAGAAGGATACTGGTGAGGAATAGGCAGCGGCTGCTTGCGGAGGTGAAGGTATTTTTAACACAATGCCCGAGCAAAAGGAATTTGTTTCCTCCAGCCTTCAGTCAAAATCGGTGCTGTGAAGGATCTCTGAAGGAAAGCGAAGCCCGGGCGCTTCGTTCTGCCCACAAAAGCGCTGCGTGCAGCGGGGGAAGAAGCAGAATCCCTTGCGAGAGCTGAAGAGGTGTGTTGGGAAACAAAGGGAGAGGCTCACCCTGGCGTGGTGGCCTGCGGTGACTCACGGAGATGGCAAGGTGCTGCGAGGGAGGCAGGCAAGCCACAGGCTTTAATTTGGAATATGCAGGGTGGCCGGGATCCCAGCCCAGCGAAACGAGAGGCTGAGGGCTGAGTTGCGATGAGAGCCAGGTCCTTGCCGACTCGTTTTGGCTCTTCTAAATAATTTATAGAGCGCTGTAGTACCTCCTGCTACAGCCTGCGTTCCCCTGAGGCTGTGCACTAGGGAAAAATGCCCAGAGCAGGCTTTGCATCTGTGAGATGATGCTTCAGAGCCTGACCTTGAGCATTTCTCACCTCCCCTTCAGATTCACGGACCGATGGGTCCCGCCTCTCCTCTGCGAGAGCCTCGGGGCGCAGAGGGACGGTGTCTGCTCGCTGTGGGCAAGGAGCAGGGTCTGCGAGGTGTGGGTCACGCTTCTGGCCGGATGAAGAGCAGTAGCAGGGGTCTGGCACTCGTGTTGCCTGTGGGGCGACGCCGGCTCTGCCCCTCGGCTCCCAGAGGGAGGGCGATCCTGCACGAGCAGCTCCTGGCACCCCTGCGAGAGGCATCACTCCCCTTCACCTGGGCTGGGTGTGCCCTCACAACTTACTCATCCTGCCAAGGAAAAGCCTTTTTCTCTCCCTTTGCTGTCTCCAAAATGTTTGCTTTTTTTATCAGTAGTAGCCGACCGGTATCAAGCCCGACGAGTCTTGACTTTAACTGTGCGATTCCTCAATTCTCCGAGCAAATAAGCCCAGATAAGACCCAGACCTTTGAAGCCAATTGTAATTTAATACAGCTTAAATTGTAAACATTGAACAGTTGCAAAGGAAGTATGATCAAAGCCATTGATTTCGGTGTAGTGACACAGTGTCTTTTTGAATAATTCCCAATAATGAGAAACTGTTAGAAAATTGAAACCTGTTTGCGGATATTATAAGCCTAAATGGTCAAACGAGTAATTATCAAGCTACTCATTTAAGCTCTGCATATGAAAAAGTAAGGAGTTCTTTACCATCGAGTGAAAATGCTAGACTAAGCATTGTTTTTAGGTGAAATGTAAAAAAATTAAATAAATACTCAGGGTGGAGTGGAAGATGGATTTCTTCCGCGGGAAGCCCAGGGTGCTCACTGTGGAGAGCAAATAGCTTTTCCCAGACGGCATCGATGCCGTACTGCGTGGTTTCCATTGCGCCGCTTATGTTGCTTTTCTGGCCCGTGGATTAATTTAGCGCGCTGACGAGCTGGACCGACGCAGCGTTTGGAGCCTCGAGCTGGGGCTGCGTGCCCTCACCCCACGATGTGTTTAATACGGGCTGTCTCTGGTGCTTTTAAAGCGCCCTTAATGCTGTGCTGACTCCCTCTTCACATTTTGCAGGGGCAAAGTCCACCAGTGAAGAGGTTTAAAGAAACGGAAGCGATTTGTTGCCGCTTCCCTGCGAGTGCGCGGCGAGGAGATGCTCGCGCCCGGCTGAGCGCGGCGCGTCCTCCTCTGCAGCACGGATCCCGCCCGTCGCGCTTCGCGGGGAGAAAATGGTTTCTCTTTTAAATTCTGCTGGGGCTGGGAGAGCGACTCTAACCTGGCGGGTGTAGGGTATCGGATGCCATTGGGCTTGTGTCATTCGTGGTATGGAGCTCTACAGCGCTGCAGTCGTGGCAGACGCAGGAATTTAGCGGTGCATGTGAAAATTATAGGCTGGAGGGCAAGCAAGCGAGGTTTCTAGTTTCCCCAGCACACAAAATACCTGCCTGATTACAGGCCCTGCGAAGGCTTCTAGACTTTCGAGGCTGTCTCTTCCCTGACAGGCATGTTCAGCGGGATGCTTGCCTACCCCCTGCGGAGACACCCCGCGCTCACAATTCAGGTCTGGCTGGGTTTTCACATGCAGCCGCGCCGCCTCTCAGCTGTCAGTATTTCAGTTGGGTCTCGTGGCTGCTGTTCAAAGCGCAAAAATAGGGTGGCCGAAAAATCAGGATGCAGCAGATAATGCTGCCCGTCGCATCAGGGCGACGCTGCCGCTCAGGGCAGAAAGCCACCGGTTATTGTTAATGCCAGGACCAGCTCAAAGTGGATGTCCTCAAAACACAGCCGCGCTCTTCCCCGGCCCTTCAGACAGAAATGAAAAGGCTTTCATGTTCTGCGGGGGTGGAGAGCACAATTTGTGATGACCTGGCTCCGGCTGGTATTCGAAAGGTCACTTTGAGTACGGCGCTATCTGAGCCCATTGATTTTAAAAAAAAAAAAAAAGGCCCCAGCGCTGGAGGGGAGGGTGGAAAGCAAGGGAGAGGAAGCGAAAATAGCTCTGGCAACAGTGATTGTTTAAAACCAACAAAGAGGCACTGAAAGGCTCCCCGCTCGCCACTGTCAATAGCCACGGCAAGGGCGCTGCTGGCACGGCCGCCGCGGGGCTGCGCAGGGCGAGGAGAGGGGCTGGGGGCGTGCAGGGGATGGACGGGCGCTCAGAGCCCCTCCGGACACCCGTGGCTGTCCCACAGGTCGTGGTGATGCTGGCGTTTAAATCCAAACGGGTACGTGCCCTCCGACGCCGCGGGCCCCGCTCCCGGGGGGCCGCGAGCCCGTGGCAGCAGGATGCCCGGTGGGGCCACCGAGCTGCGCTCCTCCTGACCAAAATGTTGTCTGAGGACGGCGGGATCATTACCTTGAAAGCACTCGAGGCCGGGAAGGAAATGATTTGCCCTAAAGAGCTCAGCCAACTGCCAACTGGTTTGTGAGCATTAGTGAATAATAAGGAGCAAGAGCAGCATTAGCCCTGCGCCCGCGCAGTCATCTGTCACGTAACAAGGGAGCTATCGGCACGTTGTCATGTTTCAAACACTGCCGATCAATGGGGTTTTTTTCTAAAAAAACAATACTAAAGGCTCGCCCCGTGCATGCCCAGAGGCAGGGCGCTGGCCAGGCAGCTCCTGGCTGCAGAGCTCTGCCCTGGAAGGCTTGGTCAGACATTGCGTCAAGTAAATTGCTCCTCGTCAGGGGTTGGTCTCGGGATGGGAGAGAAACAGGAGTTGAGGGGAAAAGGGGTGGATGCTTCACTGATGGAGACCCAGACGCCATTTGCTCCATTGTCTTAATCCCCGCAGGGGACTGGACAGATCGATCCTGTGTGTGGGACGGGGATGAGGACAGCTGGGGGATGCTGGGGGTGGTCGCGCTGCCCACGGGAGCCGCGGGTCGCTCCGAGGCCACCATCTCCTCTGCTTGTGTCTCCGTGACGAGTCACGGCGTGCAGGGCCACGGGAGGACTCGGATGCGTGGCTGGGTTAGGCAGGGGGAGAGAGGGAGGCAGCGTCTCCTGTCTGGGTACCTGGTGGGAGGGTAACGACAGAGCAGAGGTGGCTGTTTGAGAGGGCTCCCACTGATGGGAACTTTGGAAAATGGTGTTTCCTTATTGACCCAGTGGGGGAGAGAGAACAAAAGGGTCTCTGCTGTTAAAGGGAGCAATGGGAACCCCTCTGCTCCGGGTGCTGTCCTGGGGTCAGTGGGACGTGCCCACGGAGGCAAAGCTCCGTGGTGGCGAAGGGGACTCGCAAAGTCACTTCGTGGGTTGATTCTTGCGTTTTTCCTGAGCTCTCCTCCAAGCTTTGGATGAAAACAAGGAGGTTTGAAGGACTGAAATTCCCTGCAAAGCCTGGCCCAGAAATGACCCTCCTCCTTCTCCTCTTCCTCCTCCTCCTCCGGATTTTTTCCATCTTGTGCAGAAAAATGCAGCTGGTCAGCTTGACAAGTGGAAACCGTCGCTTTGTCATTAATGCGCAGCGCTGAAACAATGATGTATGGCTGGCGATAGATCATGTTGGGTTTCCGGAGAGCAGGGAAGACGAAGGCATGAGACTAATTCATGATGCATGAACGCATTGATCTTCCTGGCTCTGAAAATACAATGTAATGAACCCCCGCTAACAGATCATTTTTATGCCACTGCACTTCACTAATATCTAATGATTTCACCTTGCTCTGAGATAAAATATAATTGTATGGGAGTTCCAGCTTTGTTCTTGAATACTCGCATAGAGTTAACGAATTATGTTTTGCTCTGTAGCTGTCGGCGAGTTGAGACAAGCTTACAAAAGGCCGCAATTACCGGGCTCAGATGCATGTTTAAAACACCCCGTGTGTACGTACACGTGTGCGTGTGTTTGTATCTGCCGGGAACAGAAAGACGCTGTGCCCGGGGCTCGTGCGCGGGCACTGCCGCCGCCTTTAAGCCTGTTTTTTCTTTCAGGTCTTTTGCTTAAGAAAACAAGCTCGATGCCCCGAGTTCTTTGTATTTCACCCCAATGAAGGTGCACAGCGGGATTTTTCCTGCTTGTTAACTCACATGGAAACAAACCCCGTCCTGCTTTCGAGCCTGCCCCGGTGCCTGCTGTTTGTAGCTGTTTCTGGGGAGAAAAGGATGCTTCTTGGTGGAAATGAGGGCGAGTGGGACGGGGAGGACGCGCGACCACTGACGTCTTGGCAGGGCTGGCAGCTCCACTTCAGGGAGAGGGATGGTCTCCCTGGCCCGGCAGCGCCAGGCTGGGCGTCCCCCCTGCAGGCACCCGTCCCCTCCTGTTTAGTTTGGTGTCGGGCAGCTCTTCTGGGGATGAGCGAGCGGCAAACTGCTGCTTGTCACGCGGCGTCTGCTGCGGCTGGGGTCCTGGCCCCCGACGGCGGCGTCTGAGCGCTACCGCAGAGCGAGAGATGAGCGGGAGTAGCAAATGTGAGTTGAAGGTGAAGATGTTTGTGGAGCCTTCAAAGGCGAGTCTGGCTGTTACAAAAGAAGTCAATGGAAATCTAACCGCTCTTGACAGTGAAAGCTGAAGTAATGTTGTACCTAATTTGAAATTCCCTCTAGGCTAAGTAAGACTTCTCCTTTCATGTGCGGTGTTTGTCTCCCTTCTGGGAGACCTTTCCTCTGTACCACGCTCGGTTACATGCGGTGTTGACAGATGATTAAGACACGAAGGCTCTGAAATCAGAGGAGCAGCCCAAGTTTTGCGTTGTGTGCTCAGGTGTTTACCCACAGCGTTTGGAGCCTCTCAGCCTGACTTTGAAGTTTGGGGCTCCGTGCCTCCTGCGGCTCGAGGTGTCTGGAGCCACGGAGGTGCTGCAGGCACCAACGAGCCGGAGTTGGACGAGCGCGATAGCAGAGGGGAACCCGCTCAGTTAGCGGTAGCGCTGTGCTTACGGTGGGTGATCTCACTGGGTTTGCCAGTGTCCCCAGGTGTTGCCTCACAAGTTGTGGAGATGAGGAGCAAAAGCGCCCACAAGCCGAGCTCCCTGTCCCCGCGCCCGGCAGACGTCGCCGGGGCACCCGCAGGAGCCGCGCTCGGCGCCGCGGCATCGTTTGGCCGCTTCCAGAAGGCAGGGCTGAGCCGTGCCGTCGGGACGGGCGGCTGCTCCCCAGCCCGCTCACCGGGGCCCACGCTGGGCTTTTGGGAATTGGGGTGGGGCGCGCGACACCCACGAGGCATCTTCTTGTGGGCAAGGTACGGCCTTTGAGGGGATCCAAAGGGCTTTCTTGCGTGTTTGTTTTTTCCCTTCTTGCGCCTCGCGCAAGCCGGGCTGTGGCTTCCCCCGGCGCTCGCCGTGATGGTTTACACCCTCCCCCTCCCCGTGATCTCCGTGTCTTGACTTTCGCAGGCGCTCCTCTCCTATAAGAATATTAACCACATTTAAAAAACACTTAAATGCTAATGCGAAACCTGAAAAGAGGATGTCAAATGCGAGAGGCGCTCTGAAGACATGATGTCTCTGTAGAAGGGTTTGACCCCGGTAATCTAATTTGCTTTACATTTAAAATGATACTTCATTCTCTTATTATAAGGCTCTGTGTCATTGGCTCATAAAGATTACAATTTCTTGTCTTCCAATTGTAATAAATCCAATTCAAGCACCCTCTTGATTTGAAATTTGTCACAACAACATGCAGAGGGCACAGTTCCCGAGTTTTATGGCGCGGGTGCATTAGAGACTCATCTGCAGGGAAGATGATGCAAGACTATGAAATGATTGTCCCTCTCCTTTCTCAGTTGGATTGGTGCTTAGAAAAAAATAAATAAAATCTAAATTATAGCTTATTCCTCATTATCCGGTAGTAAAAAAGGTTAGACTGGCAGGGGAGCCAGACTGGCTAGATTTTGCGTGCTTCATCCCGACGCTGGGGAATAATCTGGTTTCTTTAAAACCATCTGAAAATATTTCATCTTGTTTCAGCAGACTTGGGAGCTTAACCTTTCCGGTTGTGCTTATTGGAGACGATAGAAAACCGATCGCTGTTTTGCGCATCCACCTTATCGGGCACTAAATAATCCAGCCGGGGGATTGGGTGGCCGTGGCAGCGACGCGTCAGCGTGGAAATGTCTTTTTTTAAAATGTTTTGGGGTTTTTTTTTCTCGACAGTCTCGGTGCCTGAGAGAGACTTTGCTCAGAGAGGACTTTCTCATCCTTATAGCGTCTGTTGCTCCTCAGGGGTTTTTTGGTGTTGTTTTTTTTAACAAAGGTTTTCGCCGAACAAAAAAATAAAAAAAATACCCCCACCTGTATGGCTTTTTTATTAAAAGATAAAAAAGCGGGAGTTCAGAGGAGTTAGCATTAAGTCACAGTCCGCAGCAATCTAAGGTATTCGCTGGCTGGGGACTCTCTCTGTTTATTTCAAATACCCCTTTATCATTTTGTTGAAAGCGCGGTGTTCTCTGTAAAGCTCTGCCAATTGAAAAAAGAATCAGATAATGAAGACTGATGCTGCACTGATGACAGCCCTTCAGATCCTCAATAGGATTTCTCCAAAATCAAAAGACTTTTTTGTTTTATTGTCACACTCGTGGCTTAAAAATAATTAAATTTAATCTTGTAGCTCTCGAAACAGAAATGAAAATTTAGAAACAGGCCCCCCACGCGCAGGGAAGACACAAACGCAAACATCCAGTGGGCGTTGGGGAAAATTTTCCCGGCGATCAATGAAAATGTCGTGTTTACGGCGGGTGCCCAGCACGGGCGCTTTGCAAAGACGACGTCATTGCCCTTGGAGAGAGCACGATGGGTCTTCTCCGCTGGGTTTGTCCCGGGGCAATTAAAGCCAGCGTCCCTTTCGTTGATTAGCTTGGCTCCCCACAATCCCTTGGAACCTGCCGTCCTCCTCGGCGCAGACCCACCCGCACTCGCACGGGGTTCGAGCGAGTTTGCTTGTCGCGGTGGAAGGCAGATAAATAAAACATCTCAGGAGCTATTTGTACTGTAACTAAAGCCCTAAATTTATAGAGGGAGAGCGTAGCAAATGACAACTTTGTCACAGTACATGAAAGGCTGGAAATTAGGCTTTGCATTTTTACCTGCTCTTTAAAGAGCCGGCGCCGGGCTCCCCGGGCTGGGACGGGGACGAGGAGCTGCTGGCAGGCTCTGTCGGCGAGCCCGGCCGGCCGAGGGCAACGCAACCCACCCGGGGAGCGCCGAGCTGGCTTCCAGGCGAGCCATTAAATCTGAAATGCTCTAACTTGATTATTCCTCCTCTGGATGCCTTTTGAAAAACTCTTCCACTTTCAAAGAGGTACACAGGATTTAGCCCCGCGCTGGCTTTAATGTGAGTTGTGTGGCTAAAATTGCATGCAGCTCTTTGAAAATTTCAGAGCCGAGATCGACAAGTGTTTTATTTCTCTTGACAGAACGTGTAGAACGGGCAAACACCGCCAGCTGCGGAAGACTCTTTTTGGTCTCCACAGCACCTTTAAGCTGAGGCTCAAAGAGCTGCGGAAGAATGGCGAGTCCCGCAGTACCTGCTGCAGGAGTCAGGGCGTTCTGCGCCAGCGCCCTTCTCCGGAGGGGAAAACTCCAGCTTGTTTGGGCTCTCTTTCCCTTCTTGGGGTGATGTGGGGAGTGCCTGGGGAGGCTCAGGGACTTGGTAGTGGCTAGCGAGCAGCCTTGATTCCCTTTGCCCGTCTTTGTGAACCTAAGGAAAGGGAACCACGGGTTTTATAAACTCACTTTCTGCTGGAACGGCTCGAATTAGCGTCACTTGCTTTAAAACCAGCCGTGATGCTGCGTCCTCTCGAGCCGTTCCTGGTGGTGGCCGCAGCCGCTTCACGCTCCGTCCCGAGGCATTAGCAGCGACTGCAAGTCCTCTGCGTATTTTTGGATATTATCCACATATTTTTGGATATTAGGGAAAACTTCTTCACCGAAAGGGTGGTGAAGCACTGGAACGGGTTGCCGAGGGAGGTGGTGGAGTCACCATCCCTGGGCGTGTTTAAAACACGGCTGGATGTGGCACTTCAGGGGGTGGTTTGGTGTTAACAGTGGTGCAGGGCTGGAGGTTGGACTTGATGATCTCAAGGTCCTTTCCAGCCTTGATGTTTCTGTGATTCTATCCGCGCGGGCTTCTGCTGTCCCAAACGCTGTGCCGCAGGAAACCGCCGCGTCCCCTTGCCCCGACCGCCGCTCGCTCCTGTGTTAGCTGCTGTCCCCGCGGCCTGGGGCTTGATTTAATGCAGCTTTCAATCACTGCCAACGCGGCTCGCGCTTCAATATCATAACTGCTAAACACCCTGTGACAAATAATCTGAGGCTAAGCTTCCAGGACAGAGGAAATCGCTTTCCTCTCGAAATTAAAGTTGATGCATAATGGAACGCAATAAGATGTTTCCAGCAGGAACGTCGCCAGTTTTAGTGCGTCTCGAGTCCCTCTTTGTCTGCCGAAGGAGACGCAGGAGGTTGGGGAAGTCATTTCCTAGAGTTCAGGATTTGCAATTTGCATTCTATAATCTCCCGGTCATTTAGCAGCAGATAATTTGTCATGGTTTGTTTTAGCTGTTGTGATATTGATATTTATTATGCAAATTGTATTTCCTACTACTTATTGTTCCGCACCCTATGAATACTTAAATTATTATAAACCTTTTTAGCTAATACGGGTTGCCTTTCAATTTGACGTTTGAGCCGCCGTGGGTCGTAATGTACGATATCGCACAAAAGGGTCTAAACCATGTAATTAAAAATAGACAAACGGGACAGCCGGGTGCCTAATGACACCCGGCAAATGGAGCTGCTCGAGACTGAGCCGTCGGTGAGAGGTCTTCTGGAGGGAAGGGAATCTGGCGTCCCGGGCGAAGACAGATGTTTTCTTACAAAGTGGGGGGTACAAGTGGTTTATGATGAATCTCAGGTACGGAATTGCAGTGGTTACGGCAGAACCTCATGTCTGGGCGCTCATTGGGCGGGAAGGAGGGTGGTTTGGCGCGGTGACGGGGCAGAAGGGCTCGCCGTCCCGGGAGGCTGAGGGTCTCATGGGGAGGTGGGGGTACGGTGAGGGGCTGCCATAGAGTCCCCGGGAGCAGCTTCTTTTGCTTGCTGAGGAGCTGGTGCGAAACCAGCCTGGTGTCACAGCGAGGTGAGCGAAAGCTCTTCCCAGCCCCACGCCCCGACTCAGCACTTGCCCCCGAGCGCTTTGAGCTCCAGGCTGGGCAGAAGATTAAGTCAAAGTGACGGCTCACCTGGCTGGGGTCTGCTCGGAATAACCTAATTAATAACCTTAGAAACAGCTGGCCACCTCTGCCGACCCGCCCTTCGTGCCTGCGCAGGGCCATGGCCGGAAGGGGTGAGGACGGGGGTCCCTGTCCCCGGTGGGAGGGTCCCTGTCCCCGGGGGTTCCCTCCCGCCAGGGGCTGGATGCTGCAGCCGCGCTTTGCCGAAGCCCCTCTTGGCTGGGGGGGGGCCGTCGCGGTCCCCTTGTCAATTTGCTCGGTTTCCAAGCCCCGCACGGACGGGACTCCGCTGCAGGGCTGGGATTCGGCCGAGCCGCGGTCCGTGATCCCCCCGGCCCGCCCCGGGGGGTGGCCGGGCTCCGGCCCCTCCGCCCCCCCCGCGGCCGGGGAAGGCTCAGCACCGCCCCCCGCGGCCGGAGCGGGCGAGGGGTGCCGGGGAGGGGGGGACCCCGGGCGGGTGGGGAAGGCGCCGGGCGGGCGACACGTGCAGCCCCCCCCGCTCGTTGTCGCCCCGTCGGCAGCAGTCGCGACAGGCGGCCCGCGGGAGCGGTAGGAAATGCGGTGCGGCGGCTCGGTCGGCTTTTTTTTTTTTTCTTTTTTTTTTCCCTTTTCTTTTGTTTCCCCCATTTGTTTCCCAACCGAGCAACGCGCCCCCCCAACCCCCGGCGCGCCCCTTCGCCCCGCGCGGCGCGCGGCACTTTGCCCCCGGCCCCTGGCGGGGGGGGGGGGGCGTGGCCCGGCCGCGGCCCCGCCCCCGGTGACGCGCGCGCATCTCATTAGCGGCGCGCGCGGTCGCTAGGTGCCGGCGCGGCGGGCAGAGCGAAGCAGGTGCCGGAGATGGCGGGTCGCGCCCAGCCCCGCGGCCCCGCGCCCGCCGCCCCGGGCCTCCCGCCGCTGCTCCTGCTGCTCCTCTCCGCCGCCGCCATCGTGCCCAGAGGTAGGACGCCGACGGGCTCGGGGGGGGGCAGCGCCGCGGCCCGGGGTGGGGGGTGCGGGCGGGCGGTGGTCGCGGGGAGCCGGCGGGGGAGGCGGCCCCGGGGCGGCGGGGGGGGGGGCTCGGCCGCGCGTGTCGGGGCGGCGCGGGCCGCCGGCGGCCGGTTGCCATGGAAGCGGCTGCTCCGCGCTGCCCGCGGGCTCGTCGGGCGGCCTCGCAATTAAAAAGTAATCGCCGTGCGCGCCCCCTCGCTCCCCCGGTGTTTTCCTCGGCGGCGGGGCGGGGAGGGAGGGAGGGAGGGAGGGATGCGGCGCGATGCCGCACCGCGGCTCCGGGAACCTGTTGGAATCCGAGAGTAACTTGCGAGGAGGCGCTTTCCTCCCTCCTCTTCCTCCTTCCCTCCCTCCCGAAACCGGCGCCCCCCCGCCCGGGCGCTTTTGGTCGCGCTCGCCCGGCTCGGGGCGGGCGTTGGTGACCCGGGGCTCCCGCGCCGCGCTCCTGCCGCCCCCCCCAGCCCCGGGCACCCGGCGCCCTCCCGGCACCGCGCCACGGCAGGGACCCCCGGTGGAGCGGGGACGGGCGAGGGCACTTTGTATTTGCGGAGTGTCACCGGGGAGGGACAAGGCGGCATTGAGCGGCCAGCGCGCCCGGAGCGGAGCGGCCAGCGCGGTTTGCCCGGGACGTTCGGGGGAGAACAAGGGGGCCATTGAGCGCTGCGCTGGGTCTCGCTGGTGGGAAGAAGGGGGGGAACGAAGGAGCAGGCGGCGCGGCCGAACAAAGAGCTTTATTCACGGGCGCCGTCCGCGCTCTGCCCGCTCCTCGCCCGCGGCCTGGTCGGTGGGAGCGTGGGCGGGGGGCGAGAACCGCCGCCGGTTCCGCTCCTTGTCCTTCTGCGTCCTCCGAGCGGAGCCGGGGCTCCTGCCCGAAGGCCGGCTCCGGCAGCGAGAGCCTCCCCGTTCCCCGCCGCCGCGCTCCCCTGCTTTCGGGAGTTCCGGGGGGCGACTCCGCTCTCCGCCGTTCCGCAGCCAGGGGCGGTGGGAGCGAGCCATCGGTGCCAACCGGCTCGCTCGTCGCCAGGCGGGGGAACGCTGGCGTCGCTACGGTGCGGCTGGAGCGGCGGGCGCCCCGATGCTTGTGCAGTTGATGCGCTCACCCCCCTCGTTTTCGGGATGTTTTGTCGCGGGGTGCGTTCTGTGGGGCTGGTGTTTGGTGTGGCTCGACGTGCAGCGAATCGCCCATCGGTTTGACCCGGAGACCCTATCGTTGAGAGACGCCCGAATTAAAAACAAACGCCCTGTCGCAGGACAGCCGCCTGCGTTCTTTGTTTTGCTGTCCGACTCTTGATGCCTTGAATCTTTTTTTTTTTTTTTTTTAAAGAGCAGTTTTTAGCCCAAGGCTGGTATGATGCTACGGTGCTGCGATAGGGTAAGCCTGTTAATTGCCGCCTAGCTAACGGGCACAGCGACGCGATGTAGAATAGCAAGGCGGCTGAAGAGAAACAAAAGCAGGGCTGGCTGCTGAATTAGAACAGCTCTGCCTGACCTGTGCAGTCGAGGTTTTCCAGCGGTGAAGAGCACCGCGCAGCGTGGCTGGAGACCGCGGCGCTGTTGGAGGAGGGTAGTGCTCTCGTGCTTCGGGTGCTCTGTCGTGAACCGCAGGATCAGACCCCAGACCTCCTGCTTTAACACCTTTTGGACACTATTTCTTGAAGGCTGAAGAACTCGGTTTGCTTGTTCTCCATGCCAGAGCCGCCTCTGGTCTGTGGGAGGCAGCAGCCCTGGAAGAGGAGGTCGGTGCCGTGGCAGAAGCGCCTGGCGCTGGCTGCAGACACCGTCGCTGCGTCCCCCGCTGTGGTTGCCACCTGCGGCATGGTGCTGTGAGTGCCGTATCGCCGCCGTGGTGGCTTCCTGGGGTCCAGAGGGTGTCGCGATGGCTTTACTGGTGCCTGGGGTGGTTGGAACGGTGATAGGCAACACTCGGACTCGGTTTCAGCTAAGCCGGTAACTCGAGACAAATCTGTGTGTTTCTGCGGCGCCTCTCTATCTGATCTCAATGCTTTACAGTTAATTAAACTTCATAACACCCCCGTGAAGTAGGGAGGGAGTCGAGGAGGGATCTCAACGAGCACCGTGAGGCAGTCAGCTCTGGGGTGGAACGCGGCGTCTGTCTGACGGAGCACGGCAGCCTTGCGTGGCAGCTGAGGAAGAATAACTTTGCATCTGAAGCTGCCGGAGGCGCTTGGAGACGGCATCGAGCCGCGACCCGGCTGTGGCACGAAGGCTGGACGGGAGGTGGTTGCGGTTGTAGCCTCCGACACTGAATCAGCCCTGGAGACGAGCAGAGGAGGACCCTGGCGAAGGCGGTGAGCGCTCCCACGGAGGCCGTGCTGGGTCGCCCACCTTTGTAAACATGATGCGAGCTCCCGAGCGGCCTTTGTGTGTGAGCGAGGCGAGGCTCCCCACCCGCAGCGCCCGCCTCGCGCGGGCTTGGCGGAGCTCGGGCGTCGGAAAACACCCGGCTGCGTTCTGCGTGCGATGCAAACACCGGAGGAGCGTTGTGAGGATGGGGCTGGTAAATAAAGGAACCCATCTGGGCTGCAGCTTGGGCTCGTTTGTCTTGCACGTAGGCAGCTGAGCGCAGGTTTACAAGCGCGGCAATCTGGCTCGGAAACCACTGCCAAGGAGGCTCCCGAGGCTGGGAAGACCTGGAGCTCGCTCTGCCTGACCACGGAGGAAGGGGCAGCGCTCGGCACCAGCGGCTGGATGGGCACTGTCCCCAGTTCCCGGCACCGGGATGCGCCTGGGCGCGACAGGCGGCTGCTGGGAGGGGGCTGGAGAAGAGTCGCGCTCCCCTGGGGAGTCCTGGGCCTCGGCGGCAGCGGCTGCTTCGCTGACGCTGCGTCGCCGCTTGCTTTGTTTGTCTTTCGTTTTCCCGGGCGCGTAAATAAAGAGGGCTTTGTAACCGCACGGTGCTGGCTCGGTGACCCCGGGCAGCTCGGTGTGCCTTCCCCCGACCGGGCCGGGGCGAGCACCGCGGTTGTGGGGCGACGACGACGAGCTGGCGTGGTCTCTGCCCTATTGCTGGACTAAAAATGGGTCAGCTCTTTAACCCTGTGGCTGCCCGAGGCCATCCGGAACGAAGCGTTTGTCGCAGCGTGGATATGCCCTCTGCTCGCATGGACCGTTTAAAGGCTCCTAAGAACACGCTTGCTCCAAAAAACCCCATCTCGGCGTTGCACGTAGGCAGATTTTTCTGGACGTTTCTGCTCAACGCCTGCTTTTCTAGGGATTATTGTCACAGTTTCAAAGGGCCTTTGGCAACCCGGCCTCCTCTGGTTTGTGGCAGCGCCTGGCAGCACTTGTGTCTTCAGCGCAGGGGCTCCCCGTGTCCCGAGAAGTGGGGTCGCCTCCTGTGGCCAGCGAAGACGGGATTTTCGCAGGCTCCAGAGGCTGCGAGCGCAGCGCAGGCAGCGAGGCTGCAGCGCTCGCTGGAGCTGGAATTGGGCCAGCGAGCGAATACTTATGCGGTGGTTTAAGAGCAAAGCTGGACGCGCAAGCGGTGCCTCTTCTGAGGAACTGGATGCTGCGTGGAAGAAACAAATAAAAAGCAAGTCGCGTTTGTCTCCCCGGGGAATATTGGGTGCTGTTCCACAGTGGTGCAGAACCACCGGTGCTAAATAAAGAGACTCTGCTTGGAAGTCTGCAATGAAGGAGAGACCCTAGGTGGAATGTTGTAATTATGAGCGGTATGTACTTGCTTAAGTTTCATAAATCAGTCGCTCTCCCGGGGATTTAATTGCATGCTGCAGCTAGCAGCTGCCGTTGCGGTTGATGGGGAGCTCCACCACGGAGCCCTTTGAAGGTCGGCCAGTGTGGGCTTGGACGCTCTGGCGTGCCTGGCATCGAGGGGAGCGGGGTGGGTTTCACGTGTGTGGCAGGAGCTTTTTGAAGGAAAACACCACGAGGCTTCAATCAAAACTTGGGTAATCAGAACAGCGGGCAGCTCGTCGCCCGGGGCGCACCTCGGTGCGCGGTGGCTGGCCCACGTCACTCCGAGACGAGCTGGCGTTTGCGGGTGAGCCGTGGGCTGGGTTTTAGATACACCAGCTTGTAATCTGGAGTGCAGGAGGAGCCCCAGCTGCGAGGGATGTGGGCTGGCTCCGCTAACCGCCCGTGCCTGGCGTGTCCTGGATTCTCTCAGCCCTTTTGGCCATAATAAGAGGTTTTCTCCTTGTAGCGTACTCGTTACCTGTTCAGCTTGTTGGTTTTCCTGCTCCGTGCACATGGCGTTCTCGCCGCATGCCTTTGTTCTGGCACTGAGTGAGGTGTTGGGGAGCCCCACGGGCGATGCTGTGCTTCGTGGGACTCGTGGAAGCCGGACTTGCAGGTCAATCCTTTTCTCCCAGTCCAGATAAATTATAGCGAGCGATAAAAATACATGGGGAGCGGCGGTGGTTCTCGTAATTGGTGCTGAGCTCTTACCACGTGCTGACCCACTGCTACGTGGTCGGTGGCTTGCTTGTATTTAAAACGCTCGACTGGATTGTACCAGGAACTTCTGCTGGCCTGCGTGCCTAGTTATTTTAAATCAATGATGTCCTTTCGCGGGGCCGGGCCCGCCTGCTATTTTTACCATACAGCTCGGTTTTCATCGATTACGTTCTTCTGTGGTGTAAGAACTTGAGTATGAAAAACGTTCTGACCTTACTGAATGCCCAAGGTGAATCTATTAGAGGACCTGAGACCCCATTAAGGTGTCAGTGTAAAGGATCAAAGCGATACTTAAGTGCATCCCTTTGGTCTCCATCTTTTGGGTACGTTTTAGTCACTGGAAATGCTGGCAGCTTCTCACCGTTGTCTGTTTGCTGGCAGTCGCAGGTGTAGGTGCTCGTTCGGGCAGGTTTGTGATGGATCTGACTTGGGTTTTCCCTTCCGGGGGAGCAAATGGAGCTGTTGGGGCTGAGGATGCCGGTGTGGCCTCCTTAGAGTCGCACTCGGGTTTGACAAGCGTCGGGTCTATAAAACCCTGCGTTTGGCTGCAAATGAACCTCTTGGACCTTGTGGTGTTCTTTTTCAGCAGCATCAGTAAATCCTGGGATTCGATTTATAATCTCTTCAAAGGTCTGCTTCCAGAATGGAAATGTCATCGTACTCCCCGAGCCAGCAGCAGCTCTCCCGAGGCGATCTCCCCCCGGGCTGGGCTTCCATCCGCAAGGACGTGCTCAGCTGCTGACCCGAAACGGGGCGGCTCTTGTGAGCCTGCACCCGAGACACCTCGAAGGTGGATGTGGGAACGCGCCTTTCTGTTAGAGCGGTTGTGCTCTTTATAGACGGGAACTTTTCACAGACACGGCGGGATGGAATCTCCAGTGAGGGAGGTCTGAGCGCGCTGGCGCTGCGAGCGTGACCGGGTGGGGGCCCATGGTGCTGGCGTGACCCCTCTGCTGGGAGGTGGGTGCATCCCACGCCCATCATCCGCGCTGTTCTAGCGCTTTGCCGTGTATATCCCTTCTCCAGAGGGTGACAGGGAAGAAAAAATCTCGAGCAGAAAAGTGACGTTCCCCTCCTTCGCCTGCTCCCCCCGCGCAGCAATAGAAATATGAGTCTGACTCTGCGGCATCAAAAGAGAGATCAGAGTAATCGGATCAAGCATGAGGAACTGCTTGTTGCCACTTTTCTGTTTTCAAATGAGGCTGCCTGGCAGCTTCCCTCGCGGAGCACTTTTAAATATTAGTGATGCTGAGCTTTGGAGCTGGGGTTACGGCGAAGCAGGGCTCTGCTAAAACTGGGCTAGAGAGAAAACTTTCTTTGAGCCGCCTGAGTGTTCTACGTAGCCTCCAGGCTAACACGCTAAAATAAATACCCTCCCTCCCTCAACCGGGATCTGAGGAGAGGAGCGCTCGTCCCCGATTGCGGAGAGAGCTCACTCTCTGCGTTCTGCCGTGGTGATGCTTCCCTACCGTGCGGTCTGTGACGCCGGCACGCCTGGGACTTCGGGAGAGCGCGCTGCGCCGCGGTCCTCGGCATTGGCGAGGCTCCGCACAGCCGCGGTGCCCCTGGGCACGCAGCTGTGCTTGCTCGGGCACTCGGCGTGGCTCGGTGTGTTGGCTGAGGGTCGGAGGAGGGTGGCGGGCATTGTTTTCCTCACTTTCCTGAAGCGCCGTTGATGCTGAGCTCCTCACCGGCCACGGCAGATAAGGCGTCTCGCTCTCGGGAGCGCTGCTCGCGGAGATGCTCGTTGGGCACTACTGCGGGCTGGGACTTGTGTGGTGCCACCGATCGCCCGTGGCTGTGGGAGGGCTGAGTGATGTTGGACCAGCCCTCGTCCAAACGGCCAAGCGCGGGAACCCTGCCTCGCTCCGTGGGGTTGGGTTATGAGGTGCTCGGCTAATTCTAACTGGTTTCCTTGTGATGAAGACCTGAAGTGTTTGCATTTAGAGAACTGTTGCTGTAGCCTGGTTAATTTTGAATTCCTGGCCTAAGCTATCCTATACATTACAATGTTAGAGGACGTGACTAGGTACAGGGAAGCTCCTAAGAGTCGCCCCTCCTGCTCTCCCCAGCCTGTGTAACATCTGTTGCTCTTTTCAGCTGGCTTGAGGATAGGGGGCTGTGTGAGCTCAGTTGAAATAGAAAGGATGCCGCGTCGTTTGAGGTGTCAGCAGCTCCGTAAAGCTTTTGTGCCTGGATGGCTTTTCGTGCCGTACTCGGGGGAAGGCTGCTGGATCCCTTGGTAACGTCGCCTGGTGCCGAGATCCCGAGCGATGCCGGTTGTCGTTATCATTTCCCGATGACAGCCCGACCAGGCTGCGTGGCGTTGGGTGGAAAGCCGGTTGACAAACACCAGAGCCATGATGCCTGCCGTCAAGTGAGCCTCAGCTTTGCCGAGCAGAGGGTGGTTTGGGTTCGCTGGGGCTGTTGGGAGCGAGCACGCTTTTTCAGGGCAGCAGTGGCGGGAGCGAAGCAAAGCGAACGCCCCGCTTGCTGTGTGAAGAGCTCTCACCGTGTCGGGGAGAATCTAGGTCGGCTTGACAGCAGCTCCACTTCTCTAGGCAGATTAATTTTTTTGCCACCCTCATTTCTTACGGCGCTGCACGGAGCCCGGAGAGGCTTGGCAGCACGTGCCGGGTGGCGAGGGCTTGGGTTGAAGTGACTGTGGGAGCGTTTTGACTCGCCCCGGGGCAGGGGGTGGAGGTTGGCCGTAGTAAGGACTCACTGAACAGGCGCCAGTGCTCGGCAAGGTTCTTCTCAGTGTAGTTTCTCTCACTTAACTCCTCGCTTCTGACCTTCACTTTCTACCGGTTTGGCAGCTGCTCGAAACCGAAGACTTGTACCGTGCCGTTACGAGAGTGTCTGTGGGGTGACGGCTGTTTCCCACCGCGTCGCAGTTGGCGACCGTTTGTCCTCCTTGCTCAGCTTCTGGTCTGAAAGTGACTCCGAAAGAGACATCACTCGTTAACCTGGTAGGCAGAACTGCTCCAAGTGACTCCCACAAGGGGGTTTTTGAGCTCTGTCCACATTAACAGCTTCTCGTTCGATTTAAAGGTCTTCTACCCTTAATCGTTCCGTATAATCTTTAACAGAAGGCGCACGCTTAATCAACTCTCGCTGAATCCGTAAGTGCCAGGTATTGCTTCTTCAGCAGGGGAAGCGCAGTCGGTCTTTTCTTGGTAAGAGCAAAGATTAAAGCGGGATAGATAGGAGATTAACACTGTTCCCTTCAGACATCTTCAGGGAAAGGGGGAGAAACCTGTAGGCAAGAACTAGAGAAAATACTCGGAGGCAAATCATTTATTGCTGTACCAGAATGTATAGAGCCTTGTAAACAGAGGGTTTATAGCGAACCCACCGGTGTAGCTTTTAAATCACTGTGGGAGAATCTCAGATGCGCGATTATATGATGGCTCTCTCCTCCAGGCTCTCTTCGGTAAATTGGATCTCGAGTTTTCAAGCGCGTTAGCACAACATGATGTATGTGGAATGCAGCTCGGGAAGGTGCGTGTCAGATGCTGCTGGACAAGCCGCCTTTCTTGGGGCACCTTCTCAATTTTCTGTTGAGGTCGGACACGTCTGTGCCTCTCGTTCCCCTCTGAGATGGGGGAGGTTGTCTTTGGCGAGAGCTCCCATTAAATACAATTTCAGTGTTTCCTACAGAATGACTTTCTTTAATTCCTTGCAAGAAGAAATACTGAGTGGACAACCTGTTTTCCCAATCCACTGTTTGCACCATTTCTTCCTCCGCTTCCCGCCCACACACCTTGCAACCCCCACGTCTGACTTCTTTGGGTTTATGGGTGATGCTGCCAAGGCAGGAAAAAAGAGCAAACGATAGGTGTCTGTGGGTGGTGGGGCTTTGAGCCCAGTGCTTTTATGAATTGCGAGCGGCCACGCATGGGGAGGTGGTGCCGGTGGGACGGTGCCGCGCGCCCGCGGACACGGCATCACGAGCGGCTTCGAGCAGCAGCTCGGGCTACGTGCAGACAGCGAGCTTCGAAATGGAGAGTAATCTTCTGGGTGTTGTTACGTCGTGGGGGTTTCCAGCATGGGCAGCTGCCTCTCTGAGGGGTCCTGGGCATGGCTCTGCCTCGGTTTCCCTGGCTGTCCGAGCTGCTCGGGGGGGATGACGAAGAGGAGGAGGAGGAGGGCTGGCAGGGCTGGGGGTCGCCGTGCCGCGGGGTGGATGGGCAGCAACTCCTCCTCCCACCCTCTCCCCGCGGTTATGAGTAAATCCTGTCCTAAAGTAGGGAGCAGCTTAAATTATCCTACAGTAAACAAATAAGGATTAGGGAGCTATTTTAAGCCTGGTCATCTGCCTGTCTTCCTGGGGAGAGCCCAGCGGACCGGCCGGCCGAGGGGGCGTCCACCTGGGGACCAAGGGATTTGGGCCGAGTTGAAGGGGGGCGTTGGGTGCGCACAGACGAGGGCGAAAACCCGTGTGGGTCGTTCCCCGCTTCTGGATTTCGCTGCAAACTGTCACAGAATTCAGCGAGGACGCCTTTGGAAAGGCGGCTCCTCTTTGCTTCGAATACCCTGTCCTTGTGCCAGCGGAGGAGGCTGGCGTTGGTTAGCGGTGCGACCCGAAACAATGCGGAAGTTTTAATAACTCGGTGTTTTCGTTGTGCCAAAGAATCAAATGACGTGGAGAATAACTTTTCCTTGCTCAGCTCATTTATAAAGCTCTAGGAAATTGCTTGCCTGAGCCTCTGTAGGAGCTGCGTTTGAAGGGCCAGGCTAAAGAGTAATTTTTGTCAGTTTAATAAGCGTAATAAAATGGTAAATCTTAGGGGGGAGAAAAGCGCCTCCGAAATCGGTGTTTTTTCGCTTTAAACTGGCTCCTGGGATTTCCCGGGAATCCGGAGGCGGGTGCTGGAGCAGCTGGCTGTGCCGGGCGCTCCCTCCTCGGCCCCCCGGGATCCGCGTGGGTGCTCCCTCTCCTCCCGTCGCGGCTTATTTCTGCCTTCGCTCGCCCAGATTATCAGCATGCAGGGGAGAGCCGCCTTGTATTTACATGATTTAGTTGTAAATATGGTAAGTGTTGATAGATATTGTTGTCATAAGTGCTTACAGCTACTGGACTGATTACTGAATTTCTTCTGGGAAAATCTGCAGCAGCTCTGCATGCGAGCAGCTTCCCAGGGGAAGGGTGCGAAACGAGCCTGCGCTTTCCCGGGAAAAATCAAAACCTCGGTGGGGCTGCAGCGGGGGAATTTGCTGGGGAGGTGTTGTCGGGTCCTGTCTGGCGACAGGCCCGGGGTTCTGAGGCTCTCGTGAAGGACAAACAAAAGGTTCTCTCGTGTGTGTTTCTTTTCTGGAACAGATGCTGTTATGTGCAGTAACTGCTCGGGGATGGTGTGCATGGGAAACATCTGTAAGGTTATACACGAGGGGCTCGGGCTGAGCGACGTTAATCGTTGCCACTGGGGGTGAAGGAACAAACGCGTTGTTTGCTGCTAGTTTCTTTTTAATTGACTAATAAGCTCTGCTCGAACCGCCGTTGTTTAATAGTATTACTTCCAGAATGCTCTACATACCTACCCAGATCCCTCGCGTTTGCAAACGAATATTTCTGGGAAATCTCTCTCCAAATGCAAAATGCCTGGATTTGGCCAAATCCTCTCCCGGGGGGCGTGGATTGTCGAGGGCTCTCTGCAGCCTTCGGGCACGTCGCTGCGCATCGGTCGGCTCCTGTGCCTTCGATCGACGGAAACGAAAATTCGGGGGGTGCGGTTAAAGGTTTTGGGGTAGTCTAAAGCAGCAGCGGTGGGAGCGCAGGAGGGTTGGAAGGAGGATCTCTTCCCTGCCTGGCAAAACCCATCGCAAGCGGCTCGTTCAGCAGTCTGCTCGCCTGTCAGCCTCTCAGTTGCTTTGCCCTAAGGGGGGAGAAACAAGCAAATAAACCCAAGTCTTCCATGGTGGGGTCGGGAGGGAAGGGAGAAGAGGCGCCCCGAGTACTTAGTATGGGCAGTGCGAGCCTTGCAGAGTCGCACATCCAGATGGATTACATGAGGAACTTGACATCTTGTTTAAAAACAAATCATTCATTATGTAGCGATGAATAATCAAGCATTACAGTTTCATCTCTGGAGGTTCCTTTTTTGGTTGGGATTTTGATAGTTCAGTAATTAAAAGCTGAAAGCTATTACACTGTCTACACGTTGATCAATTGGTAATTAAAAAGTTGATGATAGATATGGTATTTCACGGGACCGGTTTGTTACGATCGGATCTCCTCGGTGTGTTTTGAAAATCGTCATTTAGCTTAGCACTTAAGCATTTTTCAATATTCATGGACTATTTTACTTGAATTTTATAAACGCCTGTAAATTACCAAAATTTGCATACAGCAATTTGAGATCCTAATGGATCGTAGGATTTTAATAGGATCTGAAAGGTTGGTTTCCTCCCCATCTACCGCGACGCGTTGCAAGCCCGCGCCCGCGTTCCTCCTCTGCCTGCTTATAAATCTTGGGCCGCTGTAGCATTAATTTGCCGTGGCAGATTGCTGCGGCTGCCTCCATCAGCCCGAATCCGAGGCCAATCCTTTATATATATAAAATATATATAAAAAATAAAAGGTGGTTGCAAAGCGGAGTGCTGCGCTGCAGTTCCGGGGCGATGAGTCGCGTGGGACGGTTTGCCCCACCACGGCAGCTCCTGCGTCCTGCCCGCGGTTGGCATCTCTGGTCGAGGAACGTTTGAGGAGCCTGTGGGTCTGTGGAGGCCCTTGCAGCCCAGGGAAGGTCAGAGATAGGTTTGATAGTGCTGTCGGAGGTACAGCGGCCCAAAATGAAGGAAAAGCTTGTTGGTAATGGCCTCCGTGATGGAAGATGCATTGCTTCAGGAGTCTAATCGGAGACCGAAATGAAGCCCCAACCTGACGCTCTTCAGAGCGTAATGCAAGATTTACTGCTCTGCCTCGCTCCAGAGATTAAGAAAAACCAACAGCCGCCCTCCAAACCGCCCTTCCTTCGCTTGCGGGGAAAAAACGCTTTTTTCTTCTTATGAGTGAGAAAATGAACGGGTTCCGCAAAGAATGCGGAGACCTCCTCTTCCCCGTGCGGCGAGGGCGGGCAGTGGAGGCGTGCGATGCTGCGGCCGGGGAGCTCACCCCAGGGCTGCTGCCGGGTGGGTTTTGCCGGGCTGGAAACGTTTCCAGGGCAGCCCTGGGCCGGGCTGGCACGGCGCCCTGCCGGAGCTGCAGCCCTGGCACTGCTTCGTGGCGTTTGGCTTGGGCGTCGAGAGCCGGTCGAGATCCCTGCCAGCCTGATCTAGTGGAAAATGCCTTCGCGGCGCTTCACCTGGCAGCCCCGAAGGAGCCTGAGAGGCGGGCAGAGCGTCCCGAGCCGGACGCCCGTGGAGCTGCCGGAGGCGAACCCTCCCCTGCGCGGTTCCGCATCTTTGTCAGCGGGATGGTCCCCGGGGGCTAGAGGGGGGGAAAACCGGGACGTTGGGGCCTTTGGAAAGGCAGACCCCTCCCAGCCCTCGCCTCTGTCCGGTGCACCGAGATGGAACGATGCGCGGCCTCGGGGCGATGTGGGTGTCTGCGGTGGCTTCGCCCTCTCCCTGGGGACGCGGGTGGCGCCCGAGGGCCTGTGTTTCTGCAGGAGGTGCCAACGCGACGTCGGTGTTGACGCCCGAGCCACAGTCTGGAAAGCCCGAGCTTGCTGTCCTTAGACACTTGTTGCTTTGTGACAGCTGGTTCCAGTAATTTGTTTTTATAGGGCAGTTTGTAGTAAATGAATGACACGTTGAATATTTTACTGAGATTTTAGATTATCTAAAGAATACTTTCCGGTTTACTAATTGGTAGATAATGCCGAGTACATTGATGTTGACATGAGCAAATGGCTTTAAAATGATTTTGAAGCGAGCCTCATTAAAAGATGCTCTAATTCAGTCAACAGGAAATGTCAACTAACGCGGCCGCGCGCGCTCGGACCAGATTGCAGCAGTGCCGGGTTTTTTACGGGGCTGTATTAATTGCGGGCATGCACACCACCCCAACCGCCGGCTGGCGAGCCTCGTTCCACTCCGGGTGACCAGCGCGGGGAGTCGCGGTCTTTAGGAGGCGGCACGTGGGAAGGCCGAGTAATTGGTGATCGTCCTGCGGCCCCTTGGGTGAGCCAGCCGTCCGTCCTCAGGGTGGTCGGATCTCAGGCTCCAACGAGTAGCGGCAGCCCCAAAGCGTCTTGGTTTTCCTGCTCGGGAAGGGAAGGAGGGGGATTTCGGTGTCACCTCTGCTCGGTAACAAATCACTGCGGTGCCGAGCACCCCGGCTCCCGTTTGTTGTAGGTAGGAGGAGATTTTTTTACTTGCCCCGATTAGGATCTGCTTTTTTGCAGGTCTTCTATCAATAAAATGCACTGTCCCTTTCTCTGCGAATCCATGAGGGATGTGGCTTTATTTACCGTCTTGGAAGTAGGGTCTGAAGTTTTGCATTTGTACAGAAGCATTTGCTCAAGTCTCTTGTTTTCATTTCCTCCAGACAAATGGGGAAATGGGCGCGTGTGCAGCTCTGGCCCTGCGTTAACCCTTTTCTCTGCCGGGGAAAACGAGCTTCTCTGAGGCTTAGGGAAGGAAGGGCAGAACGCGTCAGAGCCGTGACTAACACATCCAATACCGCTACGTTGCATAAACCTATTACGGGTGTAATGTAATGTTCTCTAAAGAGATTCACGGCCGTTGCGGAGAGCGAGGAAGCAATCCTTTTCAGTAAATCATGGCTGGGTGAATACATTTTTCAAATGAAACAGAGGAACTTAGGATCTCTTCCAGCGTTGTCGTCCTTCCCTTCCTTCCTTCTTCCTTTTCTGAGTGGGAACGAGCACTTCTGGGTTGCCGGCTTTGGGAGCAACTCTTCAATTTGCGGATGCTCATCTCTGCAGGCTCACGGTGGATCAAAGCTGTGGGTAGGCTGCCGGGAAGTAGATGAGGTAGGGGAGTTCCTCACTAAAACCTCTTTCTCCAGCAAGGGGAGATCAGGAAGAGCTTTTTTCAAAGCGGGGGAAAACCTCAAAAAGCCCAGGAGAGATCTGGTTCTGGCTTTCTGCTGTCAGCGTGGGTTTGCCAGGGTGCTCAGGCGGTGGCCTGAGCCGCTCTGAATTTTCATTGCCGTCTGAAATTAATGCATACGGACGTTACCCATTTAGTGCCTAACCCTGTCTGTAGATTGCATGTAGGCATCATCAGAGGGTGCTTAATGTCTTACGTTACCTGGGATATTTGAGGATATTTTTATTATACTCCAAGTAGCCTGCAAGATCTGATATGAGGAGACACAAAAGGTTAGTTGAAAGCAGACGAGAACTGAATCGCTGAATTGAATGGGAGCTGCATTGTGCAAGCCGTAATGCTCCTTGCCATTCATTACTGCAATTATAATTATGGAACCCAAAGTATTTAATTGGCCTCACAGACTCTTCACGCTGAATAGATTGCATTGTTACCATTTAAAAAAAAAATACCCTCTTATGCATTGCAAATACGTGTATGTGTTGCTCTCTGGTTCTCAAGAGGTTTCTTTGTTTATACAATGAGTGATTAATGGAATTATGGATCTTCCTGACGCTGTGTCAGGCTCGAGTCAAATGGTGGAAGGAGAATTCTTCCCGTGCATCAGATGAGAAGAGGTTGAAGCTCCCCAAAAGCCGTGTCTCGGGCCACTTCAGACATGGCCGAAGCCGCATGCAGCCACGTTTAATGACAACACAGCGGCTCCCTCGGCGAGGTGCTGGCGGGTCCTGCAAACGCAGGTCGAGCCCAGTAGCGGCACAAAGGTGCGGGAAGGTTTGTTTTTCTGCCCTTATTCCGGTGTCCCCTCTCGGGTGGCGTTTATTGTCCTCTGCCGATCTTTGAGCGCCTCGGCGAAGGGAAGGGCGGCGCGTCCCGATGCGGCCAGACCGTAGCTTCCCATTTAAACGGCTTCTGAAACGGAGCGTTCGCCCTGCCTTGCCATTTCTCCTTGTTGGCTAATCTTGGCTGGGGGGCGGTGGGGACGAGGGCTGGAATCGTCATACACAAAGATGCTGTGTGTAACACTTGGCAGAAGGACTCAAAATTGGATTACAAGCTACTATTCCAGCAAGTAAATGTCCGTGGTGTTTTTATAGCTTATCTCTATTCATCTCTGTTTGCAGGGCTTTGCTTGCCAAGCGTTAATGTAAACACTCTATTTTGAGACGTCGGTCCATTTGCCTTCTGGAAATCCTCCTTTTATAAGGCGGTAGTAAACCTCTGCGCATAAAACCGAAGCAGCCCCTGGTCGTAACGGCGGGTGGGTGCTGCTGCGCAGAACCCGGCAGCGCCTCGGCGCGCTCCCGCCGGCTCCGCGTTCAGCAAAACGCTCTCGCTCCGCGCGCTGGACCTGGTGCTGTGACAATGTCGTCGTCTCACCTTGGAGCTGCTGCTTTGGGCTCTGGTGCAGGACCAAAACCAGTTGTTACCTGGGATTGCGTGCACACACACTTATTTATCCGTACGGCTGCCCCCTTCCTCCCGGCAGCGAGGCTGGAGACCTCTCACGGTTGAGTTTGGAGGAGTGAGTTGACTTTCAGCAGAGTTGCTCCTGCCAGACTCTTCCAAACCAAGTTTTCTAGAGTTGGTGCTCGGTGCGAAACAGATAATGGGTTCGGGCTCTTCAGGGGATTTAGGAAATGAGTTTACTGTATTGTTGGCCTGGCTGAAAAAATTGTGGAGAAACATCACCTGAAACTTGGACTGGAAAGAGAAAATGAACAAATCTTGTGTGTCCAGCCAAGCAGTTGATTATTTCGGCGCTATAATATGTTGCACAATATTTTGGAAGGAGCTGTGCAAACTCTCGGAAGTGCAGCGTGGAAAATGTGCGAAGAATTGCAGCATTCCGCGAATGTGCAATCTGCTTGGTTCTTAGAGGGAGCGTGGTGTCAAGTGCTTCAGAATATTTGGTGGTTCAGAACCTTCTCGTGTTTATTTTGGGAGGCTTTGTGACTGGGAAAAACAAGTAAGTGTTTAACATCCTTCCCTGGCTCCTTGGAGAGCACAAACAGAAGCAAAAGAAAAGACAAAGGCGTAACTTCCCAGCGGAGGGCTCTTGCTGGTGTTTTCGGTTGGGAACGAAACAAAAACGTGCCTTCGGAGCGTGGGGAAATCTGTCAGTAAAACCGGGCTGGTTTCCTCCCCTCTGGTTGCTCCAGGTCCCTGGGAGCTTGTTTACGTGCTCAAGGGAGTTAAAGCACCTTCTTACTTCGAGGTGGGCTCAGGGTTCTTGCTGATGTTGGCGTGACAGTGCTGCCTGGAGGGGCTTGTTCTGTTTTAAAAATGTTTGACCACATGGAGGAAGGGACGAGAAAGTCTGAGAAACTGTTCTGGTGCCTTCTGAGCAGGCTGAGGGTCAGCGAGAGCCGTGCTGGCTGTGTGGCGCAGCAATGCTGGGAGCACGGGGCGAGGCGCCGGGCTCCTCCGTACTCTTTAGCGAGCGCGTTTGCCCTGGTCTGTACCAAAATACTTGTATGCTCCCTTGTACTCGGACCGCAGGCGGTCATTCCGCGGCGCCCCTTTCCTCTCTCTTGGCAGGGTCTGGAGGATCAGCCGTGCCCCGCGTGATGGTATGAGCAATGTGTGCCATCAGCTGCCGCCGTGACAAATGGCAACTGTCGCTTAATTTTTATCCCCAATTACGTAGCTCCAGGACCCATTTTTCAGGTGGAATGTTGGAGCCATTAAAAAGAAATAAGTAAACTATACTGCACTCCATCATTTCTGGCAGCTACCCGGTGGCCTGTAGCCTTAATATGTGCATTTCTATGCCGGTATTTTTCATAAAGTTTCTGCGAGACAACCGTTTAACGCTTTGCTTGTCGGCTTCGCTTGCGGAAGACGCGAGCGTTAAGGAAATCTGGAGCCGGGCTCTTACGTGTGGAGCCAGCGACGGCTCCGTGCGAGCCTTCCCAGAGTCGGCGGGTGAACTGGTGGAGGATGTGTTTAATACTCTAACTGCACCATTTCTGGTAGGGTGGGCTCTTCTCGAGCCATCGGCGTGGAAGGGCAGGGACGCTGGGTGGCTCTGCTCGTTTCCCTGACCCAGTTAGAGCCAGGGAGGCTGGTTTGTGTGTCTCGGTTTTGGCGGTGCCGCGGTTCCTGCTGCGCGCCTGGAACAGAAAGGCCGGCAGACCCTTGGTTTCACTGCAAGCGTTAATATACCATAGAGAGGCTTAAGGATTATCGAGCTTTGCCAGTTGCTGTTAGTGTCAGGAAGCAATAAAGATCAGAGCTTTGGGTTGCTGTAACATCCCGCCCCGTGTTCGGTTTTAAGCGCTCTCGCCCCCTCTGCTGCGGGGGACAAAAGCCCCGCGTGGCCGCTGATGCAGCCTTTCCGAGCCGTTGCCTCCGCTTCTGGTGAAAAGCGTTGCGGCGCCGGGCAGCCGCTCTGACGTTTGCCAAGGTCGTGTGAGGGGAGCGGGGTTACCTCGGGAGCCCGTGACAAATCCGGTCCTGGCGTGGGCCGCGGGCTCCTGTCTCGGGTTTTGCTGGGGGCCCCCTCGCTTTGCGGGGATGCCGCTCTCGGGCGGGCGGGGGCTGCGTGTGCCGTGGGAGCACGTTAAATAACCCGCGCTCTCCCCATCTGCCTTTTTCCCTCCGACCGCTCATCAGCCATCTCAGGAAGGCCCTTGGGGCGTATTTCACAGATATCATAGACTGGCCTGGGCTGGAAGGGACCTTCGAGATCATTTTAATCCAACCTCCCTGTCATGGGCAGGGACGCCTCTCAACTAGATCAGGACTGAATGGGAAACACATGAGGACTGAACGACTTCAGGGGCTTATGTAGGTGTGTTTTTATGACCTTACTAAGTTGCGGGAGCAACCTGCAAGTTTCTCTGTTTCTTTAGCAGGCTGATACGTGTATATGCAGTAAATGCACATAAGCCCAAAAAGCTGCTTAGCGCCCGCCACGCTGGACGGGTGCTGGGCTGCCTGGGTGGGCGCTCCGTGCTGCTGCGGACACGATGGAGATGCTCCAGTTGGCTCAGGCAGCCCCTTTGGAGGAAGCAGGGGAGATTAGCAGCTTGAAATTTTTGCTCCCAGAGGGTTTTCTTGGACAAAAACTGAGCAGGGCGAGCATTCTTGGTGTGCTAACTCTGATGGAAATGGAACGTGTCCCTTTGCGTGCGTCTGCCTGGGCTGGTGACCTGGCTCGCCCCTGCTGGAGCACGAGGGAAGGGAAGAAGCGTGGGGCTGGAAACCCATCTCGGAGCACAGCCGTGTTCCCGTGCAACTTCTAGCCTTCTAGGTCTCGGTTCTTGCCCACGTCCTCCTAGGTTCCTTAATTTCCCTGGGCAATCTGGTGCCGTGGTAGCTCTCTGTGGGAATGCTAAACAGATGGGTAAACTTGGGGTGGGAAAAAACCCGCCCCAAAATAAACATCCCAGGTGCCATCCTCATTCGCAAGTCGTCTCCTGAGTTTCACACGAAGAAAGCACTTGATGTCCTTTTTGAAAGTTATTTCTCTGTATAACGGGATTGAGTGAAAGAGAAGCTACATCTAATTGCAGGCTGCGTTATTTAAATTCTGCGCAGCGGAGAAGTTCGCACCTGATTCTTTTTTCCAGCCCCACTGTTATTCTTCGCAGCTCTAGGTTCGTGGTGATTATATCTACAATTCCTGAAGCTGCTAAAATTGCTATTTAAGAGAGATCCCCGGCACGAAGTTGTAGGAGGATTATTAAAATATATGCACCTTTCAATAAAAAGGTATCCTGGAGATTTATTCCAGCGCATCACGTTTTACTTTGTGCGTGTTAGTCGCGGCTGTTCAAAGAGGTGCCTGTGGGTCCCTCATTCGAGGCAGTGGCACGAGGGTCCTGTTCTGTAGGAACATGGAGAAAAATGGCAGAAAAAAAACAATGATCAAAAGCCTATAGGGCTAATATCAGTTGTAAACTGGGCGGGCTTAAAAAGCTGCGAGTTTTTTGGATTAAAATACGCCTCTGCCTTTTAAAGCATCTCTCTGAAGAGATCAAATTCTTCCTGGTGTAAGCACCCAGGGTGATAGAAAGGGAGCTGAAAGAGGTTATTTCTGAGGCAGGATCAGATGGATTAGATTATTTCTAATTTAGGTTTGACAATCCTCTGTTTGCAGGGATCCTGTTTGGACGCTGCTATGTTGGGTTTTTTTGTTATTTTCTTGGCGGGGAGCACGTTGCCGGCTGAGAGCCGTTGGTGCGGGGTCAGGTTGGGGACCCTGCGGTGACACCAACCTTTGCTCCTGGGGGCTGCACAGACCCTCCTGCCAGGAAGGCGGGGTCAGCCCCGAAGCCGTCACCGTGTCATCGTCCCCTCGAGCCTGGACCTCCCCACCCCGGGCAGCGCGGCGGATCGATGGCAATTTTGTTGTGGGCCAGATGTCAGAGCACAGAAACGCACTTTTGGATCCCGGGGACTTGCCGTGACAGCTAGCGCGCTGGAAGACTTTTGCTGGGCAGTTGAAGGCGTTAAGAGTGGTTTTTGTTGACCACCTGTTCGGGAGAGGTTTTTAATTACCTTTCTGGTGGCCGGCCAGCGTGATAACGCCTGCGCGTGTTTCTTTCCCTCTGTTTGGTTCCCCCAGCTGGAGCACAAAGCGAGCATTAAATTGCCTTTTCAGAAGTGCCGGGAGGTGTGGCACGCTCTCTCCTGTATCTTGGTTGTATCTTGCAGCCCGGGGTGCCGGGAAGCTGAATTTCAAGGGGAAAAGCTCAGAAAAGGCTTTGGGAGCAGCTGGCGGCCGTGAGGCTGCTGGCGTCACTCAGAAACTTTGTGTGCCCAGGGGTGGCCGAGAAAAGGCGCTTCTCTGCCTCTGGAAGGGACTGGGGAGGAGGAGCCGGGGCAGCCGCTGCCAGCTCGCTTCTCGGAGATTTCGTTGTGGCAAGAGGATAACTCCGACTGTGCTGGGAGGGCTGTTTGGGATGAGTGTTTGCGCTGGGCTCGGAGCCCGCCAAGCTTTATGTAAACAGCAGCAACGACTTCGTTATTAATTCTCTCCCCCCTCAAGTAAAGAGCCCACGGGGCAGGTGCCCACTGCCAGCCCCTCCCGGGGTCGCTCGGTTTGCTCTTACCGTGGGGCGTTGAAAGACAGAGAAATAATCTGCAGGTTTTAGCTCCTCTGCCCTTGTGTTTGTGCGTCTCTAACAATGGGCAAAAACCGGGTTAGAAGAACCGTAGAGGCAAGGTTGGATGTGTCAGGACGCGCTGGGCGTTTTACTGCTGAGTCGAGGAACTCATTTCCAAAACTTCGCCTTGTGCCTAAAACCACGGAGGCTGGGAGTTGACTCTCTGCCAGTTAGTTACTTAAACTACAGAGATCTTCGCATTCGAATTACTTATCTGGAGTGCTGGCAGGCTAATAAATTCAAGGGACTGTTCTAAACAACGTCAATCTCAAATGTAATCCTATTAAAATAATTGAGTATTTTCAGGGCAAAGAATTCCCTCGTCCTCCGTCCCTGCCTCGCGGGAGGAAAGGCAAGTGGCGGGCTGGAGCGTCCCCTGCCCTTCACCGAGCACCCCAACCTGGCAGCCTTGGTTTTGTGCCACTCTGGTGGCAGAGAGCGGAATTTGTCCGTGTCCGAGTCGGGCTAGCATGCCTCGGTGAGGGTGGGAGCGGCCGTTGTCCCCTGGGACGTGTCCCTGGAATGCGAGGGACGCCAAACCCAACGCGCATCCTGGCCCCGATGCACCACGTAACGCAAATGGGAGGCGGCCGAGCCCCTGGAACTCTGCTTCTTGCTTCTGATGCTCACGGGCAGCTTTATTTTTGGGCAGGTGCTAGCAGCCCCTCGGTGCTAAATCTCCCCATTTAAGACAGGGATCAGTTCTTCAGTCCGCACTGTCTCGGCAGGGCTGGCACGACAGACTCCCCCGGTGGCGACGCTGCCGGCGCAGCCCCCAGGACATCAAAGCGGGGCCTCGGTGGCTGTTTTAGAGAAGGCAGTTTCTCCAGTTTGCCTTTTGATAATCTTCAAATGCAGGCATGACCTGAATTGGCGACACGGAGAAAGAAAACGAGAGGAAAAGTATCTCTGAAAGCTTTTAAGGTGCCTGACAGCAGTAAACTAGAGAAAATAAGCACAAGTTCCTTCCTCTCCCCTTTGCTTTTGCAGGTCACTTCAGGGGAAATCTGAGCAAATCAGAGAACTTCAAAAACCAACCTCCAGCCCGATCGCTTCCACAGCTAACCAAAAAAATCTCCCTCGGCGCAACCCACAAACCTCAAATTCTCTTTGGCAGGCTTGTGTGAAAACCATCTTGGAATAACTCGCCGCAAAGAGGACGTGAAGTTCCCTCGGTTTGGGAGGGTAAACAGATTTATTTTTGTTTGCAGAAGCTTTTACAGAGTGCAACCCTCTGGCACAGGCAGCTGACCCATGTCTTTTCCTTGCCTGGGCGTCCCCTTGGACCCCACAGGCTTGGAAGAGCCGTGGCAAAAGAGGACGGGGTGGGCTGCAGGGGGCTGCTGGCACCCATAGCCTCGTGACTGTAAGACTCAGAGCTGTTTGACCCGCTTGTTTCCGTAACGCCGCTCACCCGTCCCGCTTCGTAGCCCGTGCAGGCTCCCTCGGACAGCACGGACCGACAGCCGCTCTCGGCAGCGGTAAATCGGCAGGGCTTGCCCTCGAGTGGTTTCGGGAGGCTGGACGGGGGCTGAGGAGCCGCCTGGGTTTGGAGCTCCCGCTGGAGCCGCCTGCGGGGCCGAGCGGAGAGAAAAAGCATTTGGGCTCTTGGCGCCGCTCCTAATGCGTCCTGTGTGTGTCCCGACCACGGGGAGGAATGTGCGGTTATTGCTGAAATATTGCCTACGTGGGTTCTCAGAAGATGAGGAAAAGGCACTTTGCTGCAGTAACTGCTGTGGGCACGCTATTGCGATAATGCTTTGGCGTTTTTTATATTGAGATGGGGCTCAATATATTTTTCTCCTCGCTGCATTCGGTTTTTAGAAGCGGCCGAGCGGATATAGCTGATAAATGGTGCTTTGAAGGCTGCTTTCAGGTGTCCAGTAATTTTGGCTTGAAGCGTTTATTTGCTGGAGTCATTATTTTAGTTTGATCTACTTGGATCTAGCGGGTACCACGCATCAGCTCTTCTAGTAGCTGCCCCATGAAGAGCGCTGGCCATAGCAATAGCGAAGGCTGGTGAACCTCTCCCGATTGCTCTGAATTGATACGTTCATTGAGGTGAACTCGTGGGAACGGGCTTTATTTTTGTTTTGTCCTCAGCACAAGTCCTGTGGCTTTTTCTTAAAGCCCTTTTAAAAACAGCTCAACCCCACTTGAAGCATTAGGGACCCCTTTGTGGGTTAGGTGCCGCTGACCTGGTGACGTGTGTGGGAAAACCGGAGGTGAAAATAGGGGACGGGTGCAGCATCTGGCCGTCTCCGACTCATTTGCTCAGCTTTCCATGTCTTTTGTCCTTACAAAGCAAAAAGGGGTTTATTGTCTAATCGCTGAAGTTGCAGAGTAAGTACTTGTGTCCGGGCTGATAGCTGCCTCTGCCAGGGAAGAGAATGGAGCAAAATTAAACCCAAACCTGATTAGTGACCTGCTTAGAGGATGGGGAGGGTGCTGGGGTTCTAGCTGAAGCAAATTCAAGAACCCTGTTTAATTGGTTTTCCTTGATTAACAGTACGTGAAAGATCAGTCAAGATTTTGAGAACGAGGAAGCAACTTGGAAACATTACATTTATTTTACCTTGGGAGAACTTAATTAGCTGTCAACAGCACAACACATGAATGGTGACTTTTGAATGAAATTATGAAATCTCTGCTCCCGAGGCGTTTTTCTCCCTCTTTCAAGGCGGAGGGAAACACGACAGATTTGTTTAGAGAGAAGCTCAGCAATCTTAGGAAAGCGCTTTTGCCTGCGCGGGCTTCGTGTCTTAATTACAGGCGCGTACAGCCCCTCGGGTTGGAGAGGACACGGCAAGAGCCTTGTGTCGCGTTGGAGGGGCGCTCCCGAGCCAGCCCGAGATCGTGGGCTTCGGGTTCTCCATTCAACGGGGTCTTTTCTGAAGGGACTGAACTTCGAGCTTTCGTGGTGATCTCCCTGTCCTACAAATGCAATAAATAAAATGCAGCCGGCAAATCCCTTGGACGTTCCTCATTTGGAGCTCCTGGCTGTCGCTGACACGCGATGGAGGCGTTGTCAGGAGAAGGGACGCGTTGGGCGGGTGCGGCGGAGAGAGCCGAGGACACGGCGGCGACGCGAAGGAGACCGGGGAGGTTTGGAGTATTAAAATATCTGAATGTTGTGATGGGTTTGCAGTGATGTGAGTTGGTGAGACAGCCTGCCAGTATAAACAGCTTTGCCGGAGCATTAACGTTAAATATAACTTCCCTGTTTTACCCAAGGTTGTCTCGTGGTAGAATTGAGTGTCTTATCCAAATGACCTGACCCTCCCACCCTCCCTTGTGGCTTTTTTTTTTTTTTTTTCACCGTTCAAGACCACGCCTTGAGGCGAGTTAGGCTGAGCAGGCACCAGGAGACCTCCTCCACCTGGTGTTCTCCAGTGGTGCCGCGTGAAATCCTTCCTGTCGCGGTGACAGCCGCGGGTTCTCCGTGGCGCTGCGTTGCGATTTGTCCGTCTGTAGCGATGTCTCCTGTTGTGGTCCTGGGGAAAACCTTGAGAAATGTTTGACCCGATCTCCAAGAACGTGCTGTTCGTGTGGGAGCAACAGTGAAAGTGGTGGCGAGAGTGTTCCGGGGGTGAAAGTGTTGTGGTTGCAACAATGTTGCGAGATGAACCATCAACACACTTAAAAAACCCAAATAAAAGTGACGAGTGGTGAGTCCCTTTGGCCCATCAGTGGCTCAGTGGGAACAGGGGTCTGCTGAAAGGGTTATTTGCTAATCACCTGCTTTAACAGCTGTGGAGAAGGGATTGCATCTTGGATAGAATTTGTACAAAAGTGTATTTAAATGACCACAGCAGTCTAACATCTGTACTGGTCCTCACTGTGGCTTGTAGTGGGAGACTGATTATCTGCCGTGAGTGTGTGGAATTGGAGTTCATCAATATTAGATTTTTGTGTGCAAAGCAAGATGCAAGCACTTTAATTCTGAGCTCATGGGTACGTTAAGAAGCTGGGGTTTAGTGTCTGGGGAAGGCCCAGCTTAAGGCAGAGGCTTTGCTTCACGTCACAGCTCTTGGCTGGCAGCGAGCGAGGGGGGTCCCGTCTCCTGCAGCAGAGGTCGAGAAAAGATTGTTCTGGCAACAACCTGAAGATCACGGTATCGCGTTGCTCTTTTCAGTCCAGGCATCACCTCCAGCTTTGCTATCATGAGCCGCTGTAGACCTTCTTCTGATGGAGATTCCCCGGTGACAGGGGGAGAAATGGTGAAGCGCTCCCCGCGCCTTGGTGGCACCCGGTGACAAACCCTTTCAAACCTGGCAGATGCAACAGAATTGTTAGCTGTATCCCGGCGCTGCTTCTGGGGCTGGGGAATGTGTTTTTGTAGCAGATGGAGCTATTAGTTAGCTGTGCTATCTTGAAGAATTGCTTTCCCAGGTAATCAGCTCTGCTCATTTAGGATGTCGTTTCCCCACCTCGATATGTCAGCCGAGGAAGCAGGAATGATTAATCGCTGCGGCTTGGACACTGCACAAGAGTAACGGCGTGGAGGGAGGCGTTCTGCGGAGCGCCGATGCCACGGGGAGTTTAAAGCGCTCTGATGCAAAGCAAACAAGATGGAAAAGATGACCAGGATGCTTCCTGATGGCTGCGTGTCAGCCCGCGGAGTTTCTGTGGCAACCTGAGGATTTGCAATTCATGGGCAGCCTGGAGCGAGACAAAACTTTTCGGCCCCGGCTTCTGAAGCTGCTCTGGCAGGGCCGGCACGGGTGCCCGGCGGGCTCCTGGGAACCCTCGCCTGAAGTAGCCGCGCTGCTCGCATTTCCAGTGAAACAGTGCTCAGGGAGGGTGAAGGTGTTAGAAACGAGCTCGCGCTCCGCGCTGCAGGCTGCTCGTCGGGAAGGTGTGCTGGGCACGGCGACAAAACAACCGCGAGAGAAGCGCGTTTTTATTCCTCCTGGGCTAAAGGCTGAAAATGAGATTTTTGTTTTTTCAATTACTGGTGTTCTGAAATTGCCAACGAAGGAGGTTAATCCTTTTTTTTAAATTTATTTTTTCTCTGGCAGATCTCAGGCTTAAGTCTTCTGGTGGCTGCTTCTGTTTTCGCCTCACCCCTTTGAAAGTCCTGTGGAATATTTTGCGAGACTTAGCGTTGCCGCGCACTGTATAAACGTAAGGTGCAAAATAGGGCAGCCTGGGATTTGTGACGTGAAAGGATGTTGGCTTCAGCTCTGAAGTGTGAGCAAGGAATTGAAACTTGTTAGGCAGCCTCATCTTAGGAGGAGCACGGAGGATCTCCAGCCTCGTCCCGCCTTGTAAGAACCTCCTACTGCTGGCTGGGCCGGGTGGTTCTCGCTGTCGTGTGGGGATTCTCCAGAGCTCACGTGCCGGGCATGGATGGAGAAAGCCAAAGGCACTCGTGGTGCCTCGGAGCTCTGCGTGCGAGAACAGGATGGCGCAGGGTTTTCTTACAACAACTTCGAGTTGGTGGAAAGCAGCAAGAGGAAGCCGTGGGGAAAGGTACAATGTGCAGTGCAGCGGGGGTATGTACCTCTGAGCGTGTGAGCCACCCTGCCTTCTCCTCACCTAGCCTAGTCCCGTCTGCTTCTGGAAACATTTCTGTTTGTTTTCAAAGCACCCGTGCCTGTAGCATGATTTTGAAGTTAATTGCCTGGATGTGTACTGCAAGGAAGGCGAAGTGTTACAAGAAGATAGCTGTAGATGGAGAGGCTGAGAAAATAGCCTCCGGGCATCTGCCTATGAGCAGCCCTGTAAAAATATTAATTTTTGAACTTTTGACTTCAAATGGTTTGTGTAAAAATGTTGAAAGTAGGTTTTTTTTCCCTTTTTGGATTTGATCTTTTTGAGTCACAAGACCTTTTTGTGGTTGGCAGGGCTCCTGTAACATATTTCTCTTTAAATGATCTCTGAAGTTGTCGAGTACGCAGGTATGAAAGCACGCGATGGAAAGCCGTACAGTTTGTTCAGGCGGCAGCATGGAATGAGGGCTTTTCTGGGGGGAAAGCGAGTTGGCCTTTTGAAGCTCTGCTCTCGCCGGCTGGGAGGAGGGGTGCTGAGCCGGGGCTCGGGGGGCGGAGGCTCCGCCGCCGCTCTGCCCAGCGACCGCGCGAGCGTCCCGCCGCGTGGGGCAGCAGCCGCGCTCCCTGGAGCTGGGAAGTCGCTTCTAAGTGACGAAATTAAAAACCCAGGGACGAGGGCCTCGTTGTTGAAAACGTTTCCGTGTCAACTTTAATAATCTGTCTGTGCCCCCCATCTGCCGCCATCGCGGCGGGCGAGTTTCTTGGCTCCCGGCGCCCAACTTGTTTTGACTGAGTAGGAGCATCCTGACACGCGGCGTCCTACCAGACTGCGGCTGAGTCAGAAATGATTGAACTAGTTAGATTATCACTTCCTACACACGCTCGCGGAAATTGTCCCCAGAATCCAAATGAAGGGAACTTCCACTAGCGGGGGAAGAGCTCCGAAGACTTTTAGGCAAGCACACAAATAATGAGCCAAATATTATTTCGGTGTGTCAGAGGGCTGTGAGGCCGCAGGGCGCGAGCAGGGGTCACCGTGCCGAGGGTGGGCGGCGGAGCCCGCCTCTCCCCGGCGCTCGAGGCTCCGCGTGGGACCGTGACTCCGGCGCCTCTCGAAGCAGGGAGTCAAACACCAGCGGGCGAGCAGCATTCGTCATCAGGAGTAACTGTTTTCAGCATCGAAACCTCGGAGCTAGGAAAGGGACATCGAGAACGGCAGAGACTGCTCCTGCCGCGTTCCCTGCGTTGGGAACGGTCGGGCTGCTTCAGCGCGATTCTGCCGGTGCGGTGGTGACGAGGTTTGTTCCCTGGGCAGCAGTAGCGCCCGCCAAAGGGTCTTTGGGTGGTCTGGAGCCTACTTCTGACCCTGACAGGGCAAGCGGGCCCGGGAAAAAGAGCAGCAGGGCTGCGCCATCTGAAAAAAAATGAAATGTTTTCCGATTGATTATGCTCTGCAGAAACACGGTTGTCTTTCTGGTAGGAAGCTGTAAACAAAACAGATTGGATCAATTATCTCTTTCTCTGCCGCAGCCGTTGCAATTAGCGGGTGTCTGAAGTGCAGAGCGGGTTTGTTTCCCAGGTGGCGTCGGCGCGAGGTGCTGGGCGACCGGCAGGGCCGGGCGGGATGTCGGGGTGCGCGCGTGGAAAGCGAGGCGGGGTTTTGTGTACGGTGATGTACCGGCTGCCCTCGGCGCAGAGGTCCCGTTATCCAGGCGCTCGCGGGTGAAGCCGAGCACGTGGCAAAGTCTGGGACTTGATGAGGTGCCATGTTGGGAGCGGAGCTGTGCTGGCGGAGCGGAGTTGGTGGCGAAGCGTAGCTTTAATGTGAAGCGGCGCTTGTCAAAATAAACGAGCGGGATTTTTATTGCATGTTCACTGGCTTGTGAAATTTGCTAGTCTGCAGTGGCTCTTAATCATTGATGTGAATTAGCCAGGTTCTCCTGTAGTTTAATTACTAGTATGTCATGTTTAAATTCTCCCTTGATGAACTAATGGTTAGATTATATGCACAGTTTCATAATGGGTATAACGGGCAAAATACAAACACGCGAGATGCGTGTTGATGGTGTGGAGAGCCGGTTCTGTGGCAGGATTGCGGCGGGGAGCAGAAGGCACAGTTGGGGGGAGCACTGGGTCGGTCACCACAACCAGTCCTGCTGGGGATCCATCGCCTCGGGTCTGGGGTCGGGCTCTGTCCTGGTCCCGGCAGCGCCTTGCCCTTCTCCGGGAATTGGCCGGTTTAAGTATTCTGGCAGGCGAAAGCAGGAATGCTGTATCTCGCTTCTTAGGTCTTTGTTGCTGGGGGGTGAATGAGGAAACGGACAGAGGGCTCACCGGAGAGGGAGGCTTCAGACAGGATTTTTTTCTTTCTGTACTGCCACTTGCGGCTTTTCGGTAACCGCGAGCGCTTCCGAGCACCATCGTTCCGCAGAGATGCCGCCTGCTAATTGTTTGACTCGGGTCTCGGAAGATGACTGAGCTACAGTATTTAAACAGAATGGCAGGTGGAGCAACAGATAGCATTAAGCCGAGATTCGCTGCAAGAGATGTACTCCTACAGATTGTCTGGGATTCAGCGGTGCTTTCCTCGTCGCCGTAGCTAAATAAAGCCGGGCTGGATGTGCAGCAGGCGCCACGGTGGGAGAGCTGGCAGGGCAGCCTGACCGCCGCTTGTAGGAGCAGCCGCCTCGACCTTCTGGCGGCAGCGCTTGCGCCTCCCTCGTCCCGACCCCTTGCTCGAAATGAAATCTTTAATTGCCAAGGAACCCGATGACCGAGTCGTACTGCGGGTTGTCAAGGAGACAGATAAAGCCTGTTGAACTTGTGGAAATTGCGCTGCAGAAACCGGCATGTTTCCTCTTAGTTCTAGAAGTGCTTTCAGGCAGGGAAGCTTTCCAGATGTTGCGTACAGCTGTTGCCTTTACAGTGTAGATTTTGGAATTACATACCTGAGTGCAGAGAAGCAAGCTCATTCACCTGTCTCTTAACCAGGATCCCAGGAAATTCCCTGTTTGCCTTGATAGTGCAGTTCTCTGAGTAGCCACGCTTGCAAAGGACTGAGTGTGATGAGACAAGATGTGCAGAGGTTGTAATTGGAAAGCAAATAACATTTAAGAAGTGAGAAATTGAAGACGCTTTCCATATGGAATAATCCCTAGCCAGCCTTTTAAATCCGACGGCTGCCTTTTTTTAGGGGCTTGGAGGAGGGCCGCTCTGCAAATCACCGGCGCTCCTTGGCACGGAGCCGCTGCAGGTGACGTGGATGGGTGGGTGTTGCCCGTATCTCCGCGCCAAGGACGCCTCAAGCCGCTGAAAGTTCAGCCCTTCTGCTGCGCTTTGCTCCGGCGGCCGGGGAGGTGCCGTCCCACGCGCGTACCTGCCTTCTCGCTCGGGGCCCGACGCGATCCCGATGCGCGCCCGCCTGGATTAGAGGCGACAAATTATTGATAATTGGCGCCGCTTTTTGTTTTGCCGTTGCGCAAAGCAAATTTATAAAAACCAATTTATTTTTATTTGTGGCCTCAGGAACTCCAAAGCGGTTGTACTTATTCTTAATTGCTTGTTTTACGGGTGAAAATTAGGCTGTAACGTGAACGGCGGCGCGAGGAGGCTGGGGTAGAACCGCTGCAGCGTTCGAACAGCGAGGAGAAAAGCCGGCACTGAGGATTGCCTAATACCTCACAAATCCCAGTTTTTATGAAGTTTAACAATGCAACCATTTCCAGCCGTTCTATAACTAAATATAGTAATGAAATTTTATTTGAAGTCAGGAACATTATCCAGATATGACTTGATGTGTGTAAGATACTGCACATCAACGGAGTGCTACAGATTGTGTTAAATGGGCCTGAAATAATCTTCAGGAAGGAAAATCGTTTTCTGTTCTTCCTGACACCCAGTGTTTGTCACAGATATGCATTCTTATCCACGTCTTGTTAGCGGAATCATTATACTTTCCATTACAACTTTTATGCAAATACGCCGGTTTTCCTTGATTAGGTTTACACGAATAAGCTGTAATTATAGGCTGAGGTGATATTAATGCGCCACAATTAGATATGTAATTACTATGTGTAATTACAGCTCGGGGAAGGCGTCGGGCCAGCCGGCACTGGGGTTTCGGCTGCGGGGAGGAAGGGGTTTGCGGCTCGTGCGGGGCCGGGCGAAGGTTCTGGATTCCCAGCGGGTTGGCGATGCTGCCTTCTGAGCCGGGAGCACAGCGATGGGCAGCTCCAGGAGCCTCCTCTGCGTAGGCTTTCTCTGCGATTCTCAGTCGTCTTGCTCGCATGTAGCCTTCGAGGTATTAACATTTAAGGAAACTTTTTTCCAGGCAGCTTATTATATCTGCTTTAATTCCTGTTTATCGCTTTGTGCACGTGGCTCATAACGTTTCAGCAATGGGAATATTTCCTCGGCACGACCTGATGTTGCCGCGTTCTCGGCTGGTACTGCAGGAGGAATGAAAAGACCCAACCCAAAAACTCAAAAAGAGAGACACTGACCTTGAGGTACCTGCTGAAATTATCCTCTTGGCAAAAGGTCCAGTGAGCTTCTCTGATGGGTGAGGTTTTGAGATGGTTTCTGATGCCAGGATCCCCCGAGTCTCGCTCCGGGAGCGTTCTGAAGGGTTCCTGACTGCTGGTCAGCATCCCTGCAGTTGGAGGAGGTTTTGATGTCACTGGCCGCGGAGAGACGTGCTCGTGGAGGTGCCGGCGGGGAATGAAAAGAAGCGTTGGCGAAGGCACACGCTTAAACACCTTTGGTTTTTTCACAGTAGCCTTCCTCCCGAGTCCCCGCGGCTGTAACCCCTTTGGTTTTGGGGTTGGGCGCTAAGGCAGCGAGCCCTCGGCTAGGGGGGGATGCTGATCTGCATCCCGGAGCCCGAGCCGTGCCGGGCTTCCTGACGCCGAAGCACGACTCGCTGTCTGTCGCTTGGAGAGTGAGTTATTGTGCTGGGAAGAATTGTTTGAAGAATTAAAATTGACCCATTTCCTTCAGGCACAGAGAAGTTAATGCTCCAGAGCGTTAACACGGTGCGAGTGATTTGAGGAGCATTATTGAGCAAATCCCTGCGCTAATATGTATGTAGGTATAAATAAAAAGGCCTCAAAGGTTGTTTTGGTATGCATTAACCTCTCCTCTTCTTCAGAGTCAGAGCGTGGAACGGAACTTCTCTCCGCAGGTTTTCCCGTCAGAGTTGCTCCGTTCGTACTGACTCCCGGTTCTCCCTGCTCTCTCTGGGTGAGTGAGTGTGTCCCGCCGTGTCACTTGCGTGACCGTGCTCTGCACCGGGCGGCTGCTGAGCGCCGGCGCTGCAAACCGTGAGCGGCTTCTCTGGACTCTCCCGTTTGGGTGCAGAAAGGAGGACTCGGACGCTTCCTCTCCCAAGCCTGTGTTGAAACCCTTTCCCATTCTGCCGTCCCTGTTCCTGCTTTTTCCATAGTGTGTTCAGGAATGTTTACTCTTCAGAGTAATTTTTTTAATGTGGCTGGATTCCTTGGCTTGTGAGTGCTCTCCGGTTTCGCGTTGCAAGGGAGCGTGAGGCAGGGGTGGGAAGGGTTGTGATTCTCTTAAAAAACCCTGTTGCTTAATCTGGAATTAAATTCAGAGGAGAGCCTGGAGAAAATAAGATCTCTCTGATCAGATTCTCCAAATGCTTTTTGTCTTCTCTAATAAGCAAGAAAAGCTAGTAGAGGGAATTATGTGCTGAAAGGGGGATTTCAGTGGCAACAGATAGGCGGAGAGGAGAGTATCTCCAGTGAGTAAGGAACGCGGGCTGGCAAAGGGACCGTTTCCACACTTGGAGAGCGTGACTTCGGGTGGCACAGACACAGAGCTTGGCCTTCCCCGGCGATGCTGCAGGAGAGCGGCCAGTCCCATCAGCTTTGGAGGTGTGGGGACCCCCGGTCCCTGTCCATCGGCGGGAGGGACGTACGTGGGAGCGAGCAGTCCCAGCGGGCCATCGGAGCGCGGAGGTCAAGATCCTCCTCCTCCTCCTGCCGAGGCCGGGGCACGTGGCAGGACGGCGTAAGCCTCTTGTTGGGGGTGCCAGATGCTCTCGGTATCTTTTTGCCTCAGAATCTGGTTAGATAACGCGGGATTTTGTTGCGGGTGCCATTCGAGGTCAGTTGTTTGGTGGCTCTGTCGTTAATTCCGGTTAAATCGAAAGCTCTTTTCCATCTTTTGGAGAAGAAAGTATTAAAAGCTTTAATTTACCGCAGCGGAGGAGAAGGGGAGAACGGGAGGGAGATAAGCCACCGTTCTGAGTAGGGCCTGTTTAGTCCAAAATGCTCTCGCGATGTGTTAGAATCCCCGTTCCGAGCGGTACCGCCCGCATCGTGGTGTTCAAACACGGAGATAAATGCATCGATCTAAATTTATGATTTAGAGGTTTTTTCGTGCGGTTGCTAATTATTGAACGTAACTGTCTTATTCATAATTTCTCTTCTCCTTCTGCTTGGTAGCCATAATCCTGTATTTGTGCGGCTGTCATTCCCATGGTAACAGACTAGTGTCTGAAGCAGAAGATTATTAAATACAGAATAGTACATTAAAATAATGTTAAGGTTCTGACTTGGAGACTTTCACATGGGGGCAAACTTCAAAAAAAGCGAACCTTTTCACAAAAAGCAATTTACTTTGCCAGTAATGGTCTCTATTCCCACAGCTATTACTGAAGAGATTTCGTTGAGTAGCAGCCCTCTCCCTCGCAGCCCATCTCCTGCTCCTCCCGCTTTGCGGAGAAATCCTAATCTGATGTTTATGTCGTCAGGCTGTTGCCATGGAGACTTTGTCACAAACCTATCATGACCTCGCAGGGGGATGGCAAAGGAGGAAAATGGGGGCTGAAAGCCGATATTAGAAACGACAACGGGGAGAAGAAAAACAACTCTGAGCCTTAGCGCGCGGAACGGAACGGAGCAGGGGAGGCGCGACGGGGCCGAGCGCGTCCCTCTGGTCGCCGGCGCGCGTATGCAAGTGACCGTCCCCTCCTCTGTCTCCCTTCGCAGAAACCTGACCCCAAAGCTGTGCTAGAGCCCTAGCCTTGAAATTGGCCCCCGCGGGTTCACAGCAGCATCGGGTATCGAGGTGCAGCCGAAGGAGGAGCCGATCTTCTCCCAGGGCTCCTGGTGATGAGAGCGGGGCTGAGCTGGGCCCCTCGCTGTCAGGCGGAACGTGTGGCTTCTCAGCGTCTGGCAGAGGCTGTGCCGCGCCTCATGTGCGGGCGAGGGCGAAGCGGTGACTCCGCGGTTGTGCCACGGCGCTGTCACCCCGTAGAAAGCGAGCTCAGAGTGATCTGGATGCCAGGTTTCAAGGTGGTCCTTCTTGATGCATTCAAGAAATCAGACCTGTGAGCAAACCTCCCGGCCGGGAGAGCCCCGCCGAGCGCGGTTCTTGTGCCACGCTGGGACGGCGCTTGTGAGACCGGTGTCCCCGTGCTGGCCAGTCCCTTGGGGTTCTTGCTGGGAGTAAAAGGAGGAACTCGACTGAGGAGTGTGTGCTTCAGCCTTCCCTTTCTCTCTCAAGCTGTCTCCCTGTCCTCTCGCTCCTGAAGAGCTTAAGCATCATTTTCCTCTTGCAGTTGGTAATACTAAGAGATGAGTAAGTACAGATTCCTGCGATCCGTAAACCGTAAAGCCCTGACTGCGACTTAAACCTTCTCTTCTTTATTTGCTTTGTTACGGCTTTTCGCATGTGTCAGGCTTTAACAAACAAGTTTTCCCTCTGGAGATAGACTTAAAAAAGAGGCTATAAGGAAAAGCGTCGTTATCCGAGTATCTTGTCTCATGCTTAGCCCTAAGAAATGTGTGACTTCAAAAGAAAAATAGCAGTAGGTCTGCTGGTTCTTCTCCTCTTCCTTTGTTCCACTTGCAGCGTGTGCCGACCGAGTTTGGGTTAGACCACAGCCCATGGTGGCTTTACAAGGCAGCTTAGGAGAATTACAGTGCCGCCAGGCTTTCCGCGAGGGATTTGGTCGTTTCTTCCCGTAGCTGCCGGAGAGGGTTCCCGCAGTTTGAAAACTCCTTCCACTTGTTGCGGGGATGCCGAGAGAGGTGGCGGGGAGACAGCCCTTGAAAGTAGGGCATCCTGGCTCCTGCTGCTGTTGTGTAACCGCAGCCTTCCCGCTCCCTCCCCAGCCAGCCCTCTGCCTCCCGGGGAATTTATGACCGAGTTCACTGCAATTCTATATTTGGCTGATATATTGAAAAATGCATTTGCTGTCGGTGGCTTCCTTTAATATAAAAGGAAGTCGATTTATGGGAAGAGGAGCGCTGGCATCACGAGCACCCTTTGTCTTTACCCTTTTCCTCGGCTCACTCCCACCCTGGGCCGGGTGACGTTGCTCAGGATGGTGAGGCTTTGGAGCCGTGGGTGTAGCCGGGATTTCCACCTCCTGGGAGACAGCCCGAGGACAGGGGGTTGTCGTTGCATCGAACACCAGGTTTTTGTGCTCTGCTCCTCTGTAGGCTTTCCTTGAGCTTCTCCAACTGAAGATGGAGGGGGAGATAGAAGTGGGGAGCGGTGATTTTTGCTTTCAGCATGGCTCTTCTCCCGCTTGTGTCCAGAAACGTGACGGTGCTGTGAAACGGTGCAGTCACTGCCTCTGAAGGATGCTCGGTACCAAAGTTAGGGGAATTCACGGTTACAGCCTCGGGGCTGAGCACCCGCTGAGCGACAGTCTTCACGCTGCCTTCCCTGCCTGCCCTTCCAGTTCAGAAGCTCTGCTCGTCCCTGGGCTCCGGGCAGAGCGAGGCAGCTCCGGAGCAGCGAGGCGACGCGCAATTACATTGGCAGGGGCTCGCCTGGTGAGGGACACGGGAGATGCCGCCTTCGCTCGGTGTCATTTGACTTCCAGAACAGACGGGTCCTGTGTGAAAACCTTTCTGGAAAACAGGGGGAAGAAAGCACTGAGGTTTGCAGCGGAGCATTTGGCCTGAAGTCATCGTAGTGGGTTTCATGGCAAGGTCACCTCCCACACCCGTGGGTGACACACGGTTTTGCCTGAAAAGGACACGGTTCCTAAGGTGTGACGAGGTTGATTTTCAAGGCACCCAAAGAGCTGGTTTGGGCTGTTTTGTCAAGTCTGGCAAGCACAAGGGACATAGTGCTGGCGGCCGCAGAGGTTGGGTGGCTGTGCGAGGGGGTCAGCGACGAGCTCCGTGTGTTACGAGGGCGAGCATTAAGTGGAAAATGGCTTTGCTTTTGCTCATGTTGATGAATTCTCTGCATCGTGTGTCTAATTGTGCTCAATCATTACAGCCTGGCGCAGATAGGTTAAGAGTTTCTAGGCAGTGATGTACATCGATTTCTTTCACAGGCTTTGAGACAATAGTCAATTTATAAGGAACGACTAACTTTGGTTTGCTGTCAATTGGGGGGGGTTTGCATTTCTGATGCGGCATTATTGGCAGCTTTTAAATTGATTCAATTTGAAAACCGAATGAGAAATTAGCGTGTTCTCGTGTGGACACGTTTCAACGAAATTATTAAATGAAGTGGTCAACTCTTCTATCTCAATTAAACCAGTAGAAAAACTATAATTAACTATTTCATTGACTGGGGAGAAGCAGCCAGGTTGAAGGGAGACATTGAACTCATAGATTTTTCTTCCCTGTGCTGTGGAAGCGAGGATGGGCTTTTAGGGGGATGAGAGAGCAGATCGGGCTGTCTGCTTTTCTTCAGAAATGCAAAATGCCGAAGGTCTCCTGTGACCCTGTGGGTCTGTCGGGCACGCTCACATGTCTGTCTCGCCCCTGGCGGCTCCTTGAACCTTATCTATTCCTAATGGCACTGTACTGGAATCGGCAGGGATGATAGCTGGCTTGCTGGGCGAGGCCGAGATCACCGTGAGCGCGGGCTCTCCGGGAGGTTTCCGAGAGCGGCGCTAGGACGCGTTTTGAGGCGTACTGCTAGGAGAAGGTGAGCTATCCATCAAACGCACAATCTTGGATTTCAGTCTTCTATTTAGATTAAGCACGTTGAGAAAGATGGATGGTAACCGTATTTCAGCAGCATCGTCCTCAAACCAGAACGGAATATAAAGACTCTCGGAGAAGGATTCAATTACCCTGGCAAATAGCTTGAACAAGAACTGGGTAAGAAGGGAGCTTGTAGGGCAACACGTTTAAAGGTAAAAACGTGGGTTTTAGTAAGCCCTCCCACTCACATAACGTCCCTCTGAGAAGCCGAGGACACGCTTTCTCTAGGGCGTTTTCACGTGGCTGTTGAACAAAAAGCAGCGTGCGTTCACTGAGAGTTCTCCCCCTCCCGAGTTGGCCTGGCTGTAGGCTGTCTCCTCTGCGCCCTCTTGCTCTCTTTCCAGACGCGAGCCCGAGTCGGTCGGCTTTGCGCGAGGTGTTTTTTTACCCCGAGGTGGTGGTTTGTGTTTCATTTCCTTATAGCTTTGAGTGACCCGAAGGTCCAACGGCGCTGCCTTTGTGTTTGTGCCGCAGGAAACCATCCCTCGTTCCTTTGGGCCGTGGGGATTTCCCAAGGCAGCAACGTCGCTGTAACCTCTTTTAAGCAAAAAGCTTTAATCCAGCCACGTGGATTCTCAGTATCAGGTTTCCAAACCATTTTTTTTGGTCGTTGTTACTGTGCAAATTGCTGAACCACAGGGGTGAGGAGGAGCCTCTTGAAATCCACGGCTCCAGGAGACCCTCCTGGACAGCCGATGATGGGTCAGATCTTCTTGTAGTGGCAGGAACTAGCAAAAGTCTCCTCGTGTTTTTTTGTGTGTTGTCAACCGTTCAGATTTTCCTTCTTTCTCCAGGTCCGACGGGCAGCCAATGTTTTTTTTCCCCCTTCATCACCCAATTCCTTTAGTCTGATGCCATTCCCGCATGACGCAGGCGCGTTGAGCGTGTGGGGCGCTGCTGCCGCCGGGAGCCGGGTCCTCAGCCTTCCCTCCTGGTTCTTGGAAGTGGGAGAGAAAGTTGTGTAGGTCAGCTTGGAATCGTCACGCTCGCAAGGAAAAAAATTTAAACTGACTTCAAAGGACAACTCTGGCACGGTCAATTAATAATTAAAACAGTTTTTTAATGAGCTATGCAATTACCTGTGTGTCCCTGGAGATGATAGTTTATGGTATTAGTGCTCGGTGCCCTTTCTTTAGTCGTGGCAGATGACATCTGTAATTTAAAGCAGGCTAGACATTAAAGTGACAGAACTTTCATTAACCTTGTCTAAAGTTTGCTAATGACAAATGTCTCGTAAAAACAGCTATTGTCACAACACCAGCTTAGCAGAAAGAGGAGCCTCTAACCCCGCCGCTCGGGAGGTTTCTTCTCGGTGAATGCTCCCGGAGGAGCCTCCTGTTCTTCCCTTCCCCTCTCGGGCTCTGAGAGTCGGGCACCCCGCGCTCGGGGCGCGGTGACGGGGATGTCCTCCCTACGCAGTTGCGGCTGGAGCCCTGAGCTCGAGGGTCCACGATAAGCTCACACGTGAAATGTGCCCTGCGGTCACGGCTCTGGATTTGGTTTCTCGAACGGAAGAACAGGGTTTTCTGAGCGCGGTCACAAGAGCCTTCTAAAAGCAGGATGGGCTGGTGCCGCGGGGAAGGGTGGGAGAACCGCGCCGCGCCATCGCACCGGGAGCCTCGGGGTGATACGCCATGGATCTGACGACCTCAGCCCCTCAAATGCGCGTTCTCCGACACGGCGCTTCCCGTTCGAGGCACTGAGAAGTTGATTTAGTTTCCACTGGAGTTTAGATTAAAGACAGAAATTATCTCCTTGAATCACAAGCAACTTTGCAGGGAAGGGGGGAGCCATGGGGAAGGCTGGTGGGGAGAGATGCATTAGCGAGGAGATTGCTTTGAAAAGGATAAGTCAGATCTTAACATCTCAGTATTGAATGTCAGCCCGCTTGGAAATGGAATTTTTGCGGCAGCACATCAGCGAAGATACTGCGGGGAAAAAACCCATTTTGTTTGGCATTCTCGCAGCCTCCGATACAGAGCAGGCAGGAGGTGCCTCGTTCAATTATTTATTACCTTCAGATGAACTTCGAGGAGTTCATAGCAGCACACTACGGCCTCAGCCTTTGTTAAACTGGATTAATTTTTGCTTCCAATCCTGGGAGACTTAAAGGCCTATTAATATTGACTGCGGCGTTTAGGAGGCGCCTTTCATGCCGAGCACCGCCGCTCCCGGCGCATCCCGGCATCCCGGGGCCTCCGTTTCATCTGCCGAGCGGTTTCCCTTTTGTAAAAGAGCAACGAGCAACGTAAATGTCTGCGTAAGGGTACCCGTGTGTTTCATGCCTTTGTTCGCAGCAGCAAATTGCATTTAAAACCACTTGCTCCTGCAGGAGGGTTTTGTTTGCCCCGAGGAAGGGATCTGCTGTGCTTGCCGGGGCCCTCGGCGGTTGCAGTAGGGGTGTGTGCGTGCGTTCACACGTGTGTGTGAGGAGAGACGGCGCGTGCAAGCGTTTGCTCGTTCCTGCATCTCCGCAAGCTGCTCAGGCAGGAGTCGTTGGTAATTTCGGTTCCTCCTGGCAATCTTCTCAGCGTAGCTTTCCAGGGGCCTTTCACCGGCGAGAGCTCCATGTCCAGCCCAACTTGGGAGGAAGACAAAACATCTTGACGTTAATAACATGATTATAACGGCCGTAGAGCCTTCTTGCTCTATTCCCTTCCAGTTGCGCTGCAAATACTTGTCCAGTGGAAAAAAATACGTTCCTTGGAGGAAGGGCGTCCTCTCAGGGGGACCTCTGCTGCGTGGCTTCGTTCCCATCTCATCATTCCGACGCGATCTGGGGACGCCCAAGGATGACCACAGACACATGAGTTGCTCCCATAAGCCACCGCCGCTTCATAAAGACGTGACCGACCCAGAGGGACCCTCTAGATTGCCGCCACCCAAGTGCAGCGGCGAAGGGCAGAGGGGATGCTGCAGCAGCTGGATTAGTAGCGGGTTTTGAAGGCGCCTCAGATTATTTACAGCTTCGTGCCTGTGCCTGCTGATCCCAGAACCCCTGTTAAAAGCCTCCGTACGGCTAAAAGGTGAAACCCCATTTTCCGCGTGGCAGGTCTGACCTTCCTCTCAGCGAAGGTAGTGAACCTTTGTGGTTATTAGTCAATTTGGCTGGTAATGGAGGTGCTGAAAAGAGATGGGGAATAGCTATTATGTGTGTTTATCTAAGTAAGACATAATGTGTATTCCCTGGGTAAGCGTATCACGTTGCCAAATTTTTGTCTACAAATTGCTAAAACCAGTTATGCAAGCAGGTTTGCAAATGCACGTGGCTCTGGGGAACCTGCTTTTGTATGAAATAGCCCATTAATTTGAACAAAACGTTTTAAATAGTTTTGGATTATTTATTTCTGAAAGCTCGCTTCCTGCGGCGTAACGAGTCGCAGATGAGCAGATGTGCTGATGCTTGTTCCCGCGTAGGGTGGGTGGGCTGGAGAGGAGCCGTGGCTTGCCCGGACACGGCGATGCCGTGTAGCGCCCGTCTCCCGGAGCCGAGCTCCTGGCGTCCCTTGGAGCTTCCTTCGTCCACTCGGAGGCGGCTCTGAGGTGGGAAGGTGTACGAGCTGGTGAATTCACTGGCTGCTGGGCACCGGTGCCCGAGGAGAATTGGGCGAATGGTTTCGTTGCCGGCGGTTCAGCTTTTGCCAACCTTGCGGAGGGCTAAAATAGGAACAAGTTTGGGTTTAAGGCAGCAAAATAACTGGCGCGTAGCTAACGTGTGACTGTCGCTGTGTTTCTTCGTGTTTTATAACCACAAAAATAGCGAATGCTGTAGAGTTCAAGACTTATGATGTCGGGGGGAAGCAAGGTTAAATAGCATCTCACACCTTTCACTTCACATCTCATTATTCATCGCTAATAGAAGCCTAGACCATCTGTCTCCGCGTGGAACGTTTGGATGTGACAGGCATAGGAGATGTTACAAAACTTTCCCTCTCGGAGATGTTTATTTCTGGTGCGTCCCGCTCCCGGCATCGCTGCGCCTCCTGCCTGGCCCCAGCTCTGCCGACGAGCTCAGTTGAGCCGCTCGGATGCCGTGGCCTCACCGTAGGCTTTCGGGGCGATCGAGAGCTATAAGCGTTGCTTCCTTTCCTCTTAAATCCTGTTGACTTGTGAACAACCTCCCAGCAAGCCCTGCGGGCCGTGGCCACGTGTTCGCAACGTGCGCTGGGCAGTGGGCGCCGTGCTCTCACCCCCGTGTGCGGCCGCTTGGCCACGTGGAGACGTTTCACCCTTCAGTGCCGGGTGTTTGAGGCTTCGGGCTGGGGAGCAGAATATCCTGGGGACGCTGCAGAAACGTCGTGCTCGTTCACCTTCTTTGTTGAGGACTTGCTGCTGTCCCTGCTCCTGTTCATCCTTCCCGTCCATCGTGTTGCCTGGGTGCCTGCGTCAGCCCAACGGAGGAGACGTGGCCACGGGGCTTTTCCTCTGCCGCACTCCTGAGAGCACCGCCTTTTTGTTTTGCTCTAGAAATACTTAGAATATCAAATACCCGTCTTCCCCGGAGGGAAAGAGCTGCTGTGGGAATTTTTTTTATTCTCTTATGTTTTCTTTCTGCAGCGAGGAGAAATATCTGCTTGTTTCCATCAGCTAAATTGATGCTCACGAAAGATTTGAGAATTATCTTCTTTCAGGATGCTTATCAGGCACGCGAATTTAGGCGGTAATCGGGAAACAAACCGCAAAGGGGTCGTGTCGGGTAAAAATCCCTTTCTGTCCAGGTTTCGTTCTTCTTGGGTGTCGTGCCGTCACCCATGTCTGCGTGCGACGGGGTGCAGGATCTGCCCGAACGCTGATAATTTCAGGCGAGAGTGCGGTGGGCTGGGCGCGGAGGCCGGCTGCTTGAGTACGAGCTGATGGATTCCTGCAGAATCCCTTTTTCTCACTTTTGGGAGGCATTTTAGGGAGACGTCTTCCTAAGGGGATTGAGGTCATCACTCTTCCCTTCTCGAGACGCAACGAATTGCCTCTCGGACGCTTTATCTCGGGAATGACATGGTGTTCAGTCAAGGGGTTCTGCTGACGGCATGAGCCACGCGCGCGCCACTCGGCTTGTGAACATCAGCAGAATCTGAGATGGAAATACCGCCGTGGCCTTCGTGGTTTAGTCACGGAACGCAAAGAATTTTCAACAGTAAACGCGTCAGGTTTTGAAGTATTCTTATCCTCCATGGAGTTTTAACTTAGATGGCAATGGGATATCGGTATTCATTTTATAGAATTTTTTCCGGAAGATATTTTTCCTATTTTTGCCAGTCGGATGTCGCTGGCATTCCCTTCTTCTGTTATCAGTAACTGTATAAACAGTCCAAGCAGGGTTTGCAGAAATTGCTTTGTCTGTGCTTTACTCCTCCAGCATTTATTGGTTGACACTGTAATATGATTATTTTTCTGTGACCCTGCTAAAGATGCGGCTTTGAAAGATGCTATCCCGACGTGCTCAGTCTGCAGTTTTCTCCTGCTGATGAATTTATGGGAGAGCAGCTGGTTTTAGTACAGGTAGCTGATCTGAAAATTATTCCTTGGGAACCTGAAGACAAAGGAGCGTTGAATATTTTGTGTATTTAGGAAAGATGGGTGTCAGGGACGTGCTGAAACAGCAGCGGTGGCCTTTCCTTTGAGGTAACGTGTGCGATGGATAGGGTTTATTTTGGGCCGAGTCAGAACGACTGGTGCTGTGAAGTTGGGCTTGTCCTACTCGGTCCCCGCCGCCGCCGCCACCGGCTTTGTCCACGTGAGGTGGGCTCTTCAATCGGGTGAGCTTCTAGAGTGGGCTTTGGGTGGGATTTGAAATTCTGGCATGATTTCCTCCGGTTACGCGCACAAAAGGTGGTGAGGGAGAGAAATTTTGGTGGGACAAGGAGCAAGTTGCTTAACTTGCCATCTGTGTTGAGCTCTATTGGCAAGACGTGCCCTGGAGCGGTATATTTGGCCACTGAGCTGGAAAATTGTTATCATTTGTGGAAAGGCTATTTTTAGGCAGCAACATCTGTGAAACACCATTTCCTCAAACTTTCACTGTCTTTTGACAAGTCAGCCAGATGTGACTCGCTCGAGCATATTGGATGGAGAGGAAACAACAAAGTGTTGTGTTTACCAGGAATGCAAACATGACCTTTGTCGGGTGAAGGCAGCCTTTGTTCCATCCCGTGGAGGAGGCAATAAGAGAAGATTGATTTTCATCGTCGGTGTTAAACGCCCGCGCTGCTCCGTATTTTGGTATAATGCTCGTGTGGAGCAGACCTCTGCAGAAATCCAATTTTCTCTCTCCTCCTTTCTAAATGGGAAGGGAAGGTGGCAGGCGACCGCGTTGCTGTTCTCACCCGTGCGTTCCTGCTCGACTCGGAGTCGCCGGGAGCCCCTCGCTCGGATCAGAGGGTGGGTTTGGTTTTCCGTCCGTGCCGTGGGTGACTCGCTACCGCGAGGCTTCTCTCTGGGCGAGGTAACGAGCGAGGAAGCTGTTGAGCCGCTGCCGTTTGATGGATGACCGAGGCATCTTCTCTCTGCCCCAGCCATTGGGCTGTCCCCGATCAGGGGGGTCAGCGTTGCGTGCAGGAGATCGGTGTCCACCGAGCGCGAGTGGGGCCCCACCTGGAGGTCTCAAAACCAGGTCTGGCTTAACCTCGGTTGCTAGCGGCTCCAACCGCAAGCGGCTTTGCTTAGGTAACTTCTAAAATTGGATAGCACAAGTGAATGTGTGGCGGTGTATTAATCGCTCGCTGCCTGCCCTCGTGCAGACGGCCGAGGAGGAGAGCGGCCCCCGAAGCTTGCGGCGGCTCTTTGAGAATCCCCGGTGCGGGCTTTGTAGCCCCGGTGCCGCCTCTGAACCGTAGCAGGGCGAAATGGAATAACGGCGGTAGCCTGCACGGACTGAACGGCGCGTTTTCCTGCATGGAAGAACTTGCTGAATTAAGGGCGTCTTATCCTTTAACGCAGCTTAGTCAAAGCAAATAAGCCCCGAGAAAATATTACCTGCCAGGCTTCGGCTGGGGTGTTAGAACAGGAGTCAGACCTTGACATTTGATGTCTCTGAAACGGGTTTTGGCTTAAATTCAGTTGTTTACTACTGCAGTCAGGAGCAGATTTGTTAGACGGGGCTAATTATATGTGCATGTTCCAAAATCATTTGGAAACTGTAACATTTGTTGCTTTTCAAACGCTTTAAAATATGCAAATATTTCACGCGATGAAGAGAGCTGATTTTCGCAGGAATCCACAAATGGCGTTGCAGCCAAGCGGGGCTTCAGAGGTGGCCCGAAGCGAATCCGTCGGGTCCCTGAGAAGACGGGGGAAGGACGGGAACGTGTCGTGCGTGCTCAGGGGAGCCACGATGAGCGTCTCCGCCAAGCGGGAGCGCGCGGCCCCACTACCTCTTCTCTTGGGGCTCGCGCGGTTCCGGGGGAAACCCGTGGACCTGGGGCTTGCGAATGTTTTGGGAAGGCCCAAGCTCCCCCAAGCACGTGCCTGGGAAGTCACCGATGTTGCATTGTGACTGCCAGGATCCAAAAGAGCTTCCTTGGGGGCAGAGGCTGTGGCAGGAGAGGACCTCCCAAAGAGCCATTAGTACGGTCGGAGTCACCGACGGCTTGTCGATGTTAAGACTGGGTCATTTTTTTAAGACCATGCTTATTTTGTTTGTTTCTTTGCTGGAAACCGCGTCTATCTGCCAACCTTTCCGAAATGTCATGATGTAATTATTTTAACAGGCAGTCTGTGCTCCTTTATTTGGGGGATATTAACCTTTCTAAACAAAAGAAATGTTAATATACATTGGAGACGCAGCTAATGGGATTTCATTTTTCTTATTAGAACAGACTTGAGTGCTCTTTTTAAATTACTGTAAAAGAATTCAGCAAGTCAAGTAATTGCCTTCAGCTAATCCATGACAGCAAACTCGAACGTGGATATCCAGATCGTTCTGTATGGATTGGGAGAAAGTAATGTGATTTTCTTGTTTTTTGTTTGCTTTGGCTAAACACTGTTGAAGGATGATATAAATTCATTGGGTCTGAACAAAGGGAAGGCTAATTATTAAGGCACTACGTTCGGATACGCCGTGAAAGACGCCGTATGACTTGCGAAGCCCGTTGCTGCGTGTTTGCGTTGGGGCGCACGCGGTGGCGGCAGGACGGCCCGGACACCAGCTTTGCTTCGACGCTCGCGTTGGGTTCCGTATCGGCACACACGCTATTGCTTTGACGAGCCGATGCCGCGCTTCAAGTCATCCTTCTGTGCCCACAGCACCTTACAGGGAAGTATCCCCGACTCCAAAGGATTTATCCTTCAGTCTTGATTTTTAAGTGAGTGTTGCCAAGCCCTCTGTTCACCTGCCTTGATGTGTGGTGAGCCCGGCGTGCTTTGGAGCGCTGCAACTGCTTCAGCATCTCCGCTGAAACCATAAAGGAGCGATGCCTGCAGTTAACAAATACATAATAGAGCTCCATATAAGCCCTCCATGCATAAAGGAGGGTGAGTGGAAAGCAAAGCTGATTGCACGTCTGGAAGAATATTTGCGCCTGATTTACGTTCTAATTTTAGTGTTGGGTTTTCTTTGCGGTAGTAGAATGTCACCGTGGTTTGAGGGTCCGGGCTTGCCCCGAGGCACAGGGAGAGCAGCCGGTGGGAAGCCCCAGAGATCTGATCTGCAGCAGTGGAGGCGGCTTCGGAGCTCTTTGGGGCGTGCGGGAGTGGATAATTCGTCTTGTGCCTGTAGGAGGAGAAGAAACACTAAATTTGATTAGTAAACAACAGGCTGCAGCCTGGTAATTTTCAGCCTTTATTAACAAACTGGTGAAACTTACTGGTAGCATTAGAATCCTCCTTACTTGGGCAACTTGACTGCAGCTGATACCAGTTTGTGTTCTTTCCCCAGGAAAGAAGCGATGATATTCTTATCTCGAGCGACGCTCACTACGGCTCTAGGATCTGTTTCTCTTCTTCCCGGTGCCTTTCTCGAGTTATGTGCCACAGATGAGTCACGAGCCTGTTTTGATTCCTGGTAGTTCTCTGCACGCTTTGCCAAATCCCCCAAGATGTCTTTTTGAGATGCTGCTCCGGGGGTTCACCACGACGCGGAGCAGGTCCACAGATTTTATGTGGGATTTGCGGGTTTCAATCAGGCGGTGGTATGAAACGCGCTGCGGAGAAAATAGTAGCCGTGTGTGGTAGGATCTTGTCGAAAGCGGGGAGCCGAGCGTTCCGAGGGCTGCCTTGAGGCCCGCGGGTGGTTTTATTGCTGGTCTGCCCTTGGGCATGAGGCGACGTGCCCTCCGGCGGCTGGGCAGGGATGTGGCGCGGGCACGGGGAGGGTTTCGTGGAGGGAAAGGCTCGCTGGGGGTACCTGGGGGCTGCGGGGGCCCCTGCCCTGGCAGAGGCTTGCTCTGAGTGGGAGGAGGAAGAGGAGAGCGCGGAGAAGAGCCGTTATGCAAATGCGCACGTCGGAGTTGCGCGGCGCTCGCTTGGGAAGAGGCTGTTAAAAGTTGTGCTGCTTTTGTAGATAAACACTAAGACACCCGCTTTCAACTTCACATTCTTTAACCTTGTTTTATTCCTTGCTGAGTGCCGACACTTCCAAGGCAGATGAAAATCAGACTAAACTTAGCAGTGAGCGAAGCCCCCGATTCCTCCGTCCCCCCCACGCCAAGCGTTCCAGGCGCAGCGTCTCTATCCTTTTGATTAGTTTTGCCCTTGGTTTCCGCTTCAGATGTGAAGTTTGGCGAAGCAACGCTGACAAGGAGCCTGATTTTTTGAGAGGCCGGCACGTGGCACAGCTGTCGCACAGCTGGCCCGGTGCTCGCTCTTGGGACCAGCCGCGCCGACAGCCCCCGAGCCCTGGGTGAGGTGAGGCAGGGGTGATGGTTTGCCCAGGGCCTTCATCCCTCTGAGCCACCGGTGTCTGGCTGCGTTCGTTTGGGAAGGGTGCCAGATGCGAACAGGTCTCAGGAGATCATCTTCCATCCTTTCCGGATGTGACAAAGAGCTTCGCTTCCTCGGGCTGCGCCCCACGCTCGGCTTGTCCGTCACCTTGCTTGGCCCTTGGTTTGTCCGTGCTTTGGAGAGCTGGTTTCTCTCTCCATCTCGGTACGGGACAGAGCTGCTGATCTCCAGCTCCTCTAGTCCCCTGGCTGGTTGGTTGAGCAGAGATCAATTATTTCACTGGGCTGTGATGGCTGTTCTGACCTGAGCCCTCAGGGTAAGGAGTTTGTCTTTAAGGTGAGCCTCAAGATTTATCTGAAGTCTTGTTCTTGCGTTTGGATGAGCAAATTAGTGATGCTTGGTAGTTGCAAGCTGTGCCCCAGGCGAAGAGATTGCAGCTGCTGCCCCTGGCAGTGGGCTGGTTGTAGGGGAGGTGAGTAGAGGGGGGCACCCAAACCCCCCTCATACCACAGGAAGGCCAAACGTGAGTCTCTCATGCTGCTGCACGGACGGTCGACCCGTCCCTTCACCAGGGGTGGTGTGGAAGGTTTTGTGCCAGCTGACCGGTCCTTGCCAGAGGGTCCCATCAGGTGGCTCCCGCCGCTGACCAGTGATGGCCGCGTCACCTCTCGTCACCCCCCCAACTCTGCCGCCGCTTGATTGTCCATTGTCCTCCAGCCTTTCACCTGGCACCAGTTGGTTTGCGTTTCTAATAAGGAGAAATCGGTGGCATCTCAGGATTAAATAACCCCCATTGGCTGGGAAATTAAGCCCTCTTGAGCGTTAAAATGCTGCTTAGATGGCAAGCGTGCGCTTCTATTATTAGGCTGAAATATGCAGCTGAAAAACGAGCCTTGCTGTCCTGTCCTCTCCTCCTGTCACCACTCGAACAACGTGGTGTGTCTGTCCCTGAATCAAATGCCCCAGGTGTGCTGGTGGGCACAGCTCGGGTGCTGAAGGGTGCACGGGGAGCTTTGTCCCTGAATACCGGCGCTTCGCCCCCGCCGTTAAACTTATTGTTTTTCAGAAGAACCCCGCGCTCTTGGCTTTTGAGGGATGTCTGTAGCATTCCGAATGGCGACGGAAGCTTGAGTTCCTCCAACCCAAAGCTCGTCGCCTTGTTGCTATTTGGAAGGAAGTTATGACTTCTGTAAAGTCTCTTGCACAATTGATGTGTTTTTTAGCTACTACGCTGATAACGTTCTTGAGCAAAACACAGCAGCCGCTCTCCAGTATGATAAATTGGCACTGGTTTTTCGGTCCTCTATTAACTTTGTTCCCGAGGAATGAAATTAAAGTAATCTTCTATTATAGCCTGGTAGAAGCTGCACATACAGCTCTTTTTTTACGGTAGCAGTAGTTCTTAAGGTAAGTTAAAGTTATTTCAATTGTTACTTATCTTTGGAATGACGGCCGTGACAAATGGCTGGTGTAATTTCTTCCCTTAGTAGATGGATATAAAGTGAAGATATTACATGGGCTCCTCACCGAATTCATAAATTTTTAGATTGGGAACATTGAGTCAGGTATTGAGACATTTAACCTGACAAGAGGAGAGAGAATTGTTTTCCGATCTTGCTGGTGCCATGAAGTGAAACTCACTGGATGAACTTTGTCAGCAGCTTTTTGTTGCCGTGCAGCTTAGATGGGCGGAGATGGAATAATCCGAGGGAGAAGACGGCTTTGCTTCTTTTGCCCTCCCTGCCGCGTGCGGGAGGCGTGAATCGTGCCGCAGGATGTGGCGGGTGCAGCGCTGGGGTCAATCCCGGTGGCCCCAGAGCTGGCCAGGCCCCTGCCCCTGCTGGCCACAGTGGCCAGGGGCAACCCGGAGCTCCGGGTGCGGCTCCATCCTCTCCGGCATTGCCGTTTGTGAGCTTCTGCCTGGATTTTGAGGCAGACGATAGCGGTGCGAGGTCCGGGAGCTTTGCTGACGTGCTCTTTTTTCTGCATGAAATGAAGTTTTATTTAGCGTGATGTTAATTGGGTATCGCCCTTCAAAATGCGTCGAGTGATCCTTTGAGCTCGCAAGATGGATGGGGAAGGAGCGGCTGAGTTGAAAGGCAGAACCGACACTTGTGGCTCCCTGACTGCGTCTGCAGCCCTTGTACTTTCATTTGTAAGAGGGAGGGAAAATTTGGCTGGATTTTGCCAGCTCTAAGGGAAATATTTTGATAGGAGCTCGTGAGTCATGGGAGATAAAAGGGAAGGAGCCTGAGCACTCGAGCAGCAGCAGAAGGGGCCGTGTCAGAAAGGCGTCACGACGCGGCAAGGGCTGGGGAGCAGCTCGGTGGCTTCTGCGATGCCGGTGCCCCCTCCCCGGGGCGATGCCATGCAGGACGGGTCTCTTTACTGTGTTTTTCCCCTCCCGGAGACGGGTCTCTTGAACCCTGGAAGGCTGACCGCTCTGCAGTCACAGGAAACGTTTGAAACTTGGGTGTTTTGCGGTGCTCCCGCAGCAATCGCGTGTCTAAACTCAAGGAAAACTTGGTGTTTGTATCCCACAGTACTCCAGATCGGCTGGAGACTGGGTTTTAAATCCCTTAAAGGTTGTGGCCAACACATGCAGAAAAGCAAGTGCACGCACACCCACGCACGCGTGCGTGACACCATTTATTTTCTCCGGCGCAGAATTCTGAATATTAATTTGAAGCCCTATCGGCGTGCTAGTTCCACGGTGACGGGCAAATGAATGGAATACTTTGGTCTTCCAGGGACTGTTTGTTCTGTATAATTGCGGCTTTAAACGAATTCAGTGGCCAGAAAGCTGTAAAACATTTGTAGGCAGGAGCACGCTTTTAATATTCATCTGCTTTAAGTGTCGCCGAGTGACATCTACGACTAACTGGGCAGCGATGGGTGCCAGGCAAAATAGAGAGCGGGGAGTCTGCCTTGCTGATTTGTATTCTGCCTGTAAATCTTAAATTAGTTTGAGGTTTTAAAATGGATTTTTAAATGCCAGGCACATAAGAGGCAGAATTGATATTAATATTAATGGGCTTAAAAAGATATTTAGCGAAATATTTGTATAATTTAATTTTCTTCGTAATCAAATCAGAAAAGCACCGACTGACCCCGGGGCTCAGGAGCCGGGGTTGTGGCAGGAGTTCTCCCCGTGCTGGAAAACGAGCGTGGCACCGAGCGTGGCACCGGCGGGGAAACAATCCCTCCCCGAAGCCGGGAGCAGGCGGCTGAGGCCAGGTCCTGGGCTGGTCCCTGCGCGCCCTCGGAGCGTTAAGAGCCGGTGGTCCCGTTGTCGGGAGCGTTTCTCCGAGCCAACCAGAACCCAGAAGAAGTAAGAGTGGTGTCCCGCAGGTATTAAAAAAAAAAGAGGACAGTTGCAGGAGGGAGGAGATGGGAGGACCTGAAATATTAATGAAGAGCTAAAGCGCTGCACCTACACTGAGAGCAGCGTGGTGTTCTTGCTCATCTGTTCATGTCGAGCTAGCTGGAGCTTTAAATTTTAAAGCCTGGGTGGAGAAGAGGGGCAAGGTTAGGCAGCTCATTAGAGTGCTGGAGTTGCGCTCACAGCCAGCTTAATAGCTTGGAGGGGAAGGAAGCCGTCGGCGCCGGGGATTTAGTGACATCCGCGTGTCTGAGCCGTGTCTGTGAAGCATCAGCCCGTTCGCCCCGTTGAGGGTGCTGCCGGGGTGCAGCTCTGCCCGGGAGGAGGGCGGCGCTCCCGGGTGGGACGTCTCCGCTGCTGAAAGCCCGTCCACGCCGGGGGAGCAAGGGCAGGGCAGCCCCGACCGAAACGGGGGGGTACCTGGCGGGCCTCACAAACCACAGGGAGGGAAAAGAGGTTACTGGTGTGGGGTGAGCGGGGAAGAGGCGTCTGCCCGGGTGGTCGATGGGCTTGTGAGGCAGAGGCAGCGTTTCAGGTCTTCTGCAACGGGGGCTTGGGGGCAGGTAACTGCCCCGCTGGGCTCTGTGAAGGGTCGGGCTGTGGAGAGTCCGGGCTCTGGGAACCCACGGCATCTGGGTGGCTTCAGCATGGACAAGGATGCTCTTCTGCGGGGAGAAGTCATCAGAGCAGGAGGGATGCGCTGGCTCTTCTCTTGCAGCTGCGGCAGGTACCTGTCAGCTCTGGTTTCCGTCCATCCTCCTCTTCTCAGCAAGGAGTTTGCTTCCACCTACAGGAAGCAGAAAGCAAGGGAAAAAAAGCCCCTAATCACACAATACCGCCCGTTAGTCCTCATCGTTCAGAGAAGCTCCGTGAAGCATCTCATCAGTCTCCGTCGCTGCGTGAAGCGCTCAGCCGTGCTCCTCAGAGGTGCCGCGGCAGCGCTCAGGCTTCTTGCCCGTTAGACAGCTTTTAATTCACCTTCCCTCGCAACACGGGCCTCAGAAAGGAGCCGCACCACAGCTGACAAGCCAGTAATTGAATTTGGGTTGATATTAGCGAGGGCTTCCGCTGGGGTTCACGGCTGAGAGACAAAGCAGATATTTCTGAGGAGAACAATAATGGTGCCGGCAGGTTCGGGGCCGTAGCGGCTGTGGGGAAGGCTGGAGGCACCTCCTGGCAGGAGGAAGGGGCCCGGGGTCGGTTACTGCCATGGGTCACAGCGGGCAGGCTGTGCTGGGGCTTCGGGGGAGCCTCCGTGCTGGAAAACCCTCCTCGTGCGCAGCTGGGGCACTGCTGGTGCTGTCAGCTTTGCTTCCCCTTTCGGGTCCAGTTCGTTCCCAAAGTCGTGAGCAGCTCGGCCTCCACCCGCCTCCACCCCTGTGGCTGAACGGCGGCTCTCTGGGTACCAACAAGGGGTTTAAACACGGACGTCGGGGTGGTTCTTGGCTAGGACGGGTCTCTGACTGGGGTGTCCCCGTACGGACTTGGGGGAGGGAAGCACCGGGCTGGCGGGCGGGCAACCTTGGAGCGATGTCTGGGCGAAGGAGAGTTCCAACCTCCGCGTTTTACGTGCAGGGTGCCCGACAGTAAAGCTGTGGGATGACCTTTATCTTTATGAGCTGTGAGAGTTAAGGAGTTCTGTATTTTAGTTTAATTAAGCAATAAGGTATAACAGATGGTGCTTTTCTGGGTGATTATTGAATGTCTCTGGTTTGACTGAGAAGTGCAGTAACACCACGGTCGTAAGCGTACTGCAATTTGAAATATTTGAGATCTTGGAGAACATCTGTCCATGGCTAGATATCCATCATCACTTCTGCTATCAGCCGGCCGTCGGCACCTCCCCGCTTTCTGCAGTGTCTCACAAAGCAGGTGCTGCTGTGGTTTCCGCCTTCTTTGGCCAAGGTGCCCGGGGGTGTTGGACGAACGGCTCAGCTGGAGGAGCGGAGTCATCTGCTTCCCCTTCACGTTCCTCCACGATGCTCGAGTATGAAATTCTGCGGGGAAATACTCTTGTTTTATTAACTGCCCTGAGCAGAGGCGAGTCTTTGATGCGTTCCTGTAATAAAATTGACAAATAAATTACCCTAGAATTTCCCAAAATGATGCAGATTCAAACCCCCCAGCTCTCAGCGCTTTGCTGTGGGAAGTGCCCGCCTGGTGAGATCGCGTGGGTACCGGCACGGCGAGGAGAGGCAGAGAAGCAGCACAGCGGGCGGGAAACAAAGAAGCTTTGCAGCCAGCTCCTGTCTTTGTGGATCAGGCAAAACCAGAACATCAAAGACCGTGTTAGTCCAGTGTCTACATACATAAACGGGCACGGATGTTCTAACGCGATTGGCGTGTGGGCGCTCCGATTTGGGAAACTGGGAAGAGGCGAATTCGCAGCAGGTCGATTCGCCGTTTGATTTTTGGTTTTCCCCGACCCCATGAGAACTTCCCACGCCGTTCTCTCTGCTAGCTGGGTCTCCATACACTTGCAGCTCTCTTGTTTGCTCCGGAGGACGTTAAAAAGCAGCCGAAGCCGGGGAAAGCGTGGAGTTGCTGAAGCAGACCTGCAGCTCCTGGAACCGCGTGCCAGGCGCTCGACCCGAGCTGCCATTTCTGCCTCTGATGGTGTCGAAACCTTCCCCTCGTCTCGCCCCACACGCCCCTGGAGATGTGAATTGCTCGCAGCCTTGCCCTGAACTTGCTCTTGCATGGTATTTCAGATCGCTGACTAATACGCCTCGATTTTTCTTGTTAATGGAGTATTTGAAATGATCAAAATGAAATAGATTCGCTTAGTGGCTGCAAAGTTGTTACAAGGATGATCTATGAGGAGTTTCCTAACAGAGCTGTGGTCTTCCTGGAGAAAACGGCCCGTCCGTCTCCAGGTCGTGCTGTCGCGAGGAGATCGGGATCGTACCCTAAATCGCCGACTTTGAAAACCAGCAGTTAGGCAAGAAAGCTTTAAATTCGGGTTTCCAAGGGCCTCTGTCCCTTCTTGACCTTGCCACGGGTTTAATGAGCCGTTTCCTCGTTAGCCTTTGCCAGGAGGCGGTTGCCCACCGGGGCGGGACACGGTGTCCCCTGATGGGCTCCATCCCCCCATGCTGCCCGACCAGGGGCACCGCTTCGGAACCGCGCGGCGCAATTACCGCCAGCTCACGGTCGCAGAGGAGTTGGCTTTGTGCCGTCTGCGGAGACAATGCCCCGCTTAGACATCCTGGATTGGGCCGGCAAGAGTAATTGCTGCTGTGAAATAATTTTGCAATTAGCGCTGTAATTAAGGGCAGTTTGTTAATGAAGGCGCTCGGTGAGTAATGACTGCCGGGCGCTCCGTCCTGCGGCTCCGCACCAGCCGCGGGGCCGGGCTGCTGGGGAGGGTCGGGGACGCGGCTGTCGCGCCCGCTGGATGGATGGCAGCTCCTGATGGAGTGCCGTCATTAGCTCCTGCCGGGGGGGAGCTGGTCACACAAGGAAAAATAAACTAAAATATGACAGGGCGTGCTGGTGGCTGCCCAAGGCCCCTCTTTTCACCGACCCTGCTCGTTTGAGACGTGGGAGCCCTTATCCGGCTCACTCCTGGTTCGGTCAGGATCCGTTTGGCAGGAATACCGGCTTGTTCGGGTGGTGCTTGTGTAGCTTCACTTGTTCCAAGCTTGCTCTCTCACGTCGTGTTTTCCTTTCAAAACACAGTTGCAGGCCTCTCCTCTGGAGAGGTTAAAGGAAAGAAAATAGCGCTAGAGAACGCTGAGTAGCTGGCGAGTTCTCATGCACACGTACGTGTGGGCTCTGGAGTCTGGCGCGGTGTGTTTGTGGGTGAGCAGGCTGGGACGGGGGCTGTGTGCCCAGGGGCAGGGGACAAGCACCCGGAGGCACCGGCGGTGGCGGACACGTTGTGCACGGCCTGAGGATGGGCGAGGGCTTTCTGAAAGCCCAGGTACTCGCCATGCCGCCACTGCTGGTGTTAGGCAAGCCCTTTCCAGGAGCCTCCTGGGTGTTTGTGTGACCCACTACCTTGTTATTCGTTACTCGTGGTTCTTGGCAGGTCTCCCGAGCAGATTTCCTTGCGCGAGAGAGGGTTGGGGGTGGCTTTCTCGAGAGCTCTGGGCCCCAGGTCGCTCTCCTGATGTCTGGGTGTCGGGCCAGCAGCCGGGAAGGCGAGTTCCCAGGGATGCTGCTTTATGGCCGGCTCTTGAAGTGCTCCTGCCCGGGAGCTCCGGTTCATCGTGGCCCTTTGCTGGTGGGAGCGAAGGTGAGGGAGCTCGGGGGAGAGGTGGGGCTGGGGCAGGTTTCAGGTGCCGGTGAGGAACGTCGCTCTTTGACTTCAGCCGGGGGGGAAAAGCAGCACTTTTCCCATTCCTCAGCTCACCAGCAGTCTGGGCCGGAGAGGCTTCCATGCTAAAAGCAGACCTTCTGCAGAACGAGGCAGTGTTCTCGTCGGCGTGTCTTTTAGAGATTGAAGGATTTTTTTTCCCCTACCAACCGCATCACCATACAGCACTGCCTTTTGTTTTAATTGGATTTGCAAACATACGGAGGAGGCATGATTTACAAGGCCTGCTTAAATATGCACAGCGAGGTCTTCGGAACTGCTGAGGTGTTCATTTGACCACCAGCGGGAAACAATTCAGGCCCCGTGCGTTGAGTTTGCTCAGGCAGAGCTCCATGAAGTGTGCAGAGAGGGGGGCTTGCGGGGGTCTTTGCCAGAGCTGCCGTGGTTTGTGCCGAAACGCCGGCGTGAGGGCGCGGGAGCAGCCGGTCTGGCTGTTGCACCGGGCTCGCCATGGGTTTTATAGATCTCCGTAATGAAGATGGATCGGGTTCGTTCTCGTTGCCGGTTGCTCTATCAAAATGGTCCTAATTACCGCAGGCGCACGTGTCATGTCCCACCTTCTCCTTCCTTAGGGCTGAGAAGCACGTTCTGTAGTGCTCGCGGAAGAGAGAGGCAACTTCTCCCGGTCTATTTTGGGGAAAGTAGTTAGTAAAGGAGAAGGAAATTGATTTTGGTGTCAGAAAGGACATTTCTGACAGGAGCATACTTTGCAATGATTCAAGGCATCTGTTTCTGTTGCAGACACCCAACGCTGCTAAGAGCTGTACCTAAATTAAACTGTTTAAGATGTCAGCGCTGGCTATGAATGCAATTTACTTCCCGGTAGCACGGTTGGAATTTTGATCGTTTAATGAACTTTCTCGCACAGTTTACGAACAGAGCCTCTCCCCTAGCAGCTGTTTCGGTGCCACGTGCGGGTCTCCGGGTGGGGGGACAGACGGAGCAGGGTTTGAAGGCACGGTGGGCTTTGGGGTGGGCTGTGGTGTTGCTGGCTGGCTTTGGGAGGGCAGTTTTGTTGCCTTTCTGTTGTTGTCCAGCTTAGCACGCCGCTTGGCATTGGGGAAAAGCCTTCCACCTCCCTGCAGACGTTCTCCCCTGTCCTCCGCGCTCCGCTGAGGGTCTGAAGGAAGCTCGCGTTTCAAGGTGAACGTTAAATTAATACGAAAGACTTGTGGAGCTCTACAATTAAAAGGTCTTTTACTTTCCCCACTTCAGAGCAGATCTGATGGTTTATTGCCGGAGCCTTGGCTCGGAGCCTGGCTGACCTTGGATCTGTGCCTTCGAAGTATCCAGCAGGGTTTCTTGTGCGCCGTTGTGGCCTTTTATGCGAAGAACAAGCCGCTATTGTGGCCACCGGCTTTGCAAAAGTGTCCCCGGAGCAGGGCGGAGGCCGGAGAAGGCGGGGATGCTCCGTTTTCCCATCTCTCACGCATCTCATGGTCAGCGCTTGTTGTGCTGCCGAGGTGTTTGTGAGCGTAGGCACCTTTTCTCTTTAGGTACTTATCTTTTTAAGCTCTCCTGCTGGCTGAGGCAGATCTCCTGCTGACCGAGGAGTCCGAGGAAGCGCAGGCTGCCTTTGCCTCTCACCCGCGTGCAACTCCCGGCTGCTGCAGCGCCCATTGAGTTTCCAGCCCCGACACACCTTTGGCAAAGGGGCCAGAAGTGGCCGCAAAGCCGGTCCAAGCCCCTCGAAGCCAGCTTGCCCTGTTCCTGCTGTTACAGGCTTTGGCTTGTGTTGGAAATCCCGGCAGATAATCTTGGAGAGGGGCGTTAGATGGGCTTCTGTTTGGGGCACGTGAGGGGGATCTCGCTAATACAGCCGAGCTGTTCCTCTGCCCAAAGTAAATTTTCGCCCAGCTCGAGTCATCTACTCGAAGAGAATAAATATTAGACTGCTAACATGAGGAGTGTGCTCAAGAGGTCACGGGTGACGTGTCATTACCATTTGTATTAGTTTATATTGGCTGAAAGGATGAAAGGGGACACAAGAAAATTGACTTCCGTTACTGATTATTGAATCGGTGTCGCTTTGTGCGGGGGCTCTGGCTTAAGTCGCGGCCGTGAGCGGTTTCTGCTCCCACAGGGATCAGGAAGTTTTGGAGCGGGGCTGCCTTCGTCCCCTCCGCCGCTGCTGTTGTACCGAGTGTCTCGGAGTTGGTTAGACCTCGCGGTGCCGTAACCGAGGTGGAGTTCGTTTAAGCTTGGGCTTCAAACAGTGGATTACCTTTTATCTTATCATATAATGAATTATTGATCCGCTGATTTTGAATATTTCAATAAAGCGCGCTGACAAAGGCGACTCCCGTTCCGGCTCTGCCCTCGTGCTGCCCCGAGCGCAGGCGAGCGGAGTCTCACCAGGTCCCTACAGAGCATTTTCGGGCTCAGAGCATCCTCTCGGAGCAGAGGCGCCATCCCTGCAGACGTGGCTGCGAACACACAGATCCTCAACCCCCCGCAGGCTGCGAGGGCTTCCCCTGAAATGTGGCACCGCTGCTGCGGCTGAGAAGGGAGAGATAGCAGGGTCCAAGCCCGCAGCTGGGGTGGGCAGGCTTTCGGTCCGAGGGGGATATGTGTCTGCAGAATGCCGTCCTGGGCCAGTCCCAGAGCTTCCCAGGGCTGCTCCTCCTTGTAAACGCAGCGCTTATCTGCGCTCCCTGGGGCCGAAGGGACCGTAATTCCTCTTTACTGAGTCGCTGACTTTGAGGCGATGCCGGTGCAGGTGCGTGCTGGTCTAACTCTCGCCTTCGTTGAGCACATGTAGGTAAGCTGGTGCTCTGGAGGGACCAGTTCTGATTCCAGCATGCCTTTCCTGAGGGATCTGGCTGGCAGCCCGGCTGCACGTGTCCTCTGTGCTCCCCGTAGCAATATGGAAGAAAGAGATAAAGGCCAGAACCATGCGGGCTTCTGGCCGATAGCTGCTGGGACGAGGTGTCGGGGAGCTGTGTTGGCGCTGGGGCCGAGCTGTGCAGAGTTCTGGAGCCTGCTCGGCATCTGCAGATGCAGAAGATGCTATCATGGGAACTAGGGAGGGTTCTAAGTCTTTGAGATGAGTTTCTGATTGCGTTGCTTCGTGCGTGCTCCGCGGGGCTGCACGCGCGGCGGCGCGGGGCCGTGCCGGCGTTTGGCATTCCGTCTGCGTTGCTCCGACCGCATCAATCGATCGCGGCCGCTGCCCCGTGTGCCGTATTGACAGACAACTTAAATAGTTCTCATTCTAAGAAGTGCAGCATGGATAATTAAGCAATGCGCTCTACAAGTTGGTGATCAGCTTCTTGTGGAGGACTAATAATGAATAAAAAGTACATTAACTAAATTAAACTCTTGATGCCTGTAGGTCTGTAACTGTAGAGTTGCCTTTATGAAATTCATTACAGTTTATAAGAGTTCTGTTAATCAAAAGACTCCTGCAGAAAACATTTTGGGAATTAAAGTTTATTTTATTTCTCTGTTGTTTAGGACAGAGATGAATGTTGTTGCTGCTCCTCTGTCTGAATACTTAACTACGCTCTGACTCTGGGCGCGTGGAATGCAGAGAACTTGGATTTAAGCAATTAAATGGTCTCGCCCCCCCTGCACCCTGCATAATCTGCATACTGAGAGTTTATGCTGTTTTTCTAACGACACCTTGTCTCGAGCGCGAGTGCTGTGCTTAGTTGTGTATCGAGGGCAACGCGGCAGATCCCCGGGCTGCTTGTCTCGGCGTTGGTAAACCAACATGTGGGCACGATGACATTTGTATTTCTTGGCGCGTGCTGCTTGAATCTACAGAATGCCCGAAATTCCCCCCTGTCCTTGGCAGGCGTGTGTTTATTTTGGTGATAATTTAGACTTCTTTGGCTGGACCGCTGCAGGTACAAGTGCAGGATTTGCCCCCTTTCAGCCCACCTTTGCCCCCTGGTCTGGTCCTGCCTGCCTCCCGGCGATGCCGCGCTCGGGCTCAACACCTGCGCCCCCCGACCGTAGCCCCGAGCGCAACCGGGAGGTGTGATGGTGCCGCAGGTCCTCACAGCACCGTTATGGGTGCAGGTGGGCGCTGCTGCGTAGGGACCTTCTGGGGGCCCTGGGAACTCTCTGCCTGCAGAGCTCTGGGCCAGGCGGGCGTTCTTCTTGGTGCCCAGATGTAGAGACGCTCCTGACCGACACGGGCACGCTGCGGAGCCCATGTTCGCTCTCCCAACTTTTCCTTTTTTGGCGAGAGGCTGCCAACTGCCAGCTTGGACGGGAGCCATTTATTTGTAGCACAGTCAATCTTCCCTTAAAGAAAACCACCAGTGAATTAGCTTTTGCATAGTGTTTCAATCAAAGCACTTGATCCTTGTTTCTGCGAGATAATCCTAAGAACTTCTTATTTGGAGAATAGAAGACCGTGATGGATTTAATTCATAAAGGGAAGCAGCCGTAAGGAATGTAAATGTAAGAGCCTGATAAGGTAGGATTTCCTAGTTGCTATGACAACCCCTGGGTCATGAGCCTGAGAAAATGTAAAGTAAGTCCTGGAGCTGTGAAGATGATTATAAAATTTAACTGTCATTCTTCATTTGGAGTTGATGGCAAACATTATTTACTTAAGTTTATCTCCAGGCAGGCGAGGATCCTTTCTTCCTCCTTTAAATCGGAGGCTTGGATCACAAATGAACGTGTCGTGCGCGCTCGACATTATAAAGCAAGCCCGCTCTTTATTATTCCAACCAGACAATTTGCACGTAATATCCCCGCGGATTCGGTCAGCCTCCCATTGAAAGCGGTGCCCTTACCCGGCGCGTCCCCACGAAAACCTCCCCGGCGCAGGGGGATGCTCCCGGGGCAGGGAGTGGCCGCGCTGAGGACGGAGTTCCCAGCTGGAGCGGAGAGAAGAAAGCGTAAAATATTCCAGCGTGAGCTGCCGACGTTCCGGGGAGGAAGTGCTCTGGGAGCTGGGCGGCGTTTGGGTGCGCGGAACGGCCCGGTACTTGCCCACCTGCCCCAGGTACGCCGGCTGCTGCGCGAACGCGGCTTCGCTCTGTGAAAGCGCGTGTGAAAGCTCTTGTCTGGGTGGGAATCGGGGAGAACCCGGCTGCCCAAAGCACCTTCCATCCCTACAGATCAGCTTCCCACCGCCTCTGGAGGCGTCTTGGGAGAAGATGCGCGTTCAGAGCGTTGTGCGTGGTCCGAGGAATGCCGGCCGTGCCTCCACAGCGGCCTCTGGCCCCTGGGAAGCGAGCCCAGCCCGTGTGGACGTGGTTGTTGTTCTCACAGTGAACTTTTCTAAAGGTCTAGGAAGTAAATTGTCCTCTCTGCAATGTTAACCCTCCTAGTGTTAGGATGACCCCGTCGTTTCCCCCTCCTTTTTCAAAAGGGAGGAAAAAAACTTGCAATTACGTTAAGGATGTTCCAGCACCAGCACTGGAACATCTGACTCAGATGAAGAGCGCTAAAAGTCCTCCAGAATCTTACTCTGAACTTTTTTTTTACTGCATTTGAAAGATTTTTCTATTGCCACTCAGTCTTCCTCAAGGTGATAAAAAGCGAAGCCATTTGATTCAAAGAGTTCACATAAACTAAATTCCTCTTAAGGCTTTCCACTGACTACTGGAGTTAATGCGATGCTGTTTCTGAGGCCGGTCTCACGATTTCGGTTGGGAAACTCTTTCACCTTTGCGGCTTTCATCCGGCAATGAAGCTGGTGCGGGCGAGCCGGCGAATTCTGGTGAGGATCAGAGTTTATAGCTGTAACTAAAGAGAAGTAGCTCTCGTGGAAATGGAGCAGAGAATTATTACCGTACTAAAAGAGACTCGAGTCGTTACTTGTCCTAGGGTGGAAACTTTTTGAAGGCGCTTGCCCAGGTGGAAGCTGAAGCAACCCGAAGTTCTCCTTGGTGTCCTTTTTGCTCCGTATTAGCCCGTAGCGTGCGTGCCCCAGCGCTGCTGATGCCATCTCTTGCAGCAGGGCTGAGTTTTTGGAACATCTGTTTTGTTCATTGCACCAAAGAAGCCCGGTGAGAATGGGGACGTCTGTCGGGGACCGGGCGGCTCCGGGCTGAGGAGGTCGCTCCGTACGGGGGAACCGTTATTCCGAGGGGAGATTTTCCTCGCTGTGTGAGGCGGGCCGTGGGCTGTGCGGTGAGAGCGAGGGTGGGCTTTGCTTTGCAGCTGAGAACTGTGGCGGAGAGCGATGAGGTGCCAGAGAAAGGAGATAAGTTGTCTTCGCTGTTGCTATCCGTGCTTTTTAACATTTGCTTCGGGGGCTGGAGACTGTTTTCCCGAGTGTCAGAAAGGCTTCAAGTGATACCTCAGTGTAAGATGACATCATCTGTTCTCGTTCCCCAGGCAGCACGGTGCCTGGGAAGGCTGCGCCGGGGCTGGTGGGGGCTGAGCGAGGCGGTGGCACGTTTGGGCTCTGCTTCCCCAGCAGGCAGCCCCAGCTGCAGTTTCGGCTTTGGGCTTCCCAAGCACCTGTCGGCCCCCCTCGGGCGGGTGAGAAAGACATCTCAGGGTTGTTCCTCGTGCCCGTCACCTCAGGCCGTGATGCCACGGGTGCCGAGCGGGGACCTTGTTGAGCAGGTCTTCAGCAAATCTGCCTTGTGGAAAAAATGATCGACTAGAAACCGAGTCAGCCACATCTTTCTGCGCCGACGAATACGTCCAGGCAGGGGAAGGAAACGATTGCGAGCGCCTGTGTCTCTGCCCGAGTCCAGCACAGCTTCCTGCAGTAACTTACTCTGAGAAATGTTCACTTTATGCGAAACTGCTACTTCTCTCAGTAGAGCAGTTGAGATCTTTCCTTGTTTATAACCTCATTTAACTGGAATAAAAAAAAAAAAAAAGCTGTTCTATTTACATCTAGTGTACCCTCAGAGTAGCTACTCTGGAATCATGTTTTTCTGTTGGAAAGGAATGTTGATGACTCCTGCACAGAGGTAGCTTTAAAGCTTTTAAGTTTTTTGCCGGGTTCAACACCACCTGCACACGCTTAAATGCAAAAACATGGATTTTTGTTTTCAGTAGCTGGAGAAGGCTGCGTCTCGGTGTCAACCACGTGCGCTTCGCAGCAGACGTCTGTCCCAAGAGCTCTTGGAGCAGGCGTGGGCGAGCGATTGTGTTTCTCCGTGCAGCGTTTTGCCATTCAGGGCCACGGTTTGAGAAGGTACATCAAAAATCTGGACTGAAAGGCTTCCCTGAGACAGCCAGGTGTGCAGAAGGGGATGGAAATGATGAAGCGTGGAGGGTCTGAATGCAAAAAAGTGTTTTTATTTAGTTTCTCATCAGTTCTCCTTAAGCAGTGCGATGCCTATGAACGGGTGGGAGATTTAGCTTTACCCACCCTTGTCATCCCTAGTTTAAGATGGAAAATACTTTCTTGCAAATGCAAAGACGAGAGCCTTTTGATTTAATTAAACCCATTAAGAAATGAGCTGTGAGCTGAGCGTTGGCCCTTCCCAACGCGACGCCCTGGTGCCGTCCGCCTGCCGTCGGCACGTGGAGGCAGCCTGGCTGCCGGCGTCCAGGTAACGCCAGAGCCCTCTCTAAAATGGAGATTTCGAGCAATACGCAGGAGGCTGCGCATGTAAATCCAAGCCAGAAATAGCTGCTCTTACAAAGACTGACAGGTACACGCCATTCTCTTCATCTGGCACACGCTGTCTGCGATGCCGCAACGGGAGCTGGCAGCAGCCTTGCAGTGGTGGGTGGCGAACAAAGGCTGCTCTCAGAAATATTTTCCAGGCAAAGTTAGAATTAAAGGCACGGAGCCGATAGAAAATAGCGATGATAAAGGTATGGATGAAGGGAGTTGCTGTTCCTGAACTGAAATTTGTGAAATGAGACTTTTTCTCTTCTTGCACTGAGTTTTCCGGTGTGGCATTCTCCCTTTTGCAAAGCGCGGCTGGCTCGTGATCGGCTTTGCCTGCCTCTTATTGATAGGGCGGCAGAGATCGATAACTGGCGTGCGCGCAGAACACAATTAGCTCTCGAGACGGGACCGCTCGATGCCTTGGGAAAGATGGCGTTGCTGGTCCCTCCCAGACGAGCGTCGTCGTTCTGTGGGACACTCGCTTCTGACCCAAGCCCTTACTCATCCCCTGCTCGCCCCCAGAAGCCCGGGGGTGGAGAGAAGCACAGTCATCTGCCAGATCACTTTTGAGAGCTCGCAAACCTCGATGCAAATGCCGCTGTTCCCCTCCCACAGCCCCTTCGGCGCTGCCTCGAGCTGCAATCTCGCCCCTCGTAACCACTCCGATGGTGTTGGTCCTGGTGGCTCAGCGGAGCCCACTCGCCGCCCTCCTCGGCAAGGATGATCCAGGGAAGGCTGCTCCTCGTTTCCCACGTGTGGCAGGAGGAGGCGTACAGGGCGTTTGTACAGAATCTCCTCATTGGTAGGGCTGGGGGGCCAGGACGGTGTCGGCGTCCTGCGCTCGGCGCTGCCCATGCCGCTCCTCACGTCTCTGTACCTGCTTTTCTTGCATGAGACGCTTGCCAGAGACAGAAGCTGAGAGGAGGAGTCGTGGATGCTGAGGGCTCCGTTGCACCAGCCTGTGGAGGGATCAAAGCCATCCTTTCACACTGTCTTACCGCGGGGCTGAAGGTCGTGCATCTGTCTGCTCTTTAATGACTTCGCAGAGATCCCGGCGGTCGTGCATCGGTCTGTCGCTGTCGCGCTGCGTGGCTCACCGGTACCGCGAGTATCTCTCCGGGTGCTCTCACCCATGGGTGAGTATCTCACCCATCTCCAGCCTGGTGTGCGCTGACCCGGAATAAAAGGTTTGCCAGGGGCCGGTGGAGGTTACCTTGCCCTCAGGAGCCCGCCTGCGATCCTCTTCACGCCCAGGGACGGTTTCTAGGAGAGCCTGAGCTCCTTCTCGAGCTCATCAGTCACGCGGGAGAAATTGCAAGGTGGGCTAGGGATCCATGAATGTTTCTGGCCAAAATGAAGTTGGGCAGCCGTGGGTGTGGGTGGAATCCCATGCTGACATTTCAGATACCTTCAGCTAAAATGAGAGATAATTGCAAAGCGGCAGTGGTAAATGTCGTTAAGCTCTGCTCCTGCAGAAGAGATGAAGTGGTGCAAACAAGTAGGCAAAGATCACGCAACCAGTAAAGATCGTTATGAGTAAGTACAGAAGTATAAGATCAACCTATATTCGCCTTGCCAACTTCTTTAGCTGCCAAAATGCGACGACTACATTAAATACGTGGCTTTCCAAGCAAATCACGTTGAGCCTGTCTGTGGGTGCGCGGTACCACAGGAGGCGAAAACTCTGTTCCTTTGCCTCCTTGGGTGGGAGCACAGGTTAGCTCCCCCTGACCCCCCCAAAAAAAAGAAAAGTGGCTCTGGCTTTCTGGGAGCTTCTGGTTTGAGTTTTGCCACCTGGAGTAGCTAAAACAGACACAAACTCTGTGCGTCTGGCATTTTTTCAGCAAAGTTCTGCTTTTTCCCGGTTGCCCATGCTTGCAAGGGCTCAAAACCCTCGGCAAAACCAAAACCAGAAGAGCTTGTGGAAGCTTTAGGGGGAGGGCTGGAAAAGCGTGTTATGATGCTATCAAGGCTCCGTTTAATTTATGGCAAGGAAGGGAGGTTAACACATGAGAGACAGAAATCTGCTGTTCTCTTTGCGAGTGAAAGGTCATGTTTCTGAGCACGGCGGGGTGGATTTGTGAAAAACGAGCTCCTGTTTGCGAGGAATTAGAATGAGTCTCTGATGTTTTTTTTCTGTTTGTGACCTTTAACGATGCTACTCTTAGATTGATAAGCAGGCTGATGCTTTTAGCAACCCAGTCCTAAGTTTCTTTCTCATAGAAAGGCTATCTCTCAAACGCCACGGGTGTTACTTCCAGAGAGCGTTCCTTCCTGTACCTCCCTCTGGGGAATGAAGGGATGCGATGATGGGATCTTAGCTGACAAACACCGAAAGCGCAGGTTTGTTTCAAATGAGTAAAAAGGTGAACTCCCCGTGGTCCAGAGCCTCAGCCTCGGGGCAGGCAGCGGGACTCCCAGGAGCAGGGGATTTCAGGGAACCGGGACATGAGTGGCAAAAGCCGTGGCGGCAGGTCTGCTGTGGTGGGCAGCAGCTCCGTGTCCCTCAGGTGTGCTGCTGGCCCCGCCGATGGACGGAGGAGGCTCCCTGGAGCTGCGCAACTCGATGAGACCAGGCTGGCTTTTCCAGCTTGGCAGCCACGCCAAGAGGCTTTTGCTGTGTTTATTTTGTGTTCCTGGAGTGCTTCTGGCACTGAAGGGATGCGGCTGCAGACACTCGGGAGCTAAATTCCGGTAGCAGGACTCCCTTATCGACGCTGTGCGTTCTGCCGGTTGTATCACCCAGTGGGTCTTTGGCTCTTCTGAACACTCAGAGCAGAGCACGGTTCTTACAGGGTGAAAACGTGTTGTGGAGATTTTGGTGCTTTCATGGGGGTGTCTCCTCTTGTTGCCCTCAGTCATCCCTTATCTTCCAGTTCAAGCAGAAACTGGAAGGTGCGGCTTCGACCCAAACTGCGCTCTGCACCGCGTGGGAGCAAGCGCCGTGCATCGTTCCACCCTATCGTCTTGTTGACCGTTACCGCACGGGCATGTCGATGCACAAATAGTTGTCTTGCCGCAGTGCCGTAGTTGTCTTGCTGCAGTGCCGAGGCCGTGTTCTGCCCCGTTTCCATGTTGCTCCAGATCGAGGTGACGCTGCGAGCACGAGCGTGCCCGTTGCCTCCCCCTTTCTTGGGGCAGACGGTCTCCGTTCCGTGGTGGGACGGCCTCAGCCACAGGAGGCTGCGGGTTGGTGCTGGCGAAGGGCTGCTACCTCAAGCCAAGCGGCTGGTTTCCTGCAAGGAGAGCTGGCAGTAGGCGGTAGCGATTACGCTCTTCATTTTCCAGCGCTTGCTTGTGAATGCCGCCCTTACATAAGCACAATGCTGCAGCGGCACAATGGCCGCGCGGTGGAAATCTCACCGGGCCGGCCAAGTTCCCTGGTTTGGAGCCAGACATCTGGGCTGGGCGTTTTCATTCTTCGGGAGCATTAGGAGACCTCATAAAGCAGCCTCTCCGGGGTATTGTGCCGAGAGCCTCATTCCCAACCAATTACAAGAGCGGTCTCCATGGGTAATGAGCCCTTACTTTGGGAAGGGACAACGGGAAGACAAAAGGAAAACTTTGAATGAGAGCTGCAAAACCTTTCAGCGTGAATAGCCGCCGGCTCGTTAATTGGGATCACCGTTTGGAGCGCTTCTCCGGCGCTGGCCGCACGTCCCGAGCCCCAGTGGGGGGAAGGGTGGGTGGTAGCAAGGGAGAACGGCTGAGAAACCGTGGCTCTTTGCGATTTGGCCATTAATGATTTTTGGCACCGGGGATGAGGCAAGATCGAGTGGTTTTCGGCCTGGAAAAGCACCGCACATCGTTTCCTCCGCCGAATGGATCCCATAGCGGCCAAACGGTTGCGCGGTGCTCAGGCAGAACGTTGGCTTTCTCTGCCTTCGGCACCATCCTCGTTAGCGCTGACGAGGGAGGGGCCGCGGGAGCTGCTGTTCAGTAGGCACCAAACGAGCAGTGAGGTGTGAATACAACCCCCCTGGTTTATGCTGTTAATAAGTGCCAGGTCTGCTCAGAGACGGGCACGTTTGTCTCTGCGCAGGTAGCTTGCCTATCAGAGTGCATTTTGCAGATGATTGTTTAGAAAACAAACCAAAAAAAACGCTCTGAGCCAGCTTGAAAAGCTTGGCCCGCTGGGATTTGGTGAGAGACGACAGGTTCAGTCGATGCCGCGGTTCACTCGGGGCTGCAGCAGCAGCACTGCTGCCCTGGAGCACTACAGCCTACTGCAAACTCGGGGTAATTTTTTTTTTTTTTTTCACTGCTTACCTCCACTTGATTAGGCTGCTGTTTCTTAGGGCACAGTAAAATAGAATTTGACTTGAGTCATTGTCCGCTGTCCCCCGTGCTGCCTGCGTGTAATCGGCTTGCCGGGCGCTCTCAGAATCCTGTGCTTTGTGCAGCAGGGTTTGATAATGAGCAGGATGTAATTCATGGGGGGTTTTGGGTTTTTTTGGGAAATTATACGAAACAGCATACCCATAAAACCTTATGATTCACGATGGTTTGTTTTGTTCTCGTAACACAACCCAAATGAAAGCGCCATTCATCAACCTGCAGAGGCTGCGCGTGGCTGTGTCTGGGCAGCGGGCGAAGGATAATTCATCCCACCGGTGAGGAGCACGTGCTTGCCGACCCGCTCCCAGCCCCTCCGCCCGTATCTCCGGCTGCGGGCCGGCGACAGCAGGACGAGCTGCTCCCAAATCCAATACAAGTGAAATTCTCCTGGTTGAGCTGTAGCCTAGCCTCGTTTTCAGCATTAAGGACGCGCTGCCTGCGTCAGAGTGTTTTTCCCCCAAACCCGAGCGGCTTAGCTCGTCAACTGAGCTTCATGAATTCCGCTCACAGGATCGTTATCCCACTTGTTGCAGCGATGCCGTGGCTCGAGCCCGGCTGAGTTATTAAGGTAACTTTGGAGGCGGAACGCTGGGAGCGCCTCGCAAGGACCTGGTGATTTATCATACCTGCAAAGCCGGGTAACTGCCAGCGACCAGACGGCCTCCGCCTTCGTGAGAAACGGCTCCGTAACACGGCAGCCTGAAAAAACCCAACAAAACCAAAGCACCTTCCGTGCAGAAGCCGCCCAAGTGACGCTTCAGCAAAAGCCATTTTAAAGTGTAAAAATGGCTTTTGAAAGCTGTGTTGAGCCAGGCTGTGATTTCAGTGGCTTACTAGAGAAATACCCCCAGGGAATCGTACTTAGTGTTTGTAGCTCCAAAGTACGGGGCCTCAGACGCTCCGTCGGTGGCAGCGGTATCGAAAGGTCGGGCTTTCGGGGTTTTAAGGAAGGGTGTTCTTGACAGCCCTTAGAGTCAGGCAGAGGGTTTGCTTCTAAAGCGTTTTGCAATGCAGGCAAATAAGGGGGACTGGCTCCTGCGCTCAGATGCGAGTGCAGCTCCGGAATAAAACAGTCAACTGCCGAAAACTTCAACTTTCACGACCGTGCTGCCGAGTTATTTATTGCAGAGTGCTTCCTCCAAAAATGAGGCTTGTTTTTAAATATTCTGCCCTCGATGTGCTGAGTACGAGAGGGCCAATCTCACAGCTCAGTAAAAGTTGGCAGAAATAAGCAGATCTCTTCAAAGTGTTGCCGTTTGAGGAGAGAATTGGGAAGAATGTGTATAATTTAAATTGTTCTTTCAAGAAATGCTAAGCAAATGTCTCGTAGATTTTCAGCTGCTGTTGGCAACATCTGTAAAAGGTCTCGTGTCTCTCTTGTGACGCGTCAGCAGAATGGTTTGAGTGCGCTCAGCTCCGACGGTAGGAGCTCAGGGGAGGGTGCGATTTTGAAATGCCGGATTTACAAATAAAAAGGAGAAAAAAGAGAGGAGGCTGTGTGTACAGGGATTCTCTGCTTGCTTCCTTTGAATGGCTGCCAGGCGCGGTGCTCTCCAGCCCGGCTGCCTGCGCAGGATCCCCGCCCCAACAGCAGGATCAAGGCGAACTTGGGACTCGTGATCTGAAGGGTTGGACGCGGGGATTCACGACACCCGCGGAGCAAAGAGGCTGCTCCCTCCCGCAGGGGCAGACCTGGCGCCAGAGCCGGTCAAAAAACGTGTCCATTCGGCGCTTCGTGGCTCTGTGGTCGTGATGTGGTGGTGTTGGGTTGGCCGTCAGAGTCGATGATCTTGGAGGTTGCTACCGCTGAGCACTCCTGCCTCGTGCTGCGCCGGGCTCCTCGGGAGCGTTGCTGAGAGCTGATTCCCAGCGTTAGGTGGCCCCGAGCACGTATCTGCGCCTTGTGGCACCGAGGAACTTGGTCGCTAATCGTTGCGGTGGTTCTAATCCCGGCTAAAAGGAGTAAACCCTGCAGCGAAGCCAGGCACGGCGGGAGGCCGTGGGTCATCTGAGGTTGCTGTGTAATCCCGGCCGCGCTGGTGCTGCGCAGAGGCAGGGAGAGGCTTTGTTCCCTCCTAATAACGGCAGAGAACGTTGGCTTTGTGATAGTCTGGGCCCAGCTGTTCCTGAGTATCCATGGCGGCCGGGGAGCGAGTGGCCAGCAAGGTGCCCAGCCCCTCAGGCGTTCGCCGTGCTTTTCAGCGCCCGAGTGGATCGCGTTGGTTTATTGGAGTAGCTCTGACTTTGTGCTCGTGGTAATTAATTCCCTTTTCCGGGCTGAGGGAAGGTTGGTTATAATTTCCTGCATTCTTTTATCACAAGGCCAAAGGAGAAACTCAGAATAGCGAGCAGAGAGGAGCGCTGCATACATGCATTTTAAATCCGGTTTCAAGCCGTTGAGGAGAGAGCTGTTTAGCGGAGTGGTCTCTCTGTGTTTGCATGCAATTTTAAAGCAAGGTGACCCAGGGGTTGGTGCTGGGATATCGTGTCCGTTTCCGAGAGCCCTGGCTCTGCTTCTGGCTGTAAGCCTGGACCCCCCTCCTTCCTCCTAAGGGCAGTTTGATGGGCTGGAGACCGGAGCTTCATCTTCAGCAGTTCTCGAGAGGAGGGTTGGTGGGAGGAGGTACAAATTTAGCCTGACCGAGCTCGTTTTGTCCCTGAAGCATGCTCTTAGAAACGTGGCAACTGCATAGAGCCAAAAACGTGTCCTGCCGCTGTCCCCAGGGGGGCTGCCAGCCCAGGGCAAGGGAGCCGCGGCAGTAAGGGGTGGGTAAAACTCTAAGAAGCAGAGGGACCAAAACCCTGGGGCAAGAGCGAGTTTCTGGGATGTTTTCATGGGGGTTTGGATTTTTCCCAAAGATGGCAAGCGCGTCGGGGCTCTCACGGTTCTCGGGTCCTTTGAGAGATTCCTGCTGCTTTGTGGCCCTCGTTGCTGGGCCCAGCGCGCCTTCCCGTCGGAAACGCTCGCCTGAAGCCAGGCGCCATGGGCAAAGACACGAGCAAAATGGCTCGGGCAGCAGTTGCCCAGGCCCAGGCAAACACCTGGTGGGGAGAGGAGCGTTTGCGCTCTCCAGCGAGGGCTGCAAACCTCGAAGCGTCCCGTGCTGGGAGCGGCTCCAAACCTTTCAGGAAAGGTGCAGCCGCACAGCGAGGCGATGCCGGGGCCCGCAAAGCTACTCGATGGCCACGGTGCCTCCCCGGCGCAGAGCTGGCCCCGCAGCCCCGCCGAGGCCGTTGCCTTGCCAACACGGCGCCAAGGAGACGTCTGAGCCCAGCCGGTTGCTTCTGCGGCAGATCCGCCATGGCGGACGGGTGGCGGGGAGAGGAGGAGGAGGAGGGAGCCTGACCCGCTTCAGAACGCACCTTTCCACAACCACAGGAAAGGGGAGTTGGGAAATACTCGCCGAAATGTTCGGCATTCGCACCTCGCTCCCTCTGAAGTGGTCCAACAGCGTAATGTTTTAATGATGGGTAATGGTGAAACATCAGTTTCAAGTCCGGGGGGGTTTGCCTTTTCTCCTGTCTAACGCTGCCAAGTCGGGAGCTCGGCACCGCTCGCAGGCGACGGGGTGCCTGCGATCCGCGTGGATGGAGCCGATACCCGCTGGTGTTTACCACAGGAATATCAAGGAGGAGAAGTAAATTGAAAATTGCTTTTAATGGGCTCGCTTTGCGTGTTTTAACGCTTCTCAGGAGAAAACAGGAAACGCTGGGATTTTAAAATAGAGCAACACAGCGGTATCTGGGAATGCACGTTGCTTCTGTTTCTCCTTCTTTACAGCTCGCATCCCTTTTGCAGTCGCTCAAATCTGAACCAGAAAGCAGATGTAAAATGCCCTTTTATCTTCAGCTTCCTACCTGGGGCAGCAGGAACGCCGCCCATGGGAGTCGGCGGGCGAGGTGTACCTTGAGAGGGTGGGAAAGCAGAAGGTGCTAGAGCAGAGCAGGGCCCTGAGAGCAAAAGCAAAACCTGCCAGTTGCTGCTCACCGAAGTCCAGAAAATCATTTCTGCCTCGTTTCCTCGGGGTGCTGCTGGCCATGGGGTGCTCACCCGGCAGAACTGCTCGCGCCGGACTTGGCCTGTCGGGGTGTTGGGTGAGGTGGCTGGTCCTGCCCCGGCATCTGCGGCTTCTCCGGGGGTCCCGGCGCAGGCGTGATGCATCGCCCGTCCCACCCAGCGCAGAAGCATAGCAGAAAATTAACATTGCAGTCAAAAAGATGAGAATATGAAACACGAAGGCTTTTCTTGCTGCGATTTTGCCTTGGAGCGTGCTGCTTCAAAGACAGCAGCAAGCTCAAGTCACTAGCTGTAGCTGTCTCGTTCTTTCTCAAGGCAGTGTTTTGATAAATGTTGATGAGTTTAACTGTAAAACTAAATGACGTTTATAGCACGATATAAGCTTTGCCCATCGCTTAATTGTATCTAATGGTGTCGCACACAAAAAGCATTCACCGTTTTATTCCTGTTTAAAACGACAATCTGAACTTCAAGGCCTGTGGGTTTCCGTACAAAGGTGAGGAATTAATTAAAAAATGAAACACAATCTGTTTTTAAAAGGCGGCTGCAACTCTGTCAGTTTAGTCACCTCGTTCTTAAAGAGCTCACTGAGGAGGAGCGCTCGGCATCGGGAGGTGCCCGGTTAGCCAGCCAGCAGCCGGCGATCCTCTGCTGCGGACGAGGCACGAGGAACAAGTACGGACCAGACAAGCTGCATCTTTAAAAATAAACACTGGAGCAGAGCTTTGTGCTTCCGCTGAGCCGGCGCAGCGCTGGCAGCAGGCAGCCGTGCCTTCGCCCCTTCTCTCCTTTGCAGGGGTTTGGGCAGAGCAGGTCCCGCAGGTGACGGGGAAAACAAGTGTGACAGAAATGAGTTCTGTTTCCCCTGGCCCAGGAGGAGCACACGGTGGAGGCTGAAGGGGGAATGTGCAGAATCTGCAGCGAGTAGATTAAAGTTGAAAGACATTAGCGTTGGTCTTCTGCTAACATTTATAATTCCAACGGGTGGCAGGCTGAGGGCCAAGTCCACATTTTTCCCTGCTCTTCCATAAAATGATAAATAGGGTAAAACAGCTCTCGGGACTGCCTTTATCGGGGGCCGAATCAGGACAGCTGGTGTTGCAAGAGACTTAAAACTCACAAATATGTTGCCCTTTAGGCCAGCATTCATCATTGTGTCTGATCTGGTATCTAGGCTATAGGCTTTTGTGGTAACACACCTTTTTATCCTTTCTTGGAAGGATAAATTGGAAGGAGTTCTCGCTGTGATCGTGCTGCTGCTGCTGAGGCTTCTGCCTCCTGGGTTTTCGGGGGGAGCACATGACCCTTGCGAGTGGTGTGTGGCCGCCTTCGACAAACACCTCCTGTATCCGGCTTCTTGCTTTCTGCGCTGACACTGGTTCCATCTTGCGGCAACATTTCGGGTTTTACTGAGCCGAGCCACGTGTGTCGTCGCGGGACAACCCCCAGCCCCTGGAATTGAGGGGTCGGGTTGGGAGCCCCGCTGGGGGATCGGCTCTTCTCCCATCACCGCACACCCGGAGTTAACTTCGAAGGGCACAGCGTGAACTCGCCTCTGTCTGCGGAGGAGAAGCCGTCCCCACGCGTTTGGTGTTTGGTGGGTTTGCGCGTGGAAGCGTTGTCGAGGTGGAGAAGCTGTCGGTGGTGGGAGCTGGGGGATATTTTGCCTTCTCGTTTTGTGTGGCAGTTAACGCTTTGGGTGGAAGTTCTGCAGGTGGGTGAGTTTCCCCTGAAGATGGGCTCGGCGATGCGGGGTGTGAGCGGTGCTGCGCTGACCCCGAAGTATGCAGCCGCTGCCAGGCTCTGTGGCACGGCCCTGGAGGTGACGGGGCAGGTGACAAACCTGAGAACGCGTAGATTCTTTCCAGGCTCTGGCTTTCAGCAGAGGTTTCCAGCACCCTGTGGCAGAGACAGAAGGGACTGTAAGGCAGCGGATGCTGTTAAATAATGTTGTTCTGGTAATGTAAATGTACGAATGCGCTCGTCTGCGAAAAGTGAATATTTCATCAGCGCTCCCTCCTCTTACCTGCAGCAACCTCCTGCACATCAGACTGGAGCTCCTAATGGAACAAGTCGTGGCAGGGAGAGGAAATTCCACGTGTGTTGTAAACTCCGGATTAATCAGAGGCTCCTGCCTCAGATCCAGGCAGTGCGTGTCCTTGGTAGCGATGTAGCTGGAAGACAAAAAGCAGATAAGGAGTTCTGTATTAGGGCGACATTAATAATAGATGAGTGTTGATCCTAATTGAGCATTATTTAAACACAGTGGATGGAGGCGGCAGTCTGCTGGGACCATCTCGTGTTGTCAGGCTGCTGCTTCCTCACTGCTGCCGCTCTCGAGCCGGGGCGGAGAGGCCAAGGCCGTGGATTTTAGGTGGGCTCCTTGATGGGAACGGCTCGCGGCGACAGCCGAGCGTAAGGAGGGGCACAAATGACAGGGGCTTGCGTTTCGTCTGAGGCTGTGCACGGCTTTGCCCTTCTGCTCGCTCCTCCACGCTTGTCCTCGCCTCTCCCTGTTCGCATCCCCCTGACAGCCCCTTCATCACTCGGGGGGCGAGTCCCTCATCCTGCCTCCCCTTCTCCAACCCTTCCACGACGACCTCCCGTGCCCCGGTGTGTGCAGCAGCCAAGGAGCGGGGCTCACCCACACGTCCTTTGGATGACGCTCTGATGAACCTCTGACCTTACGAGAGCACGCCAGGCTTTGAGAAGTGACCTTTTGTTGTCTGGGCAATGGGCCGCCGGCTTCCAGAGCAAAAGCAAGAGATCAGCTGCTTCTCTTTCTCGAAAACTCATCTCCTGGAAGGTCAGTGAAACTCTTTGAGCATCCCTACATAGATAGAGATATGTATATATAAATAAAGGAGAAGCTGCAGTAGCAACATGTTTTATTGAAGAACTGTCCAGCAGGTTACGAAATCGGTTCTGGCACAGGCGTACAGCTTTGCAGCTTAGCCATGGCAGGAGAACGTGCAGTGAGCGTGACTCGGAGAGTTCTTCCTTCAGATGGTCCAAACCCATTAGCTGGAGACCTGATTGTATTCTGAAAGACTATGTTTCTGACAATCCTTGTAAATTGCTTTCCGTCGCAAGGTTTGCTTAGAAACGTGGAATAAGAAACTGAGATTGGCGGAATGATGGGTTCCGTTGCAAGGCCGGGTCCTGGGGCTGTGCACCGTGCCCAATTCGTCCCCGACAGGTTCCCGGGAGCCTCGTTTGCAGTGTCCTCCCGGCCAGTGACAGATGGGATCTGTATTGATCCCCAGCAGCTGCCGCCGGCAGCCTTTGGAGGGACGGGCGATGTATGACTGTGCAATTTTATCTATCAACATCTGGGTAATGGAAAGACAAGCATGACGTCTAATTCCAGCAGAGGTGGCAGGTCATAAATCTGCCCAGGTGTGGCCACCGGTAATGGCCGGAGCACGAGGGGCAGGGGGCAAAGCGGTGCCGATGGACATCGGGAAGCTCTCTGGGCTGAGAAACCTTTGGGCCAGAAGCGCGTAATGTTTCCTTTGTAGAAGAAAGGCTTTTGTTCTTGAGGTCAGAGGAAATGTTTCGGTTGGACCGTTGCCTGGTGGGGGTGGCGAGTTGGTCCCCGTGCGGGATGCAGCCTGGGTGCATGGAGACCCCACGTGAGCGGTTCGCAAGGCGCTGGGGTTTGGGGGGTCGCTCCTGCGGAGGGGCCACTTGGAAGCGGAGCGCTCCCGGCAGCCTCCGGAGGCACTAACGCCGAGCCTTTCAATAATTCAGGGGGAGCATGATTCAGCAGAGGAGCTGCCTTCCTCTGGACCGGCTGCCTCGCCTGAGCAGCGTTTCACATCGCATTTCCAGCTCTGTTCCATTTCGGTTACAACCAGTAGAAAGAATTCCCCGGTGCCATTTCATCACACAGGAATTCACAAATGTTTAAAGTAAACACAGCCTCTGGTGGCAACTCGGAGCTCTTGTCATCTTTCATTCTTGCTCTTTAAGCAAGAGAAGCCATAAAGGTGGCTATAGCATTTTTTTCATCCGCAAATTTAATAGCCACGCTCAACTCGCTCGAATTTGCAGTATATTTTTCGGAAGCGCGTGTGTTCCATAATGTAAACACGCTCCCCACGATAAGTAATTTTTAGCACAGTCTCGCCTGTTCTCTCTGCGAGGCGGAGAGCGGTTCGGCGGGGAGGTGTGAGCTGGGGGGTGTCGTCTGCCTCGCCGCGCTGCCAAGAGGTGCTGAGAGCGTTTGCACGTGTGCGCGCTCACTAAAATATGTGCTGGGAACGGGGGGGATGCGTTCCCGCGGCTGCAGAGGCTGCGGAAAGCCTGTGATGAGGAGCTGAAATAGCTGGTGCCGAGCAGCAAGAGCGGTTCCACACCAGCGGGCGTTTGCTGTGAGGAGCGGGAGGCTGGCGCACACTGGTCCGGTAACAGTAAAGGAAGAAGAATACCCATTATATTTGAAGGTAAAGCTCTTAGTGCAAGGTGAGCCCTACCGTATCAAATAGCTGTGATCTTGCTTCAGAGCAGGAGGGGAGCTCTGAAGTCCCCTTCCCTTCGTGTCACTCGAGCGAGGTCCGTCGGCTTTGGCTCTGCGGCCGCAGCGCGATGCCTTGCCGGGAGGCAGCTGCTGCTCTCGCCCCTCAGCAAAGAGGGATTCTCACAGGCAAAACGTAACGGCGGTGCGTCGAAGGCGACAGGCCTGTGGGTTGTCACTGTCCTTTTGCCCGTACAAAGATGTCATGAAATCAACTCTGTGAAAAGCAATTGCCCTCTCTTGCCGGCACAATTAGTGTGCATTGTCCGTTCTTCTCCAAAGTTCAAATGTGACGGCTGCAGCTTTGCAGAACAGTCGCTCCAGAGCAGATGCGCTTCCTCCAGCCCCGCCTCGTCCCTTCTCTCTGCTCCCTCCTTGAATCAAAGCTGCAGAGAGCCACGACGGCAATTTGGTTTCCTTCTCCTGCTCCAAAAGGCTCTTGTATCCAACCACAGCAGAAAACCTCTCTGGCTTCCGTAGTCTTCCCGCAGAGGTGTTTCGCAGTGTTTCCTCGGTGTCTCCACGATGGATGGAGAGCGCGTGGAAACTGCGACAGCCTGGCGACGAAGCCTCTGGAGGAGGTGGAGCGGGTTCAGTCAACCTGCTTCATGCTTTCCCCAACCTCGGCTGGTTCTTTAACCACCGCGTTCCTTTTAGGGAGCGGGAACTGACAGATGAGTTTTGATGCTCCAACGACACAAAGTTGTGGATTGATTTTCGTGCCGTTTGTAGCTCGAGCGCAGGAACAAATAGTTTGTTTATCTGCGTGGGTTGCTTCCTTTGACTCGATGGATTAAGACGAATTTGGTTTAGCTTTGTGGGTTTGCGGAGTGCAGGTATCGTGAAAATTACTCTTTCTTGGAAAGCGGCTGTGCCAGTACCCCGTAGACTGAATCGGCAGTGCCGCTGCTCAAGATGGAATACCTGTGGCTTGTGTTTGGTTAGAAATTGAGGAATCGTGCTCACGAGCACGTATTTTTAATCCTTCCGTCTTTTCTCCCCGACGCTTCGCTCTGTCCTGGTGTGCTACAAACGGAGAAAGAATTGATTTTAAATGTGACCACTGTATATGAGCCAAGGTCCCTGGGCTGTGTCCAGCTATGAGGAACTTGTTTGAAACACAATTTACTCGCCTGAGTCTCTCTTTGCAGCCTTAAAAGCAAAACCTGCAGTGCTCTGAGGCAGAAAGACAAGTGCGAAAATGAGCGCGGGTAGGTTCCAGCCAGAGCCGTTCCTCGCGCGCCGCGTCCCTCCACCTGACTCCCCCTCGCAGCGAGCGCCAAACCCGACGTCGGTTTTCTCATCGTGCGGAGAGATTCAGCAAATGAAGCCAGAGAGCTGCTTTGGGTAATAAAGGAAACAGGCGTAGGATTTTTTCCTTTTCCCTTGCGTCGCAGATGCCTATTTCAGCTGCTGTACTCGCTCGCGAGTATCGTGTACACGCGTCATGCGTGCTCGGCAGTCCACCCAGAAGCCACCCTCGGGCCGGCTCCTGTCATCGTGCCTTTGCCTCTCTCAGCAGCAGCGCCTTGTTCTCGCGGTGATCAAGACCCCAGCCAGGTCTTGGTTTTCAGGAGTGGCTTTGCTTTGCTTTTCTCAGTCTCTGCGATTCTACGTTGGGTCCAGAAATGCCATTTCCCCCGCTTGCCGAGTCTTTCTCTTGCTGTTACGCCACGTTGTGGTGCTGCAAATGTGGCTGCTTTAATGCCCTTCAAAATGCTTCTCTACCGCCCGTAAATATTTACCAAGAAACTTCTTCAGCGTTGACGTGAAGGTGGGTCTGAAGAGATCCCCCTCGCGTTCTGGTTTTGTTTGATGTGGAGTTTGGAAGTGATGCTGTTCCCAGAAATACCTTTGGGGCGTGGGTGAGCGGGAGCAGCCGGGAGTGCGGCCGCCTAAAGCGTTAACTTGCACGCTCTGGGGCTTTGAGCAGAGCCAGGGCAGCAGCGTGAGCGGAGCTTTGCAGACAAGGGCCGGATTAGACGCCCTTTGGTTTGGAATAAATGTGCCGGCTGGAGGCGCCGGCTGCGGATCCGGCTTGTCCTTACGTGCACCCTGCCTGTCGTTTGCCCCGCACCCTCGGGGAGAACAAACGCCTTCTCGAGAGGGATCCTGCTGCCAACCTGGACCGAGATGCTGGACTTCCGAAGCCATCAGTCAGCGGGCTTAATGTACCAGCATCCCGGCATGAAAAGCTTCAGTGGCTTGAACTTCAAATAATTTATTTCTAAATTACTTCTACTGTAATTCTTATTAATTCAAATAGGCTTCTAAGCTGATGTAAAATTCAGTAAACGCGAGGAACAGTTTAATGAATTGAAAATAGGATTGGGTCTTTTAAAGTAAATGTAAAAAAATATGCTAGCAATAATTGCTTAAATGGAAATCGAATCTTAATGGCTTTGTTAATGATTTGTAGTGAATATTGCGTTTATGAGAGAACATATCGCGCTGATCCTTGTGCAAGAACCTTGTTTTGAATGGGTTTGATAAAATTATTCCCCAGAAGCAGTTAGTGACGTTTGATGTTTTCGCTTGCCCTGTTTTTGAGCTGCTTGAATGCCGTCAACACCGGAGCCCAACCGTGGCTGTCGGGGATGGGGCTGCGTCGCGTCACAGGCATGGGTTGTCCTGCCCCAAAACCCCCTACCCCGGGTCTGCAGTCTCGCACCACGTGGCTGATAACGACTTCTCGTGTTGCTGTTTAAGGAGAAGCGACATTTGTACCAGGAGGGCAGAAAAACGTGTCTAGACTTGAGCTCGGTGCCATCAGGCGTGGAAAGGCATCGGACGATTTATCCACCTTTTTATTTCCAAACGGTGCAAACTTTTCGCCAAACGTTTGTTCCCAAGGCGTCTCAAATAAAAACGCAGGTCAGAAAGAAGGAAAGAAAACTGGAGAGAAGGCAGGGTGAGAGAAAAGCGAGAATATAAATACCCAGGTTTACTGTTTTCTGACTTTATAAAGATGTTGGGTTTTGGTGTTTCTCGTGGCTCCCCTGGGAGCCGGACCGGCCTCACCGCTCTGCGCGCAGGCAGCTCTTAATGAGCAGAGGTCTCCTCCGGGCCACCCAGCCCTTGGCCCAGTGCCACCCACCCTCGCCTCGTTTGGCTAATTGGCAATCAAAGTTTCGAGATTTCTCCCCGTTTGGTCGGCCTCCTGGTCACCGAGGCCGCTGTGGGTGGGAGGCGGCGTGGGGCCGCGGTTAGCACCGCGCCTGGCGGGACCCCCCCGGGGTGGCCCCGCTCCTGCCTCGGCCCCGCGCTCCTCCGGCTCCTTTCCCATCCCGATGAGATTCCCGGTGGTTCTGGGAGAACGGAAGCGCGGAGCACTTCTCTCCGTGTCCTGTCCTTCGCATTCTTTAACACGAGGCACGTTTCCCAGCGTGCGTGTGGTGCGACGATTGGATTCATTAGGAGGAGAGTTTTCGAGGTGATGACCTGTAAATGATTACAAGGCTCCCGCAGCATAATTGCATCGAATTCTTTTTTCCCCGCCTCTGGACATGAATAGTGCCCACTGATTACACCGAGTCAGGAACAACCGGTTCCCTAAAGCCTGCCTGCTCAAGTCCCAGGATAAGTGCTTCTCGCAGCAAATTGTTCTTTCAAGGTAATTTAGCAAAATCCGTCTGTGGGAGAGGAAGCAAGCCTGTGCCGTGTCCAGGCGTGCGGCGTGGAGCTCGCTCCCGCCGGCCTGAAAGCCTGGAGGGACCTGTGGGGCCGGGAACGTCTTCCATCGTCCTCTGCCTTTGGTCATGCTTTAAAACACCACAGAGAGAACGTGCTGGGGTGAAACAGCTTCTGTGCAATGAACAGCGCGCTCCTCAGCAGGGCTGGTCCACAAACAGCCGTTCTCCAGTCCTTCCTCCTCTGTTCCCATGGTAGGGCTCCCTTTCTGGTTACTCCTCTGTAGCGGAGCGGTGGCCGGCACAGTTCGGGAGGGAAGGTCCGGATTTGTGGTCCCTGGCATTGCTGGTTTGAGTGTTTGTCGTGCAGGCGATTACATCCGCAGAGACATCGATATCGGCCCCAGGCAAACCCAACCACGGCTGCGAGAGCGAGGTTCGCTTAGTTATAGGGGGTGCAAGGGTGAGGATCCCACTTCCGAGTCAGCGGGAGGAGCCTGGGTCAGCGACTTGCCGGCCGATGTTCTCCTGCAGAAAACACGTGTTTGCCCTCAGCGAGGCTGGTTGGTTGCAGTCCGAGGACTCTTTGGGTTGTGCCTCTGGGCACGTTTTGCGGGAACCTCATTGCAGCATCTCGTTTCCAAAAGCAACTTGCTGGCGTCGTTTCCGATTTTGCTCTTTCACGTCTGCTTCTCTTCCAGGTGATGGGCAGAACCTGGTGACAGAAGACGTGACAGTGGTGGAGGGAGACGTCGCCACCATCAGCTGCCGTGTCAAGAACAGCGATGACTCGGTGATCCAGCTTCTGAATCCCAACAGACAAACGATTTATTTCAGAGATTTCAGACGTAAGTTCCACCTTCCCTTGTTGGACAGCAACTTTTGCTGCACCATGCCCACGAGAAGGCGCTTGTGGTGCCCCTTCCTTGTAATGCAATGCTGGACACCGAGAGCCTAGTCAGTTCTTCAAAGGGTGGATGAGACAGGCAATCATAATCTTTCTCCTTAATGGAAACCTTGATGGTCCCCTTTAAAAGTCAGGCAGCCTTACTTTGCAATAGGAATTGATTGTAGTCGTTCAGGGTGAATTGCAATCGAGTGCCAAATATTTAGCTGACACAAACAAATTGGATAGGGCAACACTGAGGCAGCGCGACGTTCTCTGAGGCAATCTCTTTGCGTCGAGGACTGCAAGTTTCCAGGCAGTCGGTGGCTGCTTTAGAACCGAGCCTCCCGCCGCTGCCCCGCGTGGTCAGGAGCGCGCCCGTGTACACGTTGAATTTTGCAAAATGCCCGTGTACGTGTCTGCTTTTACACCTGTGCAAAGGTTTAATAGTGTGCCCTGTGGTTTTGCTGGTGTCGGTTCTTTGTAACGACGTGAGAATGGAAACACTTGGTAGGTCCAGACTGGAAGGAACCCGTGGGTGTAGGGCTGGGTGCCGCCGCTCCTTTTGCAGATCGTTGCCTCTGCCGTGCGGTGCGAGGGGACGCTAAGGGTGTGCTTGCTCCGCAGCGCTGAAGGACAGCCGGTTCCAGCTGGTGAACTTCTCCAACAGCGAGCTCCGAGTGTCCCTGACGAACGTCTCCGTTTCCGACGAAGGACGGTACTTCTGCCAACTCTACACCGATCCCCCCCAGGAGATCTACACCACGATTACAGTGCTCGGTAAGGACCCCGGAGGTGCTCGCGCTGAACCTCGCAATCCCTGGAGGCCACGGCTCTCCGGTGTGAAGGCACAGCGAGGATCTGAGCGGTGCTTGCTCTTCTGCTGGAGACCAGCCCAAAAGTAACAGCTGTAGGAAATGTCTTTCCATAATTATCTGATACGTGGAGGGAAAACAAATTAACCCGGATGCTTCGTAGCGTGGTAGGACTGGTCAGGTTGTGAGTTTTGCGTTTTCAGTAACCAGACTGCTCCGATCGCATCCTGAGTCTTTTCTTCCAAAACTTGGAGGTTTGAGAGATGACATTGCAGTGACGAATGGCAGCGTCGCTGCCCGTCTCTGATATTCCTTAAGGGCAGATATCACTGACAGCACGGCCCGTGAACCCCCTGCTGTCAAGAAGACGCGCAGGTTCTCGCGTGTCTGTCAGCTGACTGATGCAGCGAGTGAAATCTTGCGATCGACGGAGGGAAGGCAATACCTTCCTTTTCGTTGGAACAGAAGTTTGTTTGTGCGTGTGAGAGAAGGCAAGATCTCTCGTTTGACATCGTAAGTGTGTTCGTTTTCTTTGGGGTGGCTGTTTGCAGAGCCAAAGTTAATTCTGCCCGGCTGAGCTGCCGCCTTTCCCCGGGCTCCCCACGGCACGTGCGACTGTGATGCCGTTGCCGGCAAGAGCAGCTCGTGCTATCGGAGCTGCTCCTACAGATTAGTGCCGGCTTTTAAAACGCTATTAATAGGGGAACCTCCATCACAGAGGGTGACTTAATGTAAGATCCCACTCACTGATTAGTTTAAATCTTCCTTTTATTTAATGAGATTCAGTTCTCAGGTTTTTACACGTTGTTTAAGTAATGTTTATAAGCAGTTCTACTACAGCTATTACATTTATCAGCGTCTTCAAAGTTCCAGTGCACTCTCTGATATTCACATTCCAGCTCTTCTCACTGATCACATGCGCACCTGTTTTGCTGGATTGCATTTCACTGCTGAAAATGCAAAGAAAGGGTTTGAAATAACAACACTTGCTTCATTCGCCTCTAAGGCAGCACTGCATGTCTTTCAAGTGGGAGAAAAAGCGCAGGTTTGCCTTGGTTACTTTTTTTTAAAACATGACTCATGCCTCAGAATTCATGGGAAAACCTGTTATCTGGCCTGCTGCTTCCATTCTTCTGGAGCGGGATTTGCAGCGCGGCCAGCATGGGCCTGCCTTTCGCCAAGACCCATGAAGTGGTTGGTGGTTTCTCCTCACCTTCATCACTTCTTGGGCTGACCCTCAGTTCCCAGAGCCAGCAAGGACAGTGGGTGCTTGTTATTAGGAGGCTAAGGAGGGGAGCATTTGCCTCGGCTGGTGTTTGTGTGGGGCAATGGGGTGCCGGGGCACCAAGGATGACGCATCTTCCCTGTCTCCCATATTAGCGACTCCCTAATTAGGAGAAAAGTGAGCCAGGGCGGAGGCGTGGTTTTCCTTGTCAGTGCCTTCCCCACCAAAGACCTGGTGGCCGTTGCTCGGGCTGCGATGTCTCTGAAGTTCCATCAAAGAGGAGTTCTGGCGCTCTGCTTCCGGCGCTGCCCGCTCCAGCGAGCCGAGCAGGGTCTCGAGGCCGCCTCCTTTGTAGTCGGCGCGAGCTTCGCATCCGCTTTAGCAGCGTGCTTCCCCCCCTCTCCCGCGTGCTTTCATGTCTTCCGTGGCACGATATGTAGATTTATTCATGCTTAATTGGAACATGCGAAAAGCTCAAATATGTAGCCCGTTCTGTTCTTTTTAGAGAAAAGCCACAAGTGACTAATTAGTCCATTTGATCATCTGGATGGTATTTATACATATTTGTTCTTCATTAGCTCGGAAACGTGTTAGTCACATTTGAACTGTGCGGTTGCTTAATCACATTGATCAGAGCAAGGTTGAGTTTCCTTTGGAAGTTCTGGGGCTTTTCTGAAGCTGCGGCTCGGCACGGTGCGAGCCCTTGATGTTCGTTTGTTTCTGGGTTTTGCCTCGCTAGCTATGGGTGCTGTTCCGAGGGAGAGCTCCCTCGGTCCCGTGCCGTGATTTTTAAGTAATTTTTAATTGAGTTCTGGGCGGGGGGGAGGGGGTTGACGGGGAGGCGGTGGCGTTCCGAAGGTGCTGGGCTTGGGCTCGGTGGCTTTTCAAGTGCCTGAAATGAGCTTGACGGTTGCTGGCCGGCTTCCACCCCGTACGCTGAGGCTTCAAGTTGAACAGCAGGAGAGAAAAATTGCCTCGCGAGGTTAGAGGCACGGTAAGTAATGCACTTCCAAATGTCAGCTTTTGTGTTTCTTCTCCTTGTCAGAAGAAGTCAAGAAATGTGCGCGGAGTCAAGCTGTAGTTTTAAATAGCAACATGCACAGGCGAGTGGCGCAGAGGACGAGAGCTCTTCCCTGGAACGGCGCCTGCCTGGGAGAGAGGGCGCAAAGTTACACGTTCGAGAAGTAATAATTTGCGCAACTACGATGATTATTAGGTGGGAAGTGAAAGTGCTTACTCTGAGGGCTCAGAAACCGCCTATCAAAGGTTTCGATCGATCGGAAGATCAATTAAATGCTGGTGGCTAATTTCCTCTGGTAGATTTTACGGGTTTTCCTGAAGGTTTTGTCTTGCGTTGGGGATCGAAAAACGCCTTCTCATTGAGCACGTGCCGTGTTGGTTTTTTTCTCGTTGCAGTCCCGCCACGCAATCTGGTCATTGATATCCAGAAAGAAATCGCCGTCGAGGGAGAAGAGATCGAGCTGAACTGCACTGCCATGGCCAGCAAACCAGCCACCACCATCAGATGGTTCAAAGGAAACAAGGAACTAACCGGTAGCTGTATCCCCTCCGTGCCTTGCTTTGTGCAGACAGCCGAAATGATTTATGTAATGCTGGGTATTTGCTCTCTGTTGCCAGTTTGAGAGGAAGGAAAAAAGGGAAACAAAAAAAAAAAAGCAGAGCGAGCTGCCGTCCGTGCCAGCTCGAGAACAAAGGAGTCTGTGGGCAGAGAGATTATTCTCTAGCACAGAAGGGCTGAACTCTGTTTGGTCCTCTGCCCGCCTGCCAGCCTCGAGTACAGGCTTCTGGAGTCTTTCTGTAACTGCAGGTGACCTTGAGGAGCCCCCCGAGCCGTGCGGCGAATTCATTCCTGCGGCGGCTTAGGTAGCTTTCTGCCCTCTTTCAGGTACGGGTAGGATCATCCGCACTCTGGGCTCTAAAGATTTTCAATTCACCTTCACATCTGAGCTCTCTTGTTTATAGAGAGTTTTCTCTGCGTTCCGTTGAATATTCATGCGAGGTGGGCTCCTCCGGCTCCCCGAAGCCTGGTTGCTCCCGGTATTTGCACATTCAAGTCGCTGACTCTGATTGCCCGCGACGTGCTGTTAGTTTAAGTCTGCATGTAGACGTGAGCTCGGCTGACACCACCTTTGTGCTTTCCCCAGTCTGAGGCGCTGAAGGGCTCTCCACCCAAGTCCAGACTCGTTGCTTCAAACCCGCCCCCCTGCAAGGGCAAGAGAAAATCCTCCCTCTAAGTCCAACACCTTAATTCTTAAACAAAAAGCCACCGATAGGAGTATTTGAAATTAAAGGCACATGGTGAGCAGGCGCTTACCAGCTTCCTGGAAAATTCCCCAGAAAAGCCCCTTTTCTGCTGCCTTGCCTTCCCTTGCTCTCATTTCCGTGCCGCGCGTTACGGCGTCTCTTTGCCCCGGCACCGCGGCTCTGCTCTCCTTCGAACGCAGCGCTTCCACCTACCACCACGACTTTTAATCAAGTTAATCTGTTTAATCGCTCTCCTAGCTAATTGTCAATTCAGCAGCGGGAGGGGATTTGTTGCTCATTGATTTAAGAATTTGGGGCTTTGGGGACAGCATGAGGGGATGGGTCACGGCTGCGGTAACGTGGAGCGGACATTCCTTGCTGGGGACCTGACGGAGAGATGTGTGGTGACGTGGCCTGTGCTGCGACCGCGGAGGGGGCCAGTTGTCCACTGGGGACGTGTCGCCGGGCTGGGGAGGGAGGGCGGGTGTGGCGGATCCCCCGCGCTCAGTGTGTGCCCCCTGTCCTCTCGCCGGCAGGCAAGTCGGAGGTGGAGCAGTGGTCCGACATGTACACGGTGATCAGCCAGCTCGTGCTCAAGGTGGGACGGGAGGACGACGGGGTCCCTGTCATCTGCTTGGTGGATCACCCTGCTGTCAAAGACTTGCAGACCCAGCGTTACCTGGAAGTCATGTGTGAGTAGCAGAACTTTTAATTCTCTTGGCATGTCGAATCGGCCACTGTCCGACACACAATAAAACTAGAGCGTAGGTGGGGTTGAAATCGCGTTGGCTGAATGTTCGAATCGAAGCGCTGGCTAGTGCCTCAGCGGTTCAGCCACATCTCTTCCGAGCCCTGCCGCAGTGCGATAAATGCAGGCCTTCGTTCTCTTAAGAAAGTTTTCCTTACGTAGAATTCGCACCGTCAAAGGTTCCTGGTTGGGCTTTGTAATTGTCAGAACGGATTAAATCTCAGCTCTGTTTCTTGTGGCAACCTACTTACCTCTTTGAAAAGTGCTTCTCTGCTACCACGTCAAAGCGACCAGGCTCCATCGCGAGTTTACGGGCAAAACCTTGGTACAAGAGCGCAAAAGAAACTCGGTGTTGTGCCTCCTGAACACAGAGCACTGACTGCTTTTCTAACTCAGAGTATCACGAGTTATGGGGAACGTGGTGTCTGGGGCAGAGCCCGGAGCTCTGTATGTGCACACCCCTGCTCAGAGAACGGCTCCTGAAAGCCGGGTGAGGAGAAGAGAAAGTTTCATATTAATTTATTTCGTCTGCTTCATTATGTAGTTTCATTATGAACATCTTGGTTACAATTCTCGTATCTCTGAAACTAGCGGGAAGTAATGTTCCTGTAATGAGGAAAACAGAAATGATCAGATACTACCTAAATTGGCAGATACTAGATTTCTTGCAACCGGGCTAATGTGTAATTCATTTATGCAAACTTAATGTCCATTAACATTTCTCGTAGAGCTCCATTAGCTTTAATAATACATTAGCACCTTTGTGAGGCTCGATCAAATACTTAACGGGGGAAAAAAAGAAATCCCATCTCCCCTGTTCCGCAGAGGTGTTGAAGCTTTTCTGGGTTTCATCCCCGCGGTCGAAAGGGCGTCGCATTACCCTTCAGCTTCCTTGCAGAAATTCCCCTGAAACCCTGATTTACCGGCGGGGTGGGAGGGGGCTGCTGTTTCTGCAAGAAATTTAACAGCGTTCTTCCTCAGACAAGTCATTTCTAGCCTTTCGGACCAGTTTGGGTTTGTGTTCTGGTCCGAATTAAACTCGGAGCTCGTTAAAAGTAATTCTGTTTGTGCACGGGATCCTGACCCGCGGGAGCCCGGTCGGTTCCTTGGGTGGGCAGCCCCAGTGGCTCGAGAGAAGAGCACCGGCAGAAGAGCGTGTCGCGCATCGTCACCTCGTGGCTGCCAGCAACGAGCAGCGTCGGGACGTTGTGTGCTGGAGCGCGTCCGGGCGTTTGCACTCAGTTCCTGCTGCTGGGCCTGGGCTTAGGGCAGAAGAGGCAGCTGTGGAGCAAACCTTCGCCCTCGAGCTTGTCCTGCTGGTGGGCTGATCACTCGTTGGCCGAGCGGGAGGAAAATCCTCTTGTCTTCATGGACAGTGACGTTTCTCGCGAGCAACCGGAGCCTGACGATGGGTGCCGTGTACTCGGGGTGACGATAACGCTTCTATGGAGGCCGCGTGGCCGGGTGCTGGTCTGCAAAACATCGCCGCGTCCGGCTGGAGCTGCCATCACCTCATGATTCAGATCCGGCAGCGACGGATGGGAGACCGGCGCGTTGAGTGTAATTTTAGAAAGGAAATGAAGCAACAAAATGCATTAAAATATCATTAAGGAATTGAATGGAACCAGATATTCTCGGAGACATTTGAGTTCAGCCTTCGTGGTGCTTCTCCTTATCTCATTACGTGATACTGGAAGTGGAAGTGTCCGAGTCTTGATTTGCATTTTGTCTGGGTTGGTTTTTTTTTTTTTGCTTTTCTAAAGTTATAATTAATTGCACATTCATTCTTATAATACCTACCCGTGTACTTTTCAAATATGCATCGATGGAACCTGTTACAGCCTCTGCTGTTACAATGGAGAGTGTTTTGCGCCCAATTACGTTAAAAATCAGCCATATATATGTCTGCTACTGCATCGCCAGGAACCCTTCTCCTTCTATCGAGTACCGATATTAATTGCGTAGTACTCAGCGAAGTGATTAACATCGATGTAATTTATCATCTGGAGATTTCTAAAAACGATTAAATGAGTTGTTTTGTTCGGCGAGGTGTTGACCCCTTCAGAAACGTTGATTTAAAGCTTTTCTTTTTTTTTTTTAATTTCTTTTTTCTTGCAACGAATATGAAAGGCACCACAATCAGCCAAGTGTTCAGTTATTTGATTTTCTGGGGCATTAGCCGCTCTTGTTTGTGACATTTCCCAGTTGGGTGCTCGTTTGCAAGCTCATTAATAAGGTTTTCTCGGAGGAATGTTGTTGGGAGCGCGGAGCAGCCTGGACGCTGCCTTCTGCGGGCAGCAAGCGGCAGAAAACCCTCGGCACCGGGAAGATGCCGGCCGGCCACGCTCGCCTGCACGTTGCTAAATGTCCTCGCTCAGCTGTAACTCTGGGCAGAGAGAGAGAAATCCTGTGCTGAAAATGGCCCAAGGGCCCGGCCAACCTCTCGTGCTGCGTGCCCGCTCTGCGAAGCATCTGTCGGACGTCAGGAGAACCTCAGCGTTGTGCGCCAGTGCCCGTTCCTGCTCTTCTGTGCTGGAGCTCGGGGCCCCCCAGCTGGCTGTGGAGAGCTTGTCCTCCTCGTTCGGGTTTTGCCCTGGTTTCCTCCCAAAGCAACATGTGGGGAGAGTCTTTCGCCCATCGTCCCACCTCAGCTGGGAGCGCGTTGGGTGGGGAAGGTTGACTGGCAAAGAGGAGAAGTCTCCTGGGCTCCAGCAAAGAAGCAGCCTTGCCCAAAAATGTTTTCCCTGCATTAGGAGCGAGCGTTCCGGTGCAGATCCTGTGCTTGGAGCGGACAGATAGCTGCGTTGCAGGAGCTGTGTCGCTTGTGCGGGGATTGCTGGAGGGCCGGGAGCTGCTGCGGCACGATGGTTCAATGCCGGCGTGGTTGGCACGGCCCCAAAGCACACGACCCTTCTCGAGCAGCTCCTGCGCGCGGCGAGATTAGCGGCCGCAGAGTGCAGTTGGTTGTGCCTGCTTTCCTCCGTGTGCATGTTCCGATTGTATTTCAGGGCAGGGGCACGCGGGCAAGGACGTAACCGCCTCTCGCGTGCCTTCTCGCCTTTCCCAAGCAAACCAGCCTGCTATTGAAGCGTGTGGGTGTAGTCCCTGGTGACAGCCCTGCCCGCTCCGTGTTACCGGCCCGGCCGACCCTGCTGGAGCATCGCAGTACCCTGGGCGTGCGAGGAGGTCGGGATTTTGCCGAGTCCCACTGGTAACCAGCTTGGAGGCGGTGAACTTGCCCGCCTCAGGGATGGGAGCTTGGCCTAATGAAAGACATAACCAGGTGGATGGATGGTGGCCATGCAGTGGACGTGGTCTACCTGGACATCAGCAAGGCCTTTGACACCGTCTCCCACAGCATCCTCATAGGTAAACTGAGGAAGTGTGGTCTGGATGACCAAGTAGTGAGGTGGGTCGAGAACTGGTTGAAGGGAAGAAGCCAGAGGGTTGTGGTCAATGGGGCCGAGTCTGGCTGGATGCCTGTGTCTAGTGGGGTCCCTCAGGGGTCAGTGCTTGGGCCGGTGCTGTTTAATATATTCATCAATGATCTGGATGAGGGATTAGAGAATGTTGTCAGCAAGTTTGCTGATGATACGAAGTTGGGGGGAGTGGTTGACACACCAGAAGGCTGTGCAGCCATTCAGAGAGACCTGGACAGGCTGGAGGGCTGGGCGGGGAGAAATCTTATGAAGTTTAATAAGGGCAAGTGTAGAGTTTTGCACTTGGGAAAAAATAACCCCATGTGCCAATATAGGTTGGGGACTGCCCTGCTGGAGAGCAGTGCAGGGGAAAGGGACCTGGGGGTTCTAGTGGACAGCAGGATGACCATGAGCCAGCAGTGTGCCCTCGTGGCCAAGAAGGCCAATGGCATCCTGGGGTGTATTAGAAGGGGAGTAGCAAGTAGGTCAAGAGAGGTCCTCCTGCCCCTCTACTCTGCCCTGGTGAGGCCGCATCTGGAATATTGTGTCCAGTTCTGGGCCCCTCAGTTCAAGAAGGACAGGGAGCTGCTTGAGAGTCCAGCGTAGAGCCACAAAGATGGTGAAGGGAGTGGAGCATCTCCCTTATGAGGAAAGGCTGAAGGAGCTGGATCTCTTTAGCTTGGAGAAGAGGAGGCTGAGGGGTGACCTCATCAATGTTTATAAATATGTCAAGGGGGAATGTCAGGAGGATGGAGCCAGGCTCTTTTCAGCGGCATCCACTGACAGGACAAGGGGCAATGGGTGGAAGCTGGAACACAGGAGGTTCCAGAAAAATATGAGGAAAAACTTTTTCACTGTGAGGGTGACTGAGCACTGGAACAGGCTGCCTAGGGAGGTTGTGGAATCTCCATCTCTTGAGACATTCAAAACCCGCCTGGACGCGTTCCTGTGCGCTCTAGTGTAGGTGATCCTGCTCTGGCAGGGGGGTTGGACTAGATGATCTTTGAGGTCCCTTCCAACCTTTAACATTCTGTGATTCTGTGATTCTGTGAAAGGACATGGGTAGGAATAACAGGCTTAGGCTTTTGTAAGGCGCCGAGCGCTACGGCGTTTTATCTTGGCTGATTAACGGGATCCAAGCATTATCGATGGAGCGCACCTTTAAATGGATTAAGAAATCGCTGACTGGCAGATCGCAAAGGACAGTCATCAGGAGTAATCAGCAGCGATGGTATTCCGAGAGGCACCACGCTGGCCTGGGTGCTCGCCTGATGCTGGCCAGTGCTACCACGAAACACCCTCAAGTTCTTAAAAAGTCACCTTTGCAGACGCTGCAAAAACTGGGGGAGCAGCTAGTAAGAGGAATTGGGACAGATGCCGAGTGACCCGAGTGCTTTGGTTGTTTCCAAACTGAGGATCTTTTAAAACTAGGAGAGGGCAGCAGGTGCAGGGATTACACAGCCGCCTCCGTGGCACAGCACGTCCGCTGGAGGAGCATCTCTGTTGCCTCCAAAATTCACGTACCAGTTGTTCAGCGGGGTGGGCGGGGAAGGGATGTCTTTCGGCGTCGGAGCGCGGGGCGGGGTGCTGCCCCCCCAGGAAAGCTGTGGGTCCCGCGCTCGCAGGCACACGCGCCGCGCGCCTGTCGTAACAGAAATCTCATCAAACACGCAATGGGTTTGTAATAAGTTTTTCAAATTGGTTGCTGCAGCAGCGTAACCTTTCGACTGCTGGTATTTAACCTTGTGTATCACTCTTAGCTTTTGAATGAATTTAGCTTAATAAAGGTGCCTTATTAAATTACGAGGCTGTTTTTTTAAGCCGCTAGGAATAGGCATACTAGCAAATAGCTTTGGGTTGTTAGATCTAATTGTCTGCCAGTGGAGGAATATCTAGTGGCTGGGTGCATAGATGCAAGCGCTGACTTTTGGGTAGCGATCCAGTGGTCAGGTGTTGGGAAGTTCCAAGTCGAGGCTGCTGGAACACGCGCGATGTTAAAGCTCTGCTGCTTGCCTTACACCCCCGGGGCCACCGAGGCAGCCGTTGTCCAGAAGGGCGGCCGCAGGCGTCACCCCTAGAATGTGGTCTCTTAACTGAGCCCGCCTTTCCTTCTCAGCACAGCAAGCCTTCGGTGCGTTCCTCTTGATCTCCGTGAGGAATTGCCAGCTGGTAAACTTGAGAAATACTCACAAGCTGGGATGGGCGCGGCAAGCTGCTGCAGCGCCTGCGCAGAGCGTTCTCGGCGCGGGGGGCTGTGCCGGGCGCGCTCGCCCGTACGTCGGGCTGGGAAGGCTTTGGGCTCTTTTCTACAGCGCCGAGGAGAGCGGCGTCTCTGGCACGGGCCCTTGGGTGCTGCCGCAAAGCAGATAATAAATGGCGAGCAGATGGCCGGGGGGGTGGGAACTACGCACGAGAGTGCGGCGAGTGTGAGCGTTTCAGATGCCGCTGGTGATTTCCCTGCAGCGTGCTGCTTGCTTCAACTCCTTTTCCCGTGGTGACGTGTTGTGCAAGCGCGTGCGGTGCAGACCGAGCTCTGGGACGGGCCCGGTTTCGGCTCCAGGAGCTCCCTCACCCTCCTGCCAGGGACCTTTTGGCCCCGGCTCGTGCCTTGACAGCACCGTCCGCTTCCGCACGCATGGAGGGTGCCCCCGCGCTGCCGGGGAAGTGGGGCTCCTCGGTCACCCCAGAGCATCACAATCCCCACCCAGCAGAGCCGCCCCGGCTTCGCAGCGGTGAGAAGCATCTGTAACGGGGATTAGTTTATAAAATGTTTGTGGTATAGTCATCTCAGGAGAGGATTTACTCGTGTAGCTTATTCCATTACTGAAAATTATGAGAGTTTAAATTGGTTAAATCCTGACACGGATTTTTTTTTTTCTAATCTCTATTATTCCATAGCAAGCATGTTAATGAGTTAAACACAGTTAATAAAATGCAGCAAGCCAATATTTTTGGTAGCAGTTACTCTCAAAGGAAATAGAAGCGTTTAAATGGTTTCAACCTTTATGCATACTGATTTTTTGCCTTCCTTTGTTCCTTACAGTTGAGTAAATTCCTGAAAAATATATATGGCTTAATGGCACTTGTAGCATTGAATTGATTTCTCGCACTGATAACGCTTTAGCTACAGCTTAGATTGCGTTTTTAATCTGTGTTTCAGTTGTGGGAGGTAATGAATTTTTTAATTGTGGACTCCAGGTTTGTGGCGCGGCTCTTTTTTTCCTGCAGGGTCTTACTAAAGCGCTTTTGAGTCGGCTCCCTTGCTATAAACGCTTTAATTCTCCGCATTTATTTTAGGATTTAGAAGAGCTTCGTTTGGATGAAATAAAACCTCCCGTCGTTCAAACAAAAGCCGCAGTGGCTGTGGCTTCTTTTCGTGTTTCTAGCGAGCCCCTCTTGCAAAGCCCGGCACGTCAACGTGCGCTGGGCAATACGCAACAGGCGCTAAAGCCGCTCGGTTCGGAGCGCCGCGGCCACCTGCCTTCAGCTCGGCGGGAAGGCACACGAGTTCCCCTCAGCTCGGGTGGGTGCCACAACAAACCCCGCTGCAGCCAGGAACTCTCTGAGACAGCTGGGGACTCTCTGGGGCAGCACGGGGCCAGGGACACTGCAGCCGGGGCTGCCCATCCGACCCACCGTGGCGCCGCGACTGACCCCGCGATGTTTTTGTCCCGCAGATAAGCCTCAAGTGCGGGTTTCTCAGAATTACCCGGTGCAAGGCCTCACGAGGGAAGGGGAGCCGCTGGAGCTGACGTGCGCAGCGTTCGGAAAACCACAGTAAGTTGGAACCTTCGCCCGGGAGGGGCCGGGGGGACCTTGCAGACGCCATTCCCGGCGGCGGAGACGATGCCACGGCGCGAGGGCGACGCTTTCTGCCCCCGAGCGTCTGCTGCACGGCCGAGGCGGCCGTTCGGGCTTGCGTTCGTTCTAGGCCACAGAGTTCCCCGCAGCGAGCCCGGGGTGCGGAAGGGAGAGCCCCCGCGCCGGGCACCTCTTCCCCCGGGAATGGCTTGGGTGGCAGCGGGGGCAGTTAATCAACGTGCGGGAGCGGTGCCAGGGGCCCGCGGGTTGAGTCCCGGCGCGCGGGGGCACGCCTGGCCCTGGGGGGCTGGGGCCGGCAGAAGCGGGCTGGAGGTAAGGCAGATCTGTCTTTCTGCTTGCATTGACCGCGTGATGATTTGCCTCCCTTTTTGGTGCCCTGCGTGGTTTTTACGAAACGCCAGTTTTGTTCTTTCTCCTCTGCTTGCCATGCCCTCGAGGCTTTCTTAGATAGTTGCAGAAACGTCCGCGTCAGGAAAGCCTGGCGAGGGAGGGTAGCTTTTCTTCCACACTTCCACCGCTGTTCTAATTTAAGTTTTGTCGACTTCATTTTTTTTAAAAAAAAAAAAAAGAAAATACTTTCTCTTCCACTTGGATTTACGGCTGTCAAGTGTTTACTATCCTCTTTTATTTTCGTCACGTTCATAAGATTTCTGCAAACATCCCTGAAATCTGTCAGCGTCTCCTTGGTAGCGTGCCCAGAGCCGAGGCGTTCCCGCAGGTGCAGCGGAGCTGGAAGCCACCTCGTGTGACAGTCGTGCCGCCGCGGGCAGCGGCTGGCGGGGAGGAGGCTCGCATGGCTGCCGGCCTCGCCGCGGCCGACCTCCGCTCCCCGACCACTTTGTCCGCTCCCGCCCCTGGGTTCTCCTGCTGGGCACGAGGCCGATTCCTTCCCCGCGCATCAGCCACGGGCCTGGCCCCTGCCGAGTCCGTTTGAATATGTCCCCCCTGCTCAGAGTCTGCCAGAGCCCCTTCGCATTCCTCCTCCCCCTCCTCCGCTCACGGGTACCTGCCGTTCCTCCCATTTGCTCTCATCTGGGAATTTAACGAGTAGGCTGCTTTGCTTTTTTCCTTCCAGGCTCTGAATAAGACATGCACACGTTAAATAAAACAGACGCCTCTCCCCGGCAGCGTGCCACTTAACGTGACCGTGGTGCCAGTGACGTGCTAGGCACTCGCTTTTGTAGGTCACTTCACCTGTGTCCCTCAAAGCCTGAGAAAACACACCCTAAAACACCGGGCCCTGTTGAGCCCAGCGTTTTTAAGGCAGAGCGATTTCATAAGCTCCTTTGCAGAGGTTTCAGACGAAGAGGAGGGATGTTTCTCCAGTTAAGCAAAACCGTCGCTCTGCAAAATTGGCCAGTGTAAACACTGGGGGAGGGAGGCACAGAGGAGAGCGAAAAAACCCAGAGGAGGATTTTGGTGTTGGTCCTGATGTTTTGTTGCTTTAGACACAACCTCTCCTCCACCCAGACCAGGACCAAAGCGGGCATGTCCTGAAGCGGTTGCTCCCGGGGCACCCAGGCGGGTCGGAGGAGCCAGCTGCTGGGTAGCGCACGCGGCCGGGGAAACCTTGGGGCTCCAAAAAAACCCCAAAGCGGAGCCAGGAACGTCCAAACCCTTTCCACCTGCGTGGAGGTTACGGCATGTTTCTGCTCCCATAGGGGCTCGTGCGGGCCCAGGGGAGAGGAGAAGGGCCTTCCTCTCTTCCCGCAGCTGGAGCGCTCGCGCCGCGCGGCACGGCCGAGGCGGTAGGTCCATCGCGGCGCTCGGCGGAAGGGCTCGCCCTCGACAGAAATGTCTTTGCTCTGCCCCACGCCGCCAGGTCCGCGCTCAGAGCGCCCCGCGGACGACGCGTGTTTAGTCCGTAGCCGCAAAGGTTTCAGGTTTTCCGCACAAGCGAATAATTAACCACTAATGACCTTTCTTCCCGCTTGCATTAGTGTTTTCAGACAATTTAAGCTCTGGATACAGTTTCCTGTTGGGTTAAAATAAATTTAAATTGAGGAAGCCCGACAGCATCTGGGCTTGAGTAGCGCAAAGGAAAAAAAAAAAAAAAGCGTGTGTTATTTCTTTACAGTTTTTCTTGGTTTGGGCTTTCTGTCTGTGGATGAACTATTGAAGATGCCATCTTTACCATAGGAAAATAGTAATGTGATTGTTTCTTTTTCTCCCTCCTCTGTAGGCCTACGGACATGAGGTGGTTAAGAGTAGATGATGAGATGCCTCAACACGTTGTAGTGTCTGGTTCAAACCTTCTCATTAGTAACCTAAACAAAACAGATAATGGTACATACCGCTGTGAGGCTTCAAACGCGGTGGGGAAATCACATGCGGATTACATGCTGTTTGTATACGGTACGTGAGAAAAACCACCGTTCTTCTAGACTCCTTTACACGTAATTGCCACGTAGCGTGCTCGGAAAGCTTTGACACGAGTTAACGTTTTGCTTAATGCAAGATTTACAGATAGCTCCCGACACGTCTGCGCTACGCCGGGCTGGGCTAGGGGCTGGAGCACCATTCCTTTCGCTTCCCGAACTGCCGGTGGCGGGCGGCGGGGGCAGAGCCTGTTCCAACGAGCTTCCTCCTCTGGGGCCCGGCTCCTGGGCTCGCCCTCCCGCGCAGCTGCAGGAAGAGCTGGAGCAGGGGCACGGGGAGAGACGCGCGGTTGCCCCAGAACTTCTCCGATAACTCCTTTTCCTTTTGGTAATAACCTCCTCCAGTGGCTCCAGTGGTGGTCCGGGGAGGGGGCGGGGAGGGTCTTCCAGGTCTTTTGTTAGCAAGTTCCGTTAGCGAGGAATGGGCCGGCATCCCCAGGTAATTAGAAACCCGTAAATAAACCGGAGGAGTGAGATGCCTTAAGCCCGTCCGTGGCGGCTGAGCAGACACTAAGACGTGCCTCAGCATCTTTTCCGAGCGCTGTTCCAAGTGCCTCCTTTTAATTCTTCGGTTCCTCTGCGTTATTTCGCCGTGGCTCTAAACCTCGTGCATCTAACGGGGACGCAGCAGACACTCAAAGAGTGATCCCCCACTTTAATTACGGGCGATTCCCTCGTGCCGCACATGGAAACTTTAGCTGCTAAGAGGGGTTGCTGTGGGGCTGGGCCGACCTCGTGGTGGGTGGGTATCGCCCGTGGCTCGGATGGGACAGTGGCTTGCTTTGCGTTGAAGCTTATTGCTTCCAAACAGCCTCCTGAAGCTCTGCAGTCCAAATTCTCCTGCATTTGCCCTGATCCAGAGAAGCAGTCGAGAACCTCACGCGGCCTATCCAAATGCCGCTCACACGTGAACCGATTTTAAGCCCAGTCTTAGAAACCTGCCCAAAGCGAAAATAATAGCAAGCTACAGCTCTGAGCCGAGATGGAACTCGTCTGCCGCACCATCCCGGTATTTCGTAGTTAGTGCCTGTAGCTCCGCTTTACAGAACGGAGCCAGGCGTGCGTTTATGGTGAAGTGATTTGCACACTCGTGGTGTAACAAAGGAAAAAACCCCAACCAGACAAAACTTGCTTATGGAAAGCTGACGATGAGGCATCGTGCAGCATAATGTACCTGCCACGTGAACTGTCCCAGAGTCGGTGACCTGGGACTTGGGGCTGGACCGCACGGCACTCCCTTGGGGTTCAGCCCGCAGGAGCAGAGCCGGGCAGCGTGGGCTCGGAGGAGAGGCCGGCTCCCAGGGCATCTGAACCCGAGGGCTCCAGTTCAGGCATCTGCTTTGGCCAGGTGGGGGAGGGCTTTTTGTGGCCAGTCAGGAGCTCGCGGGCAGGTGAAGGTTTTGCATCCCATCCCGTCCAGTTTCTGCACAGTTGGGAGGGTCCCGCTGGGATCTGGCACTCTGGACAGAATCATAAAGATTCCTTTTAACCCTGATTTAAAAGGAGGAGATCCAGAGGTGCTGGCGTGGGGAAGGCGGTTGGGCCATGACCGTCATCTGGGAGCCCTGCTGCTCACACCCAGTGGCTCTGCCCGGGCTCAGCGCGGGCTCCATCCGTGGGGATGGGGCGGCTGCAGAGGTCTGGCTTCACCCGTGAGAGGCCTCCGGCAGCCGGGGCTGACAGAAGAACCGCTGCCGAGCTGTGCTTAACACGCCTCCCTCTGCTGCGCGGGCGGTAGGTCTGGGGGCGTTGGCGCACCCCGAAAACGGGCTTGTTTTTAAAATCCGTTTCACTCTTTGGCTCCCCGTGGGCAGACACATTTGCTAGAAACTTCCAGCGCAATTAGAGCATTTGGGGGTTTGCTTTTGTCGAGGAAGAGCGTGTCGCGGAGCAGCATCCCGGGGCTGGTCAGGGCACAGCCGGGGCACTCCTGGGTGCTGCTGGGGGGAGCGGGCGGCTCCGGAGGCAGGGCGAGGGCTGGGGCCGCGCAGGAGATAACCGTAAACAAGCGCTCCGCAGCGAAGCCACCTCCGAGGTAACGTTCCTTAACTTTGGGGAAGTTTTATGGAATATAACAAAGGTGTAGCCTATAATTAAAGTTCAGATGTCTTAATTAGGGAATCTGAGAGAGCTCGCTTGGAGATGAAAGAGTAGCAGATGTGTCAGTGGTGAAGACTTTGACGTGTGATAGAGGGAAGCTCAAATCAAAAGCCCACCAAATGTCTCATGCTCTATTATTGCCGAATGATTCTGTAGTTCAAAGCCTTCCCGACTACTTAGCGCATTCGGTTTGATCATCTGGGCGTTGATACGTATTTTTTCTTTTACATCTTCTCGTAACTGCCTTCTCCTGCCCAATGATTTTGGTGAGGGCGTGCCCCTGGGCGCAACACAAAACCGCCTGAGAAACAGTCGTCGGTCACAGAGAGCCGCCCGCATCCCCGGTTCTTGGTAACGATGCCCTAGCAGCCAAACCCAGAGCCTTCACCTCAAATAGTCAGAAAAATGCTGACTTTTTTTAAACAAGACCTTGAAATTGATATTTAGTTATGACGTCCTCATTTGTTTGTGTTTGCCGCTCTCTTTGGAGCAGTTCTTAGGGTCCTGCTGACGTGTTCGTAGGGGCAGGGCAGTGGAGCTGGGGGCCCTGGGGGGCAGGAGGGATGTTCACGTGCTGTGGACATTCACGTGGCCCCTCGCACAAACCTCCCACCTGGATTTCCAGATGTAGCCCCAGAAAGCCTGCGAAGCACCACCGTGTCTCTCTCTCTGTGCATGTGAACTGGTCCTCTTGTTGTGGAAAGCGTTTATTTTCCTTATGCCTCTCCCATCCCATTTCTCTCTCTCTCTCTGTCTCTCCCTGCCCCTGCATTGACTAATTTATGCTGGGTTTTGTTTATTTATTTTTTAATTTTTTTTTTTTTTAACATTGTAGAAGGCAAAAAGGGGGAGAGTTTTGGGGGCAGATTCTCCGGCTGGAGGCGGCCGCCCGGTCCGACTGCGAGGATCTGGCCGCTGCCCTCCAGGCTGCCCCAGTGTGGGAGAGGACAGGCACCCGAGAGCCGTGCTGCTTCTTAGCGTCCTTGTTTTTCTCTGATCACGATTGACCGCTGTTGTGTTCTGCTTGGTTTTTCTTAATTTGCTTTTTTGTTATTTTCCTTTTTATATTTTATCCAGATCCCCCCACAACTATCCCTCCTCCCACAACAACCACCACCACTACCACCACCATCCCTACCACCATCACAGGTACGGTACCTTCATAACCATTGGAAATGTCCTAATGTTTATTGTCTTTTATGTATATAAGCAGAGCATGAAGCCTGGGGAAAAGCAGCAAACCAATCACTTGCACTCTTATTTTTTTCCTCGAATGTACCCGTGCTACAGGGCGAGGCTGGTCCGGCAGCTCGACCAGGGGGTCGGTCCTTACCGCGGGCGTCTCAGAGATGCGGGCACCGCCGTGGCGGGACGAGCGCTCGGTTCGGTTCCTGGTGGCTCCTGTCGGGTGCTGTCGCACGAGGGATGCGATCGGCCCGGGAACTCGCTGCCCGTGGGCGGTCGCTGCAGCCGCAGCACCCTCCGTTTCGGTTTTGGGGCAGCAAGAGCCTGCTCGGTAGGAATTTGATTCGCCTCACGTGACGCGAGACTTCTTCTCGTGCCTGGGCGTTTGCTGTGTCTCTGTGATAAGCCCCCCGCCTCGCTCTCCCGGGAAGGGGGGTCCCACCAGGTCTTTTCTGCTGGGTCGAACAACCTCCGCAGGGCCTTTTTTGAGGAGCTGGACTTCGGGGGCGTTGGGAGTTTCTCCCTGTCTTGCGAGAGCAGACGAATGAAGCCGGGCAGCTGGTCGTGAGGCACCTCTCTCGTTTACGCGCATCCGTCGCGCTTCCTCGCTAGAGCCGACTCCCTCCGCTCCCAGGGAAGCCGTTCTGATTTGTTTGTAATCATCTGCATCGTCATTTTCCTGATCTTTTCTATGTCACCTGCTGCTTCTGCTTGCTTTTGTCTCGTTTTGTTTTTCGAGGTGTAGAGGTGACAAAGCGAAGGCAAGACGGGACTGCTGAGTAGCTAACGGCATCGTGTTTACTGTTGCTGTAAACCATCCTCCGTGTAAATTCACCTTTTATTTGCTTTTCTGACGTTGCTCAGCTGACTGCCGCTGTCCCGCTCAAGGTGTTTCCGTGGCTTCTCTCCTCCCGAGGTTTTCGCGACCCAGTCAGGCCCGGCTGGCACAGGCAGTCGAATGAAGCCTTTCTTCCAGCGTGCCTTAGCGCGCGCCGCCCGCCATCCACCATCGTCTTGTCCGGACGTCGCCATTCTCTGTCTTCCTCTTTCCAGGTGCTTGTCGGGAAGAGCCAGCTCCAGGCACCCACCGTGGGATGCTTGGGGCACGCTGCCGTGGACGCTTCCCCGGTTTGCCATTTGGTCGCCTTGTTTCAGTGCTCTTTTTCACTCCTTAACCAGCTTTCGTTTCAGAGCAGCTTTCAGACTCGTGCTGAAGTCTCCTTTAGAGCTGTTGCAGTCTGGTGGTGGCCCTGGCGGGGTTTCTGCCTCGCCGGTGGGTCGGCGATGCCCGGGAGCTGCTCGGCACCTTCGCGGCTGTGGCCGGGTGGAGACAAAGCGCTGATGATGATGGAGAGGAAGGGCTTGTGGCCTTTCAGCAAGGGAAGCCCTCCTGATGTGATGTTTTCCAAACCGGTTCTCCTCGGTAACTTTCTGCCGGAGCACACCGTTGCCCCGAGGGCCAGCGCTGCGCCTGGCGAGGGTACTGCTCTGCGGGGAGGAGCGACTGCGCCCAGGAAGGTTCGGACGCGCGGGAGGATGCATCGACCGGCAGCTCTTGGTCTCCCAGGCAGGCAGAGCTGCAGGTCGCTCTTTTATCCGCCTAGGAGAGGTGCCTTGGGATCGGGAGCGCCTGGCTGGCCTGCACTTTTCTCTCACCTCCTTTTTTGCAGCAGTGGAGGATCTAAAACTCAAAGCTTGCTGACATCCTGTTGGCAACGCTCGGGTGGGTCTCCGTCACCTCCTTGGTGCCTTTCTGCGTCGGCTTTGGACTGCTGGAGAGGCTAGAAATGTAACAGAAGTGTGATATTGTTCACTGATGCCAGCAGTTGCTGCTCAGGATACATAGGCAGAAGCTTAGTGAGCGCTGATAAGAGAAATTTTTTTCTATTTTTCCCTGACAGCGATCTGAGGCCGAGTCTTCTTGATGTGCGCCTTCACGTCTTCTGCCCAAAGTCCTGCGTGCTTTTCCCACAAAGCACAGCTGAGGCTTTGCCTCCCTTCTCGGGGCAGAGACGTGCACGAGTGCCTTTTGCAGGGAGGGTGAAGCTGCAGAAACTTCTGCTCTTCAGCTGTTAACAGACTTTGGAGCTGGAAAAAATTAGGTCAAATTAACATAATCTCTAGAATTACATAGCATAGTGGTGTTGAAACACTTTTTAAAGCCTCAAGAGACGGTTGATACCATGATTCCCGTCAGCACCAAAAGGCTGAAATGCTCTTCCACTGTGACAGAAGTGCTCAGGGAGCAGTTGGGGGGTTTCTCATCGGCACTGGCAGGTGGGCACGTGGCGTCTGCCAGGCAGCCCGGCTGCAAACCCTTCCTTAGGATGGAGGCTTTTCTCCCTCACTTCTTCTGTGATGCTGGCGCGGTTCATGTCCCCTGAAACCACAGAGTAGTTCTGAAAAACAAATGTCTTGCTCTAACTTTAAGAGAAAAGGGAGAGAGCGAGCCCTGCAGCGTGCTCCCCGTGTCCCCTCGCCAGCCCCCCCGCGCCTGGCACGGCCGAATCCCGCGGAGCCCCTCCCGCGGTTTCACAGCGCGGAGGTTTGGGGGGAGATCTCTGCAAAGCTAACCCGCTGCTTTTTTTTCCAGGAGGAGGAAAAGCTGAGCGGTGGTGAGGTTTCCAAAACAGCACAACCTTTAAAGCTTTTCCTCTGTCACTGTTGCTTTGCTTCAGTGTAGGTGCTTGAAAAGATTTCCTGCGTGGCAGTTTGATCTTTTTCGTGTACCCTCCAAGTGCGTTGATATTCCGGCCATCCTTTGGCGTTTCAGCTGTTATCGCTGGCAAGCCCTTTTTTATCGGTTCAAATTGTCCTTGTGGCTTTGTTCATTAAGATGTACAATATGATACAGCGAGAGCAAACTGCATAATTTGAATTACCCCTGGAGTCGTTCCTTGAAATGCTGGGTTTGGACAGCTGTTGTTTCCTGGGAGATAAAGGTTCTTAATAATAGCGGAGCCCTCGTCTTCGGGCACGGCGCGGCGCGGAGCCTTTTCAGGCGTCGCTTTGCTGCCTTCTGGTCTTGCTTAGCACACACACCTCCGCGGCGTTACTTGGACGTGCAGATTTGCATTTTTTGCACTTTCTCTGCAGATGGATCGTGCAGGTGCCTTGGCAACGGTTTTGGCGGAGGCCCGGGGGTGCGGCACGCGCACACGTTGCCGACGTTCCCAGCCTGGCAGCGGCAGACTCTGCAAAGCCCCCGCTGTCTGCCCGTCCGCGGCACAGTCGGTGAGCCGGTGGGCGCCGCTACGGCCGGGCTTTAGGGCCAGTTCAGACCGTCTGTTAAATCCCGGTGACCCCTGTAGGACGTTTGGCAGCAGGTGGGTGAGCGCTCAGGGGGCTGAGGAATCACTGGTGTCAGCGTGAGAATTCCCAGAGGGACTCCGGCCGAGCGCTCCGGGTTTGCTGCCGTGTCCCCAGGTGCTTGGTGCCACCCTGCAGGGACTGGGTCCAGCGATTTGTTCCCCCAAATTATTTATTATTTAACTTTTGCTTTCCGTCGAAGCTTGCGCGTGTCCCTGGTAAAATGTCAAGTTAATTTAGAGATGATACTGCGCTCGCCTGACATTTTCATCCGGGATGTGACTGCATTAAAGGGAATAAAGGAAGAGAGAGTAGCTGACAGAGAAAAAAATGAGATAAAAGTCAGCTTTTCAGTACCGTGTCCAGTCAGTAACAGACACGGTCCTCTCGCGTTTGCTCTTACTGGGGGAGATGCAGCCAAAGTGGTGCAGAAACCCTCATTTTGCTGGGCAGGAGAAGCGTCTGTTGAGGAGAGGGAGGGTGGAGGGAGCTGGGCAGGAGACCTGTCCCTTCTCGGGTGACACGGGCTGGCTGTGGGGAGAGCACCGAGGAGGTCAGGGGTTGTACGGCAGCGCGGCGGGACACCGCCTGACCCCAGGAGCTTTTTGGTTTTGGCAGAGCGGTGGGGGCAAACGGCCCTTTGCGTTGGCTTCCTCGCCAAACCGCGAGCAGGTGCGACTTTCCCGAGGTTGGGATTTAAATAAACCCCAAATCCTCACGGATCTGTGTGGAGAAATGTGGAGAAGCACAGCCGGAGCCGTGGTGCTAATTTCAGAATATTTTTGTTCTTGTCACACACGGCTCCCATACAGATTGCGATTATTTTTGTGGAACATCTGGCCGGCAAATCAACCGGTCTCTGGGGTGCGTTGCAACACGCCCGTCCACAGAAGCTTTCAGCGCAAGCTGGAATCGCTTACAGAGGATCGTCGCGGACTATCGTAACACAAAGTGCATTTCCATCACCCTTCCTGGGAGCGTTTAGCGAGGGAGAGGGTCGCAGCGCCTCCTCACCCTCCGGGTTTTCCCGGCCCCTTTGCCCCCCGGACCCTTCTCGCGATGCTCTTGACACGCACCGTCTCTGTCCCCCCCGGTGTTGGTTTACTGGGAGCGGCGGGGTTTTGGGAGGGCTTTTTACCAGCCTGAGGGACCCGAATCAAAGGAGAAATCCTGTTTGTGATGCTGGTCCCCGAGGCTGCTGTGAAGACAGCGACGTGAAGGAATTCATGCTCGCCCTGGTCAGTAAGTGTGAAGCAGCCTGGAAAATCAGGAAGAATAAGACTTGCTCCCCAAGTCAGTGACGAGATTGGCTCTTGTTTTCGCTCCAGGAAGCAATTTAAGAAGCAGTATATCGAATGGATATCTGTACTTCCTGATACCTCTTCAAATTTTTTTTTAAGAGCGCTTTTTGCTGTTATTGTGACGACGTGCTGCTGTGATTCTCTTTTACAATAGCTGCGTGTTTTTAAGCTCCAGCGTGTCACGTGCTTCTGTGAGGCTGCAGCACTGCAGCTTGAGCACTCGAGTTAGTGAATTTAATTTTGCTGCTGGGGTTTTAATATTCCTCCATCGTGCTCATTCGGTTTGAGGCCGCGGGCTAATTACGGGCGAGTTTAAAGGGCCCGGTCTGTCACACTCCGCAAACAGTTTGAAGTTGGAGAGAATCCATTTGGAAAGATGAGGAGGCTTGGCCGTGGAGCTTGTTGCTTGACTGAGTGTTGCCCAGATGCCTCCACGCCGTGTTTTTAGAAATACGTGTTTTTCTGCATATGCGCGCTCGGGTCGCTGACGAGTGGAGGGGTGAGCACCTGGCACCCGGCTGTCGCTGAGGTTTTCTCAGCTGGCAGGTGACACCGTCTGTGTGACGGGGCGATGCGCTAGTGTCTGCGCCCAAGAGCCGGCCACGCTCGCTCTGCTCTCAGGCCAGGGCTAAGAAAGAAATGGGGAGGAAGGGAGATGTGCGGCTTCCTCGAGGCCAATGGCTCCTTTCTCAGATATCTTCCCTCATTATACACCAGGCCTCTGGTGAGCTCCGGGACGTGCAGATTTCGAAAGGCCGCTGCACTCTTTGCCTTCTCCCCACACAGCAAGGTCTGGTGTCTTACCCACGAGAACCGGGAAGGGAAGCCTGTATCCGAAGACGGAAAGCACCAGGCTGAGCCCCTTTGTTTACGTGCTCTCTACGTCCTCCGCTTTGCTGCCTCTTGCAGAACCGCCCTTTGTTCGGCACCACCTTCCCATTCAGAACGGTGACGCGTCAGCTCCGCGCGATCGCGTGGCTGCTCTTTGCGCCTACGGCTCTGGAGCAGAGCGGTGCTTTTTGGTGATGGCAAAGCCTTTCTTTGGCTTCATTCAACCTTAGTTTGGTCAGAAACGTGTCCAGGACTTTCTCGTTGGTCTTTATTTGAAGAAAAGAGGTGATTTTTTTCTCCCAGGACAGAAGGCAGACCTCTGGGGTGCTGTGTCTGGTCTGGCACGTGCACACAGGCGTTCTTGAGCGCAAGGTAGAGTTCACCGGCGCGTACCTGGAACTTGGGAAGGCGCGTTAGGAGCCAGCCAGCCCGCCCGTCTTCGAGTGGTAGGTTGTCTTAGTGGCACCGTTGCGGGGTTTGGGGCGCGTGTGGTTCCACACCTGTTCCTCCACATCACGCCGCGGCAGCAGCGACCGCTCTTCTCTCCTCTGCCACCGCGCGCTGTAGCCACGTGCCTGTGCCGGGGCCGTTCCCTGCTTCGCTCTAACATGAGATTGTTCCTCTCGGGAGCACTGTGCGTACGCAAAGCTGCTTCTCAAGGAAGACTCTGGGATTGGAAAGGACTTCCCGAAAACTCACGCTAAACTTTAACCGGTCTGTGTTTCCTCTTGCAACCATCCAAACCATTTGCTAATCATAACTTTGTCATTCCAGCTGCAGCAACATGTTGTTTGACTTGGATATTTGTTCGCACTTACAACCGCTTGAGAACTTGATTTTTTTGTAACCTGTCGGTCTCTGTCCCCAGCCGGGGAAGCGAGATGCACTGTCCAGTTTGCACTGTTCTTTGACTAATATCTCTTCCAGCACGTGAACGCAAGTTTGCTTTCAGCAGATTCTCGATTTAGCGTAAAAGCTGACGTAACCTTTTTCATTTCAGGAAGACAGTAAATTGAGACTATTGGTAGATGCCAAGTTGCTATCTCAGGAGTCAATACTCGGTTTTACGACCCCTTCCAAACAAGGACTTTCCCCCCACCTTCACCACCATTTTCCCCTCCACCATTTGCTCGGTTCAAACGAGGCACCGTTTGGCGATCGCTGCCCGAGAGCCCCGCAGAGCCCCGCTCTTGTTCTCCTTTTTTGCCTCGCAGCCTCCCGCAGGGCTGCCGGCAGGAGAGCAAGCGCGAGCCTCTCTGAGCGCGCGTCCGATCCGACCGCTGAGCCAAGAACGGTCTCCGTGGGCAGCGGAGACGGGCTCATGACGGCTCGATAATCTGTTATGCAAATCTCGGGGCTGTTTGTTAAATTGCACAGGGTTTATTTGTTTCGCTTTCACCGTTAAAGCATGTAGACCTTGTACCTGTAAGTACTGTGTATTCCTTGTACGATGCTTGTCTTTGCTGGTGCTTCAGAAATCCAGACCTGGGCTGTGCTCAGCTAAATTAATTGCAAAGGGACGGGCCCTCCTCCTTCCACTGCTGCCTCTGTGCGTGCAGGAGGAGCGCCCGCCCGAGTTCCCCGGGTGGCACGTTAGCGAGGGAAACGCCAATGTGAATTGTCTGTCGTTGCTACAAAACTCAAGCTCCGGGCTGCTTTGCAGGAACGCGCCGTAGGGTGCTGCTCCACGCTCGCCCGTGCAATTTTACTTGTTCAAACATTGCCTGCACCGAACCGAGGGGAGCTGCCACGCGGGAGCCGGGCTCGGCTCTCGTTCCCAGGGTGTCGCAGGGAGCCGCGGCTCCACTGCGAGGAACTCCAGCACGGCGTGTGTGGAGCTGGGTGCAAGGGAAAGGCGTTCCCATGACCGAGTAAGCTGGTCACTGGGACAATGCAAGTAGATAGGATGTAGAACAGCCAGGAAAAAGCAGAGGATGCTGTCAGGAAGAGTCTTCGGATTGGACTTTAAAATTGACCGTGAAGAGACGGAGCATCTCTCCACTGGCAGGGCAACAACCCCCCAGGAGTTTCCCACAACACCTAAGATGCACAGAGTAAGGGCGGCTCCAGGCTAATGACAAAACAAACTCCGACAGATTTTTGGTTGCCAGTGGCTGTTGGTAACCAGCTAGCCCTTGCGGCAGAGGCGCTGGCTGCACCTACCTGCGTTTGCCCCTTCTGGAAAGACGGTTTTTACGGGCTCATGGCTCAGCATGGCCAAGGCACCTCCGCTGCCAGATCGCTTGCCATCTCCTCGCGCTCGGCGTTCGTTCCCTGCCTGCCCTGCGGCAGTGCTGGGCCGGGTGCTGGGGGTCTCCCGGCACCGGACGGAGGAGGAGGAGAGGTGGGAGAGGATCAGGCCCCGGCCCCCAGTGCTTGGGTGGAGGCAATGTTTGAATGCGTAAAAAGGCTGTTCCGAGTGTCGGCTCTTTGTCCTGGTCTTGAGCTTCTGTTTTGGTCCTCGCCAACGAGAGCGTTGGTGTCGGTGTTCTCCCGCATCTCCTGTTCCCCCGACTTTGCAACCACCAGTGAGTGTTCTGGCAAGGTCCTGGAAAAAGCAAAATTTACTGTTTTCCTCAGGCTCATAGCTTTTGAACTGGAGGCATGTCTTCTAAACAGTGCAACTCACTTCAAATGCTTTTTGCCTTTCATTTGATTATTGCTTGTCACGCAATGTTCTTTGAAAGCTTGCTCATATATTATCTGTTCCATTTTTTCCATTTTCCCTTTTTTTGCATGCTGTTCCTCCTGTTTCTTCCCTTCCTCCAATCCTCTGTTCCCGTGTGTAGACACAACGGCGACGACAGAACCGGCAGTTCACGGTTGGTATCACATTCCTGTTTATCTTATTTCTCAGCGCTGCTGAGTGGCAAGACAAGCCTGGGAAGGGGAAGCAAAAAAGGGAAATGCAGTCTTCAAGGGAAAACCGTGGTTCAGGTGGACCGATCTCATAAATATCCGCACGGTTTTTAAGGCTGGAAAGTCTGTCTGGTCTTGTCATTTCTGCTGCGAGCTTCGCAGCCGGTCGTTCCAGTGCCAGGCGAGCGCCGATCCCCCGAGCCCCACGCAACGGGTGGACGTGCGTGAGCGGCGCCGAGGAGACGAGCGGTTCTTTGCTCCTCCCGACCGCTTGGGCGATCACTTCGCGCGTGAAAGGGCCGGCCATCAGAAATAGGAGGTCAGACTGGAGCTTTTAAGAGGCGCTGGAGATCTCAAGCGTTACCAGTCGGCGCGGGGCAGCGCTTAGCATTCTGGGGAGGCTCCGCCGAGGAGGTCAGCAGCCAAGTTTGCATTATTACACTGCAGAAGGAGACTCGGCAAACAAGTAGCGACACTTCCCTATCAGCATAGCAGTCTAGCAAAGTAACCCTTCTCATCTGCTCAAGGCGCTCTGGCTAACAGCTTGACAGCTTCCTTCGCTTCCTACATTTTCAAGGCGAGCCCAAACAGTCCCTTCAGGCTGGGAGCTGAGCATACCGGTTTTTGGCACGAGCTCGCTTTTCAGCTGAAGGCCCCAAAACCTCTGACAGTTTTAGTTAAGGCAGGTCCGCATGTGAGTCTGCAATTTCGGTTCCCTTTAACTCCGATAAATCGACCGTTTCTTTTATCGACAGGGATCTGTAATGCAGAGCAACCTCTTGCTCCTGCCCGCTCCCAGCGAGGCGTCACCGGGGCAGGACCGAGGAAAGAGACAGTTCAGCCGTGATGCCCCGTATCAGGTGGAGGGACGGGCACCTCTGCTCCACAGTCACTTCCCTCCTCGGGTGCATTTTCCTTTGCGGTAGCAGCCTGGCCGAGAGCAGTCGGGAGGGCGGTGGAGGAGAGGGAGCCGGGCTCCGTCCTGGTTCGCTCGCTAGAGAGGCTTTGTGCCGGCGAGTGAGTCGGTGGAGAGGCGTCAGCAGGGCCCCAGTTTGGCCAAAATCCTCAGCCTTTAGCACTAGAACTTGCTGAAGAGGACAGGCAGGTGCACCCAGGTGGAAGAATAGATCCTTTAGCGCAGTTCCCAATGGTTTTCTTAACTTGTACTGGGGAAAGCGGCGCTTTTAGCTCGCGGGATTTTCGCACCTGCCGGCAGGGGGAGGTTTGCCGCTGCGGGACGCCGGCAGCCCATGCGAGGAGCCGCCCCAGCGAAATGAGCTGCCACAGACTTTCCTGCCTTAAAGCCGGCCACTGCGTGCGGAGCTGCCCTGCGCCCGCCCTCGCGCCGAGCTTTTCCCCTGAAGACTCTGGGGTTTCTTTCCAAGCTTGTGTTGCTGGAGTGTGTATGGAGTATACCAGGTGTTTCTGTATGTTGGCCATTTGTTCTTTACCGATGTCCGATGGGAGTGAGCATGTCTGTGAATGACTAGAAATGCATGGGCATGAACTACAGCCAAATGGATTTTCTCCAAAAACGATTTTTAAATGAATTGGGGGAAGAAAAAGTAAAACCAACCAAAAAAAAAAAAAAGGAAAAGAAAAAGAACCAAAAAAAAAAAAAAAAGAGAGAGATTGGTAGCAAAGACAATGAACCATAAGGGTAGAGTGGAACCAGCACAATGCTTCAATCGGGGGAAGGATTTTTGAGTCCCTTAATTTTTTGGAGTGTATCCTAGAGGACTGGGGGGAAAGGAGTCCTGTGTGTGTGTGCATGACAAGCGGTAGCAAGGCCCCGGCCGTTCCTGCTTCCTTCTGGAACGGAGTTGACGGCGGCGGCGATGCATGAGTGACTTAAAGCACGAACGTTGTTAACTCTTTCTGTTGAAAAATGAGAGCTTAACTGTAAATTTTCTGATGCACTTTCTCCTTTCTCTGCACTGTTCATTGCCAGAACTCCAATAACAGCATGGTCATGGCCGGCAGGAAGGCTTGTGCTGCTGCTGCACCGCACTAAGCCGGGCTTACCCAGCCCAAGCCCTCCCTCCCTCCCGCTTTGCCCTCCGCGGTCGGCGTCCGGGCGCTGCCCGCAGGGCTTGGCTTGCAGCTCCCTGCCACTTCCTTCGCAGCCAAAGACAGGCAGCCCTTGGCCGAGCCGGGGGAGCCGCGCCTGTGAGTCGCCCCCCGCTGAATCTGGAAAGAAAGCCCTTTTTCCGGACGCCCTTGCTTTTCTCCTCTCCAGCCCCTCTCCCCCTCGAAACCAACGGGGGAGTTTGCCCTCTCCGGGGCGGGCTGGGCAGCTCGGCTTCGCGGGGCCACCGCCCCCGGAGGAACCCCCAGCTCAGAGCCCCACGCCAGCAGCCATGGCAGTCTCCTGCTACGGCAAATGCCACAATTTCATTTCGCCACTTTTTTCCCCAAATTTTTGGCCCCGCAAGCAAAGAGCTTTCCGAACTCCCGAGTGATTTGGCAAGCCTTGGGCAGCTCCGTCCGTCCGCGTGCTGGGCGGCTCCGAGCTGCTGCTCGGCTCCCCACCGAGGCGGAACGGCCCGTCCTCCGCAGAAGGTAGGGTGAAAAAAAATCTCTTCTGAAGCTGGCAAAGCAGGAAGTCTGGAGTTGAAGGTTAAGTTTACGAAAACGTCCCAATCGAGAATGAAGAGTGACAAGAAAATGCCTTGCCCCGTAACATAGCAGGTAAATTGTTTCGTAAGCTGCAGATTCTTCCCCGAAGGCCCACAGGGATTTTCAAGTACGGCCGTAGCAGAGTTTCGTGCAAGAACATTTAACACTACCGTGTTAAGCTCTCGTGGCTTTTTCCGACAGCTCCCAGGCCCCGAGCGGGAGCTCCCTGTGTCCAAGGGCCTGAGCTCAGCCGTGCCCAAGCGCGGGTCGGCTCGCCGATCGCGCCGGGCAGAAGCCTCGGTACTTTCTGCAGTAGCGTTATCGGGCGGCCCTGCCTGTCCAGCTGCCTTTTTTCCCTTTGGAAAACGGCCTCTTTAGAAGCGCAGCTAACAGTAAATACGTTCCTAAATACATTTCACAGGCCCGGTCCTTGGGGCGAGTGAATAAAACATCACAGAGCCCTGCACGTGTTGCGAGCCCTGCGCAGCGCCACGGAGGACGCGGCACGAAACGGGATCCCTGCCGGGTTATTTATGGCTCGGTACAAAGGAGAAATTGTCTTTTCCTGACGAGTCAGGGGCAGCAGCCTGCGGGTAACCCCCGCGCCCACAGTCGGCACCGGGGCCGGGCTGCAGGATTTTGACCGCGGCAGCCGAGTGAGGAGGTGGCTGTCCTTGGTTTAGCGGGAGTCACGGCAGGCTTTGGGCGCGTTCTGATCAGAAGCGAAAAGAAGGGCCTTTAATAGCTGAGATGAAAGTTTAATGAGAAAAATCAAGAAGTAATTTGCCACGTATTTAAAATGCCTCACAACAGGTTTTAATACCGATCGGTGGCATTTCTAAGTATGCCAGGTGCAGGTAGAAGGTGAATTGTTGCATTGTTAAATTTTCCTTTGAAAAAGGGTTTTTTTTGTCCTTCATAAAAAATGCAATGTTGCCCTTTTCCTTTATGGAGAAAATGTAGTTCCTTTTAAGTGAAAGGGAGGACTCTACAGAAGCAATTTCGGAGAGATAAAAGTTGAATGGCTCCTCTTCCGAGCCCAGGTTTGCATGTCCAAAGCTCCCGTGAGCCGCCCGTAGTTGTACGTAGATGCCGGATTCCCGTCAGAGAGAGGGAAATCCAGGAGCGGCACAAACAGAATCCTTGCCGTTGATCTCCCCCTGAGAAGATAGCTCCGGCTCTCGCTTCTAGGTGATCTGATGTGTTGAAAAAGCAGTCACCGGTAGCGAATGACGGAACGAGCTGAATGTCCGTATTGCTCGCTGCTCCCCGACGGGGGACAGTCCGCACAGCCCCTGGGCTACGGTCACTCTTTTTTGTTTCAAAGCAAGCTGGCCCCTCGAGCAGCATCGAGCTTAGGGTGCCCGAGCCCCGAGTGACCAGCGGTGGCGCGTCTTCATGAGAAATTCTTTTTCTTCTTGGAAAATGCGCTTGCCCTGGCAGCCGGCAGCGAGTTAGGGCAGCCTGGTGCTCTCTCCTGCCTGGGACCCCCCCAGTGTTTTCTCCAGCCCTCAAACAAAATAGAAAATAGCAGCCTCATGGCCGGCATCGGTGCCTTTCACAGGCCTGAGAGCGTGTCTCGCCTAACTGCTTTATCAGCTTTTGAGGATAGATACTTTTTTCCATAAACCCATCAAATTCAGGCAAATTCAGTAAACAGCTTTTGTCCGATTTTTCTGCGGCAGACTTGCAGCCCGCGGTGTGCGCGTACGGGCGCCTGACCGCTTCGAAGTGCGATCCCCGATATTGGCTGATTGATGAACGGCCTGGCTTGTCAACATGACCAAAAAAAGAGACGGAATTCTGTGGAAAATTGGAAACCAATTGAAATTGCTCTGTGTACACAGAGCCGAAATCGGACTGGACTAAATTGCCCCCCGTGCTGACTAAAAGACAGAGTCTGGGGGTCTTTGCATGCTGTTATGAATGAGTGGTTTTGATTCCATGTTTCGTGTGCCAACAGTGTAGACTGAGGAGTGTTTCTGTCTGTAATAAAGGAAATTATTGCAATTCTGTCACACCGGTTGCTCTGCCCCAGCCGGCAGAGGGTGGCAAGTGATTGACGCATTATTTTTCCCCTCCTCTGAGAAATTCACCCTCGGTTCTTTAAGTGTGCTGTTTTTTTGTCACTCGAGAAACGCAGAGAAAAATGAGTTTGTTTTTACTTGTAAGGCTTTACTCAGTTGCCCAATTCGGCAGAGGAGCTGGACTATGGGGATCTCTCAGGTAAGGGCTAGTCCGTAGGTAAACCACTGCTCTGCTGCGCTAGATCCCGGTTCCCCTCGGATTTCTGCATCTTGGCCATGTCGCATTGTATAGTCGCTGTGCTGTAGCCATTCCTCCCGCGCACGCTCTCGCAGCTTGGATGTCCGCTCTTTTCTGTTGGGGTTTTCCCCTGGGTTTTTTTGATTTTGGCACCCATTTCCCTGGCAAACGGGGCGAGAGGCGTGCGCAGCGGCGCGACTCGCCGTTCCGCGTGCCCTCCGGGCTGCTGAGACGATGTTTTTTTGAATTCGGAGACGGGCAGAGCGGAAACTGTACGTTCATAAAACGCTCGGCTCTGCCATGTCGTGCGCAACTGGCGTGCAAAGGCCGCCAAGTCCCGGCTGCGTGGTGGTTTCTCATAATACGAATGTCTGATTGGGGATAAAAAGGAGGCAACTGTTGTAACAGCGGAGGCAAAGCCAAGTAAGTGGTTTGAACCTCTCCTGACCCACGCTGGCCTGGCACTTGCATCACCGCATCCCGATAGTTGGTCCTCGCGGGTCAGCGCTGATCCAGATGACAAAACAAAAGCATCTTCAGCGGATGCAGCCCGTATACCCAAACCAGGGGTTGCGTCAGCGCCACCGACACGACCTGAACCTCTGATCTCCCGCTTTTGCCAGAGTCCTCCGAAGTGTTTTTAGAGAAGCGCCCCATTTTTTTGCCCGCGCCATCCCTGCCGGCTCCTTCCAGCCCCGAGCAGGGACAGGCAGTGCGGCGGCAGCGTCTCTCCATGAAAGCCACTATAGCTACGCTTTGGCCAAGAGGTTAGAAATGATCGATTAATTCGGTGTGTGTGCTAACACCTGAGCGATACTAATAACTATTATTGCAGGCCTGGGCCAGATCTCCTAGGTAAGAAGCACTAGGTGTCTGTTAAATACCGCGGATGGGAAGTAATTTTTTGTTCTGATAAGCTTGTATTACCTTTTTTAATGTGTGTTTTTTAAAGAAAAATACACCTTTTGGTGAACGAAGAGAAGAAGGGGCAGCAGTTCGGCAGAGCTGTTCCTCAGAATGGGTGTCTGTCGGCAGCCCTGCCCTCGCCTCGAGCCCCGCGGTGCCGGCGGCGCAGCCGGCACCTCCTCCTGGACGTAGCGTTGTAGAGCTCGATATTTCTCTGAATCTGGCCCGTGAGTCAAAATTTCCCCAAAGCTTTCCAGAAAGTCGCTGCTGAGGCGAGCGAGCGCCCTTGGTGCTCTCCCAGACACCCATTTCGGAGCAGCCGTGCCAGCTGCTGATTTTTACTCTTCCCCTGAGAATTTCAGAGTTTTGCTGGTGGCTCTCTGGGTTAGTTGCGTGCCCCCAGTGGGTACCGATACCGAGCCGGTGTCGCTAGAGCAAGACCCCCAGGCCGTTCTCTCCTACAAACCAAACGGCCGACCGTCCTGCCCAGTGCCCTGCCCGGGCTCACAGGAACGTGCGATAAGAGCCCGTTTGCGGAGGGGGTCGGCCCCTCTGGGCTGTTGGCCGGGTGGTCCAGGTGAGTGCTGGAGCCGGGCTCTCGCGGGGACGCCGGGGAGCAGGGTCCGGCGTGCCGGACGAGGCGGGGGGACGCGGTGGTCTTTGCTCAGTCTGCTGTTCCTTCCAGGTACCGCTGTCCCGCTAAATGCTTCAACGGAGGCTCTGCCGACCGTGCAATTAAGTAACGCATCCCTTGCCTTCCGCCCAGGTAGCTAGTCTCCAGAGCTGTACTCGCTTTCCCTTGGTCGAGCTGTGTGTGTCCGTGCCGCTGCAAACCTCCTCTCGGCCCCGCGCTCCCCGCGGGTGGGATTCCTGCCGTGCTGGGGTCACCTGTATGCTCGTCTGCGTGCGTACACGCGCACAGACGCCCCCATAGATGCGTAGATACGTGCTGATACAGGCATACATACGCTCCGTAACGCTGGTGCCCTGGTGGAGCACCCCTGTTCCCCAGTCCCCTCGGGCCCGGCGTCTACACCGCGCGTTGACACACCTCTCGTGAAACAGGGAGCGAGCTGGAGGGGCCCGCGTAGCCTGCGCGTCGGGTCTGATTAACTAATCAAAAGCTGATTAGCACCTTTGTTTGAGGGGGATGCTGATGAATCAGTTGCTATCGATCGGGAGCCGGGCTCCCTTTTCCAGCAGAGGGGAGGCTGAAGGAGCAGCCGAGAATCATTGAGCACCTGTTATAGTGATTAAATTTATTAAAACAAAGCGCATTAGTTTTTACGAAGCGATCTCGAAATGGGTCACTGAAGGGGAGCTTATTGATCAAAGAAGGATTAACTCCTCGAATTTCTCTGGCTTAAATTAGACCAAATTCAATTACAGCACAACAAACAGGTTAACGCTGCTCCTTAACAGCCCCTCCATAAATTCAGCAAAGCTTCATTTCACCAAAGAATGGAGCACAGGTTCACGGGGAAGCCCTTAGTGCTCGCTCTGAGCCTCCTGCCCCATAGTGGAGAGGAATCGTTGCCTTGCCGTTTTTTCAGAAGCCCACGAGTGGCTTCGGGCCACGAGGACACGCGTCGTGCCCAGCAGTGACGTGTGGGAGCTGAAGTCACGTCGGTGTGTTGGTTATTTAATAAACTGAACTTTACCAGGAGGAGGAGGGCTAAGTTAGGAATGCCTCCAGGAAGCTGGTTGAGGTTTTCTTTTGCCTGCCTCGATAGAGACGTTGCAGTCGCACCTGGGAGGCCCAGGAGCTGTTGGCGGGGTCGGCGCGTGTGAACAAACGCAGCCCGCGCTGTCCTGCGCCAGCAGCTTGGAGTTACTTTTCACCCAGAAAATTAAGATAAATTTCTGTGGGAGCACGGCGATAAATCCGACTATGCCAAAGTCGGCGTCTGTGCTGCGTTTTCACAAGAAGCTCCGTTGATTTTTCTGGGGCTGGAGCCAGCGGGGCGAGATGCCACCTGACGTAGCGACAGCGCCGGGAGTAGCGGGAGGGGTGTGGGAGCTCCCCGGAGCTCGACAGAGCCCGCTCCTGACAACGCGGTCAGCACCAAAGTTAAAAATAAAGTGGTTTGACCCCGATAGGTGCGAAGCTTTTAGAGCAGGGATAATTGAGATTTAAAACGCTAGCGAGTACAGTCAGCCAGGCCCAGCCTTTCTCTTAATCTGGAGATGCTGCCACTTAGGATAAGAGTGGAAGCTAGAAATACGTAGATGTGTGTGTATATATATATATATTTTAAAGCCTCATTAAAACAGAATTGAGTGGAAGCTTTTTATTGAGGAGTTGGGAGGAGAAGAGTCTCCCATCCCCTAACCCTCGCTGTAAGCGTGTTCGGATGTGGCTCTTCACATCTGCCAGCCTCTCCTCCTCCCGAGGCAGCCCACGGGAAGCTATTTTTAAGCCGTTCCATCTGCAGAAATGTTGGACCGCTGGAGATCCTGAAAACATTCATTTTTTAAAAAGTGTCTCCCCCTGCAAAAAAGCACCCGTAGCCCCGAGGGTGCAGGTTGGGAGGGCGGCTGTTCGCGGGCAGCGCAGATGTGGGCGGCAGCGGGCTCAGCATCGGTTCCCTTAGCGCAGCCGAGGTGGGAACCCGCCAGGAATGTCTGTCTCCTCTGTCTGCGTGCCGGGTCGCGAGTCGCGTGCATTTAAAGGAAAACTTCAGGACTCCCGTGCGGACGGTAGAATCTCTTTTTCGTTGATTGCACGAGCACTTGGTTCGAATAGTTAATTGGCAAAAACTAACTGAAAGCTGCCAAAGTCCCTTCTTGGCCACCACTTGAGATGGCACCACGGGGCTCTCCGCTGCTGCGCGCAGATGAGACGAGCTCGATGCTACGCCCGGTGCAGTCCCGGCATCCCTCCAGCCCAAGGCGCGCTCCCTCGGAGGAGGCGTCACAGCCACAGTTTGAAAGAAAAATGGATTTATTTTTGTCCCATTATTGCACGTGGATCATACCCTGCAGTTTTCCTTTAAGGTGCTTTGGTGCCGGGCAAAGCGCCGCCCCACACCGTTAGGTTCTGCTGACGAAGTAGCTGCCAGTAGCCCCGTAGGTGCCCACCTGCTGTTCCCAACCTGCGGCGACGTCTGCACCTTCCCTCACTCTTCCCTCCCTCCTCCCGCTGCCACCTGCCAGAAGCCCGCGAGCACACGTAATAGGAAAATTCGGACGATTCGATTTAAAGGCCAGCGTGCTCCAATATATATTAACATCTTAATGGGAAAGCTCTGCGTGTATACATTTACCACTCCCTGACAAGAGGGAATTAAATGTCAGAAGGATTTGTAGCATCTATAATTGAATTGGTGCTGAGAAAAGCAAATCGTAAGGAAGAATAACATATTGGGATTAGCAAATAATGTGGCATTTTGTCAGTTCCTGCCATCTCGCCTGTTCCCTCTTCAGTAATAAAGTTGTGATTTCTGTTTTAATCATAGATAGGGAGCAGAAATAGCTTTTGTGAGTCGGAGACGGCATTTTAAAGCAGATCCCGGTTTTTAAGGTCAAGCCTCTCTTTCTTGAAATTTGGGGAGTTATTCCTTGCACTTTTCTTTTTTTTTTTTTTTCATCTCCTAAGAAGTACCGAGGGACAGAAAACGCTGGCGGGGTGCAAAGGGGTTTTCTGGGAGCGGTGTCCGACGTTGGTGGAGCCGGGCTTGGCGCTGGGTGGCTGCGTTGGAGCACACGGAGCCGCAGGGGTGTTGAAGCTGAGGTGGGGCAGAGGTGGTGAGGGAGGAGCACCCGGGGTTTATTTAGGAGTTGGAGTAAAGGCAGCACTGGCAGCACCCTAGCTTCGCTGACTTTGCAGGGGAGTCGGGGTTCCTGGCCTCTCTCTCGAAGGTGCCTCAGTTTCCTTTTCCTGTTTTAAGAAGAAGCTGCACGAGAGACCTAAAAGTTTCTTTTCAATCTGGATTTTTCTTAGAAATCGCAGGCAGTTTATCTTTAGAGAGCAAATCAATGCAGCGGGGAAAAGACGCGAGGCGGATTTTATTTTGATCCGTGTGTTTCGATGCCTCTGGACGCAGCGTTTGAGTTCTAAGACGTCGCTGCGTGCCCGGTCCTGGCCGGCAGCACGGCTGCCCCGGCACTGGGGCCCAGAGCTTCTGGGGGCTGGGAGAGCCGGCTCAGGGACCTGTTTTGGTGGCGGCTCGTGCTGCCGTAAGCAACAAACGCCCCGTGGCACCTCGGGGGACCCAGCCAGGACCAGCCTCCCACAACTTGAACTACGACAACAAAGAGCGAAACGCCTCATGGTGCGAAATCCCGCCGGAGGCGCGTTGTGGAGCTGCGGCTTGGAGTGTTTCTTCCTCTCGGCCGCTTCACGTGGCAACGAGGTGTTGATCCTGCCACGCTGGGCGGCTGCGTCTCCTCCTTAGCACAGCCGAGCGGGACTGAATGCTACGTCTCTAAACCAAATTTTTAGCAAAAGCAGTGGAAGTCATCTTGAGGCCGAGGCGGGGGTGGGTCGCGTCGTCTGTCCTGGTGCAGACGTGCCTGCGCCCCGGCTCCTGCCTCCGGCGCTGGATCCCAGAACGCTCCGAGGGTTCTTTTTGCACGTTGTTTTAATTAAAAGGCGCTTTATGGTGCTCTCTCAGTCACGAGTTATTTACCTGGGCCCCTCGGTCCTTAATCTGAGAGCAGAATTGGAAATATCGATAGAAAGCGCGAGTCCCGGGCTGCTGCTCGAGAGCTTTGTCTCGGGTTTCGGCTCAGAAGAGCGCCATTACCTTCAGCTGTCACGGATCTGTACGCTTGATCGATAAACTTCAAATATTATTAGAGGTGGAGGCTTCAGAGATTTGCTCTGTTCTTTGGAGGGAGACGGAGATAAATCTTTCTTAAAAATTGACTTGCATTTGCACTCTCAGTCTTCCTGGTAGAACGCATTTCTCTTAGGTGTCTGGGCAACTGCATGCGGGACAGATTTATAGGCCGTGTGCTTCTTGTAGTGAAAGATTTAAATGGTAAATCCTTCACATATGACTTCACAAATCATGTAAAGTTAAAAGATTTTTACCGTTTCTGTTGCTGCTGTGCTTAAATTGTAAGGTATGGCCAGTAAATCATTTTAATGGAGGTGTCGCGCTCGACTCAATAAAAAAAAGAGACAATGGTTTAGCTTCCATTCCAAAATGTTAATGTATTAATCAACGGGAGAATAATTGTTTTTTACTACGTTATAAATCTGGGTTGCCATTAGGATTGCAGCGAGGGTTGATGTAGCTGCGTTCTTAAATTAAAATTGTTTACACTGCTATACATTCGTTTTACATGGCCATAGCTCATTCAGGGTTCGTCGCGGAGTCTTTCCTCCGCCACATCCGTCATTCCTCTCCCGGGTGACGGCGTCCTAAGGGAGAGGCGCTTAGAAAAGAAAACTAATTGCACGGTGGGGAGTTAAATAAATAAAGCAGGCGGAGGCACCGTAGGATTGCTGCTCGCGATCTGCTTCTGAAGGGCTTCCGGCAGCTCGGCCTAGGAGATCGGTGTCTCCGGACATCGCGGACGGCACTGAACGGCAGAGGTCGTGCTCGACGACGCAGCCTGGTCGGCTCGTGGCAGGGGGTGGTCGTGAGCGCGTTGGCCGGGTTGGGTGTTGGCTGAGGAGGTTTTTGGGCCCGAGCTGTGGTGTTTTCCACGGGGCACTTGTTGAGGGTGTTCCTCCAGAGCCAAGGAGGAACGTTCCTGTGCTGGACCGCTCCACCCGGCCCCTGGGGAGGTTGAAGTCCAGGGAGCGTTCTAGGGAGATGTCCCAAACCACGTGCCCACCACCACCTCCATCTCTCCTCCTCTCCTCTCCTCTCCCAGCTGTCTTTCCACCTGCGTAGTCGTAGTGCTGCTGCTTCTAGCGGAAAACACCTTGTGAGTTGAGCCGCCAGATCAGTTCGGCTCCGGACAAAGTTCCTCTGCCCGAACTCATCTGCCGAGACCGCTCCGTGCTTCCCCCTTCCCTCTCGAGAGCACGAGGGTGGCTTTTCCGATCCTGAGCGCAGCCGCAGCCAGACCCTTGGGAGCACCTCCTAGTAAGTCCCGACTTCTTATTCTTCTTCTGGTCTCAACAGATTCTCGTGCAGGTGAGGAAGGGGCCATCCGGAGCGTGGACCACGCGGTGGTTGGCGGCGTCGTGGCCGTGGTCGTGTTCGCCATGCTCTGCGTGCTCATCGTTTTAGGGCGATACTTTGCCAGGCATAAAGGTAAGGCGAGGACCGGAGCCGGGAGGGCAGAGGCCGTGGCGCACGTGTCCTTTGGCTCGGGTGTTGAACTCTCTGACGAAACGGGCACCGGGCGGGGGGAGAGGCTGGAGCAGACCCAGAGCAGATCTCATCCCCGGGCCAAACCCATGAGCGCTCCCCCGTGCAGGTGTCTGTACGGAAGGATTCAGCGTTGCCTGGGGTTTGTTTAGGATATGTGGAAAAGCTGGGAGGAAGAGAGGCCGGGTACAACGGCAGCCAAGGCGAAAGATGTTGGGAAGAGAGGAGAAGGGGGGGAGAAAAACAACCTGAAGCAGAGGAGAGGAAAGATTCGACTCCTTTAAGTAAAGCGTATCAAGGAGTCACGCGAGCTCCCGCTTGCCTTGCAGGTACATACTTCACTCACGAAGCCAAAGGAGCAGATGATGCGGCCGACGCAGACACAGCCATCATCAATGCAGAAGGGGGACAAAACAACTCCGAGGAGAAGAAAGAGTACTTCATCTAGAGCAGCCTTGGTTTCTATGAGGTGTCCAACCGTGGACGGTTACTACTGGCCCTATTTAAACGCTACAGAGACAGCGATATCGGAAGTTGCAACCAGCTTGTGTCTTTTTTTTTTAACGAAAAAAAAAAGCGAATGGGTGGAGAGTCGTGAGGCTGGGAGGGTCCGGGATTTGCTGTGTAAAATTATTCCTCGTCAAGTACACTCTGCTGTTCGACACCTCAGTTTGTTTGGGTTTTCTTTTTTTGGCCAAGTCCAGCTTGGATTTAGTTTAGTGAAGTCATTGCAGAAGATTCTGTGCCTTGTTTAATTTCTGTTCGTTGGGGTCGGGGGGAGGCTGGGAAGAAGAGGGGCTTCTGTGCGGTAGTTCCCTTCGGGTTTCTGTGGCTCTTCGTTTCCCCTTTCCTGTCACGTTTCGGCGGCGCCTGCCGGGACCCCGCGGAGGCGGTGGCTTTCTTGGAAGGGGTTTCTTTTTCTCTTCACCGTTTTCCGTTCGGGACTCGAGCTCGCCGGAGGAGAACCAGCGCATTTTAGATTCCGTAGTTTGCAGTTCGGTGTGCCCATCTCCCATTTCCCTCCTGTCGGTAGTCGTGAAGGCTCGGAGAAACAAAGCGGCGAGATCCCCGCAGTGGCTGCCCGCGTGCCAGGTGCTTTCGATGGCGGTGACTAGGAAAGAGGCTGGAGCTCGGCAACGACGCGGCCGTGCCGCAGGACAGCCGTCTCCCCGGGGAGGGACGCCGAGCCCGCCCGGGGACCGCTCCCCGCCGGGCGCAGGAGGGGTTCCCACCCCGGCCCGTCGCCTCCTGACCCCCTCGCCGCGCTGCCGGAAGAGGTTAAGCCCTCCCGGGGCACGGGGGGCCGCGGGCGGCCGGCTCCTGCCGGGCGAGACGCCGGAGAGCAGCCGGACGAGCGCGCTGCCTTTTTTTCTACCCGCTGAGTAACTCGGCGTTAAACCGACGACCGTGCTAACTGACTTTACAAAGCCATAGGTGCAAGGGAGAATCTAGGTAAATTAGGATCGCCAGCGACAGGTAGCGAGCGGACCGCAGCGAGAAGACGGTATTAAAATTGTGTACGCTGAATTTTTTTTGGTGAGTAGCCTTGGGGTTTTTTTTTGAACGCGTTTCCTTGGAAAACGTACGCTGATTTATTTAAGGGAAGCATTAATCTTAGCGTCAGGTTTGGGGTTTTTTTAGGGGTTTCGGGGAGAGCGTTTTCGTGCGTGGTTTTTTTTTGGCTTGTGTTTTTTATTTGTCGGTTTGGGCAGAACCGTCGCGGCGCGGGAGCCCCGTTCTCCGAACGAGCGAGCCCATTGTGCGGCGCGGTTCTCTCCTTCCCCTTGTCAAGAGGAGAAGCTCGCGGAAACACCTTTTTATTTTTTTTTTCCTTTCTTTTTTTTTTTTTTTTTTTTTTTTGCCGAGCGGATTTTGTCGAGCGCAGCTCTGTTCTGAGCCTTCAGCACCATTGCCAAGCCACACCATGGTGAGGAGCAGTCAGCATGTCGGAGTTGGGGGGGTTTGTGGCCGTCCTCGGTCGCGGGATCGGCACCCTGGTTTTGAGCAGCCCATCTTTGTTTTGGAAGTGTACCGTAGTGCAGTGTTACCGATGTAACTTTGACTTACGATGTTGACATGTCTCAGGTTCATGTGTTTTGATTGGTGTTTTCCGTCTCAGGTAGATTGCAAAATTTCGGCCCCACGCATTGGAAAAAAAAAAAAAAAAAAAAAAGAATAAAAACAGGATAAAAAGCAGGAAATTATGAATTTTAGTTGTATATCGGTTTATGTATTTTTTCTTCAGTATACAGTGCACTGTTTGAAATGTATTGTTGAGTATTACTTTGTACAGCTCTAGATCATTAGGATTTTGAAGCGTGAAGAAAGAACAACCTTGTTTAAAGGAGTATTACAAATGAAGGACGCGGAACCGATGATAAACAACCTTGTTCTTTATTCACCCGGCCTTTTTATTTTTTCCCCTTAGGCCAGTTCTGTTTTAAGGTGTCCATGGAAGATGTTACAATGTAAGAAAATACATATCCATCTCTGCCCATCCACATTTTGTATTGGTTCATGTATACCATTTTTACAAAGGAAAAGAAGTACTATAAAAATATCTGTCTTCTTAATAAAAAAAAATTAATGTTACAAAACTCGGGCTCGCTTTGGCACTCCTTATCCCCAGCCATGACGGAGACCGCGGGCCATGACCGATATTCTAACCTCGCCGAGCGCGCAGCCGCCTGCGCGAGACAAGTGTTGACACCCGACCAGGGCAGGTGAGCGGTGAAAGACGCGACCACCTTCAGCCCGGCCCTGCCTCCGGCTCCGCTCGCCGCAGCGCCACGTTTTCTCACCCCACCTTGGAAGCGCTCAGGATTGCCGGGAGGAGCCCGCTGCAGCCCTGCGTGGCCCGAAATCGGGTGACAAGGCAGCTGCGGCACCAGAATTAAAGCATCAATCTTTCATGTTTTGGATGAAGTAGGAGAGAACCGGTTGCTTTCCACTGAGGAGACGCACTGCCGTGATGCCGAGGTGCTGGCCGCCTCCAGGCGCGTCCACGGCGCTCGACTGCCTTTAGTTATGTCAGAAATAGCGTTTTTGCCAAGAGAGAACCCTCGTGAGGGTTCGTCACGAGGCGCCCCGAGTTGCCCTCGCTGTGCATCGCGACACAAAGAGCTGCGTCGCAATTCCTAGCCCCAGGAGCGGCGCTGCTCACGTCGGCACTCCTCCCCGAGGGCTTCGCGCCGGGACAGATGCCGCGGGCTGCCTCGAAACGCAGCCCTGCTGCTGCTCGCTTGCGGGAACTTTCAATAATTCAGGGCACTCAGAGGCGACCTGCCCAAGGCTGTGGCAGAGCCGAGCGTGGCTGCGGCGGGAGCCGGGGAGAGGCTGGGCAGCCCACGGTTACGGCCGCCTCTCGCTTCCAGAGTGAAACCGATAAAAGTGTGATTGAACATTAATAGCCTATTAAGAATCCAGTTGTGAGCACGGCTCGGTGAAGCGCTGCCAGCGCAGCTTTTGTGACAGCAACTCAGCCGCGTGTCGGAGGTTCATGGTTTATTTATGGCCGCGTGTGTCTCGCTCATCCCAGCCCCGAACGGGCCGTTCCTCGTTACCTGCAGCTCTGCCAGCGCCTCTCAGGCTGTTTCCCTCCCACGAGCGCCGAGTGGGGCCTTTGCCAAGGCTTTGGCTGCCCGTCCTCCAGCAGCCCAGCCTTTTTCCCAGTCGCCTCTACGAGACCCCCACTGCCTTTACTCTTGGCAATTGCAGGACCCGTCTGTTTGGGAGAGAAGCCCAAGCAGTGAGTGCTGCTCGCAGGGACCAGAGTTACTTGGCTGCAGCATCTAAAGGTTCTTATTTCCCCCTCCCCTGGGAATGAGGAGATCTGCGTGGACAAGCAGAGCTTAACCCATCCTCTCGGGCGAGTCGGGCGTCTGCCAGATGGATGAAAAGAAACGGTAAATGTCACATCCGGAATCAGTTTCTCGGTGAAGGGCTTTGCGTTACCTTTCCAAGATGCAAAACTGCCGGTGGGGAAAGCTGAAAAGAGTCGCTGGAACAAAGCAGACTCAGTGAGTCTCCTGTCCCCCGCGACCCACTGCAGACATGTCTCCCCTCGGACGTGACCCTGCAGCGGATGAGCCTTTTTCATTAAAAAGACCCGAGGACACTTCTAGGCTTTTATGAAATTGAAGAAAATTATCATTACTTAAAATAAGAACATAGTGTTTGCCCTGAACTTAACACTTTCATGAGTTGTATAAGTCATTTGGCCTTAATGGCACCATTATTTTATTGGGTAATACAAATCTTTATCTTTTTTTTAAACCAAACACAGGGAAGAATTATTTTAACTTAGTAACGAGTCTGCCAGGCTGGCGTTGCTAAAGCCTCAGCTTCCACTGCTTCCACCACGCAAAGTGACCCACGGCAGGTGGGACGCCCCCAAGCCGAGGCACGGCCCCGCGGCTGCCGGCATCGATCCACGATGGCCACTCGCCTCTCATCACCAGCTCCTGACAACGGGCTAATGGCTTTCTCTGGAGATCCAATCCCATCTTCTAGGCGGCGGCTGGCGGCGTGGGATCAGCTCTTCAGAGAGACGTGGGTACATGGTGAGCAGGGTGCTGGGGCTTTACGTGACGCTTGCTCGTAGGGAAGGTCCAAGAAGGGTGATTCTGGGGGCAGGCAAAGCTCTCTGGCCAGCTGCAGGAGCTCCTTGGTAAACTTAAGTTAAACAAACATGCTTTAGTAAACAAACACGCTTTAGTTGTTAAATAAACGCACTTTACTTAAATAAATGCACTTAAGTCAATAAACATTAGATCAACAAAGGACTCCATCTTTTCCCTGCTAGCAAAGGCCAAGGTGTATTAATACCAGTTTTAACCCCCGTATCTCTGCCTCTCGACTCCCTGGGCTCAGGCTCTTACCCTGGCCCGCAGAAGCGTGGCGAGCGACTGACCGAGGGTAGCGCAGGTCCAGGAGGAATACAGAATACAGACAGAATAGGAAAGCAGAGGAGAGATAGAAAGGGACGGGGCAGTTCAGCCTGGATGTGGATGGCAGGCTGTAAGCGGTCCAGGTTTGGGGCACAGAGCCTTCTGCTGCTGCCTCCATCGCAGCAGCGCTGTCCCTCCCCGGGACCCTCGGCGCTGCCTCCTTGCTGCGACAAGCCGGGCGAGCCGTGCCAGCATCACTGCGCCTGCTGGAGTGGGCACATGTAACGAGCGAGCAGGTGGTATGAAGGCTGCCAGGAGCAAAGGGAATATTTGATCACACACCCTCCTCACTCCTCTGTACTCCGCTCTCCAGCCTCCCTCGGGGCTGGCACCTCGCCGCCTCCCGGCTCGGCTCCTGTAGGCACGGTGGCGATGGCGACGGCTCAGCAGCAGCTCCTCAACGTGGCAGCCACATGGGAATTCCGGTCAGATGGAGAGGGTCAGCTCCAGCCCGTGGCTCTCCGTCTGCTTTCCTTCCCCTGCTCCTTCACACCCTTCTCTGTTCCCATCTCCTCTCTGCCGGATCGCTGTGCCCGTGGCCAGTTTGCGTCTTCTGTGCCTGGTCCCTTTGCCTGGCGCCGGGACAAGGGGGCTGCCCAGTGCCCCCCTTGCTGGGGCAAAACCTGCCTCTGACGCCGTCCTCTCTCCGCGGGGCCTGTGTCCCTCACCCGCGCCGTGCCCTGGGCATCCGCCTTTTGCAGCTCTTCCACCCATCTCAGGCTGGACCCTGGTGTCAGCGCTTTCTCCTAGAGCCCTTTCAACAAGTCTGGCGGAGCCACAAGTCAAGTGTGAAACTTCACACCGTCTGGGATGATTGGTTTTTTTTCTCCTCCCCCTCCCCAGCACTGGCAAAAAGCCTTTTACAAGAGGAGCGAGCTGCTGCCTGGGCACAGCACCCCAGGAATCTCCTGCACCCCCACCGCAGTGACCCGCTCCCGGCCGGGGGGACGCAGTGCCCGGAGCATCGCGCCGACGGTGACGAGGACGTGCCGAGGAGCCCGGCTCCTTCCCTGGCCGCTCCCTGCCCGCAATCAGCCCGATTACATCTGGGTAATTTTCCCCTCTTTGGCTAATGCCGCTGCTGAGCGGGAACAAGGAGAATGGCAGTGTTTTTCTGTGACTAAGAAAAGGTGTACGTGGCCTTGATTGCAAATGAAAAATTAAGGCCCCGTGTCTTGCATTCATTCCTCCTTGATTACACACGGGTACGTAAACAAATCTTCACCCTGTGCCTGAGGGGTGTCAATGATCCACCTTTCCTTTCGCTCGCCTCTCCTCCAGCAGATCTATAACACATTTAATCTTCACCAGTCACTCTCCTCAGTTTTTAAACGTCTAATTTGCTGCCGAGCGCAGCTCCAATTCTCTCTGTGCCGCTGATTTAGCTCTCTGGCTCACGTTTGCCCGGCTGCCTGTCCGCTCGGGTGGCGAGCCGGGGCGCCCCCAACACTTTGGGGAGTGGGGTGGGAGAGGGGCAGGGGCTCCCGGCACCCCTGCCCACCCAGCACCTCTGTGACACTGAGCAGGCTGTTCGCCCCCAAGGTGTGACAGAACCCCCCAGGTTTGCCCACGTGTGTTTGGCTGCACCCCCCAGGGAGCGTACCCTGATGTTTTTGGAGAGTTCAGATTCAGGGCTGTGGCCAGCAGGTGTTCCCAATCTTACCCAGCGTGCCCCCACCCTCCCGCCAGTCCCTCCCCTCACACCTGAGGGTATTTGGGGCCCAGCCCAGCCCTGCCAGTGCCTGGCAGGGACGTTCAGGGGTGCGGGACCAGCTCTGCAGGTAAGGGGAGTTTCGGGGGGTGTTGGGGGTCTGTGGAGCTGGGGGGAGGGCTCCACCAGGAGTGCCTTTCACCGGGGCAGTTTGGATTTTGCCTTTTGTGTTTGTGTGTGGATGCGTCGCAGCGGGAGGGGCGGTGGGGCTGTGGGGCTGTGTGGCTCCCCTGCGTGCACCTCTAAAATAAACCCGGGACCGAGCTCACTGGGAAAACCAGAGAGGGGCAGGAGGAGAATGAAAGCTGCGATAGCCCAGCAGTTCCCGAGCTCAGCAGCTGCTTTCTGGAGCGCTTCAACAGGTGGTCGGGTGCTGGTGGGGAGAGAAGGAGAAGCAGGAAGGGGTGAGGGTGCTTGAGGCTTTGTGTGGTCACTGCAAACCCCCTGAGTTTTCACCGGCGGGACCAGCCACTTTCCCTGCTGGGGCTGGTGGGGTCGAAAGCAGAGCAGGCAAAGCGTGCCTGTCCCGTGTCCCGCGGCTCTGGAGGAGTTGTCGCTCCCCACGCCGCAGCAGGAAATGTATTTGCACCGCAGACCTCAGCCCGTGTGTGCCAGGTGTCGGTGTTTGTGCAGGGGGCTCTGCGGGGGAGACCGTCTCCTGCTGCACCAGATGAGAACGCTTGGCTGCTTCCCTTCGGCTCTTTCAGCTGGCGGTGTTGTCTCTGGAGCACCTGGTTCCCCCCACCCCGGGCTGCTGCCCCCGGCAGCCCCAGCTCCGGGCAGACTGGAGCAGGACAAAGCCCGGCCCCTAAAGCAGGAGCCTGCCCTGGAGCTAAGCAAAGGCTATTTAGTGCGGGTTTTTTGTTGTATGTCCTGTGCGGGCTGCTTCTTGTGTCTGTGTGTATATCTGTGCTGGTTGGTTTTTTTTTTTTAAATACTCTGTTGAGGTCTGAGGCTTTTCCTTCCGCTGGTTGTTATCTAGTCATGACTCCTACAATATTTAATCTTTATCAGAAACTGTAAGCCTTGTATTTATTTTATGGGTCAGTTGTTTATCCTTTTCCCTTGATGCTCTCGCTGGCAGTAGATAGTGTGGAGAGGGGGAGAGAAAAGAAAAGGGGAGGGGGAAGAAAAGGAAGCCCTGCTTGTTTCTGCCCGTCAACATTTGTCCAAGTGACAGGCAAACAAATCGGAGCTCTGAAGGCTAATAACAGGCAGATAAATCTGGCAGAGAGTAAACGGTTGCATGAAAGGCATGTTGGAAATTTCCATCCGCGGGCAGAGTGTCTGGGGAGGACGGGGAGATTGCAATCCGAGGCTGGGGCCAGGCAGAACCTCCTTTCTCTGCTGAACCCCACTTCTCCCGGGGAGGGGCTCGGGAACATGCGGCGTTATCGCGGCAGCCGCTCCGAGCCCGGCGCCGGGTCCTGCGCAGGCGGGAGGCCGCAGCTGGCACGCTCGGTATCTGACCAAAAGGCGGAACGCCCGCTGCTCTCCTTGTCCTCTTTGCTATCTAGAAAGTCTTCGCTTGCAACCGAGATGAATAAAAGATTAGCGTTACGGGGGAGAGGCAGCGCGGAAGGTAAAGGTGATCTGCTGAATTTACCGTGTGCGCTGCAGAGACGTAAATCAGGAGGAGATATGGGCGACATAGGCAGTCCAAACCTGCTGTAAAGATGCCCCTCTTGGGGCGCAGAGGAGGGATGAGGTGGAGGAGGGCCCTTCTGAGGGTTCCTGCCTTCTCCAGGGTGGGAGAAGGGACGACAGTGTGCAAGAGAAGGAAGACCTGGGAGCCGCTGCCCGAGCGGGGACTTGGAAAGAACAAGGATGTGTTGTCTGGGGATCTAGAAGTGCCTACCGGTTTGTAAGATCCTGCGTGGTTGAAAGGCAAGGAGTATTTCATGTCTAAAGCACTATCTGAAGCACGGGCAGGGAAAGACTCTCTTCTTCTTTTTCACCTCCCTCGTCCCTCTCTGGTTTGGGGTATTTTTTATTATTTTTATTTCCTAAGTCAAGAAAATCCGTAAAAACATTTATCAGAAATCTGTATAAACTGGCTAAGCGCTGCGAAGAGCTAATCTGTGCAGAGCTCATGTGAGCACACAAAGTCACCGCAGACTTGCCACGGGCACTCCCGATAAGGGTTTATCGTAGGGAATTCAGGTGAAACATGGACTGCCTCTGGAAAGCGGGATGCAAATGCCTTGTTTTGCAACGGGTGTGCCTCGGGGGGCTGTCCTGGCGTCTGGGAAGGGAAGAGCAGGGCTCCCTGCCAAGGTCACAGGCGGCAGTGCCTGGGGAGCGGGATTGTGTCTTGGTGGCCAAGTTTCCTACAGACCTGTTGTGCTTCTCTGTCTCTTGAAAGTAGTCGTGCTTCCGTATCTCTGCTGAAACATGTTGCTGAGCATCCCCACTAACAGCCAGCGCAGTCACCAGCCCCTTTCCTTCAGCCACCAGCTCCTGGCTCCCTGGTTTTGACAGGGATCTACTTGTAAGATCGCTCCGATCATCTGCCGTTAGGAGCCTTTGAGGAGCCTCTGGACAATTTTGTGTTTGGCTCAAAAAGTAAATGGCTAGACTTGGCTGGCAAGGACCTTGTTATGGAGGAGAAATCTCTTGCTCCCCCATCAATTAATCTTGGGCTGTGGGTGGCAGGAACTTGTGTATCAGTGGGAAGCTGGGCAGCTTGTAAAACGGCAAGAAAGAAAAAGAAGTGACCAGGTGGGGGACAGAGGAAGAGTTGTGCTGGTGGGTCCAAACCCCTTTCCCCACAGTAACTCAGTCCTCATCGTTCCCGTGTTCTCCCATGGTTCCTGCACGCCCGGAGTGCAGCACGGGGTGATGTGGGGCTGCAGTTTCCATGTCGATTTGGACTCTGTGTCGATGCTAACGTAGCTGGTGCGGGTGGCTCTGTGCTGCTGCGGGAGATCTGGAGGTAGCTCCGCTGCACCATTTGCAACGTAGTTCTTTCTTCTGCTCCTCCTCCTAACGCATGAGCATCCTCGCTCCTCGAGGGTGGAGAGCTTGTTTGTCTGCTTTGTTCCCTCCCTTTCACTGGGGAGGGTGAAGTGCTCAGTTCTGTCAGCTGTCACCCTTCCCTGTCTTTGCGCTTGACCTGTGTAGAGAGGTGGGCAGCGCCTTGGAAACACGGCAGGTTGGAGGCTGGCGCTCCGCAGGCTGTTGTGCCCTGATCGCTGTCGCTCACAGGAGCTGGAGTCGGGGTTGACGGTGCCAGGTAGTGGCATCTCCTCCACCAGGCTTTGAAGGCTCCTGCAGCTCTCCTTGCACCTCGAGTCCTCATCGTCAACACAAGAGCGGGCTGGCCCTGCGCGCTTCAGCTCCTGTTAGGAGAGCTGGGGTGGGGTAGCGTGAGCTGGAATAGCTGTCTCCAGACAACATGGGACTGTTAGCCCGGATACGGCAGAGAAGCCACATTTTAAAACCTCATTTAAGCCAACACAATGAGAGGGCTCTTGGGTAGAAAGAGAATTAATTAATCTCATTCCTACATAGGTACTTTTAATTAAATGTAAGTGCGTGGTCTTTTTTTTGAAAAAGTGCATGGAAAAGAACCGGTGCCTTTGTATGAGTTTGCCCAGCGGGAGGAGGATGGGGCGAGTGAGGTTTGTCTGTTTTGGATTGTTTTCAAGAGGAGCGTGCATCTGCATCGGAGCGGGTGAGATCGGGTTTGCGAGAGCGGGTGCTGGACTTCTCCTTCTTTTCACCTCTCTCCGTGCTGCCGGCTGCAAATGCAGCCGGTCACCTGAAAACTCTGCCAAAAGCCCTTTTTTGGCCACTTAGAGTTCAGGTAGTTGGTACGTGAAACACTGGAGGAAAGCAGGACTAAGCAGTCTGCTTTACTGGAGTCACCGAAACTCAATTTTTTCCCCACATGCCCCATCCCCAGAGCTCCCAGCTTCTCGAGAGCAGCCTGCATCCTTGGGGCAGCAATATCAAGGAAGGCAAAACTTCACCTCCTGCTTATTGCTGAGCTCCCTGAAGAAGTTAGCGATGATTCCCTGACTCCTGGAAACTCGAAACGCCAGCAGGTGATAGATAGGCACAATTACATATTTACGAAGTGTTGGGTTTTGGCAGGCACAGGGAATTCAGCCCAATATTACTCCATTTTCCCCAGCCCTTGCTTAAAATAGGGGAAGATAAACAAGGAAGGGGAGCTCTGTTTGCTCGTTGGCGAGAGCACGTTTCCCCGCAGCTCTCACCGGGGGAAGTAGCTCTTATCAAATACAGTTGGTGTGTTTGTCCCACTTAGATTTAACAGGGGGTAAAAAATAAGGATGGAAAAGCTGCTGCAATTTGCTAGGCTGAACGCGGCCTTACTCCAACAGCAGGCTCAGCTCTTGAGTGTGAGATAAAGCCAGAGGGTCTCGGCACGGATGGATCTTCGGAAGGGGCTGGCTTTGGGGCGCACTCCTGCTTTCCTGCTGCTTTCTGCCCTTCCCTGCATCCCGACTTGCTCTCCCGGTGGTGATTCCTTGCCCTCCATAGCTTGTCTCCGCTCACCCATGAAACCTGCTTGGCATCGGGGAGCACCGTCAGCCGTGGAGAGCTGACGGGATCGGGGTGACTTGACATATCCTTGTGTGGCTGATGAGGCTGACAGGGAGCGCGGTGACACCGGGGCTCTGCGTGGCTGGAGCCTTTCTGACCGCTAGCAGGGAGGGCGATGGGATTGCTTTTGGACACGGGAAGCTGTGGGACCCCTGGATGTACCGGCATCTGCCAAAGCCGCCCCTGGCGAGCTCTCGCGGAAGCAGATGCCGCCGTTTGAACACGGGCGTGCTGCTCCACCTTCCAAAAGAGTAATTTAATTTTCCCAACCAGAATGCTCTGGTTTGTGGACATATGGGTTCCCACCAATGGGCATCGCGACCCCAGCAGGATTGCTCTGCTTTCTGAGGGTGGGGTGTGTTTTACAAAGTGTTTGTGCTGGCTGCCTCCAGTTTTGGAGCCTGCGACAGCTTCTGCTGCGCTGTCGCTGTTTCCCGGCTGGATGATGGAACCTCTGTCAGGAGAACGGAGATCAGCAAAAACTGCATCTCCGCAGATTTACTGAATACTTGCATGAGCTTCACGGCTCATCTGAATATTCGATAGTAACATATGGCGCCCACTCAGAACATGGGAGTCGCGTTTAGATGTTACGGTGATAGAAATGGTGCAGAAACGCGAGTGCTGCGAAGCAGGATGCTGCGGTTGTGTTCAAAAACCTGCCTTATCTGTTGTCACTCGAACTCGGGAGCCCATCAAGCGGTGCCGAGGACTGTATTTCCTAACCTAAAAGCTGCTTATGGCATACTCCATCTTTTCTGAGAGTGCGGCATTATTGCCTGCTCTGATTTCAGCGGTGAAATGGGCTTGTTTATTATGTCGAGCTGCTGGAATAAATCTGCCCCTCGGAAGAGGCGATGCTCGCCCGGCGTGATGTGAAGCGACTGCGTCAGGAGACATTTGCCTTTGTCTGGTCGGTGGAGAGCAGCCCGGGCCTTTGGAGAGCTCTTAACACGCGTGACCCCTGCGGCCTCGCCTGCCTCGAGCGAGCCGAGTTCCGGGCTCACTCCGTACGATTCCCCATCCCTCGCAGCGGCACTTTGTGCTGGGGAAAGTGGCTGCTGGGCCCTGCCTGTGGGCGAACAGGGATGTCGAATGATTCTTCGTTGTTGCTCGTTTGGGCGTTGGGTTTTTTCCCTTTTTCTGCATCTTTCATTTCCGGCATTTGTTGTGCCAACCGCTGAGCTCGAGGAACGCGTTCGGCTTTTCCCCAGGACTGAAAGTAGTGTTGCTTTATTATGCTGTCATGTTTTGGTGAAAGGTGGGAACGCGGGGCTCCGCGGTCGCCCCTCGGAGTGACAGGATGCTAATGAATTGAGAAATGGCTGCGGACTCTGCTGCCCGCATCACATCTTCATTAGCAGCCTTCTCCCGGAGACCGCTGTGATTAACGTTGTCACCACAAACAGGGAACGAATGAATAATAATCGCCCGTCTGTTGGGAAGCGGTGCCCGCGCTTCGGCAGCGATCGCACCTCTCACTCGGCGCCAGAGCAGGGACCCTGTGGAGAACTTCCAGCCGGAGGTGAGATCCTTCCAGGTTGCCTTTATTAGTGTTTATTAACCAGCTGCTGGCTCGCTCACGATGGCTGGAATGTCCTTTCTAGTTTGGCTTAGAGCAATGGTGAAGTCGTGCCTGCTGTGCTGGAAAAAACTCTGTTAGGAACTTGGAGCTTCTTCCGTCCAGTGAGCAGTCTCGTAACGCATCTGCGTCACCCCAGACACGTGATTGAGCTGAGCTGCCCTGAGTTGAACCACCTGGGCTTGTAGGAAGGTTGTCTCAAAGGTGTGGATCTGTTGGAGACTCCCTCCTGTCCATATGAAGGGAAAAAGCCCATCACACTGGGATTGCTGGTGAGAGGGCAGTCCTCGCACCAGCTCCCCAGCACCGCCACAGCCAAAATAAATCTGCTGTGATGGATGCGCAAGGGGCAGCTCGAGCATTGGGTCCTTCCGACACGTAGCGCTCACCCTGCCGCCTCCACAGTGAGCTCTGGGTTCAGCGCAGGAACCGACAAGGAGTCTCCTGCTTTCACAAGGAGCTTTTCACAAGCTGGCTGAGCCAAAGCTCCGATTTGCTTAGACAGGTGCCGCGCCGCACACGTGGGGAGCGCTTTGAGCGGCGAGGGGGACGGAGTCGTGCCTGACGTGCCCACGCCTGCCGCTTTGAAGCGCACTGAGTCTTGAAGAATCCCGATGCACGAAGGAGGCTGAAGTTGCATAAACGCCAGAAACTCGGGGAGGTCAAAAGAATAAATTAGTACAATTTTTAGGGGTTTGTGGGTTGTTTATCTACCCTGCTTTCAAGTCAATCTAATCAAATGCAGATTTGGCACAATCACAGCTCATGCTAACCTTCACCTGGAGGGTATTAATATGCATGACACTCGTTAAGTGTTTGTTTAATTTTTATTTATGGGAACTTGAATTTGCCAAGCGTAGCCGAGCTGGGTGCGGGAGCGTGTGTGAAAAGTGCTGGGACAGTCTGGCTTGAATCTCAGGAAGCCCTTCCTCATGGAGAGGGTTGTCAGATATTGGGATACGCTGCCCAGGGAGGAGGTGGAGTCACCATCCCTGGAGGGGTTTAAGGAGAGGCTGGATGTGGCACTTAGTGCCCTGGTCTGGCCGTTGTGATGCTGTTGAGTCATGGGCTAGACTTGGTGATCTCAGAGGTCTTTTCCAGCCTCAACAATTCTGTGATTCTGTGAAGCAGCAAGCAGCTCGCTTGTGAGGGTCTGGCCCGGGGGAGGCTCGCTCCGGGGTGCGTGTCCAGCCTTCGCTTTGGTTGCGGTGGCGGATCCTCCCCCGAACTGAAAAACATACGAGGAAGGAGAATCTCAAATTCACTCTGGTCAAGAAATCTCGTTCTTGATGTGTTCTGCTCTGCTGATGAGGGGTTCTCTTCCTGTAATGGATCCCCTCTCCTCCTTACCTTTGCACCGAGTCTATGAAAAGTAATTTATTGTGACCTCTAGTCGGTAGGTGTGATTGAAAACAATGGGCTTGACTGTTTTTTCCAGCAACCTGGGCACATTTTGGCACTTGATCCTTGTCTCGAACTCGATGGCGGAGTCACTCTTTGCTGGGTTTTTGTTTGCTTGGGTGGGGGGTCCTGCTTGTGCCAGAACCTGGCACCTCGAGCCTCACCCAACAGCAGCTGATGGCAACGCTGCGGAGAGCAGCCGGCTCCTGAAACACGTCCACCGAGCTGTCTCCTGGAAACCCTGAATGCATTCGTAATACCAGTATTTATGGAGCTGAATTAAAAAAAGAAAAGGGAAAAAAAAAGCCCTAACCTTGGGGAGGGGGGAGCTCAGGGAAGGGAGAAAGGTTGCGGTGATTAAAGCAAGCTCTGTTCGTTTGAGCGATATTAAATACGACGGGCATAATGACGACTGTGAGATCTGATAGAATAGAGAGAAGGCTGAAAATAAAGGGCTTGTATTTTTCCCTGATGTAACATAATGGTCACATTTTTCTTTCACAATGGTTTTTCTGAGATAAAGAACAAATTATACTGATTTGATTGCTACTTAGAAATACTTAAAATTGAAAAAGACAGCAGGTGGGCATGGTTAGGAAGGATGGTTATTTTAGCATAACAGATGCATGCATAAAGCGTTGCCGAGCCAATTTTTTTTAATCGCGAGACCCCCAAAATAATTCTGTGTGAGCTGGGGAGGCGAGGAGGAGTGCGGGGGGACGGAGGAGGGTAGCTCCTCCGCCAGCGGTGCCGCTTGTGGCGTGAGCCGCGGGAACGGACCCAGGGACATCCTGGTGGGAGAGGGATGTGAGTGAGGGCTCTGCGCTTGGGACGATTTGCCGTCATGGCACTTGGTGATTTAACTGAGCCGGGATGTGGCACAGCCCAGCCTCCTGAGCCACAGCTCTGCCTGGGTGCTCTCTGGCGTGGAGGTACACCATCATTTTTAGTTGTTCCCACAATTCAGAATAGCTTGTGTCCTCAGATTTACACAGCGCTCGTGAATACGCCTCGGAAATTTCTTAGTAAACCGTATTTACTTAATAAAAGCACCGTATATAAAGCAGACCCATCACTTGGAGAGTCAATGAATTAACATTTAATTACTGGAAATTACTGTCGGTGACTGGCCATCGCTCAGATTTGCTCCCAGGATTGGCGCGCTCGTTTCCAGCTCCAGATAAATGATTTTGGGGCCGAGGGTGCAGGTGGCTCAGTGGGAGTGCTCCTGTCCCAAGGAGCTTCCCAGCACCACCGGGAGGGTGAAACGAGTGCCCCAGTGGAGCCCAACAACGGCAGCCACCATCGGAGCCACAGTGCGAGCAGCCGCTTGCAGATAACAAAAGACAGCTGCGATTTTCCTGCCCCCCAAGGAGGGTCTCTTACAGCGCAGCAAGCCCCAGGCGCCTGGAGAGCTGCCGAGCAGCCAGGCCAGGCTGCTCCGTGCCGACTGGGATCCTCACTTATGCTGCAAAACCATTTGGGGGATTTGCACGGACAATCCAGAGACGCGGCGGAGCTGGCTCAGCCCCACCGACGGGCTGCGGGGTTCGGGTGGTGCGTTCGGCCAGGGCAGGGCTAGTGGAGCACCCTGGGAACGCAGCGATGGAGCCGTCAGGTGTCCCAGCCCCAAGTGGGGTGACAGTGAGCCGCAGCAGCGGGGATGGCGGCCACCGGCACGGGGGGAACCCTGTAAGGTCTGTGGGGAGTTGGTTTATTTAAAGGACTCTGCTCAGGGCTTGCCGTGCTGGTGTTGCTTTCAGTCTGTCAGGACGAATTCTCTGCTTCGTTACATTTCGTATTTTAAAATTAAAGAAAGGTTCAGACCTGGATGTCTGCTTTCAGCACTTTCCAAAGACAACTCCCATCCTTCATTTTGATGGTCCCATGAACAGCGCGAGACAAAAAGCTGAGATAGGAGCAGAACTGTTAAATCCGAACTCTTGTTTCTATAAAATCTCAAGGAAGTTTCATTTAGTGATAAAGTATGCTTTATGTTTGTTTTCTAATGGTGTTTTCAAAACATCTCGTATCTCTCGGGGAAGTAAATCAGATTCCGATCTCCTCGTTGCCAGGAGCCCCTCAGCCCAGCCTGCCCTGCCTGAGCCGTCGCCCTGCCGCGAGGCTAATCAGCTGGCGAGCCCTGCTAATTATTTCTGTTCGTTGCCACGTGCCCGGAGACGGAAGCCGCCCATGCGAGGTGCAGATGTGTCAGCCGGCGCGCTGGCCGTGCGGCCCCCGGCCGGGGAAGGTGGGGGTCTGGCGGGTCAGAGCAGGGAGCAACGTTCCAGCCGGCATCGTGGGCACCCGGCCCCGGGGCAGCAGACTCCTGGCACAAGCAGCGCCTGCTGGATTTCGCATCTGTGCCTCTCTCTCTTCTTCCCTTTTCTCTTTCTCTTTTCCTAATCCCGCCTGTCCCGTCAGATCCACTGGGGCCTCCTGTGAAAGCACGGATTTGTCTGGCTTTTGTGTTTAATCCCAAGTCTGTCGGGCTGCGTTAAACGTGATGGCGCCTGACAGGTCTGGCGTTAAGCAAACACGCGCTGACCAGAGGCTTTGCTGGGAATCGGCCGGAGGCCTGATCCTCAGGTAATGGCCTTTCCCGAAAGCCAGGAAGGTCCTGGGGAAAGCAGGAGGAGGATCGCTTGGAGCAGACCCAGCGCGGTGGCTCTTCATCCCAAGGATGCTCTGGGTTTCACGGCTGCCGCTTTCTACCTTTTTCTCCTCAAATTAGCAAGAAGGGCCAGGATGCATCTGCTCCTCTCTGCCTGCCACCCGCAGTTCCTGCTTGGGTACAGACGATCGGTGTCGGTGCGTACGGCAAAACCTTGTTTTGCTGTACTGGGGACTGGGCAGGGCTGGAGCCTCGCCTCCTCCCAGGCTGCTGAGAGAATTCACAAGCGAGCTCAGAGATGAAGACGTATCTTCTCCCATGCACAGCTGAACCAGACTTTTTTTGGAAATTCAAGTAATTCATTGTGCATCTCCAGACAAATATGTGCTTGTGCATTGTTATTAATACAGTCTCTGTTTTTAATTTGCTTTTTTTCTTTCTGCAGCTAGTTAGCTGTCAGATAAAGAGTTATCTACTGCTCCATGTGCCTCAAGTAGCTGTTTAGATGGGAAGCGATGGGGAGAGGAGACAGAGGGTGTTTCCAGGTTGGTCAGAATGAAGTCAAGTACTACGAGGGTGATGCAGGGCAGGAGGGGGTGAAGGTCTGGGTCTGGGTTTGCGAGAAGTCGGGTGCTGAGCTGCTGCAGGAGCCACTGCCTGCCCCTCACCAAGGTCTTCGTAAGGGCCAGAGGTGGAGGCCTGAGGCTGTTAAGGAGGTTTCTGGTTTCTCCTGGCAAACGCACTTGCTCGGCCGAGCCCTGGCAAAGAATCGAACGCGTGCCCTGTTTGTTTTCTCCGCCGCGCTTTGGTTTATGTGGGGCTCATAAATGAATGAGTAGCTGCTGCGAGATACAAGTGGGTGCGTGCGAGATGATTATAAGCACATTAGCAGAATGAATTATGTATACAGTTATAAGAAATTATCGATCTGTTGGGTCCTAATCATGCAATTACTCACCAAATGATCTATTTCGCAGGGGTTAACCCTTTGCAACCTGCTACAGAGGGATCCCGTGCGTAAATCACGGCAAGTCGAGGTAAATGGTTTCTGCAGGCGTCGTGCTCGCTGTCTGGGGGGTCGTGATAACCGTGGTGAGAGCATGCGGTTCCTGCAGGCACCCAAATGCCAGCAGGGCAATAATTAGTGTCTACAAGGTGACAAGTTCTCCTGACTTGCACGAATAGTTCTTCGGGTGCTGGGCTGGGGCTGGCGATGGAGCTGGCACGGTGTGGGCGCCCTGCCCTGGCCCGTGGCTCCGTGCCGAGCTCGCCGATGGAAACGGCTCTGGAGCCAGCCTCTGGGGACCCCGCAAGGTTTCTGTTGCTTTCGGCAGAATAATGCAATTCCTCATATTTTATGAACCGTAATAACCACCAGTCTCCAGCCGCTAATGTTTCCCCATCCAGATTTTTTTCCGACTTTCCAATTATTTCAACTCCCCGTAGGATCCTGACAGAAAAATCCATTTTCGGATGGTTTGCTCGGAGTTGAGTTTTGCTTGACGAGGAAGGGACTGCCCATGGCCACAGCCTCCCTGCCCTCGTGCCCACCTTGGGTCGTGTCAAAAGTTACAGAAACCATCGGAGAGATTTGCTCTCCATAAAAAAAATGTGTGACTGTTACACCAAGTTGTTGCATTTTTCTGTCTTTTGCTTTAATGGGTGATAAAACTGATTGACTCTCCAGCTTTAGATGACTCCACAGAATATTAGTTGGGGCGGGATTGATTTTTTTTCCCCCCGCACACACTTTTTTTTTTATGCAGCAGGCACCTGACGACTTGAAGTTACGAACTTTGAGTTAAATTATGAACCTTTTAGTTTTGCATTACGAGGAGTATCTGAAACCTGATTTGCTACATCAAACCACATTAGTTGTGTTATGTTATTTTCCAAAAACACATTTCGGAGAAATAACTCCGATCTGTGTTGCATTTTATAGAGCAAAATAATTGAATGGCGGCTGTTTGTAATTTTAGCAATCTCTTAACCTTAATCATATTTAATGGCTTTTCTCTTCAGGCTAACAGGAGAGAAAAAAACATATTTCAGCTCCATTATATAACCGTGCTACAGTAATGCACTCCCGGCTCTGGCAGGGACTGTAAATTCCTGCTTTCTGAATTGTTGGTTCAGGACAATCATTCAGCGGGGAATTACTTTCTCATCTACGAAATAAATGAGATGTTAAACTAGTTTTCTGCTTCCTGCGGTAGGAAGGCGGCAGCGTGCAGACCCGCGGAAGGTGACGGCAAGTGCCCAGCCCGACGGCGGGGAGCGAGGAGGGGGACCGGGGCAAGGAGATAAACCAGGGGAAATCCAAGCAGGCAGAACAAGAGGTTTTCCGTCAGGGAAGATCCAAGCCCGTTGGGATGGAGTTGCTGGGCCAGCGTGTCTGGGAGAGGCTTCTTGAAATGCCGGGAGAGGACAGAGACTTTAGGGTGTTACCTGTCGGAGCGATGAAGGCCGTTGTTTTGGGGCGCTTTGTGTGGTTTTTTTATGCAGCCGACTGAGCCAGAAATGCTTCTGTGGTGTCACTAATTGTGGTTCTGATTGATGATTGAAACGTGTTTTGGGGATGAGTGTCCGGAAGGTGGCTGCCCGCTCGTTTGGAGGCACTTTCTGTCCGGGCAGGGCACATGCGAGTGGGGAAGCTCCCAGGCTTGGCAGCGCGGCCGCTTTTTGCACAGGTGATGCAGGGAAATGCCCGCGGACTTGCCCAGGGGTACCCTCGGCTGCTGGTTCAGGGGATGAGTGTGTCTGGCGTGCAGGGATCTCTTGGGTGTCTGTTAGGAAAGAAAAAACCAGCCAAAGTCCCACCTCTCCTGTGGGAAAGTATGTGGCTGTCACTTTGGAGCCTGGCTGAGCTGGAAAAGGAATGAACTCGATAGCTGGTGCCCTCGCCCTTTCTTGCACCCTAATTACTCCTGTTCTGTGGGTAGTTCTGCTGAGAATTCCCGTGCTGCCAGGAGGAATAAACAACCGCTCCGCCTCAGCCCAGGCAAGGCGGTTGGTTAATTTTTCCCCGTTGGAGCTCTGTTCCTCCAAAACTCTCTCCCATTGTACTTGTGAAAAGCACAATGGTGTACTTACAGATACCTGTCCAGGCAGCAGAGGGAAGGCACAGCAGTGATTAACTTGGGGCATGTGAGGTGGGTTGCCCTTCCTCACCCCTCCCACCTATCAAAGTCCATCTTTTTCCGTTTTTCTTGGGTCTGCTTTTCAATTGAATTTTTTTCCCCACCCCCCGCAACATACCAGAATGACAGGGGTGACAGGACAATGATATCTGTGACAATATGTGTCAGGAGGATGGAGCCTGAGCTGGGTTGGGCTGGCGGGGACAAGTCCAGCAAGCTGGCAAAGGAACCCGCACCCCTTCGCGCACGGCAGCATCTGAGGCTTTGCTGGAGGAAAGCGCTAATTGCTTTTTTATTCATTTCGAGAGCATCATGAAACATTAAAATCGGGTTTGGTTGGTCACATGGGAGCGTCATCCATCAGTAACTCGGTGCGCGAGAGTGCGCCGGAGAGTTTCTCCCACTGCAGGCAGAAGGCATTATTGAAGAAACTAATCATTAAAAAAAAAATAGAGAAAAGTAACCTAGTTGTCTGGTGAGCCTAATGGCTTTATTTTCCCATTCTCCAGCGTAATGAGAGCAGCCTGGGCTGCCTGAATCTGCCTCCCCGAGAGCCTGATTGGTTTTAAATGTCTTTGGTAACCACTTCAGAGAGAGCCCATCAATCTGGGTCGGGGTAACCGAGAGCCAGGCTTCTGAGCTCCCTCCTAGGATGACGCGTTAGCACGTTAATTAAAAACACACTTAGGAAGGCGTAAGCCTTGGGCCTGTAGAGGTGGGAGACTCAGTGCAGCAAACGGTGCTGAGGGAAGGCCGGGCTACGCCGGTGACTGATCCAGGAGAAGCGTTGGGGAGCGAAATGACCCGAGGTGTCGCTGGGGTGCTGCCCGCGCCGCTTCCCGGGATGGGGCTTTGGGACCGTCCGGGCGAGCAGGCCTGGTGGGCGATGTGTGGGCTGCTCGATAACGCTCCACACGCCTTTAAAAGCCAGAGATGCATCCCTTGGTTAAATGTAGCCTGTGCTCCCCCACCCCTTAAATTACGGGATGTCTGAAGTGTGTTGTGACCTTGACCCTTGGGCTGCGTTCAGCCTCAAACAGCAGGAAAACATCAGGGTTTTTTCAGTCTACACACTGGGTTTTCTCCCTCCTGGAAGGCAAAACGCGAGCTGTGCCTGCTTGTCGCGGTTTTGATTCCGCTGGCCCTCTACCTGAACTGCCAGATGAAGCTAATGCGAAGGGATAGGAGCCCGGCACGACTTCCCAACAGTTTGATTTTAAGCAGCCCATTACACATTAACCTGCAAGACGGTGTGCTTTGAGAGAGCCTTGTTCATCACCTCCAAAAAGGCGAATTAACATAATTTCTGGAAAAGAACAATGGGGATAGAAACTGTTAGTCATTGTTGATTGAACAGGTAGGTTTCAGTGGCATGATCTGCTGAATATTCATACTATATTGTTTTTGACATTTAAGAACTCAATTATCAGTTAACTAATCAGTCTTTTACAGTACGTTATTTTTCTGATGGAAAACGAAGCCCTGGTAAGCCTCGAGGGGACCACTGTTCAGATAGGTGTTTGATTTTTTTTTTCGTCTTTAAGGCAGAGTTTTTCTTTAATAAATGGATTAATTCAGCACTTCTAGCAAGCGCCAGAGAGCCCTCGAGCGGGGGGGGGCGCTTTCATCCAGGCTTCACAGCATCCTCCCTGGGGCAGCCCAGGGGCCGGAGCAGCAGGAGGGTGCTCGAAGGGGGCAGGGGATGGGACCAGCCCCGCCGTCTGTCTGCGGACCTCGGTTGGTAATGGCCGTTTCCAAACGTGATGTGAAGCAAGAAGGGGATGGGAACTCTCTTGGCTATAGTAAGGACCTCCAAATGCGGTCCTTTGCCTTTCTCCCTCTCTTTTTGGAATACGTTTTGGAAATCTCATAATAATCTTTATGTAATTTTCCATTGAACAGTTTCCCACTTGGCAGAGTATTTTGGCATATTTACCCATAGCCATGTCTGTCTCAGCAGCACCCATATAAAAATCTCAGACTTTAAATTAATGTGTAGGGACTGAGGTGTTTGGTTTGGTTTGGGTTTTTGCCCGTGGTCGAGCAGTGTCTCAGGCACCTGCTCCTCTGGCTTTTGGTCGCATCGAGGTCTAAAACCGTAACTGCAACGAAGCAGCAAGTGCATTTTGGGCATCATCCCGTGGGAAAGGCAGGTCCTGGGGCTCGGACACCTCGCTGGACCCTCTCATCGGTGGGGACACCCACTGCGCTGCTCCTGTGCGCCGGCTCTGGAAGGCAAACAGTGCGGGTAGCAGGGCTCGCACAACTCCCTGCAGGTTTCTTTTAATCTCTGGAAGAAAGCAAGCACATTATTTCACCTTCTTGGAATGTGACAGTTATTAATAACCCTGTTAAGGGCAGTAGGGTTTGGCTCTGTTTAAGGAGGCGATGCCCGAGTGATTGCTGCGAAGCGCGAAGGCTCCCCCGGCTTACAGAGTTAACAAGATGTTGAGTTGCTAAACATGGATTTTTGTGGGTTTTTTTAACAAGCTCTGCTCGGGGTGCCACGGGTCGGATCGATAAGAACGCAGGCCCCCTCCGCCACTCCTGAGGAGAGGGGAAAAGGACAGCGGCTGAAGGATTTCTTACCGGTTTTTAAAATAAGCGCTTGCCTTTGCGCTCTTGTTTATCGCGCCTTGTTACCAGTATCTCGTTTTTTCTGGGTTTGTCAGGAAGCGTCACCCTCTGACCGGCAGCCTGCCGTGCCGAGGGGCTGCGGGAGGTGGGTGCCACGTCCCTGCTGCTGCCTGCCTTTGGTCGGGTCGGGGCACAGCAGCCTTGCTTGGCAGGGCTTGGTGTTTGCGTCTTTGCTTTTGAAAAAGAAGAGCGCTGTGCCTTGGGATTTTCTGTTGGGGAGGAGAATAGCGAGAGCTGTAATTCCTTTTAAAGCCGGTATTATATCTACATCCATGTAGATGTGCAACCGCTCCTTTATCTCACTTGAGAATAATGATGTCTAGTTTTACAGAACTTGAATAATTCATCAGCATAAACACTTTGTGCCCAGCATACGACGGCCCTCTCTGTAAAATGGAAACAAACCCAGAAAAATGTTAGTGAATAATTAGATTTCTCGGGGCCTGGATGACTTTGGGAACTCACTTTGCCAGCCTTGGGCAGGATCAGCCCCTCTGTCCTCTGCATGGGGCGAGCTGCCCAGGCTGGGCTCCCTGCTTTTTTCTGTTCTTAATTCTTTGGTGTTTGAGCTGAGCCTGCTCTGCTGTCCCTCGCCCGGGTGCAGGACCCATCTCCGGGGAAGGATGAGCCACCAGCCTGGCACCCGGCTGTGGCATTTGTGCCCCGTGTCTCCCGTCAGATAACTTCTCAGAACACACTTGCCTTTTGTTTCAAGTGAGCAATGCACTGCTTAGCCCCGGCTACCTTTTCTCTTGCCAGAGAAGAAAATAGGCACCTTTTCCCCTGCAAATACATTTATTGTGCAGTAAGGAATCAAAACACTACTTAATCCTGAAGATTAAAACCTCGCGTTGTCGGGGGATTCTTATGCAGAGCGCTTATTTTCTTTGCACTTGTTTTCTTTTTCTTTTCTGATGGATACAACTGTCTGTTTGCCTTGTCACCAGCCAGACCCCTTCGCGCTGATCCCAGGGCTATTACTCCATCATGTTGCCGCTCTGCAGAAAGAAGGTATTAAGCAAAATAGCATTCTCCGAAGCAGGAATTGCTATTGTTAGCAAAACAATACCCGCAAAATAATTTCCTCCCGACTGAAGCCTCATGTCTCCCAGCAGCCAGATGGGAGGGATGATTTATTAACTGGTGGTTGCGCTGGCTGCCGCTCCTGACCCCGCAGCAGCGGCAGCTGCTTCTCCAGGCCGATGGCTCGGCTGATAGGGGAGCTCGGGGAGCTCCAACCAGAGTCACCCTCGTAGATGGATGAGATGCTCCCGTGTAGGACATGGTTCTCCCCGGTGTTGGGGCTTTAGGGGTAACCTTGAAGCTGTCCAGAAGAGTTTATCTGAAATGAGTTGCAAGGTACTGCTTTGCATCCACTGGCAACCCTCAACGTTCCTACGTATGGAAATGAGGCAAGAAAAAGGAGGGAGTTGATAGCATGGGGAGGGAAAAAATGTAGGTTTGTTGGGGAATATTTGTCTGAACGTGGAAGAAAAGGACGCCACGCCTCGTGTAAATAAGCCCAGGTTCCTGGGGTGGCAGAGCGCCAGACCTGGAGATTCACTGCTCATCTTTTCACCAACAACAATTAGCTGCTTGAGCTAATGAGGGGTTTCGTAAGCAACCATGAATAATAGTGCTTAGGGACTCTTGGCAAAAAACGACGTTTTGGATCACAGAGCCAGCGTGCCGTTGGAGTCGATGCAGGGGATGCTCGCCTGGTGGTTCCCTCCCCATGGTCGCACTGTCAGACGAGAGCCAGACCGACTGCGGGAGCGATGCCTGGGCTCTGCGGGGTGTGCGTGGCGGGGGCCGGGCGGTTTGGCCACGGGCATCTCTGAGGAGTCCCCAGAGGAAGGGCCGATGCGGCCGTGCAGAGGCAGCCGGAGCTATTGGAATACGATGGCCACATTAGGAGACACAGCGAGACCCTTTGACTCCATCGACAGGGAGGGGAGGGATATCAATTCTATCTCTTTGAATTAACGAACTATAGTCTGAAACCGGCAGCCTGGTTAAAAACATTATGGATTTTGCCCGCTCGCCACTCTGAGAGGATTTCTGTTGCACCCGCTCTTCTCAACAGCCTGCGGGTGTCAGGAGGAACGTCCCTTCCTCAGCCCCAGCCGATCGCTGAACCAACGGGTTTTACCCACTCTAACGCAGTCTCCGCACCGCAGCATCTTCCTGAGCACGAGGTGGCATCAGCGCTGATTTTAATTTTATTCATAGAGCTGTTATTACTCCATCTGGATCACGCGGGATGAATGCTAATGGCCCTCCAGATTGTTTCAAGTGCAGATCTGAACCAGATCCTTGCTTGCGTTTTGTCGGGAGCCGCCATCTCTTTGCACAGACGTGTGTGGGGTTTCCCTCCTGCTCAGCGCTGGCACTGGACCCCGGGGGTGGGTGGTATTCGGGGAGAGCAAATCTGCAAATGCCAGTGGTTGCTGCGGTGCTTTCACGTAGCCTTCCCCTTCTGCTCTCCTGTCCGTGTTTCCTCCAAAGGTTGGTCTGTGCCCCCCATAATCCCACTGGCCTCCCTAGCTGAGGACAGGGCATGGAATGTCTTGACCTCCCGTGCGGTCCCTGCTCTCCTCCAGGGATGCTCGAGCTCCCCGGCTCCCTCGGTGATGGCCGGAACCCCTCTCGGTTCCGAGGGCCCTCCAGCCCTCGTGCTGCGTCGAGGTGGGAATTATCTCCTTTTGCAAAGGGGATTAATGTTTCATAACAAAAGGTAATTTATTCAATTGTATGCAAAAAAGGAAGCGGGACCGGCACGTACGAAGCTTGCTTTGTTTCCGGCTATCGTATCGTAAGTTTAAATCCTGTGAAAACATCGGTGACTCGGTTGTGCACCTTTGGAGAGAACCTGAGGGGCCCCACCTGAATTGGATTGCCTTAATTAAAGGCACTTGACTTTGGCAGAAGCTTTCAGGCAGGCGCACGGTTTCCTCCTGAGCAGGCACCAAAGTGCTGATCTCCCAGAGAGCACCTCGGTCTCCTCCCCAGCACCTCGAGCAGATCCTGGGGGACATCCCCAAGCAGAGCTGCAGGCATCTCCTCCTCTTGGCAGCCCTGTCGAGCAGCGGCTGGTGTGCGATGCACGGTGAACTCATCCTCCACCCTGGACTTACCCAATAAAGACAGGCCAATGACTGTCACTACAACCCTTTCTCCTGGTGATAATATGGAGAGAGGGACAGAAAGCGACTTGATTTTCCAGACCTCCGCTAACTCGCGAGCGGGTTTTTATAGAATCCTCCCGTTCTCTGATGCGCGAACCGGCCGCTCTTGACCTGGAAGGTACCGACAGGCAGTAGGCACACAAGCTGGCCTGTCACTCTTGAGTCACTCTCCTGACAGTGATCGTCGTTCAGAAAGAACGAAAAGGGTGGGATTTTTTCCCAATCCCTCCCACTGCTGGAGCTCGCTGGCTCCTCGTGCCTGACGGTTTCTGCGGGTGCGGTACCTCGGGAGGGGAGGCAGGCTGTGAACTGACAGCGGAGCCTGGCAGAGACAGAGGCGGTGCGTGTCGGTCCTGCCGCATGTGGAGCCCTTGTTCTGGGAGCCCTGTCTGTTCCCCGGGCTTCCCCCTCTTCGCTGCACTCGCCTACGGTTTGCCTTTACACTAATAGTAGCAGTCAAGGATGTCCTTGCCTACAGGACTTCTTCCTTCTCGCTGTGTTGCTGAGGCTCTCGGGTTGCCTCCTGGCTCTTCCGAGGTCGGCTGCAGCCCTGGTGGCTTTATGGCCCTTAGACCAGCGCTCATGTCCTTCACCCTCCGAGGGCAGACGTGTACCTAGCCAAGGCCGCGGCTCCGGGCGATCACCATGAGCTCTTCGAGGGATTCGCCTTAGCCTGGGTCTAACAGAGAGTGTCAGCATGGTTGGCTCTGCAGAAACAAGTTTGTTTGTTGGGTTTTTTTACATCTAGACCAATGTGAGCACAGAGAAAACATGCCCCCGTCCCTGTGCGCAGGCTCTGCAGGTCGGAGTGCTCGCCGCAGTCTTTTCTGTGTCTCGCACCTCGCCAGCATCTCGGGCAGCACTTGCGGCGTTTCAGGATCCTTTGTGCAGTGTGAGCTCTTGAAATGAGCAAGCCCGGGGGAGCTTTTACCTTCTGAGGGGGGCTGCAGTGGCCTCGTTGTCTGCGCTGATCCAGCCCTGGGGATCTGTGTTAATTACTTCCTCCTTTGGTGACTTTGAGCTCCCGATTTAATTGCTGCCAAGGGTACCCACGGCACACGCCATCTCCATGCCACCGGCCCTGGTTGTGCCGGGCATCCGAGCTGTCACGGGAAAGCCGTCGGCCAAGGTGAACGTGCTTGAGGATGACCTCGCTCTGCGGGAGGTGGGGACGGGCCCGGCAGAGACAGGACTGGCACTGACTTCACTGGCCACAAGGAAAGGAGACGGCCGGGTTTGTGAAATCGTTTCCAACCGAGACGGCAGCTCCTCCGGAGCCGTCACGTCACCTGTGCTGGACAGCAAGCACAGAGCAGGTCGATAGTCTGAGCTACACCAGGAGACACAAGATATTACTCCTGCCAGTAAATAGGAGGGGAAAAAAAAAAAAGAGGTGGGAAAGGCTCTGCAGATCAAGCAGCAGGCGTCACCCGTGGGGAATGTCTGTGCCTGATGCTCTGGGCTGGGAATTGCCACTTTGTCAATAACCCCGGGGAGCGGGGACTATTAGCGCGCAGTTCTGTGGGTGGGGTGGGCCCTTTGGTGCCCTGCTCTCGTCTTGCCCATCCACAACGCTCTCCAAAGCTCCATGGGTGACGAGTTCACAGCAGCCCACGGTGCCTCGCGGTGTTTCTGGCATCTCGAAGCCCTGCCTCGTCTGCTGAGCTCCCTGCAGGCGCTGCTATTCTGCCTGGCCGAGGTTTTGGTGGGGGGGGCGCACGTCTTTGCGTGGTTTCTGCAGCTTGTCTCGAGCCTGGAGGAAGGAAGGGTTCTCTGGGACACGGCTTTTATTGCTGCTTTGCTGGCCGTGGCATCAAAGAGAATAGCAGATAAATTGTGGCTGCAGACAATTAAGAGTAGCGCGCCCCTGGGATTTGTAGCAGATCCAGGACCGTGCCATGCAGTCATTAACAGTCTAGGAAAGCAATAAGCTGTGAAGGCACAGAATTTGCAGATGACACGTGGCTGTTTAGAGTAGGCAAGTTTAAAGAAGATTGAGAAATTTTAAGGACGTGTACTGAAGCCTGGTGACCCGGCACCTGCCTCGGAGGCGACAGTTGGTTTACCCGGTGTAAGATGATGAACAGAGACTGTAATTACCTGAGCTCTGTGCAGGTGTTTCTGTGTTCTGGGTTAACCCTATCGGCTCAGGAGGCCAATGTGCATCTAATATAGATGCCCAAAGGGCCACGCCGCTGGCTGGACCGCCGGCACAGTGGCTCAGCACGGGGACGAGTTACTGGTGGGTGAGAGTCACGGCGTTGCTGCTTCCCGCCCCATAACTAATAATTCCGGAGCAACGTTCAGCATTGCAATTTATTCCGCCGGTAAAACACAGGGAAGGTAAATCACAGAGAGTATAATCATTTCTTTTCCTCTTTGTAAATCAAGCCACATGTGAAAACTTGCCCTCTGCCTCCCCAGATGGGCTGTTTCATCCTGGGGCAGGCAGGGAAGGAAGGGGTGAGCTGGGGCGGCCACTGCCCCCCTGTCTGCCCCCTGAGCCCCTGGACCCCCCCCCGGGGGGCCAGCTCAGCCAGGCTGGGCTCCTGACGAGCCCCACGGCTCAGCCCTGCTGACAAAATCCTCAGGCAGGAGATGTAACGGATGGTAATTCTCTAAGCCCAGCATTGCTTTATATTTTCTCCTTAACAACTGAACTGATTAGAGTGAAACTTTGACTTGATTAGTGATTATTGTCTCGACGTGGCGGTTGCTTGCAGCCCCTTCATTTTCTTGGTTTGTTTTTTTTTAAAAACAACATTGGCAGGCATTTCATCCCCTGATTTAATGCCTGGGCTCTCTGCTCCATATTCATTTCTCTCTCCCTTCTTCCCCCACCCTTCACGCTTAAAGAATCAAGTTACTCTTTTATTTTTATTTGCGCATACAAAGCGGTGACTTGCGAGGTGGCTGTTCCCCTCGATTCGCAGGTGGACACACTGGGACAGAGCTGCAGCCAGCCCAAATTATGGAATCACGTGCAAGAACAGCTCCAGGTTGGTTCCTCCCAGGTTCCAGCTCAGTGAACTCCTTTCCTCCTCCAGCTTGACGCAGCGGAGGCTTACTCAGCATTATTTCTGTTAATTATTGGCATTAGAGCAATTTCTGGAAAACTGGGTGCGCTCCGAGCTGTTACAATTTGATGGTTTATTGCCTCCCCGCAGGGCTCCAGCTCGGGTCAGGTCCCACGGTCGTTGCTTTGTAGGCAGCAAACATGCGACAGCCTCGACCCTCCCCATCCTCAGGCTGGGATGAGGGTGTCGCGACACGCTGTGGCTCCGGCAGCGAGTCGTCTCCCCCTCACCAGCACGGGGCAAAACTTTGATAGCGTGGACCAGCTCCGTCCCAGCTCCTTCTTGGATGCGGCTCACGCGCTGCGTAACGACAACTTATTAAATAATAACTGACATTTGCCTAGCTGCTGCTCCTCCTCGGAGCCCCCAAGACTTGGCAAACTTTAATTAATAGTTGTTTTAATAGTTAAATAACCTTTATAACTGCACCTCATTTATTCTGGGCCTGTCAGAAATGAAGTCGTAATGATCTGAGTCGGGCGATAAAACACAACATCTGGTTTAATGTTTGCGGGTTATTTAACGAACTGGGGAACCTGGCAGCAAAGCGATGTGATTATTTCTTCTCGTCGGAACGTGGGTTTTGTGGGGAAGCGCCACTCGGGTCTCTCGCGGCAGAGGGTTAAGAGCATCCTGCCTGATGATGCTTAACGCGCTCCCTGCTTCCACGAGCGCCGTCTGCTCCGCAAAATTAGCTTCCTCGAGCATATTTTGGGTACTGGCGCTCCCCCCGCGCCGTTACCTATTAATTGCACAGAGAAAATATTCCAGAAACTTGCTTATTGCCCTTGAGCTATATTCGTGTTTATTTCCATAACTCTTTGATACAATATTTGTCTTTGCCGGAGATAGTTTGCCAAAAGGAAAGGGAGAAGGAGGAGAAGCATATGAGGGATTTGGATTGCCTCACATCTGCCTTACTTGAAGCAGCCCATATGGGAAAACATATTCTTCTGCACAGAATTTGTTAAAGGTTTCGTAAAAAGCATTGCATACACATTTAACACAGAACCTAGCAATATTTATATTTAAAATGGGTCCAAACAGATCCATTTGGAGAGCGTTTGGAAGACGGAGGGTGGCAGCGCACATTGCGAACGTAATAGTCTCGTTAGCTGGCTCAGCTCGTGGGATCTGCTCGCGCCGTGGGTTTGATGGGAGGAGAGGAAGCCCTCCAGCTTGCTAAGTATAAAAATCATAACGTAGGCAGTGCTACGAGCATATTTCACCCGCGGAGCTCTGAAAAGGCGACGTTATCCATGGTCCCCTCTCAGACAGAGCACCTGAGAAAATGGGAACTGACAGGAGCGGATGCTTCATCTCTCTCCTCCATGCTGGTGTAAATCACGAGAGGCAGCTCGCTCGCTGTCCTGCTGGAGCACGGTCGTTCGCGCGGGCGGTCCCATCCGCTCCTTCACCATCGCTCCTGGAAGCCGGGATCAGGGGGCTGCCCCGCAGATCCATCCCCGGAGCTGGCACGGACATGGAGATGGTGGAAGGGAGAGGGGAGGCTGGTCTCACTCCCCAGCCCCGGGCAGGGTGGAGCTGTGGACTCTGTGCCGCGGTTTCAGTGGGTCTGTTGGTCCAGCTATAGGTTGGTTTGATGGAAACGAGATTTAAAGGCAGGCCATCCTCTCCCCCAAGCGCTGCACGTTTCGTTACCCTTGCAGCAGGGCTAGGTGGGTGCTGGGACTGCAGGGACTGACGAGCCCCCTGTCGCCAAAGGATGGAGCAGTTCGGCCCCACCAGGAACGCCTGCCTGGCTCGGCAGCAGCAGCTCACCCCAGCGCAGCGGCCCAGGTGGTCTCTATCCATCACGCGCATCCTGCCCGAAGGATGCGATAGCCGCAGAAGGCTGGGCTATTTACACAAGGTCACTTTATGAGCAGGGAAATCGCTCTCCAGACAAACGAGCTCTCCGCAGCCCGTCAGGGCTGCTCTCCTGCCCTGCTCGGCAGCCTGCGCAGGAACACCTGCCTTCGGTCAGGAGCCGCGGCAGCAACCGGGTGCCGTCCTCTGCCGGCTCTCCTCCGTGGTGGCGCAGCACAGGGTGGAGGAACGGAGGAGCAGGGGCGCTGCCACGTTCCCCACGCGTCCGGTCGCTGGGATGCATGACCAAAAGGCAGAACGGGACAGGAGAAGGCATTTTTTCCACCAGTGTGCTGACACAGCACCAGCCTTGTTTCTTACCCGGGAGTGATGTGTGAATTATCTCGACCTAAAGCCTGAAATATACATTATAGGCCGTGTCTCTCTGTGGTTTATTTGGGCTGTAAAGCGATACCTTATTATTTCTTCCTCCTGGGCATCTTTTAATGAATCTAGATTTGAAAGTGAAATATTTATTATATTTCAGGAGCTTAACCATGGAAGGAGAGGAGGAGGGATATGTAAATTTGCAAGAAAGCATTAACAAAAAAAGGTCTCATCTTTATTAAGCAAGAACTGAGGCTTGGCTGTCCCCAAAAAGGGATTTAATGGGGGTGAGGGGGAGAGGGGACTCTCTCCCCTCCCCGGGCTCTGCCCAGGAGCTCCAGCCTGGGTGCCTTGCGTGCGTCATCCTCGCGAAGATTTGGGAGTGGGAGACGTGTCCAACTGTTTTCAGTCTTTGGTCTGGTCAGTGCAGTGGCTTGGAAAAACGCAGGAGAAAATATTTTTCCTGCAAATAAACCAGTCGTTAGTAAAGAAATACATAACCCTGTAAAGATAGTTAAATGCATCAAAAGTTGTCAGCAAGTCCCCAACTGAGCTCCGAGTTTCAAAACCACAGCGAAAAGAAAGGTCTGCAGCTGCAGGGGTATTGAGACGAGCCCTGGCTTCGTGATCATGAAAGCCATTTGTTTAAAAATAGAAATAGTCTGCCATCTTCCAGCAGCAAAAATGAAGCAAGCTATTAAAGGATTATGATTCTGTGACTTCAGACCTGTTGTAGTCTTAGTGTTTCGTGGCGTGTTGACACGGAGTACATAACATGCTGAACGGCACTGTTGGCTTCAGCTGTTGCAAACAGTATGGTGCAGAAATAATTGAACTAAAAAGAAATTACAGCTATTTGGGGAGGTGGCAACTCTGCTTTGTAGGCATGAGGTTGCAGGTGCTGAGTCAAACATGCACTTAAAAAAGAATAAATTACTGTTTTTGACGCCGGAAGAAAGATTTTTGGCGATTTCTCCAAAGGCAGCCCCAGCACGATGGAAGGAAGCGACGATAATCACGACAGCTCGGGCACAACCGGAGGGGTGAGGGCTGGGGGTCTCGCCACTGACACCGATGGCAGCGCTCGCGGGTGTTCCCCCTTTCCTCTGGTCTTCTCACATTAAGCCAAATACAAAAACAGGGATGAAGAAATGTTGCAGCGGTATTGAAATGTCTCCGAGCTGCTGGGCGGCAGCATGGCAATATTTCACTCCGAAATAGATTTTTCACTGGGAATTTGTTAAATGGTGGGTGTCAGCTGGGAAGCTCAGTGTTTCGATCACTGGCGAGCACCTGGAGGAAGGGGAACTCTTTTCACAGCGAATTTTGAAGCGTCTGATTCCCAGCTGGGAACAAAGACACGTTTCGGCGTGGGGGAACCGCTCCTAACGTGTCCATACCAAGGGGAGGAGGCCTTTTCAGCCCCTAGCAGCTTCGTGCTGGTGGGATCCCACTGGCTTCCTCTGGTCTCTAAACACCCTCGTGAGCTGCCATTCCTTCGTAAGGAAGCTAATAAATCAGAACGAGCGACGGCTCCTAATGGTTATCCCAGCAAGGATGCTGCTCGTGTGACGTGGGCTCCGCGGGTTTCTCAGTACTGCCTGTGGTGGAAAAGAGTCTCCGGCCCCTTGCCCCGCTGGCCGCGGTAACACTTCTCCCAGCAAACCATCTCTTTGTCATCATCAAAGAGAGAAACCACTCCGTGACTCTGCTTCTTGACGTGATAGGGGCTCTTCTCCTTCAGGAAAAACTGAAGGCAACGTGTTTTTGTTCTTTTTGTGCCAGGCAATAACAGAGGGAAAGCGTGCAAGGTCTCCAGGTAACGGAAGGCTCTGGATCTTCTCGTGGTCAATTGCAGTCCTTAACCTTTCTCTTCTCTGCTGTGAGCATCCTTGGGACTGTTTGTGTTTTGATTTCAAGGCTTTCTCTGAATGCAAACACAAGATTGTGGGGCAGACGCGTCACTCATCCTGCCCCCCAGCTCCTGGCACCACGCGCCCAAAGGCCCGTTAGAACACGGCACCGCCTGGGCTCTGGTGGCGTCACACTCCTCGGTGTAAAATCTGCTCACCCCACCGACGCGGTGAGTGAGGTGGTTCTGCTTCATACCAGATGATAACCTGGCTTTAAATAACACATCTGGGAGCTTGGTCATGTATATGTTGCCTTCTACACTTTGGGGTTTTTCCCCCTGAAGAACGTGTGCTGCCCTGCGCCCTCCGCCACCAGACCGGGCAGGTACCGCTGCGGCGAGCTCTGAGGAGCAGGAGTGAGCCGGGGTCCCGCCTGGGGCCCGCGCCACAGCTCCAAGATGCTCTTGACACCCGTCTTTATCTCGGTGTCATTTTCTTCGAGATGTGAGCTGGAACAAATCCGGAGCAGCTGCTCCGTCTCTAAGTGTCCTTCAGGGATCCCTTCAGCAGACACTTTGCAGGGTATAATGATGACATCCTAACGAGCGCTAATGCTCACGTTGTCATCTTCCTGTATTTACACTTCCCGCAGGAGGCATCGTTCGGAGAGGGAAGAGCGAGAGACGGGAACCTTGCTGCAGAAACTCGGGGGCCTGAGCGCTGTGGCGCATGACACGGGGCGGGGAGGAAAAAGAGTGTGCAGAGCGACGGCAGAGCCCGCGCCACTCCCGAGCTCACCGACTTCGATCTCGTGACTTAACCGCAAATCCTGGGCCTTAAGTGTTTTGCCAAACGCTTCCCTTCTCCCCGTGTCGCCCCCCCGAGGGGAGGTGTGGGACGTATTCGCGGCCTTTGTGGCGGACGCTTGTCAGCTACGACGTTCGACAGCCCCTGCAAGGGCTTCAGTGAGCCACGTGTTCCCACGTCTGTCCCCGGGAAGCCACGAAGGTAATCAAATCCTCTTTGTCCACGAGGAAGCAGCTGTAACAAGCTCTTTCCCCAGCAGCAATGTTACACAGGTACATTCGTGTGCGTGCGCCTCAACGTAAATAAATCGAAGCGAACCAATATGAGGGAAGCGAAACTGTGTTTATGTGCTGGGCGTTTCATAATACGAGCAGTTGAAACGGATAAGGTCGCCACTTTGTCCTCTGCTTACCGATCCTGTCGGAGGTGAAGATGGTATCACCTAAATAACGTATCAAAAGATTTCTCTCTCCGTCTCTCGGCGCGGACGCGCTCCACCATCCCTCTCCTTACCCAAAGCGGGAGTGAGGATCCGGCCGATATGATAAGTAGTAATAAACGGCTCTGCTTGTCGCTGGAAATTTTGCTGGCAAATTTCCGAACCAGATTAAAAAGTAAATTAGATGTCTTCTGGAGAGTTATTTTCCAGGGTTTTGTCTGCTGATGTTCTCGTGCAAGATTGCAGCTTCGCCAAGGGGGGATGAGAACAAAAGGGGCGGATAAAGAATCGAGGTTGCAATTATCCGACTGAACAAGGTTCTCTGGTGGAAGGCACCTAATCAGGAAAGTCTCAAATTTGCTTCAAAGACAAGGTGCGCTACAAAATTTATTTATAATCCGCCTCACCTGCTCAGATAAAACTGTTTCTAAAGGCAGGCAATTGCAGGAGATGAGCTGTAAAATGGAACAAATGGAATCGAGTTGGGTATTAATAACAGCGGAGTGAAATCATAACACAAGTGGGTCTTGTAGCAGAGCACGATCTCTCCAAACACCGACGGAGCGGCATGGGGATGGAGGAGCGCTGCGGCCCGGGAGCCGTGAGCGGGACGAGGGAGGTGGGGATGCAGGATCGGGCTCGTCCCTGCGAGGAAGGGCCCTGGGCACATGCAGGTGGGTGACGAGGTGGATAACGAGGGGGGTGGTGCTGCTGTGCTTGGGGCAGGTGAAGTTACTTCTGGCCTGGCGAGGGGGAGTGACCCAGCTCAGGGCTGGGGGCAACGTGGTGCTCGTCCAGAGTCTTCGCCTGGGAACTGGGGTGAGTGTCTTGGTTTTTTCTCTCCGTTTATGCAGTAGAAATGCGGGGTTTTGCTTATCCGGTGCAACTGGTGTGTTTGGTTAGTCCCTGTGCCCACAGCCCCTAGCGCTGGCTGTTGCTGACCTTGTTTAGAAGCTCCAGGAGTGAGTGTAGTAGAAATAAGGTGGAGATGTTGTTGGATGTAGAGCTGAGAGGGGCTGCTCCTACTCCAGTCAGACCTGCAGATGAACCCTCTACCGTCGTGCAAGTTGGTCTGGTGGGCATTACTGCAGTTTTCTGTGCTTTATAATGTGCTGTATGCCCGATGAAGACAGGTTATTGCTGAGACTCCCCCCCAGGACTAAGGCTGGGAAGGTGTATTTACCCCCAAATATTTACGCAGCCGTTTGCCCTACCCAGACCGCCTTCTTCCTGCACTGAGCTGGTGGGAGACAGACTGATGTGCTGAGTTTGGCACACACCAGTGTTCGGGTTGGAGGCAGAGCGGCTGCCTTAGCAGGGTTTATAAACACTGTGGGGGCAGGTGGCTGCTTTGGAGGTTTCTGTGGAGATGTGGGGTTTGGTCTCGAGCCCTTTTGCACACAAACAACCCTTCTGTGCTTATAAGCAAAGTCTTGGGGATGCACTCCTTTCTCCCTCCTGTAACCCGGGCTCCTGAGCGCCGGGCTGTCGAGAGTCAAGAAGCCGGGCTGGGCTTCCCTGGCGCACAGATGGGGGGGCTGCTTTGGCGCCCCTGGAGACACGAACTGCGCCGTGGTGGGCATTGGGTGCCTGGATGCGCCCACGCTGCTGGGTTGTAATTCCCCCGAGTGCTTGCTTTCTGATTTTCTGCTTTTGCGGCGTTACCACACAAACGATCGAACTGTGTTAAATTAACGGAAAAGCTTAAAACAAATAGGCACCACGGGCGGCTCCGGGTGGCTGGCGAGCGCTGGAGTCTGCTCAGAGTCCCCGGAGGTGATGTGGGCTGTGCACGGGTACCAGCACGTACCGGGCTCTCCTGGAGGTGCTGCCCTTCATTTGGTCTGTGCTCAGGTAGCCGAGGTTCCTGGTGCCGAGCAGCTGCCTGGCTGGCACAAGTGATGCACTCAGCCCATGCAGGCTGACTGCAGTAATTGGGGTCAATCACAGAAAAAAACCCGTCATGGTGGAAAATGCTTCTTAACTGCCGCAGAGAGCGGTGCTGCCAGGACGGGGAAAGGGTCCCATCGCCCTCGCGCCCTTGCTCCACCAGTCGTGCGGTGAGGGAGCGTCCTCGCTCCCCTGCGAGCACCAGAGGCGAGCAGAGTTCGTCAACTCGCCAGCCGTAGGAAAAGCTTGGGGTGGGGAGGAGGCTCCCCTTGCCGTTGAAATAAACAAACAAATGAATAAATAAATAAACACGTAGATCATCCCCGCTGCTTTTTGCTAACCCTGCCAGTCAGTGACAAAGGAGCGAGGGACCTTTCATGGAGATAAATACAGTGCAAGGGGGTAATTAAAGTGACGGATTTCTCCGTGGCAGGAGCTTTCCCAGGCTCAGCTCCCTGCCGCGTCCTTGCATTGGAGCAGGGAGAGGAGTGAGCGGGGATCTCGCCTCCGAGGGCACCTCTTGTCAGAGGCACTGAGGAAGCCCAGGAGGTCAGCAAAGGGCCACCTACAGCCACAAATAATGACAATCTCATTTCCCTGCCGGGGCGTGTCGGCAAGACTTTTTCCACCTCTTTTTGCCCCGTCTCTGTCGCAAAAGGAGCGCGGGGGGAAGGTTCACGGCTCAGCGTGGGCTCATGGGTTGTGCCCTGAAGTGTTGCCAGCCAGGGCTGGGAAACGAATTCGGGAGGTGGGAGACGAACCTCATGCAGCTCGGGCTTTCCAGCCAAGAGGGTTTTGCAAACCTGCAAGGAGGAAAGAAGACCTGGGTAACGGTAGAAGGAGCAGGGCAGCCCTTCGGGGATGCCAACGTGTACTTCTCCTCTGGAATGTGGGGAGGAGGGGGAGACCCCGTTCAGCACCAGCACAGCCCCCCCCCAGACCCTGGTGCTTTTTGCTGCTTTGTCTCTGTGCAGCTTCGTTCTGGACCTTCCATGACTTGTGTGAGAGAAAGCGTGTCTCGCCTCGTTTACAAACGATAAATGGTTTATACGCCACGTGTTAATCGTTATCCTGCACCTTTAGTCTAAAGCCTTACCCAAAGCTGCAGCTGGGGGCTCATTTAGATTTCTTGTTTGTAGCAATAATGCCCTTTTAATATGCTAAATGAGAAAGCAAACGAACCTTCCTTACGAGCTTTTAAGAACATCTCCTCTGTAGTGTTTGAAGGTCACTCTCTTGGCAGAGGAACACCGAGGCGTTGAGTCCAGCTCATGGTCCAGGGTTGGTGCTGCCGGGTGGGCGCAGGACTTCGCCTCTTGGGTGCCCGTGTGTGGGGCCCTTCAGGTGCCCCCCAAGTCTGCAGGAATTGCTGCCGAGCCCGTCCCGATCCCCGGCGGCGATAAGGATTTTTCTGTCGCTCGGCAGCAGACACGTCTCTTCTGATGCTATCGCACATTCCTCTCTGTTCCCTTTTTTGCTCTTCCTAGGAGCTTGTGTCCTGGTGATCTATGAGTTGTTTGGAGAAGCAGCAAACACTGCTTATGCATTATATACATGTCTTGTCTGTTCCACTTGATAATGCCATTCTTTAATATGCTCAGCAGTAGCTTTTTGGCTGGCTCTCCCCCCCGCTCCCCTAAGCCTGCCTGGCACGCAGCGAGGCCTTTTTCTTCTTCAAATAATTTAGAGGATTTTACGTCTAACTTTGTTTTCCAACATCCTTGTGCACGGAGAAGAAGAAACCAAACAAAGCAGAAATGTGCCTCGGTAGCCTGGAGCGTTTCTGTCCCGTTCCTTACCAAGGCGTAGCGGCTCGGAGGTTTGCTCGGGGATGAGAGGACAGATCAGCACGTCTGCGAGTCGGCGCGGGGCTGCAGCGAGGCGACGCCAACACCTTCATCCTGATGCGCGGGCAGTGATGCCACCCGTGGCTGTGCCTCGTCCCCTGCCCTTGGGTCCTGGTGTGGGTCGTGGGTGCCGAGGCTGGCCAGAATATATAAATACACGTCTGTGTGTCTATATGCATCCCGTGATGCTCCATGGGGGTAGCAGGGGAGGAGGGGGAGCACCACAGCCCTCGGTGTGACGGCTCAATGCCCAGGGGTGGCACGGGCTCTCCCGGAGATGGAGAGGCATTTAATGGAAGAGGGGAAAAAGCTTTCTGAGGCCTCTTTTTCCAGCTGAGCAGAGAAGATCTGGCACTGCTAGTCTGATTCAGGAAAATAACTCTGACCTCTCATATTGACAGTCTTGGCTCTCTGAAGCCACGGGAATCGTGGCCTCATCCCTGAACTCGGTTATTTTAGCCGTTCTCTCTCCAGATACACTAAATAAAGCACTCGATGTGCTGTGCTCAAGGCTCACTGGCTTAGCTCGGCACACAATTGACAGCAGGTTCTTTTTGATTCCTGTGCAAAAATTACCACTGTTCCCAGCTTTCTGTTTGCTCACCCCCTGATTTGTGCAGAGAAGGCTGCGTGCGTGTGTTCTCACGTTGGTTTGGCTCAGTGAACGTCCAACTGGCTCTACAGGACGTGACGCCTCCAGGCTGGGTCACCCGTCCCAGCGCCAGGACAGGCGGGGGGAATCCCTGCCGCTGGCTCTGTCCCTGGTGCCGAGGCTGCTGAATAAATCCTCCCTCCCTCCCCACACAGCCTCCTCCTCTCGGCTTGATGATGAGCGGGGAGAGGAGCGCATGATGGATAAGCTCTAAAAAGGAGTCCAGGGTCACAGCTTTGTCTATAAAGAGTAAATAATGCAAAGAGCCGAGACCCATCTCCCGGCTGGCACCCGCGATGAGCGGAGGACGTGCTCTGCCTTGCGATGGCGAGCTCCCTCAGGGACTCGGACCTGCCAGGAGATGAGACACCCGTGGGGCTGGGCTCCCCTGCCATAGCCCGGGGCAGTGGGAGCGTCTCGGGGCAGGGAGCCACTGGCGCGAGCAGCTCGGAGGCTGTAAAAACCTTTGCCGTCTGCACAGCTTTTCCTCTTTCATGTTTCCAGTTGGCAAACGGCTCTCTGATGTCTTATTCCAAAGGGCTCCGTACGGAAGGCTTCCCCAACTCGGCGCAAACGCTGCCACGTGAAGAAATGGTGGGGGGAACCCCAAAAGCTTTGGCAAGGAGAGGTCAGAGCAGGTGCTGTCCCCACCTGCGGTGCAGCTGGGTGAGGTGGTGTGGCTGGCACCAGCTGGGAGGGAAGGGTCATACCTGTGGTTGTGGGGAGAGCTTCCCACCCCGCCGGGAGCTGGGGAGGAGAGCCCTGCGGCAGCCCCAGCACCTGAGTCAGCAGCTGCAGAGAACAACTTGACCTTGCGTGGAGAGAGATGTCAAACAAATCTCGGTGCTTGTCACGCATGGGTTGATACACACGCGCCCGCGCAGGTCCCCACAATCAATCTCTGGCCTTGGTCTGGCCGCTTGATCCCGTTCTGGGGAGGAACGGGAGGTTGGCGGGGCTACATCCACTTCCCACGTCATCTCCTGAGACCCGAGTTATAATGGGGTTAGGGAGAAGCTTTGCTGAGCAGCACCCCCAGGACGATGAGCCAGTCATACGAGCTCAGGCAATAATATTTAGCGCCATAATTAAGCCTTGAAACACCCTTGGAGAGTTTGCGGGGGCTACAAGGAGAGGAGGAGAGCAGAGAGAAATGGCTCCATGCTGGGATAACACGTTGCATCCCCAGAAATGGCTTTGGAGGTGTGAGGGGGGACAGAAAGTGAGGAAATCCCGGCACAGCAGTTTCCCGGTGTGTCGCTGCCCAGGCGGGCGCAGCGGGGCTCGCCGGGGTCAGCCCATTCAGCCGCTTCCCCGCGTTCGGTCTCTAATTCGACAGAATCCATGGCAACGCGCCGGCTGCTCTGCTTACCTGACCTCCCCGACCGACCCCCTTGTTAACATCTTTCCTACCAACTCGCTCTAACCCGGGCCCAAAACGCTGCGGGAGTGTGTCCGACGCCGAATTGTGCAGCCAGGAGGGGAGGTGGAAGAGTTGCCGGGGCTGGAGAGGACTTGCGTATTCAGGAGGGAAAGCCAATTTAGGGTAGCCTGGATGCGCAGAGATGACAAGCAGTACTGTTTGGATGGCGTGTTCGTTTCAGGGCACTCTGTTTTGTTTTTAGTAAATGGCCGAGGTGCTGAGCTGCTGTTGGTTATTTATCACCTGGTGGTTGGGCAGCCAGGGTGGTGCTGGCGCTGCTGTGCGAGGCGACGAGCCCCAAACCATACATACAGGGTGAAAAAATGACTTTGAATGCATACATTGCACTGTAAACACGCATTGCAGGAGCCCTGTGCAGCAGGAACATGGCAAAATTGAGCGCTCTGCGAAGGCAGGCGCGCTGCCGACGCTGAACTTGGCGCTGCCGTGCCCCATCTGGGCGCAGGCGCTTCGCTCGGCGCCGTCGTTAAGTGGTGGGAAATGGGTTTGTGATGGGGAGCGATGAGCTGCCTTGGCACCAGGCAGTCCCACCACCTCCAGCTGCAACACTGCCTTTGCTGGGACGCGTCCAGGCTGTTTTCAGCAAACATTGAAATTAGAATAGCGTCAAATGTGCAAGGATAAAACGTTTTTTTGCTCTTGGGAACAGAAAGAGGTTAATTAAAAAGAAAGGGTAAGATATTTTTTTTTTTTGTCTGTTCCTGGTCTGATTCGAGCGTGGGAATCTGCAGCTTTTCCTCTGGGGAGGTTTTGTGAGCGGAGGGCGAGGTGCCTCTCAGCAGCGCAGACTCCCCGGCAGCCCCACTGATCTTCTGCGCCGGTCCGCAGAGAAACGCGCTCACTTTCTGTTTTCCCTCCACCCTCCAAGGTGGGGACCCAGGGCTGGTGGGTGAAGGAAGGGGATGCTCCCTGTTCCTCTGCGCGTCACATAGCACCGGCCAACTCCAGGAGGGAAAGCGTGTGTTTTGGGGGAGAAGGGCGGGCGCCTTTCCTCGAGCCTTCGGCCTCGCGTGCGGTTTGGAAGCATCAGCTGCCTCCTGTTAATAATTTTTTTGTGCAAAGACATAATTATACTTCCCTGATTAATCTTCAGCCTGCGTCAAGCGCTTGCCATAAATCTCTGAAACAAACATGTCTATTTATATTGCAATTATCTTTCTTCTTCCCTAAAGTTCAGGTTGATTCAAGCTTCTCCTACATATTTATCCGAGGAGCGATTCTCTCCTCACCTCTCCCGGGCACCTTGCCGGCGAGACCCCAGTGTCACCCCTCTCTTCTCAGCACCAAATGCTTTTTGGGGCTCCAGATGCTGATGCCGGGCTGGGAGAGCCCGTTCCTGGGGACTGCTCAGGTGAGGGGAGAGAAAACCCGTTGCCGAGGGAGCGCGGATGCTGGATCTGGGAGCTTTCCCTGGGTAACCGCTCCGGCCAGCGAGCTGCCGGCGTTTCTAAACATTAATAACTGCTATTGCTGTTAACAAGGAAAGGAAGCGAGTAGCTCTGTAACTAATTGCTTTAAGCGTTTTCAAGGAGCCACAGTTCAACTCCTTTATAAAACTTCCTACTGCACAGACCAGGTTGTCACGACGATGAGATCTTTCCTTAGACCTGTTAATTCTGCCCAGAAAAGCAGCCGAGCAGATGCAGGGAGAAGGCTGCTCTCGTTGTCAGCGCTCTTCTTGGACCGTTTTCTCCCCGAAGCTGTGATTTGTTCCTGAGTTTTTAATGGGTTTTTTAATTTTTTTTTATCCTCTGTGGGATTTTCTCTCCCTCCCCAGGGAAGGCAGGTTCTAGCGCAGGTGGGATGCAGGTTCCTCGTCTCCCTCGCGGCCAAAAAACCCTCGCGTGATGAAATATTTCTCCGTCCCCATGCGAGCGCCCACGTGCCGTTTAAATGAAGGTTTTTAACCGCACGTTGCGGTGGCATTTCACATGGGGGAAATTGCTCCAGTATTTACTGCTATTAAATTAATTTCTCAGTAGAGGATTTTAGACTCTTGTAATTCATGAGGATATTTTAGGTCCTGTTTACTGTCTGGTGCTTAAAAAAATTGTCTCAAGCGTTTGTTTGCCAAATATAATGCCGTTATTACATTAGCTTTCTCTCGCAGGAGAGACAGGGGTTCATTAATGTTGATGTGGAGCTTATTGTATCGCCGAGCTCTCCGAGCTGTGGGTAATTTTTCATAACGTGTGGCAATATTCAGGCGCGTAAGGATGAGGGGAAAATGGTTGCAGCCTGGTGCCCGTGCGGACCCTGAGAAGCTGCGGCTCTGCAGGGCACCGAGGGGAGGTGCTTTCGGTCCTCACGTATATGCATATGTATGCACACACACACACACACACGTGTATGTGTATAGATGTGTATCAGTGCCCCAGCTGCAAAGAGGGCTCCTCCCTCCGAGGAGAGGCGCCTTCCTGGAGAGCAGCAGCTGGAGCTCAAACACACCGATACCCATGTTTTTCTCAAAGAACAGAGAGCACAACCCCGGAGGGGGGAAAAAAAAAAAAAAAGAACGAGAAAAAAATTCGTCATTTGAAATGTTATGAGTATCTTTGAGTTCCTAATGCCTTCCCCTCCGAATGGCTGCGCTTCTGCAGCGGCAATTGGCAGCAATCAGGCTCACAAGTGTTGGGGAGAGATTTACTTGGACAGATGAAAGAAAACCATTTTCTTCTAAACGCCGGTGCCCGGAGCGAGATAATCTGGCTTTCTGTGGCTGCGCGTGGCGGCGACGCACTCGCTCGCGACTCCTTTGCTCATCGAGCACGCGGCTTGGCCGGGGGACAAGCCCTGGTGGCCGAGGCCAGCCGAGCCGGTGTCTTCCTCCGGCGGCAATGAACAGCTCCGATCCCAGCCCTTCGCCGGGGCCGGTAGTCAACGTGGGGTTTTGGGCAACCAAGCGCTGCTATTTGGGACTTCTTCCCTTCTGTTTTGAAGTAGAAATGTGAGGAGGCGGGGAGGGGAGCACCAAAAGCCTGTGAAGATCCCACCAACCGGACTTCTCAAAGCAAAAAAAAGTAATTATTATCCCCCTGAGAGAAGAGCTTTTCTCCGAGCCCTATCAAAGCCACACCATGTCCCTCAGATGAAAGCTCGGCTTCTTACTTCCCTCCTTTTAACACCTTGTTGGTTTTTAAGCTCTGTTGTTCCTGAATGAACAAACACTTTGTCTGCTGCACCCAAAATACCTCGATAACCGGCAGCTGGTCAGGCGTTGCCGCGCTCTCTGTGTCCGTCCGCTTGTTTTGCGAGGTGGTTCCAGACGGCAAAAAAATCAGCGTGTTCAGATTTTTAAGACGGAAATCCTAAACCAAACGGTAGCAAGCAGCAGACGTTGCAAAACGTCATTACCCACCACGTTTCTGGTGGGTTTTTGCCCTCTCCTGGGTGCCAAATGTCCTGACAGAGCTGCGGGATTTGGTGTGGGCAGAGCCTGGGGCTCGGCGCCGCAGCTCCAGGCATCGAGATGTCGCGACACATCATTCCGAGTGAACTTTCAGGTAAATTTATCTCCCCTCCTCGTGCTCAGCAGAGAGCCGGAGGCTTTCAAGCAGCATTTCAGTTCAGATTTTAAACCGGAGAGACGCGAGTCGGATCAGAGTGGAGCCTGATCTTGGTGCCTCCCCTCTGCTCCCCGTTTGGAATTGGGCACTGTCGCGGTTTGCGTCAAGCGAGCGCGTCGCTGGGAATGTTACCCGGGAGATCTGAAGGGAAAGCGCTTGTTTTCCTCCGCATTTCCCCCCCCAGCACCCAAAAGAACCCGCACGGTGGGGAGGGATGGCTGGAGATGGGCTGGGAAATTCAGCATTTGGGGCTGCAATTAAATCGCTATGTGGTTGTATGGAACTTCTCAGGGTGAGCTCTGGTCTGGTCACAACAGATCTATAGGCGTTCTTGTTGTAACTTTACGGGATCTGGGGGTAACATGTCTTCTCGTGTGTGCAGCACCTTGCACGAGGGGCTGTTTGGTACCCAGGGCCTGCTGGCACCCAGAAAATACGAAGGATAAATAACAGCAAACACCCCGAGCTCCAGCCGACGCCTTTCCAGCCCGCCCGTGCCTGTCGATACAGCAGCTGCACAGCAGCCTTTTCCCCTAACAGATCTGATCACGTGTTCAGGGCTTGCGAGAGCCAGACCTGGAGGCAAAAGCTGCTTTTTTCTGTGGATTTTCTTCTTTCCAGGGTTGCTTGTCACGGCCCCAAGCCCTGTGAAAAGGCGGCTCCATCCCAGTCGGCGAAAGAGCTCGCCATGCCTTATTTAAGGAATGGAAGTTGCTTACGCCTGCCATCTGCCTGGAGGAAATATTGATTAAAAAAAAAAAAAAAAAAAGCAGCCAGACAAAAAGCTCCAGGGACCCGATAGCTAATTAGCGCCGCAGCAGCAAACGATGACCACCCGTCAGTGAAATAGAATCGCCACAAATAACGAGTTAGCTCGGGGAGCGGGCTTATCTGGGGGCTGCGCTGGTTCGGGGTATGCGCTTGCGGACGGCAGCTGCCCCTTTTCTCAGCTCTTAGTGTCTTGAATTTCAAGTGCCTGAGACAGCACAGCTCGAAGCCCCTCCTGACTCCCGAAAGCCGGGCTGGTTTGACCTCACGGACACGCAGACACCTCTGCTGCCTCTTTTCTTAGCACCTCCACAGAAATACACAGTCGAGCTTATTTCTAGTGCAGGAAAAACGAGGAGCATTGCAAAAATCAATGTTCAGCAGAAGACAGAAGTGGCTGGAGGGTTGAGGGGGAGGATGCTGCTCCCGGTTTCGGAAAGGTTATTGTAGCTAAAGACAATAAAAAGCGCTCCACGAGAAGAGCGGCTCTTGCGAAGCCCACCTAATCCTCGTGGCGTTTCAGAACTTTGCGGGGGACCTCCACAGCGAAGATGGTTCTTGTTACGGCGGCCAGCTCTCGCGTCACACGCCCCAGCGTGGCGGCCCCACGATTCGCTGCCATCCCCAATGAACGGTCTCGGTAACTGGGAAAACCAGCTGGGGTGTCCTTTGTGAGCGTGTTCCCAGGGACTGGTGGGGAGGGCACAGAACGGTGTCCCTGGGCTGCGAAATAAAGCTCGGTGCGAGGCGCTGGCTCGGGCGCTGTTACAGGGCAGTAACGGTCCCCTTCGGGTCTTACCTGCACAACAGCAATTCGGTAGCTTCACCGGAGTGTGCTCTTCACGTTGCCATAACATCAGGATGTTTGGGGAGGCTTCAGAGGAGGTTTAATTAGCAAAGTTAGTTGGGAGGGCATTTTGCATTATCTTCCTCCTTTGCTTTCTGCTACCGCTCTATAATTTATGTCAGCCGAGCAGCGCCGGAGCTTTGCTGCACATAATAAACAGGGGTTCAAAGCCAGCGGTTCGCGTAGCTTCAAAGGACACGGGGAGGGAGGTCGCCGGCAGGCAGTTTATGAGCTGTCATTTTCTGCGCCGCCCCGAGAAAACAAGTAAATAAAGGGAGAGCGCCTCCATCCTCCGCGGCGCCGGGGGGGGCCAGCTCGTCCCGGCATCGCTGCCGAGCAGATCAGGACACGGGCAGGGGCACGCCGGGCATCCCTCGTTTGTGGGAAGCTGTCACACTTGAAACTTCAATCCCTGACCGGAAAAAAAAAATGAAAAAAAAAAAACAGATTCTGAAGGGCATATCTTAAAGATTACAGAGAGATATCTAGTTATGTAGAAATAAAATATGAATTTTAATGCGAGGCATTACCATGAGCTCTTTTAGGAATACCTGCAGGACTTCGTGGTGAATGTGTTCGCGCGCTGGTTCGGCACAGGTGCCTGCCAGTCTTCATAAATCAGCTCCAACAAGTTAATTCTTCATAAAGGCAGGTGAATTTGAATCTGAGGGACGGATGAATCGGGTACCTAATAGCGTAGCTTGGAGCACTGGGCTCCTGGCAGGCGGGAAGGGTGTGACAGCGTCGGACAATGCAGAAGCGAGCGAGAGTTTTAGGCGATTTCTTTAAACCCAGCAAAAAGCAGCCGCTGGCGAGGCCAGATCTTACCCGGCGATGCTCTATGTCCCACCGCAGGTGACCCGTCGCCGGTGTCAGTTCCGAACGCCGTGGGACGATGCCCCTTTGCAAGCCCCTGGTTGTTAATTTTCATCATGGCGTGCTTCTCGGGGTGCAGAGCACTCGTCCTCGCCGGCGCCCGGGGGTTCTGCTCACGCTGAGCCCGCGTGCAAGGCAGCGGAGATGCTTCCCCTTGAACAGAGCTCGCCGCTGAGCCAGGCAGCTTTTTATTTGTTGTTGATTTTATTGATGTTACCGACTTTTTCGTGGGGCACTTTGGGGACGTTTGCATGATAGCGCGTGCCGGCGCTGCAAATTGCTTGATGTTACTCAGTGTTTAACTGGCGCTCTGCACCGGCAGGAGAGACGCGCTTTTATTAAGAATCTGTTGTAGTCGCTGCTTTTGTTTGTATGATAAAATATAGAATGTAGTCATCGTCGCTGCCAACCCACTGTGGCTACCGGCGAAGGCGAAATAATGATGCGTCGTGCAAGAGCGGTGGCAGAGGCTCCTGCCGCCCGCCTCTCCCGTGCCCCCGACTGTCTTGACCAGAGGTTTTATAGATTGAGCTCTGGAAACGCGATGTTAACACAGCAGCGCGCACAAACACCATTAATATTTCAGTTTGTGGGTGAGGACTGGGAGAACAGGCTTTCCTCCCCCTGTAAATAAAACAGGATCACTTGTTTTCTATTCCAAGGCTCACCACCTGCCTGAGACGGTAATATTTTAAAGTTGATTGGATCTTAAAATTGTAAGAGGTCCCCGGTGGCCTGACTTTAGCTGGCATTATGGGCTCAGCCGTTGTCTTACGAAGCAATCTCCTCTCAAACTATCCCGTGCTCCCTCACCCTCTGCAGACACACGGCCCGGGAGCGGCTCGGTCCTCTTGGGCTGAGCTGCGCGGCGATGGCCAGGAATGAAGATGAATGCCACCGTGCCGGTGACCTTGGCAGCAGCCAGCCCTGTCCTTGGAGCTCAGAACACTTTTCTTTAAATGTTTTGTGGAGTCGTGTGTGCCGCTGCTTTCCCTGTGGTGGCAGATTCCCGCCTGGCCGCGGCATCAGGAGGATGAAGGAGATGGTCTGGGAGGTGCCGTCACGCTTTGCCACGGGAGGTGCTTTCAGGCAGAGCCACAGCTTTAGGAGAAGGTCTTGGTGTGTCCCCTCCTGCCGTTCGGTGGGGTTTGCGCAGTGAAAGCGTGCGGGGAGTTTCCAGAAAGTGGGAAAAAACACCTCTGGGAAATAGTGGATTCATCTGAGTCTGAGTGTTGAAAAGTGATGGTAAAAGGGAAGCAAAGGGGCGAGGTGCAGCCGGAGGAGAGGGGCTCCGGGGAGCAGACGGTCCTGAGCAAATGGGGAAGGGTCAAGTCATGGCTGCTGCTGTGCAATGGAAGTTGGGCAAATTCAGGCGAGAAATATGGGACGATCTCCAGGCAGTGCGGTCATAAAACATGAGAGCGGTTTACCTAGGGATGGCAGCGCCGATTCTTGAAGTCTTTAAATCAACAGCAGATATCCACGCGATCCCCAGGCGGAGAGCGCACGAGCAAATTTTCTGAAGGCTGCCTACCTTTTGCTGCGTTAACTGTGCTTTTAATTAGGTTTAAAAAAAAAATTATTAAAAAATCCTACTAGTTGACTGGCCTTTGCGGTGAATTTTCCCTTTGGTTTTCATCTCAACCCTGTGAAACTGGGATTTTGTGTCTGTGGTTTTTTATTACCGGCTTTAAATAATGCTTCCAAAATACTCTCTCGTACAAAACGAGACCAATGCTTATGCGCCTGTGGTATCTAGGAGACTGGCAGAAATTGTGCTCTGCGTGATTATCCAAAGCAGTTGTCACGTTATTCTCATCGCTAATGGTATATAATTATGTATTAAGGCTCTCTCCAGGTAGAGCACCTCGGGCCAATTAGAGCACGCAGCAGAGCACACGGCAAAGACCCCCGGCCAAGTGACTTTGTCCCTCTGGAAAGGGAAATAATTGTCCCACACCATATTGTTTGCGTTTTTGCTGCCTGAAATTAAAGCAGGTCCATTAGAGAGAGCTGACGCTCTAGAAAGACCTCGCCCGAGCTGGCTCCAGCTTCCCCACCACTGCGGCAAGCCGGGTGGAGGCCTGAGCGCTGTCGTGACGGGGTGGTTTGGTTGGCCCTGGCTCCTCTGCTTGTATTATTGCTGATGGAAAACTTGCTCTGTTTCTTTGGGACCTGCCTGTGATATTCGGCGGGGGGTTCTCATGAGCGCAAGGTGCAGACAGGGCGGCGCGTGAAACACGTCTTGTTAGAGCTGAGCGCGGGAAGGACAAGAGGCACCGGACGCCGGTTTGGTGACCTGCTGGAGGACAGAGCCACGAGCCCAGGGGTGATACACTCGCTGAAAGAGCGCCGGAGATAAATCAGCAGGTTCTGCAAGGAATGGTCTCTTAAACAAGTGGCACAAGCGTGGCTGTTTTTCTTGCCGTGCCCCTGGGAGCAACCGGGCAGCCCTGGGGTGCTCCCGGTGCCCGGGCAGCCTGTCCCCTGCAGAGCCTCGGACTGAGAGCACCATCCAAACCGGCGCTGCTGCCTTGGATACGGGCCGAGGTGGAGGAGTCGGCAGGATCGGCAACGCCGAGCATCTGACACCAACCACACGGGGATCGGAGAGGTGGGATGCTCGTCTCTTCTCTACTGACACGTGCCGCGAGTCCCGGGCTCGTGCAGACACCTACACGGCACGGGGATGCAGCCAGAGCTTCTCCCTCCTCCTCCTCCCCTTTGCAAACGAGGAGCAAAACAATCTCCGTTCCGCAGGAGGCTCGCCTTCTGTTTCAAACCGAGAGGTTGCACCTGGAAAGATAACGTGTACCTTTAGTACCTCCCTGTGACGAGGGGAGCTGCACCTTCTTAAAACAGCCGCCCAAGGGAAAGCGGGGGGGCTCTGCGCAGCATTCCGGCCCCGGCCTCATCCCGTGCCCCTTGCGAGAGCTGCCTTCCTCCTGGGCTCGCCGCTCCGCAGCTCCTGTCTTCGGGAGACACCACGAGCCCGGCCGCAGCAACAGCAGCGCGGGTGCCACGCCGGCCTTGAGCAGAAATCGGGAGAGCTTGGGGGGCACAGCCAAAGCCCAGAGCCCCAGCAGGGGTTTGTGCGTGAGGAGAACTCGGCCCAAAAAGCCTTTTTCTCCATCGTTATCGGGAGGAGCTTTATTTGGACCGAAGGGAAGGATGCACAGTGCTGGCTGCCGATAAAAGTGTCTCTGAACCGACAGAACTGCTCCAGAGGGGCCTGTGAAGGGATTCCGCTTGAATTATGGAGAGGAAAGCACCACATAAGTAATGTATGCACACAAATATATGTATATATATGTGGACACACGGGCACACATCCCCTCACACGTGCAGAGCACGAGAGCCACGTGGAGAAGCCGGCAGCGTCCCGGCAATGCCGCGGCCCCGGCAGTTCACAGAGCGGGCTCCAACACTGGAGTCACGTTGCTGCCAGAGGGAAATGAAACACGATTTTATTTTTAACTTGGCTATCCAGAGGGAAAGAGGAAGGAGTGTCTTGCGGCGGAAGAAGCAGATGAGGACCCTGGAGACGTCGGCGCGGTTCTTGGCTCCGCTATAAATTCCCCGCGCGACCTTAAGCAGGTCACTTCATCTCTCCGCGCTTCATTTCCCTTCTGCAAAGTTTGGAGAGTGCGATCCTCCCTCCGGTCTTGTCTGCCTGGGTCGGGAGCGCACGTTGATTTTATTTTACTTTATTCCAGTGCAGAGCGTGTCGTTGGCAGTGCAGGCAGGCAGCCAGGGGAAGCTACGGGGCGGCTTCTCCGCCTGCGCCTTTGGATCATACAGTCGTTGAGGATGGAAAAGACCTTTGCAGTCATTGAGTCGGCTGTTTAGAAAACAAATCCAACTGCCGTGACCAAACACAAGCCCAACGCTCTGTGAAACAAGCAGACAAACGCCTTTCCCTGTGTCCCTTTGAGCGTGAGCCAGGCTCAGGGACCTGCCGTTCGGACACGGTGGTCTCTGTCGTGATGGGGCTTTAGGAGGAACGTGAGCCCTCGAGTGGGGAAGGGGCTGCAGGGGCAGGGCTGCGGCGGTGCCGAGCCTTCCGCTGGTCTCGGAGCTCCCCCGCCGGCGGGGCTCCCGCCACTGCAGCCACCGTGGGGTGGGGGTCCCAGGGGAGTCCCTGGACACACCCGGGGCCACCACAGGCAAGGAAGGGGCTCTGTTTGCTTCCCAGCACTGAGACGTCGCTAAGGGTTGTGGTACCTGACTGTGCATCCCGCGTCCTGCATCCCACAGCATGGGGGAAATGAGGGGCTGCTGAGCTTGCCAGCGAATTGTTTTCTCTCAAAGTACTTTCCCCATTAGGGTTTATCACACCTGGCTGGTCGCACCCACTTATTCCCTCTCCCCGCTAGCGCCGGGCAGCAGATCGCTCGCCGGCTGTCCCCTCTCCCCTCAGCGTGTCGCTTGGCACTTGACCGACAGTCGGTGCCCATGCCAACCAACCACCCAGCCCACTGAGCTGGGCTCTTTCGGTGCGACGGGTAAAACGTCGCTTTGGCACCCGGCAATTTACAGCCATTTGGTTCTCGTTCCTCGCCGGGGAGGCGGCGGGAGAGGCCTTCATCGCCATCACAGGAGCAGCTCTTCCTCGCCACGCCCCGTGCTTTGCCTTTTTCCTGTCTCTTCCTTCTGCCCACGTGGCCCCTCGGAGGGGCGGGGGGCCCGTCCCCACCGGCACCCGGGCGGTTGAAGCGGCGCGCAAGTTTCTGACAAGTTGTGTTTAGAGGAGTACTCGCGGGGTAATTTTGCACGTCCTTGTTTTGTCATTTAGGGCACTTAAAGTGTCAGGGAGATTTCACCATCCTAAAAGCTTATCTGTCAGCATCAGTGAGTTATTCCAGTAAAAGGGTATCATCAACAGCAGCAGGAGGAAAAAAAAAGGACGAGAAAAGACAGGTCTGAAGGTTTTCTATTCCCAGCTGTCTGCAGCCGACCTTGAGTCCGTCTCCCACCGCCGGCGGGCAGCGGTGCCGGGGCCCCGCCGTGGCCGAGCAGCCGGCTGGAAGGGGATGGCAAAAGTGAAAAGCACACGGGTCTGGTTCTCTCTTCCTTTGCTTTGGTGTAGCACAAGTTGGTATTTTTCCTGATTTCCACGGTTCGCACCCAAATAGTGCAGTGTGGATGGGGGAGGGCAGAAAAAAGGTGGGAGGGAGGGCGGGATGGACAGACAGATGGACAGACAGATGGATGGATGGATGCTCCTCCTGCTGTTGCGGGAAGCTCAGCTGCCTCGTACCTGGAAAGAAATGCCCATGTGGAAAAGGCTCCAGCCTGGTGGTGCCAGGAGCTGCAGGGGCTCTTGTTCTGAATAGCAAACCAGAAAACAAACTCGCCCTGTGCAGGAAAGGGGTTTTGATGTGCTGCTGGCTGCCTTTGCGCAGCTCTCAGTCCAAGGAGGTGGGTTGACAGATGCATTAAATGGCTTTCGCCCTCGTACATGCCCGCCGTGCCGTATTTCGTTTACTTTGGATATCCAGTGGCAGAGTGGATCATAAAGTTGTATAAACATGCACGAGATATTTGTTCTGCGCGCAGAAGCAAACAAAAGACTTGATGAGATGGATTGAGAGCCCGGGGGCAGCGTTGAGCAAGGGGAGTCGGAGGGAAATCACACAAGCGCTATGTTTTCCTGCTGCCCTGTTTCCTTGCAGAGGAAAATTCCCAATCCCGGTCCCCTTGAACCCCAGGAGCGAGGCTGCGTGCGAGGGGGGCGAGGAGGCCGTGGATAGAACGGGCAGGGAGCCGGCGTGGGATTTGAGAGGGAGGTGGCTGCAGCTCCAAGCTGTGCTGAAAAGCTTTTGGAGGATTTGGAGCAAGTCGACAACTGTTCCGGTTTTGTGGGGAGGGTTGTGTTTTTGTGGGTTTTTTTTTTGCCAGATATAAATAATTGGAGCTTGGTAGAGCGTAGGGAAAAATGTTGGCTTATTGTTGGGAACGGGAAGCACAAAATATTTCCAAACACAGCGGGTTATTTATCGGTAAAACGCCTCCGCCGGGCCGGCAGCGGGCGCTGGCAGTAGCGTGGCTCAGGGGATGCCTGTGCTACCTCTGCGGGAGGAACCCGGGGTCTCTGCTGCTTGTTTTGGGGGGCTCAGGACTGTTTTCCTTGGTGTAGCTGTGGGATAAGGCTTCTGCTGCACCTCGTGGTGGTGCTGAGGGCGAGAGGGTCTGACCGGAGCGATTGTACGTTCAGGGCTCCAACACCTGGACAGAATAAGTGATGCGGTTTTTAAATTCGCCTTAGAATTGTATCGGTAATCCGCGGTTACGTTATTAATGTCGTATTAAAAGGCCTCGAGGCCTCTCAGCAAATTCCTATTTCAAATAAACAATTACTGGAGCCAAGGTAATTTAGTAAGTGGGATTGAAAACCCCGGGCACGCTCTGTGTTTGCTCCTCAGAGCTCGCCTTCGCTTCTGCTGGAATCCCCGGCGGCCAGCGCGGGTGGAGGCGCGATGGGACAGCCCGCGAGCGTCCCTCGGTGCTGAGCAGCAGCTGGTGCTGCACCTCGTCTGGGGGTCATTTAGGAGCGAGACCGTTTCAATCAGTGGGTAATTTGTCATGAAGCGTCTTGGTTAGGTAAATAAGGAAGTGCAAAAGGGTGCTTTAGTGTTCAAAACCTCCGCCACCACGAGCGCGATGTTGGTTGAGCTTTCGGAGGAGCATCACGCGTGGGAACAACGACTCGTGTGAACGCTCCTGGACGAGGGGAGGGTGTGAAGCCGCAGGGGGGGGCTGCACCGTTTCCCCCTCCCTGCCACTTGTGCGGGAGGGGCAGCTCTGTTCCCAGCACGAAAAAACTCCTGCTTTGGTGGGTTTTATCTGTGCTTTGCCGAGGCGCGTGACAAATTTGTACTAAATCGGAACCTCAAACGATTCCAGTGCATAAAACCAGGAAAGCTATTGCATAATACAGGAAAACGAGATAAAAATCCTTCGCACGGCACAGTTACTTCAGAAGCAAGAATAAACAATATTTAAAAATGTATAAACACAGATGGCATATTTTCCTTAAAAAAAATGTTTCGAGAAAAATAAAAGCCTCTTTAAAAGGAATAAAATATGAAAAGGAGGAGAAGTAGGTCAGAGAGAAGAAGTCAAAGGAAGGGGAGAAAACTAACAAAACGGAAATCAAAGACAAAACTGGTTCCGCCGGCGTCACAGTGAGCCGGGCGTCTTTGGGTCCGGTCCGGGGGGCCAGGGCTGCACAGGCAGGGGGGTGGTGGGGATGCCCGGGGCCTGGGGACCAGTGCATCGTGGATAAAGAAAGCAGATTTCTCTGATTGAGCCGCCTGCTTACCTGGGAACGGGTGGCAGAGGAGAGAGGCGTTTGAAAGGCTCATTTATTTGCACCATTAACCATTTTAACGGCCTCTCTCCAATAACAGTCGTTGCCACGGGTAGAAGAGCAGGTGTTCGAATAATCAGAGCGATTGGGAAGCCTCGGATGGTCATTATTATTAATACCCATCATAACAATGAACCAGGGAGACGTACGCCCTGTGTGCTCTTTTATACCCCGTTGCTTTATGGACCGGTCGCTCTGTTCTCCGGGGCATCTCACGGGGGGACGCCAGACGCCGGCTGTGAAGGGGCGGCATTAGAAGCCTCCGTGCCCACGGCGCAGGCGCATCCCTGCGGCGAAGAAGGGATGCTCTTGAGTTGGTTTTGTCCCACTTGTTTTCTGCTCGCGCTGTGCAGCCTGGGTCGAGGGTGCTAGTCTCGTCGTGCGTCGCTGCGTTTCGCTCTCGCAAAGGAAGTGATAAATTCACTCTCGTTTGCTGTCCCCAAGGGGAGGTTGAATGGGTTTAGTTCACGGCCGTTACTGGGCTCTGCACCGTTAAACGGTGCCGGAGGATGAGTAACTCTCTCTGCCCGAGGACCAGGAGGATGAAACGCCCTGACCTGTGTCCAGCCGTGGAACACAGAAGATTGTTGTGGTGGCCTCTCTCAGCCCCAGCGGCTGTAAATATTTGCTCTCCTTGTAATTATTTCTGTGAGTACTTGCGCTCAGGTTCTGTGAAGCAAACCTTGCTGCTGCTGAGCCCGTGTGGGTTTTTCTGGGGTGAGGGGTGGCGGGGCAGCACGGACCCTGCTCGGGTGCCTGATGTAATGACACTTCCCATGGCACCGTGTCCTCTTGAGGACCTCGGTTTCATCTCACCCTCAGGCTTTACAAGAGAAAACGGAAGCGGTGGCTCTAAAGCTGTAGTAAAGTGGCAGAAATTGTTGAGGTTTGTGGTTTTCTATTAGCGAGTCAAGCAAATAAGCAGGTGGAGGAATGCCCAGCTCTGGAAAACTGCGAAGCGTAGCTGCGAGTCCTCCCGCGCTCACTCTGTACACGGAGGTTTCAGTCTAATCTGCGCGGGCACGCGTTCTCACGTGCGCATGAGCCCCTCGCCTGCCGATCTGATGATTTTGCCACCTGCACGGCAGATACGGGTGGTGCTACCAGCAGGTCTGCAACATATGAAGGTGCTTTTTTCTATGCAGATGGCTCAAGACGTGATCTTCTCGAGCGCCAATATGTAAAACATACGCCGCTTACCCGGTCCGAGCTGAGAAGCAACAGGTTTCCACTGTGTGGGAAGGTGCCTGCAAGCGGACTGTGAGATTTCCAAGGCTCACTTGCTTATCGCTGCCGAGTCTCCAACTAGGATCCACCTGGCACGGCAGAGTTGCAGAAAGCTGCGCTGATGCCGGTCACGGGAGGAAAGGCCTGTGTCCCTTCAGGGATGGGTCACAATCCACACGGCACCGGTGTGTAGGAAGGCGTGTGCTAATAGGTGACAAACCTCTCAAATGCCAGTCGTGGCCGGTTTCACACCCCGGAAGCCAAGGGGCCTCTCTCTGGGCTCCCACTTTTCTGGTTTTGACGGGCTAAGGTAGAGCAGGCATCTTGGTTTTTAATGTGGCAGAGTAAGAGCAGCTCTTCTACCAGGCTGCGCTTTCTGAGCGCGTCTGGGCGGGCAGTGCCTGCCGCTGGAGGTGCTAACGCCTGACGTCTGCAGTCCCCGCCAGGGATGTGGATGCAGGACGGCTCTGGCTGAGCCCCGCTCCTGGAAGCGCCTTTTCCCACTTCCTATTCTCATGAGCGTGCCGTGAAAACGGGCGGCGTCACAGGTGCATCCACAGCAATTATTAAATCAGCTGCCACGACGGTCCCACAGGACCCGCAGCACTTTGGGGTTTGTGTAAATCCAGGTGCCACCCGCCTGCACCCCGGTCACACGGCTCATGCCACTCCCTCGCACCCAGCACTGCCAGCACCGAGGTTTTACGGGGCAAACGGACGCGGCTGCTGGCGCAGCAACTTGGGATGACGGCACAGCGGCTGCGTTTTCCTTCGCAAGCGAGCGGTGAGGCTGGTTCACCCCACGGCTTATGGCGAGCGCAAAAGGAAGGCTGTACGAATCTTTCGAGAGAACTGTTTTTATTGTGTGGTGAAAGACTGCATCTAAACCCAAAAAGAAGAGGAGTATCAAACAGCTTGTTTTACCTAGTACGTACAAACAAAGACTCTGCTGAGGCTCGACCGAGCCGATTCCTTGCTCAAACAAAAAGAGGAGGCAACTGAGGCTTCCCTCTGCCTGTGCTTAACAGCAGTTAAGAAACAAGGTAACCGAGGGGCGCAGCTTCTTGAGAGACAGGCAAACGGAAAAGAACCAGGCGACACATCTAGCACGCGCTGTGGGACGGCCCGGCAAGACGTGCAGTCAGCTGGCGGCTTTATCGCTTTCTCCGTTCTCTATCAGTTTCCTTTTCTTTTCATCCGTTTTCCTCTTGAAGATGCTGTCTCTGTAGAACTGCAGTTCTTTGATGCTTTCCCTGATGTCATCGAGTGCTCTGAAAGAGAATCGAGGAGGGTTTCCAAACACCTGCGCCCACCCTTCGGCGACACCCGGATTCTAACGCTTCTGAAGGATCCCGGGCTGCAAGGCACCAAACTCTGATCATACGAGAAGCCCAGCGCAGACACGTCAAGGCACAGGTGTCTGTCCTGCGCTTTTTTCCTACGTTTAGCCTGCGCAGAGGAAAAAGCACGGCAGACGCGCTCACGGTGCGCAGACCTGTGGAAGCCTGCGGGTCCCACCGCCCCCTCCACCTTCTGCTCCACTAACAGTCCCTTTCCCTACACTAACCAGGTGACGAGCCCTGCTCTGTCAGGCGCAAAAGCAGAAACCTCACCTGTGAGAAGCCGCCTTCTTTGGTGCAAACTCGTATTCCTCTGGATACCAGCGTCTGCAAGTGGAAGAAAGCGCCGCTTAACAAAGGAAATTGGGATTCAAAACCACGCTCGGTGGCTGCTACAGGTTTGTTAGAACCATTGAAAGCATTCCGGGTACCAGCCTTCCCTGGCTGATCTTTCATGAGGACGGCTCAGCGTGGGGAAGAGTTACCTGCACAGCTCTTTGACAGTGCTCACGTCAATGATCCTGTAATGAAGATGCCTCATGAACTGAGGCATGTATTTGTCAAGGAATTTCTTATCTGCGTGAACAGAGTTACCTACAAAGACACAAAACAAGATGTTCCTTCAAAGACGTTACACAGCTCCTGCGAACGACATCTAAAGGAGAAGCGGGCTAAGCGAGCTGGGGAAAGATCATAGGCTACGAAAAGCTATTCACGAGCAGCTCGTTCATCCCATTTTCTAGGAAATATGATTGTAAAGGTTTGTCAGATTTTCGTTGAGGGATCACACGCGGTTTAAATGCGTAATGCCTCCATTAATTCTTCAGTTACTACTACAATTTGTGTCACGCAGATAAATATCAAAGTATTGTGCAGGCACCGGGTTTTCTGCCAAGCGCGAACGGGCGCTGGCGTTGATTTCCCTTGGCGCCAGTCCTGGCACCGTGCGGGAACGTCCTGCGCGGCAGCACCTTCGGCAGAGTCGTATCTGGCGTTCGGTCCCACACGCGGCGAGGAAAAGCCGCCGCTGGGTTTTGGATCTCGGCACAGAAAGCTCAAGCGTCGCTGCCAGGCGTGCCAGGAGCCCTGGCGGCACCCAGCCGGGAGCTGCTGGGGAGCGGCGCTGTCGTTTTTAAAGAAAAACAGACTTTACCTGCGAGAGGACAGAGACCTGGTGGTGTCTGTTGTCGCACGAAGGACAGAAACTCGTACTCCGCTTGCTGCAAGGAAATCTTGCTCTCCTTCACAGCCTTAGTAAGGCCAGACTGCAAAAAAAGAGGCATCCGTCAGAAATCGGCCGCTGGGGTTTGGGTTTTGTCCTGTCCTGGTACTTCCTAAGGGCCCTCCTCGATGCCCGAGACACCCCGCACGCCTCCTCTGTGCACCTGCACGTGCGTCACTGCCGGGAGCGCTGCGTTCCCCTCGGTTTGAGGAGAAGCGTTTGCCTCCCCAGCGCGGAGCAGCAGGCATAAATAAACAGCAATAATCAGGATCCTGTCTTAAGTGTTTATCAAGATTCCTACAAATCAGAAAAGTCCCTTCTTTCTTTCTTTCTTTCTTTTTTTTTTTCATCAGTTAAATGTCAAATCTGCTCCAAGTGTTCTCAGGGATTTATTTCCATCTGGCTACGCTATATATTTCCACGGCTGTGCCGCAAAAATCTACTTGACAGATCCAAGTGGTGGTTAAAAAATTCATTATGTGGCTGCATTTTCATCTATATTCTAATTGCTTCTCTTTTCTTAGTCAATTAAAAATAAGTAGCTCCTCAGGAGCCGCGATAATGCACGCTACCGTCTTCAACGCGCTCGCAAACTGAAGCTGAATTTGAGTCCTCAACTGGAGAAGGGGAAAAGCCCCCATCGTGGCAAATTAATATTCATTTTCCAAACTCCTGCTAATCCTTCCCGGGGAGAGTGAGATGCCAAGGAGGGGTGGGGGGGGGGGGTATGGGTGTCTTAAAACTTCAGCCCTTAATTGAAAACTAACTTGAATTTCAATTCATAATCGAGGATTGGAAAATCTATTCACTTTCTTGCTGCTGGCAAGGAAGGAGCTTTCTTGGGTGGCTGAAAGAACTAAAAATAATCCCTTGCTGCACTAGTTAAGCTTCTGGAGAAAAAGCCCACCGGGCTCCCAGCGCCGAGGGGACAGGCAAAAATAACAACCCGACGTTTACAGTAAGTCAGCCTCTTTAATCCTGCAAGTGCCTATGTTTGTGGGGATAAATCTGCTTTTTTTTGGCTCTGGGATGCTCTAACACTGATCTTGTGCCTCCTCTTAGTTGGGACTTCAAGCCACATCCTCCCCTTCTCTGTCGGATTGATTCTTTGCATTATTTTAGGCGACACAGACCAGGCTTCACTGGCGAGAGCCTCCGCAGGGGCCGCGCTGGTGTTCCAGCGAGCAGACCGGTGAGCTGGACCCCGTGTCTTACCGTCCTGCCGAGAGGCACGGGGCTGAGCCTGGGAAGGGGGAACCAGTGGCACGTCCCTGAGCCAGGGGTCCCCCTCCTGGGCCCAACGACCTGCTGGCCCTGCTCTCCCGCATGCCCTCGCTCGGCCCCCCCCTGGCTGCTGCTGCTGGCTTCCGGGTCAGAAAGCAGCTCCCGGCACTGTTCAAAATGATTAAAAACCAGGCTACAGAGCACAGGCCACTCTGGGGCAGCTGAGCTGCACGACGAGGGCTAAAGAGGAGCGGCCACTGTTCGCAGCTGAGCCACGGATGACGTGCGAGACCTCTGGCAAAAGGGTACGTGTCAGCTCCTCGCTACAAAACAAGCGCGATCCCTGCTGTCCTCCCCTTCTCTGTCTCCTCTCATCGCAAACTCTTCCTTACAGGAGTTGTCCCCTGCTGTACCGCAACTGACAACGTGGTGACAAGTTACACGATGGCTGCTCCCATCCTAGCGGAGAAAGAGAAAGCGCAGCGCGGCCGCTCGAGAGGGGCTTTACCTTCCCGTGATGCTCCTTGCACCAGTCGGACATGCCCTCCAGCAGCTCGTCGGGCTGATTAATAATCAGGTTGGGGCCCTGTCGGGAAGAGAAACACACCGAAAGTTTGCACAAAGCCGAGTTTTGACTGCGGGCACGGCCCTGGGGCTGGCGCGGGGGGTTTGGGAGGAGGCCGCGCGTGATCCCAGCGAGCGGGGGCCTCCCCGGGGGGCTTCTCCTCCTCACCTCGGCCAGCACGTTGAGGTCGGAGTCGGTGATGAGGCAGGCCATCTCCAGGATCTGGTCCTTCTCCACGTCCAGGCCCGTCATCTGCCAGCCGGGGTTGGCGGGGGGGGGGAACACACACACACGCACCGTCAGCGCGGCCTGCGCCCCCTCCCCTCACCCCCCCCCGCCTTCCCCACCCTCTGCCCCGTGCTCCCCCGCACCTCCAGGTCCACCCAGACCATCCGCTGGCCCATGCCGCCGCCGGCCATGGTCGCCGCCGCCCGCCGCAGCCGCCCGCCGCAGCCCCGCAGGCGGCCCAGGCCAGCGCGGCCTCCGCCCAGCATCGCCGACGCTAGGCCGCACTACAACTCCCAGCAGCCCCCGCGGCGAATGCCGCGGGGGCTGCTGGGAGTTGTGGCGCGGCCGCGCAAAGGCTGCTGGGAGTTGTAGTCCAGCTCCCCCGAGGCCTACGCGCACCTCGCCCTGAGTCTGACCCGCGCGGTTTATTATTAACATTACTTCTCGTTTTTTTTTTTTTTAAAGAAACGTTTAATGCTCTTCTCCCCGAAATACTCAAAATATTCCGTATCAAAAAACCAACGCAAAATAACCCCACGAGCTCTTCCCGAGCTGCAGCAGCATCGTCACATTTCAACCCCCCCCCCCCCCCCCCCCCCAGCTGCCAAAAATAAAAACGACCCTGAGGCGTCACGTCGACACGTTCAAAAAACAAGACGCTGCTTTGGGGGGGGGGGCTGCGCTGCTGGTAGTTTTACAAATGTGGAAAGGGTAACTGAGGGTGTCGGGGCGGTTTGGGGTTTTTTTTTTTGTTTTTTTAAAGCGTAATAAAGAGATTCGCTGCCAAGCCATCAGTGTCGTGCCGGGTGCCAGCCGGCGTCGCGGTAGCTCTCCCTGCGGTACTCGTAGTCGTGGCCCCAGCCCTCCCGGTGCCAGTCCTCGTAGGGGGGCGTCTCCCAGCCCCCCTGCTCGTGGCCGCCGTAGTCGTCCCCGCGCTGGCCGCGGCCGTAGTCCCGCTCGCCGAAGCGCCGGCTGTCGGGGAGGTAGGGGTGGGCGCCCTGCCGGCCCTTGCGCAGCTCCGGCCGCCGCGTGGAGGCCGTGGAGGGGGGGAAGGCATGAGGGGGAGGGTGCTGGTAGGTGGCCGGGGCGTAGGCCGGCTGCTCGGGCTTGCTGCCGCTCGCGGGCTGCTGCCGCATGGTGCTGTTCATCTGCAAGGGGAAAGAGGAAAGAAGGGGGGAGTGGGTTTGGTGTGTTTTCCCCCCCAAGACAAACATCACCCTCGCTGCGAACACAGAGGAAAGTGGAAGCGGCTGGTTTGGACACGAGAGCTTACTGACCAGCCGGTACCAACTCTGCAAGGCACTGAGGCGTATCAGAGCCCGCGGGTGGAGGCAGGGAGCCGGGTTGTTTTGGCCGCTCCCAGCTACACTCTCCATCGCCACGTCCCCGCAACCGAACCGGGGTTTGAAGGGAACCTAGGATTCAAAACCAGATAACGCCGTCACGAGGTGCCCATCAGCCGGACCAGCGCTGCTGGCCCACACGAGCTGCGTACCGCTGCTGGTCGCCGCTGGCTGTCGGCCGCCAGCATGGCCTGCTGGAACCGGCGGAACCCTGGTCCGACCACGCACTCCAGAGGCTTGCAGTTTCTGCAGAAAAAAAACAGATCGGGAACTTTAGCATCAAGCACGTCCTTGGGACAACACACGTGCACTGATGGGGCTTGTACCTGGTGTTGGGGAAGGGGGGGGTACGACTCAGCGCTGGCGGCTCCCTGCGGGCACCACAGGGGAACGTCTTCCTGAGGCACATGGCTGCTCCCTGAGGAGAAAGAGACGTTTCAGAAGACTGACAAAGGCAAGTTAGAGGCACTCAGGTAAAAAGCGCACTTGCCAGGTGCCAACAGTTGCTTAATTAGCTCTCGAGTTTCACCAGCAGCCTGCAAAAGCACGCGATCCCATCTCCAGACAAAAAGATGTTGCAACTGGCTTAATACCCACTGGGGATGAGGCGCCCTGGCAGCGACATTCTGGCCAATGTACTTCATTTTACTGACACTGGGTGCAACTTTTACTGCTCATTTGAAGTGGCTTTTATGGGTGCAGACCGGATACTCAGAAAAAAAAACCAACGCAACGGAGGGCTTGGCCCCAGGACTAGGCTTGGCCTCAGGTGACAGGAGGGTCCCTGCCGCCACCCAGCGATGAAAGCGCTGCCCTGCCTCGCACCGCGGGGCGAGGTGAGAAGCACATGCTGTTTGCCCAGGCCCTGGCCCGTCGGGCTGCGGGAGGGGAGGCCGGCAGCAGCTCGGCTCTCCCCGGGTTACGTGACGCTCCGTCTCGCGGGCACCTGATCGGAACTGGATCTTCATGGGCCGCCCGTAGAGCCTGATGCCGTTGAGCAGGTTCAGTCCGTAGGGGGGCAGACACCTCGTGTTTGAAGTTCACGAAGGCGTACTGCCTGGGGTTGCCGTCTTTGTCCTTCGGGATTTTAACTTTAACGACCGGACCCGCCTGCGGACCCAGAAGCACAAATCGTTACACAACGGCGGGGGGGGGGGGGGGGGGCCGGGCGGCGCCGCCTGAACAAGCGTGTCCCTCGGCGGCCGCCGTGCCCGCCCCCCCCCCCCCCGCCGCGGCCGCCCCGCCCTCCCCCGGTATAAAGGGCGGTGGGAGCGGGGGCCGCGGGCCGGTACCTGGTGGAAGAGCTCGAAGATGATCTCCTCAGTGACCCTGGGGTCCAGGTTGCCCACGAAGAGCGACCGGTTCGCCTCTTCCAGCGCCGCCCCCATCTCCGGGTCCGGCGCTCCCCGCGCTCGCCGGCGCCTGCCAATGCGCAGGCGCCGGCCCCGGCCCCGGTGACCTCGCCCCCTCGGCAGCGTGCGTGCGTGCCCCGCCCCGGCGGCAGGGCCGGCCCGGAGGGGAGGGGGCGGCGGCGGCGGGACGAGCCCGGGGGGCGCCGGGGGGGCTCAGCCGCGCCTGCTGAGAGGGAGCGCGAAGCCGCGGGCGCGCGGAGCGCCGTGCCGGGGGCTTGGGAGCGGGGGAGACGGCCCGTGAGGCGCTGTCCTCCCGCCACGCCCCCCCCCCCAGTATCCCCTCGCCCCCCACCCCGTCTCCCCGCACACCACCCACCCCCCCCCCCTCCCCCGCCCGCTCCCCTCACCCCGGGGCCCCCGTTAGCTGACACCGAAGTGACGGAGCTTACGGCAGTGCGCGCCGGCCGCTGTCCCGGAGGGCTCCGGCCCGCAGGTGTCGCCGCGTGGGCCTCGGCGGGGCGGCCGCGCCCTTCAGCCGCCGCGGCGCCCGACGCGTGCTCCGCGCGCAGCCCCGACGCTGTCGCGACGCCGCCCCGGCGGGGGGTGGGCCGCGCCCCGCTCCTGCGGCGCTTCCGCGGCGCCGGCTGCGCCCCTCGAGCCGAGCCGGCGGTTCCGGGCCGGCGCGGGCCCTCGGTGCCCGGCGGTGCCTCTCGCTCCGCGCTGGGGCCGGCCGGTGCCGGACGGGGCGACGCCGAGCTTCTCCCGGGGCGGGCGGCGGCGCGGGGCGCCGGCATCGGTGGCAGCGGCGGCGCGGGTGTGGGCGCTGGGTGGAAGTCGCACCCCGCACCGACATCCTGCGGCGCAGTTATGGTGTCGCTTCATTAGTATAAACACGCCTAATTGCACAGCGACTGGTTAGCGATAACCGTTCTCTCGGTTATTGGTTAAGCGTGGTTAAATGAGCCCGTGGGGATCGGCCCGCGCGCCCCTCGCAGGTGCGGGGGGGGGACCGAGCTCACGGCGTCTGCGCGCCCCGTTATCTCCCGAGCGATAACTTTTGCCTGGGAAACTCTCGCTTTGGTCTGGTCCAAAACATCCTCAAGGACGAGCAGCCTGTTTATTCTCTATCTAAATAGCAGCCTGCTCGCGATCCCTCGCTACACGCAGCCTTGTTATCTTTCCTACTAATCGCCTGGACTGTCGCCTTTCCCAGCCTCAGAGCAGCGCTCTTTGGAGGGGCCTCGAGGCACTACAGATTGTTTTGCCATCCTTTCTGGGCCGCAGTTACTCAGTTTGGTGGCCGGTGCCCCGCAGCCGCAGTCGTGACCCCTTAAGGTGGAAGGGGCGCATCTGGGTCCGCGTTCGGGCCCGGGCGCTGGGCAGGCATCTCCCGGCCGCTTTGCTCCTCCGAGTATTTTGGCAAACAGCCCCCGGCCCTGCCGTCCCATCGAGCGCAGCTCTCCCTGGTGGGTGCAACCAACCCCCCGGATGTTCCGGAAGGCACCGGGTGTAAAACGGGGGTGTTTTCCATCTGGAAAAATTTTGAAAGGGGAAGTTGAGCCTTCATTTTTCATTAGGTTCCAACGTGTTATGGCAGATCCTATTTTCTTGTTAATTAGCCGCTGTTCATTTTCTTCACTTCATTACTTACTACCGCACCTAGAATTTATATTCATTTGGTTTAATCGTGTTCGCCTGGTTACATTCTAAACAGTTACTCATTCAGAAAGGAAATTATTACCTCGCTCTGCCAGGACTTCCACTTTGCCTTAATTTCCCTGGAGCCTCGTTTACTTTCCCCTGCTTTTTTTCTCTTTTTCTCCTTTCTGGGTCCCCTTGGGCTTGCCCACAAGCATGTGTGGCGGCGGTACCACCGTCGGCTCACCGTGCTGCAGTTGCCACCAAATAACTCACCCTTCAGTCACGCTTCGCTTTGCTTCTTTGGTGGAGTTTGGGTAAAGGAGAGGGGAGGAGGGAGGCTGGGCTCGGGGAAGGAGGGCTGCCTGCTCTTTTTACACCTTCTCCATCGTGTGCGCCCTGTCCCACCGCTCCCAAAGCCGGCGCGGGCTCCCGGCCTTGTCGCTAAGAGAGGCTTTCTCTGACTCCCGGCAGGTTGCGACAGAAGGGTAATTGTAGCTACAAACTCCTTCATGAAGGGAATCATTGTGCTTTTTAAACAGACCATAAAAATCCCCAGCGATGCCGATGTTCGAGCAGTTAAACAGCGGTTAAAGACGCCAGCGCTACGAGACCCGGGCGTGTTATTTCCAGAGAACGTGTCGGCAGCTGCCACGTTCCCACCTTTCCTGTGCCACGCTGGCGGGCGCCGAGGTCGTTACGGAGGCAGCGGCGGCACATTCGGTGGTAACTAGCCGGTCACTGGTGAAACCCAAACGCTTTCTCTGTAAAACTGCTGAGAACTGAGGCGCGCTGAGTACACTAATATTAATTATGATTGAAAATGTCTCAGCTCGAGTACCTCTGACGTGAATCTCTGGTACCTTGCAGGTCCGGCTGGCTGGAATCATGGGAGAATGCCCAGCAGTGCCACGGGCCAGAGGATGCTGCTTTGGGGAGAGCATCGTTCCCATCTGCCCCCCCTTTCCTCCCCATTCCCGGCACCCAGCAGGTACGTGTTGCCGCAGCTGCAGCGCGTTGTCAAACTGTGTTTAGATGTTTACCAAAAAAATCAGTGAGGACTCTTGGTGCCAAGGGTGGTCTGGGTGCAAGATGCGCTGTCCCCCTGGGCAGCAGCCTATTCTTGCATCCAGCTTTCCCGACAGAGCGCACGGCGTTTGCCCAGACACCGGGAGCGAGTCTGGGTTTGGGCAATCTCGTTTCTGGGGTAGGACCCTGAGCCAGGGCTGCTGCCGCCGCACAGCTGGGGCTTTGAGTGCTGGTGCTACACATGCTGCATAAATCCCAGCCCACGGACACCCTTAGAGCTGTTGCCGCTTTATTTGTTTTCTGAGAAAGGGGTGAGAGGCTGTGGGTTACACCAGCACAGCTTTTCGAAACCACACTGCTGTTTTCCTCCGCAGTGCCTGCATGCTACTCGCTGACGGAGGCACGCCTGCGTGCCACCAGGCACAGCACAGCTTTGCAATCCACGCGGACATCGCCAGGCAGGCACGGGTGGGCTTCACTGAACTTCACCTCAAAGCCAGCGCCCTCCACAGCCTCCTCCACCATGTTCCTCTCCAGGTGGAGGCACGAGAACACCTGCTTGTTGAAGGCGTAGTAGGTTTCCTGGAGGACAGTGACCATCACCAGGTGCCCCCCCTGGCTTCACAAGGGCACCGACATTCCTCAGGGCACTGCGGAAGGTGGCCAGGTCCTTGCAGGCGGCCTCCAAGCAGAGGGTGGAAATGACACAGTCGGCGGGAGGCAGGGACAGAGGCTCCACGGGGTTGGCTTTGGTCACATCACACTTCAGAACTTGCTTCACCTTCTTTCTCAAGTTCTCCTCTTTCTCAGCCCACTTCTCCCTAGCAAGCAAATAAACAAAGAAATAGATGAAGGCTCATTATGGGGTTATTTAGCACCTGCACTCGCAGTTTTGTGTGTGCTGTGGCCAGTGGGAGGGCGGTTGGAAGGCAGCCTCACCTGTCCCCTTCCAGCTCACAAACATATTTCACCACTGGGCTCCAGTCAAAGGCTCCCGCTTCCTTCTTCAGCCACCTCTCCAGCTCCCGGCGGTTCTGGTCCGTGTAGTCCAAGGCGATGATCTCCTGGAAGCGCTCGCAAGCGGACAGCAGCTGGTAGATGGTGGGGCCGCAGCCGACGTCGATCAGGGTGTCGCCCCTCAGCCCGTCTGGCACAGAGCAGAGGGAAAATGTCCCTGTGAGGATAGAGACTGTGCCCCAGGACAGAAACGCCCCAGAGCCCCGTCGGGGTGTGGGGAACGTGATCTAGAAGTGCCGGGGACCCACGGCAGAGCCCTGTTCCCTGCTTCCCAGGGCTCTGCGGCAGCAGCCCAGCCTGGGGCAGCTCCTCAGCGGTCTCAAAGCCCCCAACCCTGCCCATACTCCTCGCCCATCCTGCATCTCACGGTCTTCCCAGAAACTGCGTATGCATGCAGGTGTATCTGGATATTCTGAAAAGCGTGCTCCTGTGTGTGCGTGGTGTAGAGCTGGCTCCGTGCTGGGGCGCAGCCCGGGGGCAGCCCTGCTCACGGTGCCGTCCCACACTGCCTGATGCCTTCGGGCGGGGAAACTCACCCATGGAGAACATTTGAGACAGGCTCCTCAAGTTTTGAATCAGAAACGTGTTTGGCTGTCCCTGGCTGTCGTTCAAGGTGTAAAACTCTTTCAAATACTCCTGAGGGTCGAAACTCCGCTGGTAAACATCGGTGTCCGTGAAGACCGCTGGAGCGTCCATCTTGCTGAGGGCAAGCTCTGCCGCACAGTCCCTCTTGTACTTTCGGTTTTAGCCTCCCTCCTGCCAGAGCCGTTCAGATGCCAGCCCAAAGCGCTCCCCTTTGTGAGCAGGGCTTTCTGTTCCTCTCTTTTCTTCACTGAGCTTTACTTTTTGGGTAATACCTCGCTGTCGCAATCCCCCCAGCAGCCCCTGAGCCTCACAATCCCCTGCTCCAATGGTGGCAATCCCTGGGATCGCGTGACACGTCCCTGGCTTTACAGTAACTGACGGCAATAAAGCAGTACAGTGCGAGTGGCTATCGCTGGCAGCCGCAGCCCAACAGCTCTGTAAACAGAATTAGTGCACCCGACACCTTTGCTTCTTAATGGCAGTTTGAAGCCGGCGTGTTCGGTAATGCAATGTGGCAAGGAAGTTTTAAGGCCACCAGACGGAGCCCATCGGTGTCTCTCTCATGGGAGGGAGGAATCGCTGCCAGTCCTGCCAAAATTCCCTTGCACTGATTTACTGGCTTTTATTTTTTTTTCAGGTTTCCTTTGGAGAACTGCAATTGCACCTCCTCACCCCAAAACCCAGGATATTCGCAGCCTCGGTGCCCAGTTTTTGTCTCCAGAGCTGACTGCAGACCCCACGTCCCAGGGACAGGGAGCGCAGGGGACGTGGTGGCGGCAGCCTCCTTCGCCATCGCCGCCACGAAGAGGCAGCAGAGCCCCGTGCGTCTCGCGGCAGCAGGTCCTCGTAGCACCTCGTCCTCTCCCGCTTCCCCAGCGGGAGCCAAAATGATCAAAGCGGCTTAGGTTCATTGCCGACTCCAAATCTACCTAATTGGCCTTTGCTTTTTGAAAGATTTGTCATCAGGAGCGACGGGCGGGTGAGTCGCTGGATGGTCCTCCAACTAACGAGCGCTGTTTTGGAACCCGAGGTGACTTGGCGTGACAAACCCTGCCCTCCACACCGCGTGCGCGGCCAGACCCGCTGGGGTGAAACCAGCTGCGGACAGTATGGAGCTTAAAAAGGGCATCAGCTGAAAAGATGGGCATGTTAAAGAGGTTTTCCTCTGAGAGCAAAGCCAACAAGAAGCACTCCCTGCTACTGCAGCACCAAGACCCTGAGCCGAAAGGGCCTCTAAAGCCACCGGCCCTGCAGGAGCCCCCCTGGCCACAGCAAAGGGGCCCAGGGGTGTCTTTGCCACAGGAAAGCCAAATGTAAATGCATCTGCCCTTGCCAGGCTCTGAATTTCTGATTAAGACACCAGGCGCAGGTATATAAAGCAGCAAGCCCTGCAGCCAGCTGCAGCTCGGGCGCTTTGACTCATTTCTGGAGCTGTTCGCCGGCACAGTGCTTGTGTTTCAGTCCACACAGGCTGTTTTTGCTCACGGATTGACTAGATTTGGGGAGAAAAGTGCAGCCTGTCGGCACCCAGAGAACCTCCAGGTGTTTCTGAGTGGGAGCAGCAGAGCATCTCGGCACTCTGCATGCCCTGCTGCCCCCGCGCCGGCCGGCTCCCAGCTCCTGGGGACAGGACGCAGCGTCTGCCCCTGGACGGCTGGCTCTGCCGCACCAGCTCCCCGTCTCTACCAAAATCTCGTCTCTCAGTGTCTGATTTCCATTCCCCCCCTCCCCCTCGTACTTTTATTTCCATCAAAATGTGTGATTAGGGCTCTGCGGGCTCCATTGTCATCTCCACCTAAGTGCTTCCCTCATTGATATAAACAGTGTTTCGATATTTACGCTGCGGAACGCACCGCTCTGCTTACTTTCCTGGATAATGCACAAAACCTGCCGTTATGGTGAGGTAAAACAACTCTGCAAAAGAGAAGTGCCTGCAGAACGTTCTGGGTGGGGCAGGGAGGAGCCCTCCCTGATGGGACCAGGCTGTGCCCATCAGCCTAAGCAGCTGCACCTTGGCCTTGGCCCGTCACCGGCAACTCACCGCAGCTGGGCAGCTTATAAAGAGCAGGGGCAGGGCTGGTGGGTGGTTTTGGCACATGCAACACCTCGGTGTGCCCCTGGTTTGGGCTCTGCATGGTGCGTGCGCTGCCACTGCAGCTTGTGTTGGGGCCCTGAGGTGGGTCTGCAAGAAGCTGGCTGGTGTCTCGAGTGTGGGAGCAGCTCCAGGCTCTGCCTGGGACCCAGGTTTAAGCCTCGGTAGCCCTGGGGCTGGTCCCCAGCCCTGCAGCCCCCCTGCCCTGCCCTGGGACCCTGCCCACCCTCTGCTGCATCCTCGCCCTGGGACAGAGGTAAGTGAGATGCGGAGCTGAGCGGGGTGTCTAGGAGAGGGGTGTGCGCCTTAGAGGGGGGGAACAAAAGCTCCCTTTTCTTTGTCCCGTGTGCTTCTTGCTGGACTTAGCTGTAGGTGCTCCCCTCCTTCGTCTTTGTGGGAAGATGCGTAAAGCAAGCAGCCAAAAAGCAGGTATTTCTATTCTCGGGTGCTTTTTGGGGAAGGGAAGCGAAAGTTCCTTTGGTTGGAAGCTCCAGTTACGTGGAAAAAGCGGAGGCAGTTGTGCTTATAAAGGATAAAAGGCTCTCATTTTTTGAAATGCAGCAGCTCCTCAGGGCTGTTTGTGAACCCCACGGGTTTCTCTTGTGAGGCTTCCCTGGGTGGGTCCGGCCGGAGCCAGTGGTGGTACCGGGATGCCTCCTGGGCATTGCTGGGTGCCAGTGCCTTTGGTGGAGGGGGTCAGAAGTGCAGTGCTTAGTTGTTTTGGAAAACATTTGACGGTTTATTTCCTGTGCTTTACTTGGTTAGAAGTATTACGCTTCAAGTTCCCGTTGGACTTGGAGGAATACCCCTCTCTGCCACACTTTTCCCTCTGCTCCTTTCTCCTGGAGAGGATGCTCGGCCGGTTTGCTCTGTTGCGTGTGCGCCAATATGATCTTAGTGAAATTATACGTAATTGCTCAAGGGGCAGGCGGCCAGGCTCCTGCTTGGGTCCTGCCCGTGGCTTTGGCCCCGTGAGGCTCCTGCCCGTGGGGAGGGGAGCAGCCGGGGCCGGCGGCACGGCGCCGCGAACAAAAGCCGCCTCGTCCTCCGCATGGTGCAGAGGATCCCGAACAAAAGGTTCGCGTTCCCCCGCGCTCTTCTCTTTCTTCCGCTCGCTCTCCTTTCTTTGCTCCTGCTCTTCGATGGAGGTTTAAACGGTTCTTTTTCTGGTTTAAATTTCTCTGTGCTGCAACAAGAAACTAGCAATTAACTATTATACGGCTGTTTTACAGTCCTGTGGAAACCTTTTCCATCCACTTTGTCTGAAATGGGTGTATCTTTTATTCCTAGTTTTCGGGAGCGTAAAACTTTACAGCATTTGCTGCAAACCTTCATACTTTGCTTTGCAGTTTATTGCTCCCTCTGCAGATATATCTTCCTCATAAATAAGGCTTTCATCTCTACAGTGCTCGACTAGGAACCGCAATGCCTCTGAGCCGTGTCGTTAACAGGACTCTGCCTAGAAATCGTGGTGTCTTCATCTCAGCCCTCGGCTGCTCGGTGCAGGGCTCAGCCGGGTTGTTAGCACCCCAGCCGGCGGTTCCCCGAGTCGGCCCCCGGGGTCAGCAGAGCTGAGCTGCCTCCAGCTCCCCGTGCTGGGCAGGCTGCTCTAGCTAGGTGGAGTGTTTTCTCTCCTCGCTAGGGATTGCTCACAGGTTATTTTTACAACCCTCCGTGTTTTCCCCTGATTAGCAATGGACCCGACTGCTCTCGGCTCCCGTGGCGCGAGGGACAAATGAAGAGCTGGAGCTGGTGAAGCTGAGGTGCCTCTGGGTTTTGGTCCAAGGTGGATGCGCTGCTGCCTGGTGAGCTCTCTGCAGCTTTTATTTCGAGGGGAGCACTCACAGGAGCTGCTTTTACCCAGCAGCCTGGTTTTCTGGAACTCTGAGAGATGTGCTCTGCTTGACGTCCCTGAACGTGGCTGCAAGGGGCTCACGTGTCCGAAAACGGAGGCAGGCTGGGCGCTGCGTGCCGCTGGCTCCGGCAAGGGGATGTGTTACCTGGGCACTTGTGGTGGGGCCGAGGGGAGGAGCAGGGCTCCGATCCCCACGGCAGAGCCGGAGCAGCCGCTGTTTTCCTGGGACTGTCATGACACAAAGGATTCGGAAAGGTGCGGGGTATTAATTGCAGCTTTCAGACCCCTGCGTGCTACATGGTAATTTCATCGCATTAGGGTGATAGCGGTTTTAAAAATCGCCCTCCTCCCGTCCCCTTTTTAACAAAATACGCCTCGTTTCACAGAAATGCATTTAGGGCCGATTTGTTCAGAGTCCAGAATGGCAGCAATTAAAGCGGTGCTGTGTGCTCAGAATAAATGGAGTAACGCCTGCCTAGGTGTGACCTCTGCCGAAGGGATGAATCCAGGCGGGGAGACTTCTGGGCATCGGTGGCGCCAGTGCCGCGAGCCGCTGACAGCGGGATACCCTGCGGTGTCCTCAGTGAAAACCCCTTTTCCAGGGAAAACCGAGACCCATTCAGAACGCGTTATTTGCCCGTGCGGGTCCCTGGCTCCCGGGGTGGCGGGTGCAGTGGCAGCGGATGGTTTATGGGCACGTTTGCCGGCGCTGGTACCTGCCGCCACGGCTCCAAATGTCAGCGGCGGGGGGAACAGGTGGGCTCTGTGCATCCCCGGGGCCCCACTAATTTACAGGCGATAAATTAGTGCTGGGAGCGGGGACAAAGTCCTGCTCTGGGTGCAGGTGACTGAGCAATTCCCTTCTGGCAGGCGGAGAGGGGGGAGAGAGACCTGTCGTCGTCAGGCTGCCTTTGACTTTATTGTCTGCGCCAGCCTTAAAGGTATCCTGCATTCGGCGCTGGCTTTGCTCTTGCTCGGGGTTTTGGAAGCGGTGCTGAGCCTTGCTTAAAATAACGAGTGCCTCTGCTAATTGCACCAGCCTGCCCGTTTGCAACGTGGGCTGTCTCGTGCTTCCTCCCCGTGAAGGAGCCAAGGGTTTCCTCGCTCCTGGAGAGGTGTTCGGTGCTAATGGTGTCAGCCCCGTGGGTAAATGGTGTGAAGCTGTTTATGCCCTGGCAGAGCTGGTCCCCGGCCTCTGCTCCAGGCGTGGGGCGGGAGCTGGCTCGGCAGGGCAGGGGCAGACCCCAGCAGGGAAGGAGGGAGGGAGGTCTTCCTCGCTCCCCATCACACACTTGCGTCCCACCGGCCTCCAGGAAGGAGATTTGGCGCCGTGCGGGAGGGAAGGAAGGCTGAAGGGGCTGCCGTGCTGAGGAACGGGGCCAAAAATAATGGGGAGGGGGAAAACACAGGAGCGGCGCTTCATTAAGCCAGCTGTGCAAGGGTGGCGTTACCTGCGGGCTTCGTATCGGCGTGGGTTCGATCTTGCCTGTGCTGCCTTTATAGGATTCCCTCGTTCACCCTCGGAAAAGCGATACAGTATTTTTGACGTCCCCACAGCAGCTGTATCACAGGGACTGTATTTTCAACTCGTGCCTGGGAGGGGACAGGTCCACGACCGCTGCTCGGTCACACTTGTAATCACTGAGCTTGCCGGGAAAATTCACGGGTGCATTTCTACTTCAGACAATGATGGGTCCCCCCAACGTTTCCATCGCCTTCTCTCCAGGGAAAGCAATGCCCGTCCGTAAGAGAAGTTTGGGTCTGATGAATTATGGGGCAATGAGCATCGCTGTAGGGCATGGACCTGCGCGGTCCCAGCGCTGGACGCCCCCTCACATGTGGGATTTCCCCCCAAAACAGGGACACCTGGGGCGAAGGGAAAACCAGTCCAGGAGGCCACAGTCGGAGGCGGGAGCGCGGTACCCGAGGGTTTGGATCGTGTTGGGCGCTGCCGACAAACCTTCTCGCCCTGTGCGAGCGTGGGAGCTGAGGCCCGGCGAGCCCGTGCAGATGGCGGGGAGATAAACGATGCCATCTCCGTACCGTAGTGGCTTGGCCGTAATTTCTGGAAGACATTTATTCGAGGCAGCCTTCCTTTTTTCAGGGCCCGTGACTCCTCGGGCAGGGGGAATTGCGACAAGGAAGGTGGAAAGCGCAACCCAGTGTTACTGATGAGAGCGGTGCCCAAAACCCCATCCATTCCTCTCCTCCAATTTTCTCCTCTGACAATTTATAGGTTACTTTGATGCTTGAATAGCTGTGTCTGTCTAGTAATATGTATTCTCTGTAAGTATTCCCCGCTGTGGCATATCCTAAGAGAACTCCATCAAATAATTATCTTCCCTTTTATTTATTCACAGTCTTTTCACTCGATCTGCATCACGATAAAATATTCCAATGGTTTCCTCTTAGCACCAAGCTTTCCCCAGATTGTAAAGTGTATTTATGTACAGTATTAAATCCACCCTGCACAGCTCTTTATCTCGGCGCTTCCCCCATCCGTCGGGCGCTGGCCTCTCCTGCCTCGATGCCCTGCCTCACCAGGGTTCGCGTCGAGCCCGTGCCACTTGCTGCCACCTGGGTCAGGATAAGGCTGTGGGTGGCCAAGGTCAAGTCTGGAGAAGGACAGCAGTGCTGGGGAACCTTCTTGCTCTCTTCCTTGCGCTCTGAGCTGGGGTGTTGGTGCCCAGCGGAGCCGAGCCGCTGGCTGTCAGCAGGACGTGACTGCAGCATGGCCGAGGGCAATCAGTGCCGGGAGGAAACCGATAACTGCTTTTTTCCCCCTTGGAGGGGCTGGAAGAGCAGCGCTGCTCAGCTCTGGGAACTCGGCAGAGGGCTCCTCGGGAAGGCTGCGTCCCTACAGAGGGCTTGTGTCTGCAGGGCAGCTGCCGGAGCACAGAGGCAGGTGATGTAAGGGGTGATGCGCAGTGGTCGCAGGATGGTTTCCAACACTGCTGAGCATTTAGGAGCGGTCCTCAGACACTGCACCACGGCAGGGGACATCCTTTCTCCGTGGGGCAGCAGGTCTGTGCGCAACTGGGAGAACTGCAGGTCCTCCAAAACAGCGTTCCCAGAACCGGCGTATCTGCACCTTCCTGTGGCTGGAGGTGTGCCGTACGCCAGCCCAGCAGGGGTGCTGCCCGTCCCGCATCTGCCTTCTCCTCTCTCCAACATGCCCCTGCAAACGGGGAGCCCCGACTGCGCCCACTGCAGGTGTGCCCGCTGCATCTTGCTGAGCACTAGGGCAGGTGAGAGTTTTCGGGGCTTTCCAAGCTGAAAAGGCCCAGAGCTTAAAAATGAAAATCTGTAGCAGTGCCAGGGATGTTGTTAGGCTGGAAGAGCTCTTCCTCTCTGCAGGGCCAGGAGAGTCGACAATAAAGTTAAACTTGCTTTAAGTTTGCTTCCGCCACGCTTCCCAGGAGCCGCGAGGTGGAGGCGGCATCTGCGCTTTCTGCCCGGTCTGGCTGCCGTGGGGTGAGGGCAGCAGTTGATAAGTTAGTCAGGGAGCGGGATGGTGGTGACCATTCATAATCATGGCTTTTATTCCCCGCTTTGCCTACGGTCAGCTCGGCTGGTGGGCAGAGAGGCCGGGAAAAGGGCTTGCTCCCAGGAGAGGGAGATGCCGGGGAGGGGACGGGCGAAGATGATGGTGGCGATGCTCCCGCTCGCTCAGCCCCAGCACCTCCTGGGTGCAGATTCCCCTAAATTGCGGAGAGGCGAGTTCCCTAGCAAGGGTTAACTGAGTGTATAAAATTGATTGCGATTTTAGTAATTCAGTATAATCACAGTCTACCAGCAGGTTGCTTTTCCAGCAGGAGGGTTTGGAATTATTTTCTGGAGTTTGCAATATAGAACTTAAATTAAGCCTCAGAAGTCAGAGGAGCTCTGCTGCATCTCTAATGTGGTGCTAAATTCTCAGCAGCACATTCTCTGTATTAAAGCCTTTGCTAGCAATTAGGTTCATTAACTATCACAATACCTTATTTATTACTCGGCATGCCATATGGTTTCCCAGCTAAAGAATGGCACCCGTTCTAACACAGACCATTTGGCATCATAAAAATGTTAACAAATAATGTTATGGCTCTCAAGGGCAAAAGGGCTCGCTGGGTTGCAGGTCTGAACGGCAGGAGAGAATATGAAAATATTTTTCTTCTATGGCAAAATAAAGAATTCCTGGAGACAGAAGTATTCAAAGAATATCACGCTCGCATCCCGCAAATGGGAGTTTTATACATGCCCATAATGGTTATGTCAATATTTGCAGCAGGCAGCGCTCTCGCTCATCTCCCTGCTCCCTCGGAGCACGGACCTTGGTGCGAGCGCTGACGGAGAAGCACCCACCTCCACGTCAAAGTGTGCCTTCCGTTTTTCATCTCGACTTTGGCTTTTTTGGACGGCACTTGCGTCCTGGTGCCTGCAGCACGGATTTCTGCCCTGCAGGAGGACCTACAAGGGGTGACGTGCCAGTAGCAATTGCGAATCGGGAACCTGGTGGTGGGCACTTGAGTGTTCTGGCCCTGAAAAGAGAAACCGCAGCTGTCGGCTGGTTTGGTGCTCTCTGGAGGAGATCAGGACCTGCGTGCAGCCCCGGATGCGAGTGTTGTGCAGAGTGCGCTTGCACCTGGTTCCTATTTTCAGCAGGATTAGGATTACGAGAGGCAGGGACAGCATTTCAGGTCACAGAGACTCAAATTGTCTCCTCTTGGGCAGCGTGTGGCTGACGTGTAAGGGAAGCGAGCTTTTGTTCCTGCTCTGGGACTGGATCCCCTCGGACCCTGCCACGGCAGCAAGGCGAGCGCTCAGCCCCGCGCCGGGCCGGTCCGTATGCGCCGGCTGATCTGCCGGTGCGCGCTCCAGAGCTGCCTCGTCCTGCTGGAAACCCTCGTCCCAGGGAGGGATGCGACGGGGAGCGGTATCGCTGCACAACACGGGCTTTAAGGCCAGCGAGGATTATTTCTCATCACCTCAGCTGAACCCTTGAGCGACGCTGGCGGAGTCTCTCACCTGCCAGTTAATGCAGCACCACTGTGGGTCCGAAATAAGCCCCTTTTCGGGGAGCCCACAGGCATTGTGTCTCACCATGTGTGACGGCGTGCAGCACCCTTTGCCAAGGCAGGTCCTGGCGATGAAAGTGCTCGGTCGGAGGAGGAGCGTGGCTGAAGATGGGGCCCAGAGCCGGGCACAGCGCACACCGGAGACTCGCGCTGCTTCCGCTTGTGGAAAAAACCTCTCAAGTCAGGCATTTCTCATGGGGGAAAACTGTTTTGTAGTCAGTCTCCTTGCTCAGTGTTGTCACGTGGCGTCCACCGATGAGCTGCCTGGGAGTTAAACCTTCTTCTCCGTATCCTTTTTCCAAAGCCAGGAACCACTCCTGAGCCCCCGACACCTGATCTGCCACTGGGGTGAAGCCCCCCTCACCCCCAGCTGGCTGCTTTAGCATCCTTACTCCGTTTCACCCTCCTTTGAGACAGTTACTTTTGTAAGTGTTGTGCTTTATCTTTCTTCCTGTTCAGACACCTCAAAGGGGTGTTTCCAAAGCGTGCCTCTTAAGTTCTCTGGGGCTGGGATTCCCCCAAAAGCCACTTTGCTTTGTGATCCCTGCCCGCCCCATCCATCCCTTGGCACAGCACCAGGGACCCACAGCGACCTGGTGATGCTGGATCCATTTCTGTAGCGAGGGCAGCGATATCAGCGTTCTGGCATTGAGCGTTTAATGCAAAACTTTTTTTCAGTGGAGAGCTCTTTTCCAAATGGCAGAGAGAAACACAATTCTGGTCCTTTTGCAGTGGAATCGGTATTTCCCAGCCTAAGGCTGGAGCAGCAGAAGCTGGAGGAGAGATGAGAAACAGGGGGGCTGGGCTTCCAAAGGGGCTTTTTGCCTTTAGAGGGGTGGGGGGGGTTTGGGGAGCAGAGCCAGCCTCGTGTCCCGCTGGCAGCAGTGTGTGTGAACCTCTGGCCCTGGGCAGATAGCTCTGATCCAGGAGGGCTTTGCAGGAGTGTTTACTTTCATTCTTGGGAGGCCGATCAAGCTGTTCCAGTGGGGAATGTGTCGTGGCCGAAGGTGGACCCTGCCAGGCTCCCCACGGCACGGACTGGGCAGGGTCCAAGGGCACCCGTGCGCCTGCGCGCTCGCCTCCCGGCCCCACCACCTGCCCCACGGTGTTGCCAGGCTGCGAAGACCCCATCCCATGGATCCAATGTCACGACAGAGCCAGGACGTGCCGATTTCCCTCGACCTTCACGAGGGATTCGTAGCCATCTCACCTGAAAAGGGCGGTTTGCAGTCGGCCGTGATGCACGAATGTTATCTGAGGTTTTGGGTGCTGAGGAATCTGTGACCAGATAAGATACTGGGGGTTTATTGTATCTTCTGGCAATTATTAAGAAAATAAAACCAGTTAATATCTAACCTTGAACCTAGACTGTAATGTTTGGCCTCCAACTTTATTCTGGAGCTGTACAGTTTAGAGGGGTGTTGGGAACGATGGAAGAGATGAACGGGAATTTAATCCGAGACTGAAATACCTTCGTTATGCAGCTAGATCATCTTGGAAACAAGATCTGTATCAAGTGTCATTCAGCCACGAGGTTGGTTTTTTTTACTTTTCCTGGTGCAAGAAAGGGAAGGAGGGAGGGGGAGCCCCTTTGGCAGAAGTTTCTCCAGCTGTGAAGGCACATTTTGTGTGACGATTTAATGCACAGATATGTTAGGGAAGGGAGGGGGAGGAAGGGCTTCCATGAGTGTGGGCTGTTGTTTGCACTGTCAAAAAACAGTAAGGCAGGTTCTGTGTGCGACACACACATCTCTCTTACATCTATCTTTGTATCCCTTTGGGAAGGGGAGTGGATACTTGTGCGACTGGGGATTTGCCCTTGCTAGAGAGGAAAGATGGAGTTGGGGTAACGGCGTTCCCTGGTGGTGGGGGTTCGGGCCGTGGCTTGCTCCCTCCTGCAGCACCAGCAGCGTTCCTGGGCCAGCCGATGCCACACGTGCTGCCGGGTGCCAGGTTTTTAACCTCCGAAGTCATTCAGGGGCTCTTGAATGCCGTCCTGTTTAAAGGCAGGAAGAGCTTTAAGCGCTATGTTAATGATATGTTAATCTCGTGCTCAGAAAAGCATGGGATGGGTATTTAACTCGCCTGGAATTCTTGTTAGTGTCTAAACTTGGGCATGATCCTTCTGGAGAAAGAAGGTCCCCGGAGAGGGGCTGTGGGTGGAGGAGCAGCCCCGCTGCCATGTCAATTGTGTCACTGAAACCGGTGCCTTCCCCGGCACCTGGGCAGAACCAGAAACCAAAGGGACGTTGGGGAGATGGGGGAAAAGCTGGGTGAGACTCGCAGACGAGCCTTGTTGGAGCATCCCCCGCTCTGTCGCGCACAGAGAGCCCCCCAGAAGCGCGCTGCCAAGGCCCCGGTGTCGATTCCCCTCTGTTTAAAAGGGCTTTTTTCCGGGCTGAACTTTACCGAGCACGCGGGCAGCCTCCTTGGTGCTCCGTGGCTGGGGCTGACATTTAAAGCCTCGGCACAGCTCTTTTCTTGTCCCATGCAGGATGTCAAATATTTTAGGCGAAGAGAAGGGGAGAAGAGGAAAAATAATTACACAGTGAATTAAACAAAGACGGCCCCTCTCCCGCTTATTAGGACTTCAAAAGTTGCTGCCTCTGGCTTGAGCTCTCTCGCGTACGCACAAAGGGTACCGCTAAAAATAGGTACTGTACAAATGATTAGGTCATAGCCTGCTAGAGGGAGACATTTTTATGTAATTACGAGCCCGGCAGCGCGTTGCTGGGGGGAATACGTAAACAGGGCGGCTCAGAGCCTGGCTGTAAAGTTTGTGCTCCTTCGCTGAGTCACTGTGGCTAAATTCCCTTTTGTGTGGGGGATTTAGGGGAAGAATGCGGGGAGGCCGGCGGGGCTGCCGCCCTCCTGAGTCACAGCCCCGCGCGTCCTCCCGGCCTCGGCAGGCTCAGGGCCGTAAGCCGCTAATTAGCCTCATTGTCTTAGGGGCTGCGCAGCATCTGGAACCTGGACAAAGGGGGAGAAAGGAGGGATGCGTTTCTGGAGCCACTCATAATATCTCTTCTCGGCGACGCCGTGCGTGTCGCTGCAGCCCATCCCTCGCTGGGGCTGGAGGGATGCGGGTCCACGCGCTGGATGTGACGGCGTGGCCGCGGCCAGCCCCACGCCCTGAGCGCTGCTTGACAAGCAAAGTTGTGAGTCAGAGCCCCGCTCGTGAGCGGGAAGGATTGGTGGCGTCCCCGTTTGTCGCTCGGATGCGATATCCCTTAAAGGAGCCCGGCTGAAAATAAAAGGGAGGAAAAGGGAGGATTCTCGAGGCCATGCAGACGTGCGGGGTGATGCGCCAGCCCGCGCGGGTCACGGGGCGGGTGACGACGTTATCCTCGCACGCGTCGCGTGCTCAGGGGCCTGAGGGGAAAAGGCAGGGGCGTGGGGAACGGTGGGCACTGCAGCGCACTCACGCCGTGACAGTCCACACGTGTCTAGTTAGCTCCCTCCGGGTTATTTGACTTTATGAGTTTACCTTTCAATGGCGCTTGGGGGAGCTTAACACACCGTGTGCTGAGCAGCCTCCCTGGGACCCGCCGCCTCTCGCCGCCCTCCCCCTTACAAACAGCTTCGTGCACTTAGGGGTTTCAAAAAAAAAAAAAAAGTCTAACACATTTAATCATCTTTTCATAAGCTGTCAGCTCGCGGCATGCGAAAGTAGAGCACCGCGCTCTACCCCGTCTCCGAGCAAAGCTACTGTGCCTGGCAAAATCCGGGTCTGGAGCCTGCGCAGGCGAGAGCCTGGGTGCTGTAAACTTTCCTCCAAGTCTGGAGCAGTATCAAAAACCAGTTTTCAGCAGTTGCGGATTTCTGATTTGAGTTCAGACCAATCTTATTTGGCATAGAATCCTTGGTCGGGCGTTTCGGAATTTGGCTCCACACCAGCGAGGCTGGAAAACCCTCCAGAGACACCAAAAGTGAAACGAAACCCTCCGAGCTGCGACTCCCCGAAGTGTGTTTTTGTGGGCTAGACAACCCAAATGAGAAATTTCCTTTCTCTTTGTAATTTTGGAGCCTTCTCTGTTTCCTTCTCCTCTTGCTCTCTGTGTGCCCAGCCAGGTCTGCCCCGGCTCTCCCAATGTCACGGGCATCATTCTATGATTCTGTGATCATGGGCCCCATCTGTGCTTCATAGAGCTTTTCCTCCTGCTGACACTCCCCAGGCTATCAAGACGGGGAGCGTTTGTGTCTCCCAGCCCAAAACAAGCGAGGGCTGGGGGCTAAAAGAGGATCTGAGGGAATCCCTGGGTTTCTGGGAAGGACACCTGGGCCTTTGCCGGGAAGATCTTCCTGAGAAACGAGGAGTGTAACACTGGAGGTTAATAACAATCGCACCAGGCAGCGCGTCGTTGCCCCGTATCTGGTTGAGAGATTTACAGCTGAAACTTGTGGCGGAGGAAGAAATTGCCTCAATCACTTGGAGTAATGGCACATGGAGAGGCATTTGGGCGTGACTGCTATTTAACACGGGCGCCCAGCTTGGCTTCATTTAACGTGCTGGTTCCTTTCTAATAAACACGTTACACTACAAGGTGGGGATTAAGATCAGAAAAGTAAATAAATTGGAAACTGATGGGGAGAGATGGGAGGGAAACGGAAGGTGCTGGGGGAGAGCAACGGGCGATTAACTCCTGTGCCGGTGCACGGGGAAGCGACCCCGAAGGCCGTGGCGATGGCTCCTGAGCTCTGCGTCGGCATCTCTGCAGGGGTCCCGGCAGCGCCGCGACTTTCCATTCCGGATGTAGGCAGGGTGATGGGCGCTTTGGCCGAGGCTGTGCGGGGAGCTGTTCTGGTTTTTTGGTGTTTGCTTGTGTGGTGTGGGTGGGCGTCTCTAGGGAAGGGGAGCCGCTGCTTTGCCCATGAGGGATCTCCCAGTTCTGGGCAGGGGGGCCGTAAGAGTTTGGGAGGAAACAGGGCTCGGGTGGTACGGGCAGAGCCAGCGGGGATGGGTTTCTCTTAAACAACTCGGTATCTTTTGCTGCATGTGTTGGAGTAGCGATGAAAAGCACGACGTGCCGGTTGACGGGAAGGACTGGGGGGTTAATTTTCAGGATGCTGCCTGGGAATTTAGCCGTGGGATTTCCATTATTGCTAATGGGACTCACGCAGCTTAATTTCATGTGAGCGACACTAAAAACATACCCCCTAACTGTCTGCGAAATTTCAGTCCTGAAATCGAGCCTTTTAAAAGTTGGGAAGGGTAAGCAAACACCTGAAGCCACTTCGCGACTTCCCCCCTTCCTGTTGGGATTTAATGCTGGGGAGGGGGAGGAACTTGGGCAGCTCGGGGCAGTTAAACCCCCGTCCTGTGGGCACGCGGGCTGCTTGTGCTCTGCACCTTCGCTCTCCACCAATTAAACCAGAGGAGTCGTAACCTCTGAAAAAAGAGGGGCAGCTGACGCCTTACCCTTAAGTATAGTGTCGAGCTCGCTGTGCCGTCGCACACGTCTAATAACCCGAGCCGCGCCGCCGTTCGTTGCGAGGCCTCCGTTATTAGGCTGTTCTCGTTAAATGACTGCTATCATCTGGTCCCCAAGTACATTAAATCCCATTATAATTATAAACACACTTCCCCATAACGTTCTCCGTAGATTACATTTGCGCTGCTGTACCCCAAGGGTATCTTTGTGCTAATACCGTCCGCGCTCGCCGGTTTGGGGGAGGACGCTGGCGCTGGCTGCGCCTGCCGGAGGGGTTCCGTGCCACGCATGCCGGACCGTGGTGCTGCCACGGGTGGAGGAGGCTCTGCCCGGGCAGCAGCTGCTGTGGCGTGGGGCGTCTCTCCTGGGTTTTTTTTTTTCCGTGTCTGTTTCCCCTCCGCGCTCCATCGGGCTGCCGCTGCCCGTCTCTCCCGGCAGACGCCCGTCACCCGTGTCCCACCGAGGGGTGGGCGTCTCGTGGGGGCCAAACACGCTTTACCGGGGCGACGCCCGACCGAAACCCGCCGCCCTCCCCGAAACTCGGCTTCCCGGCTGGTTTTTACCTTCTCCGCGTTAAGCGCGGCCGGCCCGGGCTTCCGAGCCCCGGCGGCCGTCGGGGCGGGGGGTTCGCCGCTCCCCCTTCCCCGCGCGGGGGTCGCGGCGGGGCGGGGCGCGGTGTCCCCGCTGTCGGCCGCGGGCAGCGCTGTCCGGCCGCCGGCCCCCGCTCCGGTGCCCCCCCCCCGCCCCGCAAGGTGCCGGGATGCGCGGGGCGGGGCCGGGGGGGGGCGCCCGCACTCAAGGCGGCGGCGGCGGCGGCGGGCGGGGGGGCGGCGCGGGGGGTGGGTGGGGTGCGGGGGGCGGGGGGGCCTGACGTGGGCGCGGGGCGGCCCGGGGGCCGGCGCCGCGGTGATTTGCTGCGCGGCGCGGCGAGCGGCGGCGGCGGCGATGAGAGCGGGCAGTGCGAACTGCCGGAGCAGCCGCCGCCGCCGTGAGTGCGGGCGGGGGGGGGCGGGCGGGCAGGCGGACGGGGGCCGCGCCGGGACCCCCCCCCCCCGGCTCTGAGCGACCCTCCCCCTCCGCGGCGCCGACACCCCCGGCCCGGCGCGGACCGCGCCCCCGGGGAGCCGCCGGTGCACCTGATGGGGGCTGCGGGGCTCGGCGGGGCCGCGGGGGGGGGGGTTCCGCGCCCCCTCCGCGGGCGGCGGCTCCGGCGCAGAAACTTTTCGGCGAGTCGCGGGCGAGCTGCGGGCTAACCTCCTTCTCCTCTCCTCTTCTCCCTCCTCCCCCCGGCCCTCCTCTCTTTTTTTCCCCCCCTTTCTCTCTCCCCCCTCCCCGCTCCGCTCCTCTCCCCCCTCCGCCTTTTGTTTTCGCAGATAGTCGGCACACAAAGCTGGTCCCAGCTTCGAGCGGCGGCGAGGCACCCTGATGAGTGAGCCTCGGGAGCGCCATGGATCTCGCTAAGATGGGCATGATCCAGCTGCAGAACCCCTGCCACCCCACGGGGCTGCTGCACAAAGCCAACCAGATGCGCCTGGCGGGGACGCTGTGCGACGTGGTCATCATGGTGGACAGCCAGGAGTTCCACGCGCACCGGACGGTGCTGGCCTGCACCAGCAAGATGTTCGAGATCCTCTTCCACCGCAACAGCCAGCACTACACCCTGGACTTCCTCTCGCCAAAGACCTTCCAGCAGATCCTGGAGTACGCCTACACGGCCACCCTGCAGGCCAAGGTCGAGGACTTGGACGACTTGCTCTACGCCGCCGAGATCCTGGAAATCGAGTACCTGGAGGAGCAGTGCCTGAAGATCCTGGAGACCATCCAGGCCTCCGAGGACACCGACGCCGAGGTCACCATGGCTGACGCGGGCACCACCGCCACTGAGGAAGAGGAGGAGAGGAAGTCGAGGTACATCAAGGGCCTCTTCATCGCCAAGCCCGCCGGCGAGGAGGGCGGCTACGCGGGCACGGCTGGCCAGAGCCTGCCGGCGGCAGTGGCGGAGCAGAGCCCCTCCGCCTCCGCGTCCTTTGGCCCCCTCTCAGCCATGAGCCCCACCAAGGCGGCGGTGGACAGCCTGATGACCATCGGGCAGTCGCTGCTGCAGGCGGCCCTGCCACCCGTCACCCCCGAGGACCCGCGCCCTGCCACCCGCCACCCCCCAGGCCTCACCGAGCTCAAAACCGAGGCAATGCAGGTGGACGCTGCCTCCAGCCGCGACAGCCCCCGGGCGGCTGAGCCCGGCGCCTCCGGCGGGGAGAAGCCCGATGAGAAGGGCAAGGAGGGCCCCGGCACCCCGACTCGTGGCAGTGTCATCACCAGCGCCCGTGAACTGCACTATGCCCGCGAGGAGGGCGCCGAGCCACCGTCCGAGTCTGGCCAGGGGCTGCCCCTGGGGCCCGAGCCATCTGCCACCGCTGGCGAGAAGCCGCTGGGCATCTATTCCTTGCTGCCCAACCACAAGACTGAGCCGGTGCTTGGCATGCCCCCCGCCGTGGCGTCTGCCCTGCACGTGCAGCCGGCCCTGGCCGTCTCCATGGACTTCGGCGGCTACGGGGGGCTGCTGCCCCAGGGCTTCATCCAGCGGGAGCTCTTCAGCAAGCTGGGGGAGCTGGCGGCTGGCATGAAGACGGAGAGCAGAGCCCTGGGCGAGCAGTGCAGCGTGTGCGGTGCAGAGCTGCCTGACAACGAGACTCTCGAGCAGCACAGGTGAGCGAGCACCGGAGCCGCGACGCCGTGTTTCGCACTGGGTGGGCAGGCAGGTGGGATCTCCGCGGGGCGTTTTTCATTTTCTGATGTCGGGGTCAAGTCTCCCCGGCAAGTACCCCAAAACCGGGCTGCCGAGTGGCGTGCTCAGAGGGGGCAGCTGTCGCAACTTTTCTTCGTTGGGCCAGGCGGTTTGTTCCAGGGGAGGACGCCCCAGACGGGGCTGGGGCTGTTTCTTGCTAGCACCGACCGCGCCGGTTTCCTCGGTCGGCATCTGCCAAGCGTTTGGCTACCCCTGGAGTTGATGGATCTGCACGTGAAGGGTTGCTGTGGTGGGGTCGGGCAGCCCTCTCCCACCCTCTGTCGAGAGCTGGTCCCTCTTGTGCAGGCACGCAGGCACCCGCGGGGTGGGTGAGAGACCTGCCAGTCCCCTGTACCCAGCTGCAGCCGTGATGTTTGGAAGCTCCGCGCGCAGCGCCTTGTCAGCCCGGCAGCTTTGCGCCGCACGGCTTCTCGGTTTATGAAATATTTGCACTTTGTGCTAAGTAGCACGTAGGTCAGGCTGGGTGACGATGCTGGCGCGAGTGCTGTGAGCTCGTGCTGCGGCAGAACCGTGGGGTCCGTCCCTGTGGGGACGGGTTTGGGATTGAACCTCCAACAGCTGCAATTTCGGGGCTCCCCTGCTTGGGGTGGGGGGGTGTTGGTGCTTATGCTGAGCCCCACGCCTCAGGGAGCTGCTGCAGGGTGGTTGTTACCGGTACATGAGTTCGGTGCCTCCCGATTGTGAGGGCCAGAGCTCTCACCCCGATTTGACCAGGGAACCGAGTCCCGTTAATTCCTGTGCCTCGATCGGCATCGCCTGTCAAAGCCCTTGGCGCTGGGCGTGCTTTGGCGAGCACTGTGCTGGCCCCCGGTGCGGCGGCAGGACAGCAGCGTCCTGCCTGCGGGGAAGCAGCACCGCTGCGGTGCAGGAGCCGCTCACAGCCTCCCCGAGCTGTGCACTGTGTTGGATTTTTAAGGAATCAACAGGTTAATTAGTCCCGATGCACGTAACACACTCTGGGGACGGTGGCTCTGCCGCCGTGTGCCTGTGGCAGGAAAGCTGATGCCGCCCTTGAGTGGCATGGGGTGTGCTGGCGTCGGGTGCCAGAGCAGCAGCTCCCGTGAATGCTCCCAGTGTGGGGAGTCCTTGGTGCCGGTGGCATCACCTCTCGGTCTGCCCCCACTGAGAGCAGCTCTCGCTCCTCAGAGGGTCCCCGGCTCCGTGTGGGTGCGCGGCCGCTTTCCGCTTTGTTCCCCCACCTCGCGGGCGGGAGAGCTGGGGTCAGCGTGCGCGAAGCCGCCTCGGCACGGCTCTCCCCCGGCCGCGCGGTGATGCAGACCGAACGTCACTGGAGGAGAGCTGCAGTGAAGGCTCAGCGAGAATTTTAACGTGCCTTCCTGCCACGGGCTCGAGCGTTTCCCTTTCCCCCTCCGAGCCTGAGCGTGGTGACTGATGTGGCTGCAGGAGAGGGCAGCTCCGGCATTGCCCGGCCGTCTGCCCTGTGGCGTGTTGCACTGCGAGCTCAGACCCTTCCCGGGTGGGTGGGAGAAGGGGAGCGTGGCCCGGCACGGCCGATGCTGCAGCTGCCCGGGTTTCGCGTTGCCTGCCGGGGCTTGGCTTATTTTGACAAGCTCGGCTGCGACCGCAGCTTGTTTCTTAATTATTGCTGATCCCTCTTGGAGGCCGGGTATGTGGCGTGCTCCGGTGGGTCTGGCTGAAGGCTCTGACGCAGTTGCTGGAGCCAACACCAAACTCCGTTTGCCCGTTTTTGCTTTCAGACAGATTACCTGGCGCTGGCAAACTTTGCAGGGCAAGCCAAATCCTTTGAGCCATTTTTAAACTGATCTGCGAGACCGTCCATGTTGAAAGACGTTGGGCAACGCTCGAATGAGCTGACCCCCCCCACCGAGCCTAAATCCGAGGCGGTTTGCGTGTCGACAGGGTCTCATGTGGCTTTTTTATGGTGTTTGCTTTCTAATACGTCGTGACGATTGCCGCTTGGGGAAGATTTGTGGGATCCTATTGTATTCAGAGAGCTGTTAAGCAGCCTCTACGCTAGACTGGGATCGGTAACCCTGTGCCGGAGCAGTTCTGGGGGCATGCCGCGCCGTGCTGCCTGCGGGCTTCCCCTCGCTCGGGTCCCTGCTGGAGGGGTGGTTGGGGGGGATCCCCACGCCGAGGTCCCAGCTCCACTCCCTGAGCTGGCTGCTCATGGGGGCAGGATGTGCCGGGGGCACCGCGGTGCTGCTCGGCGGCTTTCGCTGACCTCCTTCTGCCGGGCGTTCACCGCTGTGGTTTTGCTTTCCCACCCGAGGCAGAGTTGTTCCCAGCAGGGGCCGGGGGCTGCTGCCGGGGATGCTCGATGGCTTCCACGTGCCGAGCCCCGGCAGGTGCCGGTGCCCGAGCCCGTCCGGCGCGTACCCCGCCTGTTTACATCGCGCGAGCGGCGAGTGCATATGGCGGGGATGTTTGTTTACACATGCACATGCCGGTATAAGTATAAATATATATGTTTACAGTCTCGGAGCCTTGTGAGCGATGTTCATTAGCGTGGGAAACACGCCAGAGGGAGGAGAGCCGCGGGCCGCTGTGGCTTTTTACCGGGATTCGGCAAGAGGCAGAGGCGGCTCGCCACAGGGGTGGAGGGACGGGGGCTTGCCCCAGCCCCCTGCGGGAGCGCAGCTTTATCCAGGGAGGATATATCAAGCTGCAGCCCTGCGTCTAGAACCAGAGTTACCTACTGCCGCGTGTCGCAGCGCGGGTGAGTAGAGGGCACCGAGCCCTGGCCTTTGGCGCTGGCTCTGGTCGGCGTTTTCGGGTCCCCGATCCTGCCAGCTGCCGTGCAATCCGTTATTTTTCGTCTTCTTTACCGAGCTTGTGATTTTGACTAATTGAGTGTATATTGAGTCGGCGACTCTTTAATTTTTTTTTTATAAAAGATTTCCTTCTAGGTTCAGCGAAGTTCAAACTTAATCTAATGTTAGTATCGATCGTCGTGTCTAATTGCAGACAAAAAAGCCATAGTTCAGTGGCCCTTTTTGGGTTTCTTTGCATGAAGAAAACCCTCCCCATCCACGACATGAGCACTCGCGCTGAGCCAACAGGGAAGTAATTTTTCCTTGGAAACTTAAATACCTTTAAACTTCATCAAAAATGTGGTTTAATTTTTAATATCGGTAGCCACAGGGAAGACTGCAGGCGGGGACTCGCTAAGTTCGTTAGTGACACGGCCAAGCATCCAAAACGTCGCTGCTGCCCGGGAGTTTGCCCACCGCGGTGCTGCCGCTTGCCGGCGACGTTGACCACGTGAGTCCACGTGAGATGGAGGTGCTCGGCTGGACAAGGGAACCCCTTGGCACTGGTGGCAGCCCAGTGGTGGCGGGTGGGTGCTGGAAGGTGCTGGTCCCTGCTGGGGATGCACCTTGGGGAACGCCCCCAGCCTGATTTTTGGGTTTGAGTTGAGCATTTGGAGGTTTCCCAGCGAAGCTGGCACCTCCAAAACGTGTGCCCTGTGGATCTGAAAGGCAGGAATAAGGAGGCTCACTCTTCCACCTTAGCTACTGTACGACCGCAGCACCCGAACTTCCCATCTTTGCCCTCTTCCCGTTTCTGAAGTGTGGCGGAGCAGCAGATCGACCTGCCAGCACGTGGGACCAGGCACCAGCGCATCCCTGCGATGCCGGCGCCGTGGCAAACTTCACGTAGGCGCATGGGGGAACGTTCCGGCTCTTTCTTTGCCAGCCTCACCTCCATCCGTCTCCGCCTGGATTAGCTGCGCGTTGCGCTACTAATGCCATTAGGCACGTTGGCACCGCTCGACATGTCACAGCGAGAAACAGATGCAGTGCACCATTAAAGCAATAAACGTGATAAATCGGATCCCAAGCGCTTTGTGAGATGTTATTAGTGTTCATTTTGGTAGCCCGATACAGTAGTTGTTTTTTATTTTACTTTAAGCATTCGGCGATTTACGTTTGGCTGCGGTCGGAACTTTAAGGAAAAGGATAGAAAACAAGGGGGAGGGGAAGGGGAGAAACTGAGCCGGCCGCCCCCCAAACTCTGCCCATGATTACTTCCAGAGTCCGAAGACGACTTGGCAGCTCTGGTTTCTTGCTGATGGGCCTTATTAGCGGCACCTGGCATCATAAGGGGCTAATGGAAACCAGCGTTGCCGGCCACTGCCGCGGCGCGGGGCGAGGAAGCTCTTATTAGCTTTACGGGCAGGGGGACGTGCCCCGCTCAGGAAATGAATGTTGCAGCTAAGGTCCGCGGCGCTGACCCCGAGCGGGTAACCTGTGAGCGCCGGCCGAGACCCCGCTCAGGATGCTTGGGATTTCGGGGGCTCTCTGGTTCTTGTCATAGGCAGAGGGGGAATACGGCGTGGTATGTTGCAGCCTTGAACTTTTGATTTATTCAGTGGGGGACTTAACCATTTCCATACTCGGCTCCTGGCGTGGAGGGGGAAAAGCCCCCATCGGCTTCCTCACGTTATTCTGCGTCGCTTCGTTGTGCACGGGGTGGCGTTTTAAAGCCAAGCCCTGAGATTCCCATCAGAAAAAGCCACTTTTTAGGGACTTCTTTTAAAGCTAACATTGGCACCTCCCCCGTTGCGGGTGCTGCACACACCTTGCTGCTGGCAGCGGGAGTTCCATGGGGCGATGGGGACGTGTCCCTCGCAGAGAGATGTTGGGCATAAGTGTATTTATTGACTGCACAAAGGGACCCTCAGAGGGCTGGGGCCATTTCAGCAGTGATGCTATCGACTCTTATTCCCTTTTGCCCATGGAGGGTGGAAATAGCGCGGGGCGCTTGGTGACGGAGCATCCCTGCAGCCTTACCCGCTTCTACGCGGTGTCCGCTCCTTAGTTACGCTGGTGTGTAAATTTGTTCTTCTTGGATAGAGTAAAACAATCTGCATTTTCCTTTTTGCTTGCAATTAATGAGATTTTTCTTTTGCTTTCCAACCCCCCCCCCCCCCCAACCCCTTGACAGCTTCAAGAGAGGCTTTAAATGAGTAATTACTAAATATTTCCCGGCAGCCAAACACGGGGCCATGGCATCTCCTGTTGCAAAAGTGAAAAATATTTCTGTTTGCAGTTAATTTTAGTGGCAGGCAGATCATGTTAACTGGGTGTAATTGCTTCCAGATATGGCAGAGGGTTTTGTGTGTTGGGATGAAGGGTCTGGTAAGTGCTCACTTCCTGTGTAAATTAGCCTATTCCATTCATTCCCCCTGCCCGGCAGTCCTGGCTTGTGTCACTCTGCTGCGAGGTTTTTCCCCCCCCGGCCGGCGTTCGGCAGCTCGGGGTTTATGGTGGGTTTGGCCCTTGGGGGTTCAGGAGCCCCGCGTGTGTCTTTGCTCTGGGTAATCTGTAACTAGGCTGGACCTGCCCGAAACGCTCGCCATCGGCGCTGAGCAGTTCGCGGCTGCGCTCGCAGCGCGTCGGGTGGCTCCTGCGGCTGCCGCGGGGAGCGGCGCGTACCTCCGAGGGGGAATCGGGCGCCGCTGGGCCGCGTGCTTTCACAAAAAGGGCGGGTTCCTCTTTTCGACGAGAGCGTCCGCCGGCTCCGTCGTCCCGCAGCAGAGGAAGAGAGCGTCGCCGTGAGATTTGGGTTGTGGGCGCGAGGCTCTGCGCTCTGGCCGAGGGCCAGGGCCGCCCATATCATTTTCGCTGTAGTGTTCTTAGCTGATTTTAAGTAGATTATGGTTGGATACGCGCCCTGCTGGGCTGCTTTAGTTTTTCCGTCGGCCTGCGTCGCCTCGTTGCTGTTTTATTGGCGCGTTGTTTAGCAAACAAGTCGGCGATAGGGGATGGAGGAAGCGGTTCCCCACGTAGGCAGGAGCGCGGCGAGGCGAGCTGCGCCTCGGCTAGAGCTGCCCGCCATAAATCGGCATTAAACACCCTGCTTTGTTACCGGTGTCAGCGCGGGAGATGGGCTGTTTATCTGCGTGTATCAGCCGGGCTGATAACCCCGTGCTCTGTTTAGAGCCGTGCGAGGAGCAGCGGGCTGGCTGCGCGCCGGGGAGCGCCGCTGGATGCCGGCACCAGGCGAGCAGAGTGTGCTGGCACGGGCGATGGCACCGTACTCGGCTGACACGCCACGGAGGGGTCCTCTGCACCCCCCTTCTCAAAAATCCCACCTCCATCTGCTGTCAAACTCAGCTCTGGGGAGGAGGGCGCCTGTTTGGTGACCTATAAAGAAGGCAGGCAGCGACCGAGCGGAAAAACAAAGAGAAACTAGAAAAAAACCCACCCCGCAACCCCAAGCAGCGAGCCGTTTCCATCACTGGTGTGCTTGTCAGGTTGCAAAGAGCCCGAATGCCCGGCGAGCGCTGGGCAGGTGGGCTCAGGGTCATGTCGGCACGAAGCCCTGGTTTTGCCATGAAATCGTAGCGCTGCACCGCGCGCTCCGAGCCCCTTTCCCAGGAGAAGGGCTGCGGGTACCTGTGCGCCCGCCGAAATGCCTGCCCGGCTGCCGGCACCATGGCCCCGGGCTGGCAGAGGCAGCTCTGCCGGTGTGCCCTCCGGCCCCAAAGCTGGGGTTCTGTGGAACCTGAGAATGGGTTTTCCTGTTGGCAAGGATCTGTGTTGGCTTTCAATTCCTAAGGACCTTTTGAAAGGCACAAAGAAATTCATATGCGTGTGTACATATATAAAAATACGTCGCTATTGCCTGTCGTTGACTTCTGTTTCACATCTGTATTTGCGCACCGGGCGCTGTGACACCAGTTACAACCCATGTGCTGTTTACAGCTCCGCTGTGACCGTTGAAAGTGCATTTATCCTCTCGCCACCGAGTTTGGGGACGGCACTGGGCTCCCCTCGCTTTGCCCTTTGTCACCTTCCCTCATGCTTCTCCCCGCGCATTATTTATAGTAAATCATATTAGAAAGGGGAGCTAAGGAGGAAGCGTGATTCATCCTCCTCGCAACCAGCGCTGACATAAATAAAGGCAAAGCGCTTACTCCGTGTTTTTTATTATGGCATTTGGGGACAGGTTGTACTAATTTTGGCGTGCGCAGACTAAACCCGCGAAGGCTGCGACTCTAAGAAATTCGATTTAACCGCAGCACAGGCTGCACGTTAAGAAAATCCAAGCGAAAACCAGACGGTCTTCTTGGAAGCGTGCACGCGTGGCAGCACGAGGCTTTCAGGGACGGCTCACAGACTTCGAGATCTCACAGCCTGTCTTTGGCTGCTCCGTTGGCTTCTCGGGGTTTTGCTGGGATTTGCTGCCATGTGGGAGCGGGGATGGCCGCGACCTTGGATACACGGGTCTGGAACGAGAGGCTCGAGACGGTCCAGGAAAGTGAAGCCGGGGGAAGCGACGCACAGGGGATGCTCGGTGCAGGCAAACCCAGCAAACCGCCCACGGACCGTGTGAATTGGGGCTGCGGTCACAGCCTGCCATGGCGTTGGGGAGATAAGGTGTGAGGGAGATGAGGCGCGGGCGTTGCGCAACGCCGGCCCCCTCCAACGGGCTCCGGCACCCCAAACGCACGAGCCCGGTGCGCGGCGGCGTGGGGTCACTGGCAGCTCAAACGCTGGGGCCCCTTCCTGCGAAATGGCGCGGTGCTCCGAACTGAAACCCTCTGTACCTCCCGCCTGGGCGTTCTGCTATTTTTACCAGTAACGCGGTGATTTCCTCTTCGCTTTCTCCCTTCCCCCGGTTCGTAGAAAATATCCCTTGTGCGGCGGGCGGGCGCTTCTGCGAACGCGAGCGGTGGCTGGAGGCGCTTGTAGCGTGCGAACCGTCGTGGGGCGGCTCTGCCCTCGTCTTTCGGGGGGCAGGGGGAGGGACGGGCAAAGGCCGCTCTGGCTTCGCTCCTGGGGTGCCCCCGGCCGTGCCCATGGGAGCTGGGAAGGGGCGCCAGGATCTTGGGATGCAGAGGCAATCGCTTCTATTGATTTCTGGGTTAGCTGACCCTTTTGCTGGAGGCGGCTCTTCCCTCAGCGTCTAACGGAACGTAACTTAAAGCAGCCCAGAAATGTATATCATCCTTCCCTTGCGTTAATTAGGGCTGGCCGATGCATTATTTAGTGGGGTGGGAGCTGCTGAGACCAGCCGGCGTGTGGGTGGGGGGAGCGGGGAGCTCTGGCGGGTCCTGTGCCATCGACGGGGATGAGCTGTGCCCGTCTGGGAGAAAGTGGCAAAAGAGGTGACCCTGATGAAGGGAGGCTGAGCAGGAGGTGCCCCGCGGGGGAGCGGAGATGGGCATCGCCTGAGGATAGCACTTGGGATGATTTTCTTTTCTGAATCCCGGAACACACGGTGGGGTCCGAAGGCTGGGCAGCTGCCCCGTGTCCCCCTCAGCTGGAGGTGGAGAGCAGCTCCCTAATTAGCACCTTTGTTGCTAAGTGAGCGAAGCGTGCGCGGTGAGCCTCCGGCGAGCGATGCGTGTGTCAGGGCACTACCACTGTGCCCAAGCAGGTCTGCTCAGCATCACGGGCCAAGCCGGGAGGCAAACGCCGTCAGGTCTCCTCTCCTCCCCGTGCTTCATATGCTTGGGCGCTTGGTGCGCCCACAAGTACAGTTGGGGCCGATAAGGATCGCTGACCTTGAGCGAGCGAGCGATGGGGACTCTCTTCCTGCCGATGGTAAAACAAACCGCGGCGTGTCGTGCTGTGGCCGGCAGTCTCCCGGGTTGGATGCGCCCGGCCCCATCCTCAGCACTGCGGCTTCTCGCGCGAACGTGCCACGAGCGGGGTTTGCATCCTTGGTGGTTGCCTGGATGAGCGTTTTTCAGTTCCCGGTGCCAAACGTGCTTGATGTGTCTGAGTCCCTTTGGCTTTGGTGTGGGGCACAGCTTTTGCGCCTGACCTGGTCGTGCCGTGCCGGGGTTTGCTTTGCCGTGGGAAGGGATGCTCGCAGGGTTCTGTGTGCGCCGTGCACCGTCCCCCCTTTTGCGGACGGTCTTTTGGGGTGATTTCAGCTCTTCCTCACCAAGTCTAACATGCGGCGAACACGTCTTTGCACAAGCTCCTTTGTGCTGCGACGGCTCATGCGGAAACCGCGTTTTCGACATAAGTAAGTGGAGGACGAGGGAAATGACAGCGGTGACAGGGCCAGAGCCTGGGCAGTGGCGAGCTGACAACAGGTGTCACCAGCCAGGGAGGGTCCCGCATCAGCTGCAGCCCCGAGCCTGGCCATGGCCTCTCCCGTGATTGGGTTTGCGTCCTCTCCTGCAGTTAATTTAGGGTTCAGGGCCAGGCTTGCCAATTTTTTTTCCTCTTCACGTACGTCGGCTTAATTCCTGCTTCGGTCTGCAGCCGCTTGGTTTTCCCGTCATAGGGGTTTTGTCACTGTTATTAACTAATGAGCCGATTCTTTTGCCATTTTAAAATAACTGTATTTTTCCTTCAACGCGAGAAAAGGAAAATGTCTTTGCTTAATAGCACAGCTCTCAAAAGTCATTGAAGGCATGAATTTGCCATTCTTCCGCACAAATGCGGGGATTACCACACTTTTTATTGCTAGGACTTGAATTGCTGAGTCATGCAAGTGGGGCAAGAGGGATGTTTGCATACACGGTGTTGGGGAAAGGGGCTTTTTTTAAAGCTGCTGTAGTGAGATGGATTGCTGTCCCCCCTCTCGCTGATGTTGCCTGGAGGCTGTGGTGTGGGATGCGTTTTAGTTGCGGGCGGGCTCTGGGGCTGCGCTGAGCCGCCGGTCCGCAGCCCTCGGGGGCTGCAGCCCTGCCAAGGTGGTGATTTACTACCTGTGCCCATCGTCCTCTGGACACCATCGCTCCCACCTGTGGGGCCAAGGGTGGTGACAAGGCAGCTCTTCTGCTCCAGCCCGCGGTGCTTGCGCTCACACTTGCCGTCGGTCGCCTCTCGTACGGCGCCTGCCCCGTGCGGGCAGGGTCAGATGTGAGTCATCTGCAAGCGTCAGCCGGTTAAAGGAAATAACGGTGCTGGCTTCAGGCGGGTGGTCGTGGTGGACCTTAATGCCAGTCCCCACAGGTGTAGAACCAGCCTCTCTCCTCCCTTACCTGGGATGAGCAAATGATGAGCTTTTTTAACTGATGTGGCCCCTGGTCACGTTTCAGAGCCGGAATGGTGGGTGTTTGGGGTGTGTGCTTTGGGCAATACACAATATTTGGGCTAAGGAGTGGTCGCTTTGCAACACTGATCCCCTGTGCGTGTAAACTTGTGCCTTTTTGTTAGTTAATAGTGCCAGGGCGGTGAGGGCTTGGCTGTCGCTGGCACCCTCAGCTCTCTCTGGCACCCTCAGCTTTCCCGACCTCTCCAGGATGCGCAGAGAGACCAGGCGCGACTCTGAGCCCATCCCTGAGGACGTGCTGGGGAGCGGAGTCAGGGCAGAGAATACATTTCGACCAACAAATTGTTGCTCTGGCAAGAACGGATTTGAAAATCCGTTTAACTTTTCAGTGTCCCATACCCTTTTAAACGTTGCGAGTGCATTCTCACTCATGGGTTACCTTTTCTTTCCCCTTACCAGCATTTATCTTGTAAATTCCAAAAGATCTACTGAGACGAACTGTACAAAGAGGATTTAGAAAATTTTTGTGCGGTGCCAACCTCTCCCAGATCCCAGGATTCCCTCGAGTGTCCCCTCTGCCCCACACCAGGGCTGTGCCCCCTCTCCGAGGGCGACGGGGAGGGCAGCGTGCTCCCGCTGGGCACAAACAGCCCCGCGGGGCTTCGGGCTCCAGGGCTGCTGCCGGATCTGCTGGAGGAGGACAGGCTGCCCCGCGCATCGCTGCCCGCTCCTCAGGCTCCCTCCCTGCCCTGCCAGGCGGCTCTCAGGCGACAAGGCAAGCGGAGCACCAGAAATGGATGGAGGTAATTTCGGTGGGCTCTGTTTTGACAGAAATTAAGCATCTGAATTTAAATTAAGGAGACGGAGAACCCGGGCAGCTGAGACTATATTTTCATAGCGTAAACAGTTGCAGGGGAAGATTAATAGCATCTGTGTAAACACTCCGTCGTGGTGGAGAGGGTTTGGCTTTTTTTCGATAGTTGGAGAAGACTGAGGATGGGCTGGAGGCGAGGGGCGCCGTGCCCGCCCGCCCGCAGATGGCCGAGCCCTCCGCACGCCTTCAACCTCTCTGTCCGTCCCGCGGTAAATATTGCAGCCGCCCTCAGCCCCGCTCTCCCTCCTCGCAGTAAATTACATATTAAAGCAGCCTGGTAACTGAGCACTGGTTGCTGCGCGATAAGCTCCGGGAAATCGATATGTTTGCCATGTGCCTGCTTGTTTATGACACCTGCCCGCCGAGGGCTTGAGCAACGCTCGCGGGCCCGGGCTGCGCCTCACGGGCTGGCCCCTTCCTTGCACCCAGCGGCTCTCGCCAGAGGGGAGCAACAGCACCCATGGGTATATTATTATTTTCTTTTGCTTCTCAAGCACGGGGCTGCACGGCGGCGCTGCCCAAAGCCATCGTGGGGGGGTGAAATAAGGCGAGTGAAGGTATTTGGTGATAGGGAGCACGGGGAGGCTGGCGGGGTGAGAGATGCCGTCGCGTCTTCATCCATCTTCGGGGTGTCCGCGGGGTCCTGCTCTGCTGCCGTTTGTCACCTCCCTGGGGCAGGTGCGGGAGCGGGGCCAGGGGGACTGAGGAGCCCAGCGGCTCCAAAGCTTCGGGTGCTCTGCCCGCTCCGGGGGTCGGGACCTGTGTGCATCCTCGGCCCTGTGAAAGGGGGACTTTGGGGGGGACCAGACGTTTTTTGCTTAAACCTCAAGTGAGCGAGCTGCAGCAGTTGACCTTTTGACCCAGATATGAAGTTGGGAGGCAAAAGACACGGCTCGCAAGATTTTTGTAAAACTGTTGACCTCTCGCAAGATTAACTCGGAGATAATAGTAATTATAAACAGATTGCGGTGGGTCCGATCGATAGTGAACTTTACCTCCTGCCTAAAACTGAAGGTCGGTGTTTTGCTGCAGCAAAGATAACTGCTGCGTCTTTTCACACCACCGCCAGCCAGTAAACGTCCCCGTGCGTAGGAAATCCGTGAATTGAGCACGTGTGGTTTCTGTGGGTGCTGTGCAAGGGGAAGAGGGACCTGGGGGGATGGTTTACCTGAGCGTGGGGTTTTGGGATGCTGGTCGGTGAACTTCAGCGCGGTGCAAGCCGCTGGACCTGTGCGGCTCCACCGGCTCTCTTGGGACGCGTGAGCCGGGAGGAGCGAGGGGCACTGCCCTGCTCCCAAAAGGCACTTTCTTCTCTCTGCCTAGTTTTTAGTTGCTTGCTTTTGCTTTTTATGTATAAAAGATTGTCCATTTAATTAACTCGAGAATGCAATTTCAAAAATGCTAATGCTCTACACATGACGGCTCTTAAAACAAAAGTAGCGTTCCAGGAGCGCGCCGTGCTTCCCTCGCCTCCGCGATGGCCTCTTGCGGGTTATTCTGGAGACTAATGTTTCGCCGCCAGCAGCTCCGGTTCGTGAATGGGAATTGAAAAGATTTGGGGTGTTTGGTCCTGGCTTCACCTGGTCAGCATTTCAGGGACGGCACTTCCATCCAGATCTGTCTCTGGATCTCGCCCATTGACCTCTGGCCAACAGCACCGGGAGCCGAAGCATCTTCTCTCCGGTGGCCAGAGCGAGTGGGTGGACGTCGCTCCCCTTGAGGCTTGTCGGGGTTTGTCAGCTTTTCCCAGGCAGCTTTAATCTGTACTGGGGCAGGGGGACACAGGCAAGGCTGGCGAAGCGGATGGTGGTGTGGTGGGTCCAGGCAGCTTACCCAGAACCTGGGCTTCCCTCGCTCGGACCCCCGCCCTGACGCAGCCAGCCCGAGCGCTGTGAGCCCCGGAGCTGACTCTTCTGGGCTTCTCGTGCTGTCCAGGCGGGTTTTGCAGCCGGCTCTGGGGAAAAGCCCTGTTTTCTGAATTCTGCCTTTCCCCCAGGCTGGAGCAGGGAACTTTGCGGCGAGTTGCTGGGTTTGTTGTTAAAAACCTGCACGCACACCACCCCCCCTTTTTTTTTTCCCCCCCTTCTTTTTTTTTTTTTTGTAGCTTAGAAACCTCTCTTTGTGGCAGAAGGCTGGGAGTGTTTGAATACCACATCCAGGCGTAGGAGGCTGACTGAGACCATACGGCTTTATCATTCATTAATTCCTGTGCTCATTCATCCCCCTATTTAAACTTCTCTGTAAAGACGGGAGCTACAGATGGTCTTTTGGTACCCGCTTTAGCCTGCAGACCTCGGCCCCGACAAAGGGGTACAGAGGGAGCAACAGAGTGTACAAAATATTTCCAACCATTAGAAATCGAGGTCTCATTCACTGGCGGCTCCTGTTTTGAAAGCGAATTTATGCGAGAGCATCCTAACCCGCCAAGCGGGGCATTGCCAACAGCCGGCCTCAGCCGAGGGACGAGCGTTCGCCGCCGCGCTGCTGGCCGGGGCTGCGCTTCGGGAGCCGGAGCAGCAGCAGCATCCTTCAGCTGCATCCTTGCCTTTGTGCGCGTAACCTTAAACTCTGCTTTCCCCTCCAACACGCCAGCTCCCAAACTGACAAAGGGAAGCGGGGATCGCTTTTTTTGCCTGTGTGGGTTGGATGCCGGGTCACTGGTTTTGTTTTCCTTTAAGAACTCGCTCCTGTTAGGGCACCCCCAGGCACCACGCCACCTCCCCGCGTGGGAAGCGATAACCCGGGGCGCGCATGGCAGGGGTGATGCAGCTGGGGCACCACGCGGTACCTTGGGCTGACCAGCGATTTTTCCCTCACGTTTTGCTTGTGCAGTGGTTAGGTGTTGGTTTTACTCATGGTCATGGTGAGGCATGGTGCTTGGAGCGATGCCGGCAGGATTCTGGTCCTGTGGGAGCAGGGGACGCACCTGCTGTCCCCTGGGGGGCTGCGGGGATGCCATTGTGCAGCGATGGTGCCCTAGGGCAGCCCCCCACCCACCCAGTTTGGGCAAACGCGGGATGTTTCCCTGAGAAAAAGCCTCCTCGGCTGCTGCCAGTGGGGTTTGAGACCCGGCCCTGGGTGCAGCATTCACCAGTCGTGCTCGATCTTTTCCGCGGGGAAGTCGGGACTGAAAGTTTTCTTGGTGGAGAAGACGAACTCTGCGATCTTGTTTTTGCACATGCTGTGCTTAAATATTAACACCAATTGAGCAAATTGCCTTTTAACTGCTTTTATTTGCTTTCATTAACGGTATAATTTAAAAGCTCCTGAATTTGCATGGAACCTGTTGTGCACGTTGGGGAGGGGAGGGTGAGGCTGCTCGTAAATTAATTTCTCGTGAGCGAGGCTCCTTGGAGAGGTCCCGAAGCGTCAGGACGGCTCAGCAACGCCCGGGCTCCTCGGATCGGGACGCCGCGTACTTTTGGCCGGGGCGAGCGGAGCGTGCCGTCAGGGCTGGCGTCCGGCTCATAGCTTGGCTCACCCGGAAGGTATTTATTTATTTTTTCAGCAAAAACATGTTGCAGGCTGAGGAAAACTAATTACTGAAGGCAGAGCTCTTCCTATTAGCGCGCCAGCGTTTGAACCCGTGCAGAAAGTACGAAAATAGAGGGGGGAGGCTGCCAGGCAGATGCCCCCGGCACGGGGCCCGGGGCCGTGCTGCCCGCAGCCCGCGACATCTGCCCGCATTGTTATTCCCTCGGATGACAAGTTTCCAGCGTGATTTCAGCCGGCTCGCTCCCCTCGGCGCAGATGTTTGCGCGGTTTCGGGCGCGGAGCCAGCTCGGACGCGATGCAGGCGGCCCCGTGCGCTGTGCCGGCAGCTCTGCCGGGACCGGGGCTGCGCGAGCTCTGTTGACACCTCCTACTTCCATCGCCCTTCCCAAAAAATGTGATATTCCGTAGGGGAGTTCTGCTGTCGGAGGGACAGCCGTGACCTCACTCCAAGTCCTGGCTCCGCCACACTCCATTCTCCCCCGCGCCCCCACGTTGGCAAATTGTGCCTCCGAACCGCTGGTAATAAACACTTTGTGCCTCCACTTTGGGCGTTCGGGTGGAAGACCAGGCAGCTTGCAGACAGCCTGGGTGAGAGCACTTGTTGTTCTCTGGGACGGTTGTCCCCGTGCTCCTGGGGACACTTGCCGTCGTCAGAGCGTGCCGGGAGGACGCCCGGTGTTTTCAAGAGGAGGGAAGGGGTGGGGAGGAGTGCCCGTTTCTGCATGACACCCCTGGCTCTGCAGTGTACTTCTCACTTGTGTGTTTGCAGGGGGCAGCCGGTACCTTGGGGGTTTGTGGTGCCGGTTGCACCCGGTGCCCTGGCTCCCACCCAGTGACCCCAGCCCACGTCAACCCGTACCAGTGCAGTGGTGGCCAGCTCGGTGTCCCTGGGCTGCGGCGACCCCGAATGGCTCCTTGCTGCCGCCTGCCTGCCCTGGGCGCTGCGGGCACTCACCAAAGCCCAGCGCCGCTCAGATGCGTTAATTTACTGGCTTGACAAGGTGCATAATGTTCATCTCTTGGCTTCTAATTGGGAAATAATTAGTTCTGTGTCAGCCCTGGGAACTTGTGAGGAGGCAGCATGGACCCGGGGAAGGCGTTGGTGCTGGTGGAGGGCAGGAGGAGACCAGCCCGTGGCCGGGAGAAGCCTTTCCCCAGCACGGCCAGCCCGTCTGAGGGCATCTCTGCGGCCGGAGGGCTGCGTAACAGCTGAGCGTTACGGTTCCATTAATCAAAGACACTTCCACTGCCCCTGTACAGCAACACAACTGCTGCGGCTGTCCCTGGCTGACAGCTCCCTAATTCATCATCCGGGGAAGGAGGGGACCTGCCGCCGCGCTCCGCTCGTGCCCGCTCCACAGCTTCGGCCCCGGCGCTGGGCTGGGTCTTGGGTGGAAGCGAGCGTTGTCCCTTGGCTCCGCGACGGTCAAATGCCCTGAGGAGAGACGCAGGGTCTGCTTGTCTGCCCAAGGAGATTTCGGCAGGTCTCGTTCCGAGGTGGGAAGGGCGGGAAGCAGAAATTGGCGTTTCAGCACCGACTTTTAGCTCGGTAACCGCGCGGCCGGTTGGAGTCAGGCATCCTTAATTCGAGCCGCACAACCACAACGTTTCGGAGTTGCTAATAATAAGAAAGTGTTTTCATCAAAGTGCTTTATTCGTCTGTGTGCTGACATCTGGAGAGCGGAGATAGATATTTTCCTTAAGACTGTATTTCCAAGCCACGAGCTCTTCCCTGGCTGTTAATTAATCCTTTGTAGTTTAGCGACTGATGAAATCATGACTCTATGAAATTTTAATCCTTGCGCTGTATAGGCACAACCGACATTATCAGAGGACCCCAGGTGTGTGCATCAAATTAGTTTGTTGAATCTCTTGCATATTTGATTACCTTACACAACTCCTCACGATCTGGGCTGCCCGTTGGAAAAGGCCACGTTTGCCTGTGATTTGTACCCGTTCCCGGCCGGGCCGGTGCAGAGGGGGTCCGGCACAGGGGGGAGCTGGCTGGGTCGGGGGCGCGGGTGTGGAACCCCATGTGCACCCTGAGGAGTGGGCACGGCGGGGAGAAATGGGGTTGGGAGAAGAGCGTGCCGTGCAAAATGCTGCCAGGACCATCTGCGGCGGCGTCCCAGCCTTCCTGGGTCCGGCTCTTCACCGGTGGCGGCGCACGTGCTGCCGAGCAGACCGGATGGCCGATGTATTTTTAAACTTGGAAGCCGTGAACCGCTTATTATTTCTGAATTAGGAATCAAAACATCTGCATAATCGCGCTGCTGCTGCGGCAGATGCACTCGATGCAAAGGTTGCTTTTGCCTGTTTTGCCGAGATTCGGTGTTATCCTTGCAGGCGAGTCGCCCCCAACACGTGTGGCGCTCGCCCGGCCCCGCCAGGGGCACAAGCGTTTGCGCTTCTCTCGGGCTTCCTTGCGCCGGTGTCACCAGATGCCCCAAGAATGGGGACGATGATGATTTCGGACGGCCAAATTAGCGCCGGTTATTCCGAGCGGGGCTGCGTGCGCGGCGACGCGTTAACCCCTCGATGCCTGCCCTTCGGCTCACCGGTGGCGCTCAGAAATTCTGGAGCTTTGCGCGTCAGCTGTGAGTCTCGCCGGAGGTGCAGGGGCCGTTGCCTCAACCTTTGGTGTTCCGAGGGCAGAGACGGGACGTGTCCCCTGCCTGGGTGAGGTGGTACCCTCAGGGAGCGTCCGCCCTTGGGCAGCGTTCCTTGGCACCTGTTTCGTGGTCTAAAAAGAGCGGGAAGCCAGGCTGTCGGTGTTTGATGCTCGGTCTCTGTGCCGGGTTAGGCAGCCCAGGAGGGCTGCTCGCTTTGCCTTTTTGCGAAGGGGAAGCGTTGCCATCCCATGAGTGATGTCACGCCTCAGCATCTGGTTTGGGCTCAGAAATTAGCTCGTGGTAAAGATAAATATTGTATGGGCAGGGAGTTGTAGTACTCTCTGTTGATAGTCATTCCCTCCCCCCTCTTTTTTTTCAGAAAAACCCTTCAGAAATAGTCAAATCTTTATTTCCAGCTCCTGTGAGATTTATTTATTTTCTATTTTAGCGGTGGTGGAGGTTTGAGGGCACTTTTATTTTTTCTCCCTTCTTAATTTATTAAAGCGAAAGGAAGGTCTCAGCTCCCTTCCCCCTTCCCCCATGCCCTTAATAGCTCTCCCTGCTATTTTAATCCGCCGGGCTGGGAGATGAGGGCAGAGCGGTGACTGTGCAGGAGCCGAGCCCGCCCCACGCCACGGCTGGCGCGCTCCCGCCTCACCGAAGCGTCGTAAATCATCGCGTTGGGGGGAATATCACCCTCTCCGCCGCGCGGATGTAAAACCCTGATGGGAGGACATGGAGCGTGGTTCTCACGGGCGGCGCACTGCCCACTGACCTTGGCTTTCCGCGAGATCCCCGTGACGAGCGCGGCGTGGCACCACTGCCTCCGTCTTGATAACAGAGATGGGGGACGAATCGATTTTCTTATCGATTTCCCCAGGCGAGGGAGACGCGGGTGGAAGGTGTGTGGCGGGGAGAGTTTTTCGGAAAGCGTTTCACCGCGTGGCACCGGGAACACGAAGCCGGTGGCTTTGCCTGGCTGAGGTTTGGTGCCGCAGTGGGGATGTACCGACCGGGCACTGCAGCCACGGCCCCTTGTGAGTAAAATCAACGGGCTCCTATAAAACTCCGTTATTGCTGCGGCACAAAGTTAGAGTCGCTCGAGGTTTCTGCTCCCTGGCTCTCGCGTGCGGCAATGAATATTTTATAGGAAAGGAAATACTTAGCGTCTGACGCTTTTTATAGCACCGGTGCTCCCGCGGGCGGTCGCCTGCCCCGTGCCCCGGCACGGCGGGACAAGGGGTGTAATGTGCTGCTCGTGCATTGGGATAAAGAAAACCACCGCCAAGCTGGCGAGGGCAGAGCTCTGCCCATGCCCTTCGCCGTCGAGCGGGTGCAGGGCTGGCAAAACGCTGTGCAAGAGGGAGGTGGGCGACAGGGTGCGAGCCCACCAGCTCCCAGGGCTGATCGGACCTCTCGGGGCTGCCCCTGCTTCAACAGGTGTGGAGCAGAGCTCTGCCGTCCCTTGGCCAGGAGGGTTTTCTGTGTTTTTGCCTCTCCCCAGTAGCCGCGTGCCCTGCCAAGCTGCGCCCCAGCCCGGAGATGACAAAGTGCCCTTTAGTTAATTGCAGAACGGATCGCCCGGAGTTAAAAGTTCTGATTTATACGACTATGGCTCTAACTGCTCAATAACACGGGCCCGTAATCTACTTTCATTTCAAACAGAAGGGTGATTTATGGGGCAGCATGCCGCTTTAGCTCAGAAATGAGGTGTTCAACATATGCTCTGTTGACATAAATTTGGAATTTATCGCTCCTGTCAAAACTGCCTGTTGGACAAAGGTGCGCATTAAGGCAATAAATGGCTCGGAATAGTTTTCTGTCAAATTTCCCAACCATTGTATTCACTCTGTTTGAGGGGAAAAATATACACTTAAAAGTAATCAAACAGCTAAAAGCCGTGCGTCTTGTCTGGTGCGGGAGGGAGGGAGGGGGTCTCCTCCCTGCTTCCCAAAAGGGGCCGAGCAGCGAGAGCTCCCTCAGTGAAAAAAAAAAAGCAGAAGGGAGGTTTGCGCAGGTTTTTGGTGGACGGGGCGGGAGTTGGCTGGCGGTGGTGCCGGGCCACTTGCGGTGGTTCGCAGGTACCGGGGATGTACCAGTACCCGCGGCCCTGGGATGCTCCGCCGGGCCCCTGTGGCCCCCAGGAGCGGGCAGCAGCGTTTGCCACCGAGCCCGGCCCTTTCACACAAAGCACCCTGTGGGGAAAACTCATAATTTTTACACCGCGCGGTCTCGCTGGAGTCGCCGTCCCTTTGAAGTGCTTTTTGCGGGGCGTTTACAGGCCTTTTTAATTACTGGCAGCTTGCGAGGGGCCAGCCTCCCGCCCGGCTTTTGTTTGCTGGCGCTGGCCGGGGAGGGGGTGTCAGCCCCCGGCTGGCTTCTGTCCCACTCGGAGAGCCCCACGCTGGAGCATCCTCCGCCGTATCTCGGGACTCGGAGGCTTGCGCTGGCCCCACGTCTCTGTGCTTGTCGAGCTGGGGTTACGGGGAGAACTGTTCTTGTGCAAAACCGACGCTTCTCCATCCCAATTTGCTTGTAGAGACCTCGCAGGGGAGAGGGAGTAGCGGGGCGTGCTTTCCAGCATCAGCTCGGAGTTGCAAAGCGTGGTTTATCTCTTCGCACTCGAGTTTGGGCAGCCGCGCGAGCGGTGATGTATTTTAACGCCCTTAACGTGCCCCCCTCCCTCCCCACTTTTCTGGAGGCACAACTTCAGCAGCACATATTGATCTCTCCCCTCAGATCTTAACAGCCCGAGCAGCCGTAATACCTTGCTTACATCTGCCAGGTTTTTGTGCAGTTTTGCAACATCTCCTTAATCCGGCGAGCAGAAATAGAACATTTCAATCATATTTTGCTACCGGGAAACCGAGCAGATAAAGCGCTTTAAGACCTTGTTGAAAGGGGCTGCGCGAGATGGTGCGCGATAAGATCGTCCTGTGAGCAGGCGCCGAATGGAAAACTTTTGTTGCCGCTGAAATTTGTTGGTAGAGATATCGCAAGTAAATTACTCGGCGCGTTAAAACAGTGCCGAGGTCACGCGATGGCCCGAGCCGGACGGCCGGTGCGGGCTTCCCGGCAGCCCTGACACCGGTGACATGGAGGGAGTCCCCCTGATTTCCCCTCTCCTTCTTGGGGAGGTGGGAGAGGGGGTCTTGCCCCTCTCCTCAATGGCGCCGGGCAATGAACGCTGGTGTGTGCTCCCTTACTGGGGCCTCGCTCTAAAGAAAAGCAGAAAAAACCCAACAAACTACAAACCTCCGAGTTTGACTCGAACTAATTAACCAATTACGCTTTAATTCACTGAACAGGCGTTCTAGCCTCCAAGAGGCGAGCGCTGCAACCTTGGCACGGGGGACGCGGCGCTCTTGCGAACAAAGTGGTTTAAACCCGGCGTGGAGTGCCGGAGCGAGCTCAGCCCGAGCCAGGAAAGCGTGGCAGGCATGTCCCTAATTAAAAATGCAAAATGAGAAGGTTGTCACTTATTTAGCTGACTTCTTGGCAGCAGAAGCCTGTCAGGAGGCTGGTGTTTTATTTATTTTTGCAAGCAGATAAATCCTTTGGATTGTAAACCTTCTTGGCCTGAATTCGTGCATGACTCTTAATCCTCCGCTATGACACAGTGAATTCAGGACAAGCCTGATTAATAATTACATTATACAGCAAAGTTGAGAGTGGAAACCAGCTCCCGCTCTCTTCCTCTCCTCTGCGCAGCGCTCGCTCGCTGCCGAACGTCCCGGGGTCTCCTCCTGGGGTTCGGCATCGCTGCCCGGCGGGATGCGGGGTGGGATGCGGGGCCGGCTGCTTCACACGTTCGCAAGGGAGGGGGATGCTGCGCGCCGTGGGGCAGGGCCAGGGCGGGGGCTCTCTGGCTGCGAGGGCTCGGGTCAGCAGCAGCTTCACACCAGCAAAACGTATGCGGGGAGCTCGTGCGCAGCTGACTCTGCCCCCACCTTCCCCAGCGCAGAAGGCGAGCGTCCTCGCAGCCCTCCGGCGGGAGCGTGGGTGGGGGTTCAGCATCCCGCCCCGGACAAGACCGTTTCTGTCTTGTCTTTGGCAACGAGGCAATAAAAATACGGTCATCTCGTTGCCGAGAGATGATAAACGGGGGCTGTGTGCAGAGGTCGGCACGCAGCGATGCGCTGTGTGACTCCTCGAACACATACAAATACTTCTCTGTTTACAACATCCGATTTTGAAACTTTGCACGTGCTCCTGCCACCAGCCCTGGGCCGTCGCTACGGGCGGCTCGTGGCAGCAGCCAGCGTCCTTACCTGGGAGCATTTGGTGCTTGGGGGCTTCTCATTATTGCCGTGACAAAGCCGGGTCGCGTTGCAAAAACCCCCGTCTATCCCCAGTCGGCGTGGCGAAAGAGCAAGGAGCACCCGTTCTGGGCTCTTGGGGTGTGATGTGATGTCCCCCTGCGGCTGCTGGGGGGACAGCGAGCCTTGGGGGCTGCTTGGCGGCGTGGGGCTGTGCCGGGGGGAGCAGCTCAGGGGTTGCTCCTGGGTGGTGGCGGTGGCTCGGGGAGCAGGATGGAGGCTGGTTGGTTGGTTGGTTGGCGTGGACTTGACCAGCTCTCCAGGCATCCCTCTGGAGAGGGAGAGCCCCATCCTGCTGTGGCTTGTTTGCTCCCTAAAACGTCTTCCCATCGAAGAGGGGTTCTGGCAGTGTCTGGGGAGGCGGTGGCGCGGGCGGTGCCGGAGCCCGCCCCAGCCCCTCGGCGTGGCGCGGGAGACGCGCTGCCGTCGGGAGGTTGCGCAATGCCGCCCGGGCGTAGCTTCACTCGTGCCTCGTGGTGCCAGGAAATGGTGAGTGGCATGTTTCCTGTTTGCTAGCTGGTGGTTAAGTGTTTTGCTTGTGATTTGTGTCACGCTGAATTTGGATGGAAATTGGGATCCCGTTAGAAATGCACACAAACAACCTCTTAATTTATTTTTTTATTTTTTTTGTGTGGAGTACAGTACCTTTTTCAAAAGCGCTCGGTGCGTAGGGAAGGAGTTTGCCAACGCGTAGTTTGCATCAACTCCAGATTTCAGATTTATCAAGTTTATTAAAAGGCTTAGACCATAGTAATGATGGCAAACATTAACCCCAGGAGGAGAGAACCTCACGGGTGCTGGGGGTCACACGGGACCCCCTGCCCATGCCCTTCCTGCACAACTTCTCAGCCCAGAGCCGATGCCGGGCAAGCGCCGGGCATGTTCCCAGCGGCGGCCGCGTCCCCTCCCCACGTGCAGGAGCACTGACCCCTCTCTCTTCTCCCCCAGGAAGCTGCACAGCGGGATGAAGACTTACGGATGCGAGCTGTGCGGGAAGCGGTTCCTCGACAGCTTGCGGCTGCGAATGCACTTACTGGCTCACTCAGGTGGGTGCCAGGGGGACGCTCGGGGCGGGGGGACGGGGGGATGCTCTCTGTGCCCGCAGCCGCCAGGCTCGCACATCTCACCTCGAGGAGACGCGTGTGGAGCGGCGCCTCCCTGGGCCAGCGCGTTGCAGACTTGCGCTGCAGCGCCCGGTAATTTGATTTATTTAAATATTCTTGTTGGGAATTTGTTTTCAGTTCTTTAATTGGGAAAATATTTTCCTGGCTAAGCAGCTCGGAATAACAAACTCGACGTACCGCGTGGCTGCCGGTGTCCAGCCCTGCCCGTAGCGTGAGCGTGGCCTGCGCTTCGGCTCCCGCGCTCCCCGGGCAGTGCTGGGTTTCGGTGGCGGAATGAGGCGTGCTCTGCCCGATGACTCTAAGGAGCGGGCTCACGCGGTGCAGCCCTTCAGTTAAGTAGGTAGGGAAGGGCTGGAACGCTGCGCTGGTGGGGAGGCTTGTGCTCCGCACGTCGATGCTGCTGGTGCTGCTCTGGGGCGTGCGGCCCGTGCGCAGCAGGGGGGGTCGATGTACAAAATCGTGGGTGAGAGCCCCCGTCCCACGCCTTTGGGGACAAATCGCCCCAGCTGGTGGGTGCCAAAGCCAGAGCTGTGCTTGCAGGTACCTTGGCAAGGAAGCTGTGTCCTGTTCTATGGGGTTTTCTGTATTTTTATCTCATCGGTTGCCACCACATTGGTTTTTTTATTGTCCACTCCATCTCTCGTCTGTGCTGAGGGGCTCAGGGCAGGGACGTGTCCCGCCCAAACCTGAGGGACAGGTGTGGGGCTGCCTTCCCCACACTCTGGCTGGGCTTGGGGGATGCTGGTCCCCCCCTGTGATGGGGGGGGCGGGATGCTGGTCCCCTGCCAGCACTGGGGTGCAGGATCCTGGTCCCCTCCAGCAGTTGGGACGCGGGACGCCGGTTCCCGAGATGCTGGTCCCCCGCCTCGGGCGCTGGCGCGCGCGGCTCATGTTTGTGATGGTGCTTTGGCCCGCGGCCCGTCCCTGGCGGGCAGCCAGCTTTGTGGGTACAGTATGTACAGTGAATGCCGAGCCAAGCTTGTCATCGCGCAGGATTAATTATTATTTTTTACTTTTTTTTTTTTTTTAAGAATCCGGCGAGGGCGGGGAGAGCTCTGCCCTGCGCTCGCAAACAGCCGCCGCGAATTCCAGCGCTGTTATTTATTAAAGTAGGAGACCTTTGCACCTCTCCCTTTGCCTCCCCCCGCCGGGCTGTGCCGCCGCGGCCGTGCCAGGGCTTGTGCTCGGCGCAGACCCCCGCGCCCGTGGATGGTGCCTTTCCTTGGGAGTTTGGGTGGGCGTCTCGGCCGGGGAGCTCGTGCGCCCGGGCAGCCCTTGGTGCCGAAGGCATCAAACGCTGGGTTGACCCGAGGTTGGCATCTCGGGCTTCCCCACCCGGGCACTGGTGGGAGAAGGTGATGGTAACGGTGCGTTTGGAGTAGAGAGCAGGTTGGGGACCAGCCCTCGAGCGGGGTCGCGGTGCCCCCTGGGCGGTGTTATCGTGGCAGCCTCGCAGGTAAATACTCAGCGGCCAAGTGTTTACGCTCCGTATGAAGCGTAAATACCAAGCGCGTCACAGCCTTTCCCCGCGTGCTGCCCGGTGCCGCTCGCTCCCAGTCCCGCAGACGTGATGCCAAGGGCTGCCCCCTCCCAGAAAACGGGACTCCGCGGCAGGAGGCCGGGGGGCTCGGTGGGTCTCCCATGGGTGCGGGGGCGCGGCTCGGTCCCCCCTGCCCCCGGCCGGTCCCCGCGACGGCTGCCGGGCCCCCCCCGCCCCGGCTGGCCGGCGTCCCGCGCTCGGTCCCGGGTGATGTCAGCGGCAGGTCTGGATGTTCTGCCAGCGTTCCCGCGTTTATGATCATCCGCAGATGTGCATCCAAGAACACACTGTACCCAGCGCAGAAATTAATGCAGGCTTGACTGCCGGCCAAGCCGCGCACACGGGGGAGAGGAAGAAAGAAAACAAAAACTGTTTAATGCTGTTTATAAATTATACACTGGCTGATGAAAAATACATTTCTCCCCCCTCCCCCTGCCCCATCCTCTCTGCCTCGAGAGCCTGAGCTGAGACCAAAAGAATATGGTTTGCTTTTTAGCTCCTGTTTTGGCTGGGTTCCTGGACCCGGCCGCTGGGTGGGAGCCAGCTGCTTCCTCCCCCCTGGCCCTTACCTGATGAAATACATTTATTTTCCGCCCCTCGTTCTGAAGGTGGGGTGTGGGGCGAGGTGCCGGGACCCCCCCACACCACCATGCCCCCCATACCAAAAGCACCCGCCGGGCACCCACGTTATCACCGGGACATGTCGCTGTACCCCGCGGCGGGGGAAACTTCCCAAACTCCCCCTGGGGTCGCGGTGCCGGAGACCCCCTCTCTCGGGGCGGCAAGGGGTGAATCGGGGCGTGAGCCCCCTGCCCCTCCCTGCGCTCTCACCAGCATTGATGCGGCTTTTGTGTTGCGGGTTTGGGGTTTTTTTTTTCTTTTTTTTTTTTTTTAATACTGCTAATGTTTATCATTTGCCCAACAGGCTTGACAGATTTTGTTTCCTGTCGAGCGCGGGGCTGCGGAGCCCCCCCGGTTGCCAAGGAGCCGCCTCCCCGCACCGTCACGGGCTGATTTGGTATTCCGCGCGGCGCCCGCCGCATCTCTGTATGCAAGACAAAGTGTTTTGATGGAGGACGATTGCAGGAGTGTCTGGAGGCTGTTTGGAGTTTTATGGGCTGTGCAGCGCGCTCCCCGCTCGCCGCGCCGGGCTGCTGGGGCTTTGGAGGGGGTTTGTCGTTCTTTCCCCGCCGAGAGGAGGCTGCCGGGGAGAGCGGCGCTGGCGGGGTGGAGGAGAGGGGGGCTTATGTAAGAGCCGGCCTTTTTTTTGCTCCCAAGAGCAAAAATCTGCGTTTCTTTATATGAAAATACCCTCCGCTCCGCCCAGCGCCACGCGGTGAGGGAGGCGGTGGTGCCAGCCAGCTGAGGTTGGGCGATGGCGCTGCCGGTGGCTCTCCCCGTCACCCAAACTGGGGAGGAAGGTGATGGGTGATAAGGAAGGGAGGAAGATGAGGGTAGTGGCGGAGGGAGGAAGGCGGTGAGCGATGGCGAAGGGAGGAAGGTGATGATGAAGGGAGGAAGGCGACGGCGTGGCAGTGGGCGCAGGCTGGGCGCATCCTTTCTTTTCGCCACTTCTCGTCCGTTCAGTTCTTGCCTCTTTCCTGGCCCTTTGGGGGGAAAGGAGGCAAAACCGCGCGCGCCGAGGTCCCAGCCTGCTCGGCCCTTCCCGGCGCTCCCCGGCAGGTTTTGTGTTCGGTGCAGAGATGTTCACCACTGTCTCTTCCACTCGGGTGAAACAGGGGAGAAGGGAAATAATAATAATAATAACAGCAATAATAAAAATCAAAAAGCAGCTTGATGTGGGCAAAAGAAGAAAACAAGAGAATGGGGTAGAGAACAGGCTAAATTTAAAATTGTAATTGGCTGACTTCCACAGGCTTGCGGGTGTTTTAATGACTCATAATAACTTCATTTAAAACCAGCTGAGCAGAAAATAGATTGGAGAGGAGCCTCAGGCCATTATGGATTTGTTTTTTTTGACAAGCTCTGTTTTCGGCAGCCAGGAAGGCACTCGCGGAGGGCTCGGCTGCTTCGCTCTCCCCGAGTTGGTGGTCTGCCCGACAGAGATTGTATAGAAACCGGGGCCGGCTCTTGGGGTTTTTTTTTTTTCCCCCCTCTTTCTTTTTTCGCTGATTAAAAATAGATGCCTTGAGGTATTATTTTAGCATTGCTGTGGCTTGGTGCTTTTTTTCCTCTGCACTTTTGATGTGGTAAATGGAACATAAATAAAATTGTTTTTGAAATTACTGAATTAATTAGGTAGTAAAGCGACGACAGTGCATAAATTTACTTGGCAATTTTTTTTAATCCATATTTTTTCCCCCCTTCTCACCCATTACAGCCTGTTAATAATATATAATCCCAAATTTTTATTAATCTCCTGTGCCGGGCGAGGGAGGGGAATGGATGTCGCATCATACCGGTGGGGACGTTTTGCCAAAACTGTGTCAGGGAAGGGTCGAGGCGTCACTGCCGACAGCCCGTCCTCCCCCACCACCCTCCTCCCTGCCCCGCCATGGGAAATCACCCCTTTCCCATCTTCCTCCGCCTTCATCATCATCCTCCTCTTCCAAAGGATGCTCGCGGCTCCTCTCTTTCGTTTTCCCTGGGTTTCTGCTGGGCTGCAGCCTGGCTTTTGGGCACCAACCCCATGTAGTTTATTTCGTGGAGGCGGGACGGGCTGGTTTGGTGCCTCGCGTGGGGCCGGGCAGGGCAGGAGGCGTTTGGGCAGTTCAGGGCAGGCAGAGCTCTGGCACTCGGAGCCGCTTTGGGACGTTTTACTGCTTCCGACCATCCCAGGTGCTAAAACTGGAGAGCCCTTTCCTCGCCCCAATAAAGTCATAAAGTGAATGGGTGGCGGGAGGTACCGAGGGGCTGAGAGCGGCTGCGGTGGGATGAGCTCTGTCTTCAGAGCAGCCTGGTTCAGGGGCAGGCAGCCGGGATGCTCGTGGAGATGCTCGCAGTGACCCTTCGGCCATCCCGTGGCCCGGAGGTGCTTTCCAGCCGGCGGCGGTGCCCAGCGTTGGGCTCTTCCCTTGCCTTTCTTTTAGGGGAAATTGGATCGGCTCGGCCCTGCCCGTCCTTCGGGCTCTGCCTGGGGGCACAGTTGCCCCTGGGCAGCACTGACCTTGCTGAGGGGGACGTCGGGCAGCGATGACTGTGCAGATCGCGCCGGGTGACAAAAAGCGGCGGCTCCCGACCTGTTCGTGCCAGCCTCTCGCTGCGGGGACCTTTATTAGGCAGGAGCTATAAATTTGCTCGCGTGGATATAAATGCACGGTGGGGAGGTCGGTGCCAACCGCGGGGCTCGCGCCGAATCGCGGCCGATACTTGGCAGCACGCGGAGTCCCGTCCCGTCGGGAAGATCATCCGGAGATATCTATATACTGTAGGTGATACGAGGCGCTCGCTAAAAATACCCTCCCCGAACTCGTGTGTACGTTTGGAGAGGGTAATCGTTTCTATGGGTGTCGTTTACGGCGCGGAAAAAAAGCGAGAGGGGGAGAAGAAAGCCCTGACGCAGGCTCTGGATGAGCCGCTTCAAATATGTCCTGCTCCCTTTAATAACAAACATCGAGCCGCGGTGGGTTTTTTTTGTGAGCCCTGTTATAATAAGCTCAGATGTTGGATGACATTTTTCCCGGTGACTCACATAGTAAAATTAACCTTGAACTATTTACATATTCAATCGCCGCCCTCCCTCCTCCTCCCCTCTCCGCGAGCGTGTGTACATTACAGGAATCCTGGCTCCGTATCAGTTTTTGTTTTGCTGATGAGAAAAAAAAAAAAAAAAAAAAGGAAAAAAATTCCCCCCGCCTGGAGTACACATCTACTTGAGGGAAAGAACACACAGTCCTGGCCTTTGGAAATTGGCAGGCGGCGTGCTGTTCCCGCGCTGATAAGAGGTACTGTAAATAAAACTGTACGGCAGCGCCTGCTGTAAAATGCCCCTCGTCTGTACTCATTGTTCTGACAGCTCCGGCTTTTTTTGGGTCCGCTGTTTTGGTACACGCTGTGCTTCCTTATGTAAGCGAGCGCGCCCAGCTCCTCCCGCCGCTCGCCCTGTTTATTTTTGCCTCGCCAGGAATTTTTGCCGGCCCCCCCGGCCAGATGCTGGCCGCCCTTGCCTTTTCCTCGCCGCGGGGCGCCGGCACGCGTGTGCTCCCCCCGCGCGGCCACGGGGGAGGGGAAAGCGGAAAGCGAACGAACGCGACCCCGCAGCCCCCCAGAGCGCCGCGTCCCCCCGGCACATGGCAGCCCAGGGCGGGGGGACCTGTTGCTGTGGACTGGGCGTCGCAGCATCGCCGGGGCCGGCAGAGCTTCGAGCAGCAATGGAGAGAGCCATTGCCTTGGCAACTGGCTGTGCCGTGCCCACGCTGGTGTGCCGAGCGGGGAGCGACTCGCCCGACACCGCTTCCCCGGCCCCCTGCCTCGTGGCGGCACCCCTTACACCGTGCTCCTCTCCCTGCCCCAAAAGGAGGGGACCCACGCCGTGCTCCCCGTCCCCAGCAGCGTCGCTTCAGCCGACAGCGATGCCACCACGTCACCCTGAGTGCCCGGTTTTGGTGCGGGTCCCCTCGCAGGCGGCCCCTGCGCACTCGGGTTGTTTTGAATGCAAACTTGACGTGGCGGCGAGGGCGGCAGAGAACGACATATGCACAGTAAACAGGCAGACTGTCGTATTGATTAACAGATGAGACCTCTATTATCGATCAACGCTTGGCGAGAAAATTTATCACTTTTAATTTCGCCGCTGCCAAATATTTCTGCCTGCGAGCCAGCCGTTACCGAGACAATTTAAAGGCGAAGGAATTCTCTTTTTAATGCGTCTCGTGACGCCGCCCTCTCTCCCCATCGTCTTTTCTTTGCCCCTTTCTCCAAATCTCACCGTGCCGGTGGGGCGGGGGGGATCTTGAACAGGTAGGAGGGGGATGGGAGACGCTGTCCGGACCCCCAGCAGCGCTCCCTGCCTCGAAGGCTGCTCTGTCACAGTCAGCTCCTCACAACAGAAGAATCAAACCTCGAATGTAAGAAACGGGTCCGTGGCTTTGTCCCAGCAGCGATGCTTCAGACGTGGTGTGTATCGTTAATCTGTTGTTATCTGCAAGTTGCTTATCTGCTGCTGGGCATCCTGTTTTTTTCCTCGCCCGAACTAGAAGCACATGTTGATAGTGATTTTCTAAGAATTCTCCCTAACGCCACATCTCTCTCCGATAGTCAAAGACACCTTCGAGCTTCTCGCTCAGTCGCGCCATTTCAGCATCCTCGGGTACCAGCAACAGTGGCCGCGATGGGAAGGGGCAGGAAACCAATTACAATTAGATCGGTTACAATGCTAATGAAACGCATTGATGTTTAATGATTTTTTGAAAACAAAAAAAACCCAAACAAAACCGCAACTAATATTTAATTTATTCCTGGCCAGCAAGCCTTTATTGTGCTGTTCTGCACAAGGAGCTGGACCACAGGGCTAAGCAAGGTGCCACGCGAGGGGTGCGCGGCACGGGTCCTGCGGTTCTCAGGGTGCCGTACCCTGCATGGGTTTGGGCGGGCATCCCCGGAATAACCCTCCTCTCCCCTTTCTCTCCCCAGCGGGTGCCAAAGCCCTGGTCTGCGATCAGTGTGGCGCCCAGTTCTCGAAGGAAGACGCCCTGGAGACGCACCGGCAGACGCACACCGGTACGTGACCCTTCCTCCTCCTCCTCGCCTAGGCGCAGGCTTAGTGTTTAGGCTGCCTTTGGCACCTTTTGCCCAGCAGAGAGCTTAACCTTTGGCGGTTCCCGCCTCTGACCCTCCTGGACCCGTTTCTTGACTCGATTCCATCAAGGTAAGTTGTCTGCGTTTCTGCCGAACTCTCCCTCGGAGGTGGTTTTGCACTCGCGTTGAACTTTGCGCACGGCGTTTGTGGCGGAAACCTCCCTGCGTGGCTCTGGGGTTTGGGTATTTGTTTCGGTATTTGTTTCGGTCTGGTTCTGCCGAGCTCCTGCCGGTGCCGCCGGTGGAAGGAGCCACACAACCGGAGCGTCCTCGCACCAGTCATGGTGGCTTTCTCAAGCCATGTGCACCACGGTCAGACCAGCACAATGGCACTTGGCCACTGTTTCAGGTTTAAGAGGAGCTTCCTGAGGGATAAATACCCTTGTCAGGAGCATGTGGATGCTCATGAGCCTACGAGTGATGAGTTAAGAGTTGTTTGCAAACCCCAGCCTATGCCTATACGTCTGTTGTCGGTTTTCAGAGCGTTAATAGGAATAAACGCGTGACCTGGGGAGCTCTGGGGAGGTTTTGTCGTGCTGCCGCGAGGTCTGTGCATGGAAGTGAGTGTCTGCGGGACGGTCAGGATGTGCAGCTGCTCGTGGGAAAGGGGCTTTGGGGCAGAAAGCCTCTTTCCCCTGTGCTTGTACCAGTTTTGAACCCTTTGTAGCTCCTCCCTGCGCTGTGTCCCGAGTGGTTTGGCTGAGCTCAGGCTTGTCTTTCAGCGCTGAAAACCCTGACAAATGTCACCGAGGGCCGAGCATGTGGCCGGGTTGGCAGGGGGAGTCGGGCCAGAGTCACGCCAGGGTCTGAGGACCAGCCGGCGATGCGAAGTGCTGCGTCACTCGAGCTGGGAGCTGTGCTGGCCCGGCACCTTCCGTCACTTGTAAAAGCGATTTTCTTTCCTCACCTGGCATCCTATGGCTGGAGCTTCGAGAGTCACGGTCTTCTTTTTAAATGGTGCCCACGGCTGCCACGCCCGGGTGTGGCGTCGGTAGCTGTCAAGCAGCTGTTTAACGAAGCCGGTGCCCAGACGGCATCCTGCAGATGCAGAGCAGCTCCGCGGTTTTGCCAGCGACCTCTTGCGGGGATTCAGGCCCCATTGGCTGCTGAAACCCAGGGCTGGACCGTGCTGAAGCTGAAAGGGTGAAGGGACTGAGGGCAGCCGAAATGAATCGCTTCCTCTCCTCAGGCAGCGCGCAGAGCGCCCGGCCCTGGCACGGGGATCATCCCTCCCCTCCACCGCTATAATTAACCCCATTCCCAAATAACGGCATCTCCCAGGACGAAGCGGGTTTTGGCCGTCCTCCCTTCGCCCTTAGCTGCCGCTCGCTTGGCAAAAGACCTTCCAGATGGAAAAGGAGCCTGTTTTGGTAGGGATGCAGGTCGATTCCTTCTAGGATGGCAACAGAAGCTGGGCACGGTGCAGGTGGTACAAGCTGATCAAATACCCACTTTGCTCAAGACCACGGTGTTTAGGGGAGGGCTCTCGGTTTTTCTTATGAGCGCGCAGGGGGCTGTTTCTGGGCAGGACAGTCAGGAGCCAGGATCCCCTTCATCTCTCGTTTTCCCCGTTGCCCTCCTGTGAAACACGAAGGCAGCCTGCTCCACGTGTGCCGCGCCAAACACCGCCCGTCCCCTCCGGCAGCAAGCCTCCGCCCTGCTCTCTGAGGCGAGGTGAAAACACAATAATAAATAAATGAAGAAGGAAGGGATAGTTCGTGCTCGTAAGCGGCGAGCTGGCGGCGTGTTGCGCGTGGGGCTGAGCCGCCCTCTCCGGGCGCGCACGGTCCTTGGCCCCCGGCCAGCGGCAGGAGGAAAAGCAGCAACTGTTTTGGCTCGTCTTCCAGCAGCGCGAGCTCGGTGCCACGCCGTGGGGAGAGCGTGGAAAATTCCTTACCCTTCTCCCGAAACGCAGAGGAAAAAACAAGATGCGCTGAGTAGACGGCCCGAGCCCTCCCCTGGCCGAGCGCCACAGGGGCTTGGGATGCTCGCGGCGCTGGTGCTAACGGGGTTCGGGCTCGCTGCCGGCTTTTATAAATATCAGAGGTGACTCGTCTAGAGTTCCCTGCCGGGTGCCAAGGCCATTAACGCCGCGAGCCCGCGCGGGCTGTGCCAGTCAGTGGTCCGGCGCGGGTTTGCTCCTCACCCGATTTGGCGCGGGCAGGCTCGACATCGATATAGCTCGCGCGGTCTGCAGCGCGGAGTTGGCTTTCTGATTTGTGGGGTCGGCGTGCCCCCGGCCGCTCCGCCGAGGATGCGCGGGAGCCTTCGCCGTGCCCTGCCCGCATCCCTCGCCTTCCCCAGCTGGCAAAGCCGGCTCTGGGACTCGAGTAGCGAAAAGGAGTTAATAAAACCAACGTGTAACTGAAAATTGAAAAGCTATAAATCTCCTCTGCCCTGTTTTTTCCTTTTTTTTTCTTTTCCCCCCCTTTTCCTTTGCTGGGATGTTGGTGGCGTTTTGATTTAATAGTTGGCCAAACACAAGGGTCTATTTTATTCAGAGTTTACAGGCCTCAGGGCTGTTATTCCTCCAAATTTAATAGCATTGAAATTGCAGGGTTGGCGATAATTTGCCTATCACTTTCTGCTCTCCCATTGATGTTTATTGTCAGCGGGATGGAATCTCAATCCGATTCACTTAGATAACATGTCTGTTAAACATTTAGATAATTGTGCCATCATTAACTTGTCACATTATTTTAGAGATTCAAAACAGTCGTGCGGTATAAGCGGAGGTACTAAGGGAGAAAAATCCGGCACACGAGAGCAAGGCGGCAGAGGAGGTGTTGGTGGGTCCTGGGGCAAGTGTCGCTCGGCGCCTGCTCGCGAGGCTCAGCCTTCCCCTCTGTCTTTAAGTGCTTCCCCCCGCCCAAAAAAAAACCCTGCTCCCGTTTGAAACCCATGCTGAGGTACACAGTGAGGTTTCTTAGTTGTTTTCCCCTAAATGCTGGAGTGCTGGGCGTTTTTCTGTGGAAGAGCTTCTCGGAAACCCCATTCCTGGCTGGGGTCTGCCAGGGGCACGTGTGGGGGCCTGGGGGAGGCGGAGGGGGAGCCGCACCGTCACGCTGACTCCGCTCCTGGCAAATTTACGTGGACTCCAGTTAATTACATATTTGGCTTCTCTCCTTCCATTTGCTCCACTTTCTCTGCCTTGAAATGGTAACCGCCTAGAAAGCTCCAGTGCTGCTACAGCCGTACGTCACGCTATTTTTCTTGGTGTTGGAAATGAAGGTTTTTGAGCAAGTGGAACGTAACGCGCAGGTTTGGCGACACGATCTGGCGAAACATAAATTCTGCTGGGCTCACACCTGGCGTGGCATGGCGAGCTGCGGCCGAGCTGGGGATGCTCCTCCTGCTGGGGCTGTGTCTTGGTGGTGACACTCACCACCAGCAGCCGTCCCCGATGTCCCCGCCCCGGCTCGGGATATGTGATTCTGAGTGCCCGGGGCTCGATCGGAGCGGTGCCCAGCCGCAAGCAGCTGGCGTCCTTCCTCACTGGGAGCAGCCCGGCGTCCTCCCAGGCTGCCGGTGACTTTCTATTACCGTTTCACGGGACTCCTGAGAGTGTTCAGATTGCAGCTCAACGAGGCTTCTGGGGGAAATGCCGCCGGATCGCATTTTTCTCCATAGCTAGCGATAATGCACTGTAGTATTAAGTACGCTTAGAGGTAATTATCCCTCCCGTGCTCGCTTCGGTTCCACGCTCCCGGCTGGGGGAGGGAGCGCAGCGATGCCGGGCGGTGATGCCGGCAGATTTCCTGCTGGATTTCGGATGCTCAGGCGCGGAAGCGCCGCAGCAGCTCCTGCGGCACGCCACCCTCTCTGTCGGAGGCTGCTGGCAACGGGTGCGGGGCTGGGCTCAGCCCTGGTCTGGGTGCAAGTGTCACAGTTCCTGCAGAAGAGGCTGGAGTGCCCTGTGATGCTCCAGAAGGGAGAAGGTTGGTGCTGGGTTCAGTCCGTGACTCCTGTGCTTAGAGACAAATCTGGTTGACTGTCTCACGTAGAAGGTGCAAAGACGTCCTTCCTTCAAGCACCAGCAGTGCCTGATCCCTGGGAAAATGGGATTTGGGGCCATGGGAGCTGCTGCCAGAAGCGCCTCGAGGGTCTGTGGCTTCAGGAGCAATTGAAGATGCAAAATGCCGACGGTGAAGACGCTTTCGGGGCTACTGTGACATTTTTGGATGCAGGCATCGTCCAGAGCCAAACGTGCCACGTGCAGACATGGCACCGTTTGTGCAGCATCACCCGCAAGTGTATTTATAAGAGCCTTGGAAAAATGCTCCGTGCTTAATTCTGGCTGCTCGATGGGGAGAGAGGCTCGCTCGCTCCAACCGTCGGTCGCGGCCAAGCCAACCAGGGAGCTCTCCGGCAAGCGCGCAGAGCAGGGTCGTTGTCGACGGCGCGTTAGCCGTGCGGCCGGCCCCGGTCTCGGGGTGGTGGGTGCTGGGGGGCACAGCACAGAGCCCCTTTGTCTGACAGTAATGTCCTGTGACAGCGCTTGAAATCCGAGTCCGGGCGCGCATTCCTGGAACCGGGAATCTCCCTGCCTCTGAAGCGCAGCGGCCGTTTCCACCTCGGTAGCAAAAGCTCCCCGAGCCTCAAGGTGAGCGCGGTGAGGTTGGGCTTCGCGGGCAGATTCGCCAAAACCAAGCCAGGAGATGGAAACGCAGCAGAGCCGTGCGGCCGGCGGCCAATGGTCGGCCTTTAATTTTCCTGTGCAAATACTATTTAAAGCGTGATGAGAAAAGCCCTCTCGCTAAGCTACGGAGAAATCTTTCTTGTCCTTTAATTCTAGATGAAGGGGATTAGTGTGAACATATTTAACCTCTGACCCGTGGACAAAAGCATTATCAAATTTAGTTGCCGAGTGGCTCCCCATTTAACCGAACCGGTGCAGTATCTCAGCAATTTTTTTCTTTACTTTCTTTCTTCTCTCCCTTGAAAGCTCTAACATCCATTGTTGTCCCAGAGCGCGGGGGGACCGGGCAGCCCCGCTACGCTCGCGTTGGAGATGCCCGTCAGAGCCCCGTAAGGGAAGCCGGCGCGCCGTGGTGGCGTGGAGCCCTCGATGGCTCCAGAGAGTGAGCAAACCCCCAAAAAATCAGAATTTTCTGCAGCCGGGGCCGCTTTCCCCCTGGTTTGGGCACACCGCCCGCAGCTCGGGCGAGCTGGAGGATGCTGGGCACTGGGGGGCTTTGTGCCGCAGGGCGGGCGAGGAGGCGGCCGGGGTGCCCCGGTCCGGCAGAGGAATGCTGAGAGGGGCCTCCCGTCCGAGCCGGTGTCCGTTTACAGTGCATCGCTCATAAACCCGGCGGCGGGGGCGAGGGCAGGGGGACCGGCCCTCCTGGTATGTGATTGATTATCTGGTATTTATGCCATTGAGGACTTTTCAGCGGCTCGGGGTCAGGGGGTCATCTCATGTGTCTTGCTGCAAATCCGCTTCCTTTTGTACAGTGCGGGCTGGGTGAGCAGACACACAAAAACAGCTTTTTCTTTTCCTTGGGAAAAAGGGGAGGGGGGCGGGCTGGTGTCAATGAATTTTTTTTTTCAGCCTTTTCTGAATAGTGTCCTTTTTAATTCCAAAGAACTTTTAATTAAAAGTAGCAGGAAAGTTCATCTCGACAAGGTTTAACTTACCTTAGCAGTTACTTTTGTCCCCCGGGATTCGCGTCTCCCCGCTTTACACAAAAAAATAAACCCAAGAAACAGGGGAGAGGCCGCTCTCGGAACCGTTCCACATCTCCCTGGGTTTCCCAAGAGGGCCTTTTCATCTTTTCTCTTTTTTTTTGGATTGTTTTTTCATGATGGGGGTGCAGGAATAATAAGCGGACGCTGCGAGTCCCGGCTTTGTGCCTCGCGGCAGCCGGTCCCTGTGCCGGCTCTGCCCGTGCTTCGCCGGCTGGGACCCAAAGGCTGTTTTGCGGCGGTACCGTGGGGGTGCTGGTGATGATGGTGGTCTCCTGTGGTGTGAGATGGCACAGCCCCATAGGTGAGGGCAGGAGCACCACGCAGGGCAGGACATGGTGCCACTGGCCAGGGACATCATCTGCTGTCCACTAAGAGCCTCCTGGCAGAGAAAAGCCACAATGTGCTGGGTTGGCAAACGCTCGTGGTGAAGAATCTTTGGCGAAAAGACCCAGGAGTGGCTCTCGGTGGACCAGAAATGCTCGGTGAGGGTCTCTTCTCCTCACCAAAGCTCTTTGTTTAAGGGCGGAGCAGTTTCTGACACGTTAGTGTGAGTTTGGCCCGGAAGGCAGTGGGGACAGCACGCTGGGTTTCTGACAGTCGCAATAGTGCAGGGTGCGGATCTGCAGCTTCCGGGGGAGCGCTGGGGATGGATCCGGGCGTCCCCAGGGTGGAGAGCACGGGGACGGGCTTGGGGGCAGGCGGCACCAGGAGCTGCTGCTGCGCAGATACACAGGTCCCAAAGAGGTTGCTGCATCTGATCAGGCGGTGTTTGGCTGGCTGGGGAGGAGGGCAGCTCTTCAGCTGGTGCCTCGAGGGCCTGGAGGAGCTGGACACCAGTTTTGGCCACGGATTGTCGGGATGCACTTTGGATGCGTGGAGTGTGCCCGTGCTCGCTTGCTCCGGCATCCGTGAGCACTGTGGGGCCGGATGGTGGCAGCCTCCAGCTTCGGCCAGGAGGCTTTAGGGTTTGTAAACACCTTCTAACGACTGTTGGGTGTAAGAAAGCAGAGAGAGGCTTGGAAGCGCGGCGCACCATAGGCATGAAGCCTCGGCGGCTCGCATGGCCTTGGGAGCTTGGGAAGCTCTCGCCTCCCCCAGCTGGGAGGTGGAAATGCAGTAGGATGGGGCTGCCCCCTAAAAACCTCGTCGGGTTTTCGGTTCTAGCTGGCAGGTTTGCGTGATGCCTGGTTTCTGCAGGAGGAAAACCAGCTCATGCCCCATTGGGGCGGGTTTACACGATGGTTTGGCCAAAGCCAGGGAGGGGTTGCGGGTGGGGGCTGCATCAGCCGCGTGGAGGAGAAGGGCTGGGGCAGGAGCCACTCGGAGACAGCTCATCCCCAGTGCTGGTGGCAGGGGCGCTCCAGGACCCCCACTGTCCCCTGGGACAAGCGAGGAGCTGCCTGCCCCGCCTTCGTTTGCCAGCGTGTCTCTCCTGCCCTGGGGATGGAGCGGGTGCCGCAGTCATCCTCTGCAGCCGATGCCCCCCCGAAGCGCACCCCTGGCTTTTGCGCCCCGTTGGGGCCGGCGGGCTGCCTGGCAGCGCTTCGCCAGTCCAGCTGCCGCCGTGATTGACGCAAAGCCAGTCTATAAATAAAGTCTTTCTCTCCTCTCATAAAGACTTTGCGGTTTAGTTTGCTTTCAAGGTCAAGATCAGACCTTTCTAAATAAACACATATCAAAGGATCATTAGCGGAGCAGCACTGTTAAATTGAGATATTAACTTCTGTCAGCCGCGCGTTTCCTTTTTGTTCTGTAACTCGCGACTGCGGCGGGTTTTTATTATTTTGGCCCTAGGCGGTAGCATCTGGCTTCTGTAGAGACTGTAAAAATTAAAAAGCAACACAAATCATTGCGAGAGAAAAGCAGTAAATTCAATGATAAGAATTTAAAATTAAAATGTTTCGGCACTTTTATATTCCGCGAAACATGAAACGAATGAGTTGTGTGCCTGTTGCCATAAAGCCGCCGCTGCTAATAGTTGCCGGGCTCCTTCCCTCCCCGCGCGCTCTCCCTCATAATCGTTCTTGCCTGAGCAGTCGCAGAAGAGCGCGGCGAGGCGACGTGGGGATGGGGATGCGGGGCAGCGGGGAGAGGGGCGAGGTGCCGCCGGTGGCACCGGGGGAGCAGAGGGCCCCCCGAGAGGGAGGCGAGCAGGGGATGCTCTCGTCCCACCGCGCTCAAAGGGAGATGGAGAGGTCGAGTAAGGAGGGTGTGACTAACGCGCTGGGTCACTGGGATCCGGGACCGTATTGTCCCCCAGGTCCAGATGGCCCCCGGAATAAATCACCCCTGGCGGGTGCGAGCTGCCCGTGCCAGAGCTGCGGCTCTGAGCATCCTCCATGCACGCCGCACCCCGGGCGATGGGAGCCGCGGGGTTGTGCAGGGTGGACAGTGGCGCTGCGGGAGCCGAAAGGGAGGTGTTGGGGTTTGGGAGGGTTTTCGTCCCCCATGCTCTCAGGGTCAGTGTTGCACATCGGGGGTTTTCCAGGCATTGGCAGTGCCAGGGAAGGGCATGCCCTGCTCTCCTGTTGCGGCCGCCCGGGCCACATCCAGCCACCCCTGGAGGAAAACCGGGAGCAGAAGAGCAGGCGACATCGGCTGCTTTTTAAGAATTAATTTCCCGTAGTCAGTTAAAGTCGGGGAAGAAAACTGCGCTATCTCTGAGTAAATAATAATAATCAAACGAATGCCCCCTTGGGAGAAGTTGCCTTCCATAAAGATGTTAATTAGCGTGGAAGCCGAGCTGTGGAGTCCGGAGGCAGCCTTTGAAACCGGCATGATTTGGTGATTCTGGCACTAAACACGCTCATCCCGCGTGTTGATCGTCCGGGGGTTTCCCCTCTTCTCTCTCTACTTAAGCGTCAAGGTCGTAGGGCCTGTTGGGCTCCAGCCACATGGCCACAGGGTGAGGGGTGCCACCGTCACCCCTTAATAGCACCTTTGTTCTGGGTCGTGAGGGGCTGGCTCCGCCATCCTGGCGCGACGCCCTTAAACCCACGTGCGCGGGTGTCGCGTATCCAACAGCAGCGCGCGGGGAAGGGCTCCCTCCTGCCACCCCGCAGGTTGGCTTCGGTGCTGCCACCAAAACCACCGCTTTTGGTTTCGTAATAATCCTGAAAACAGGCACTGAAACTGGGTTAATCTTCTTACCCCGAGCGGCACGCATCCGCCAGGGTGATACGCAGTCTCGGTGCCGCGGGTCGTTGTCGCCGGGACCATGTTGGTGCCCGCTGCTCCTGCCTGTCCTTCATCACCCATCCTTCATCACCATCACCCCGCTCTGGGGTCCTCAGTCCCCTCCTGACACACGCTGGCCTCGCCGGGCAGCAGGGGGACCGGCCCGCGGTGAAGCCAGTGGTGATGCGTGGCAGCAGCAATGGGGTCCTGCATGGGGCTGGGATTCGGGGCCGGGAGGAGGGTTACCTGTGGCTCTCTGACTGCGACCACTGGTGGTTTCCTCCTCCCCTAACGCTGCTGTTCGTGCTCCCCGCCAGCCTCCCCTGCAGCATCGCCCGGGAGGTGGAGGCTGCTGGGGGATCTTTGACACGCTGACAGGAAAACGTCAGACGGCCCTGAAATCTCATCTCGGGAGAGAGGCAACAGCCGCGGGGCTGCTGCTTCGTGTGGCCAGAATGTTACGGAGCGGTCGGCTTTGTTCCCAGCCAGAGCGGCGGCAGTTTCAGCGCGCTGCTTTGGCACGTGCCTCCGTAAAGAGATGACGTTCAGTGCGGTGGTGGAAGGAGGAGTGAGTCTTGTTGAGGACCCTAAATTTGCAGGGTGCGAGTCGAAGGCTGGGGGTTTTACGGTGGGCGCGAGAGGCAGCGATGGGCTCTGTCAGCGTCATTTGATGCCGTGCACCCCAGACCCTGTGATTGTGGCTCTCTGATGATGTCTGTTGCTGCAGTGGATGGACAGATCTGCCTGGTTTCTTGCGTCTCTGAGGAAAGGCAGGAGAAGGTGGCAGCGTTAAGAGGAGGGCTCGGGGAGCAGCAGTTTGGTTTGCACATTTCGACTTGGGCTCCGTGTGCCCAGCGACCGCCAGAGCCGCGCTGCCACAGCTGGAGCTCACCCTCTCCATCACGGAGGCACCGGTCCCCTTCGGTCACCCGTCCCCTGCTGCTGGAGCGTCCTCCGTACGCCGGCCCGCGTCGGGGGTCTGGGCTTGGCAGTGCTGCCACGGGGTCTGGGGGGCTGGCGGGAGCGCGTGTGCGCGGGGGGGGGAAAACTTGAAGTCAAATGTCTGAAAGTCAGATCCCTTTTTAGTATGAATTTGCTGTATCTCATTCTGAGCACTAATTCCAATTTAATTGCAAGTGGCCTGAAGCCTCTTCAATAGGAGTAACAAATGGTTTGATTTTGTAAACTTCATCAGACTGCATTTTAAATGCGACACACTAGCCCGGCTCGAATGCCAATGAAGCACTGAAGTAGCTCTCTGTTTACTAATTATCCGTTTTTACTTCAAGCCACGCTGGCTGGCTTGTCTGATTAAATCGGATTTGTGGGATAGAGAACAGCTAGCAGAGTTTTCTCTATAGTAAACGAGATTGAAACTATGGGCCGCCTGGCTGCACACTGTAAATTATATTTCCTTTTAAAGGGGACGTGTCGCCTTTCTCCCGCCGGCGCACCTCCCGCATCCTAAACTTGACCAGATCCCGCCCGGTGCCGGGGCAGACCCACCCTGCCTCCCGCGCCCCGCCGGCTTCTGTGGGAATCCCTCCTCTGGCCGAGGCAGCGGGCGGGATCCGCGCTCGACGCCACGGTGCCTGCGCATCCCTCGCCACCGCGGTGCCTGACAACCCCTCGCCGCCGCCTGGGCGGGGACACAAAGCCCGACCCTCGCGCATCGCGTCTTGCTCCTCTTTCGGTCTCTGGCCGTCGTGCTCGTTTGGGATTGCGCAGCCGCAGGGCTGGGACGTGCAGCTCCCTCGCGCCAGGGAAGGTGGGCGAAGGCGGCCGCCCGATGCGGCGCAGCGGGGCCGTGCCGAAACTGCCCCGGCTGCAGAGGCTTTAATCCGGCGAGCTTGACCTCCGCTGCTCCCTCCCTCCGTATCTGACTTTGTGCCCGGGGGCTTTTTATATTTTAATTTGCTTTTGAACGTCCTGCAAAATTAATGGCGCGCTCGGGGCCATTGTGCGGCGTACAGTAGAGGGAAGGGCCGGCGGCGCCCACCGAGAGCCGCCGCGTTTCCCGGGGAATGAATTGCTCGCCCGCCTTCACCCCTTTTAATTGTTGACAGTAAAAAGCGTTTAAATGCCGCTTAATTTGTAATCATCTTCCCGCAAAAAGGGAAGAAACCATTAAAACGTCAGGGAAATGAATAAATCCGTCTCTCGCTGGTTTGGGGCGGCGGTGGTTCTTTATCGGGGGCGATTTTTCTTGCGATGGCTGAGAGCTGGCTCGGGGCTGCTCTAGCCGGGAGCCCAGGGACACGCTCGGGGTGGGAGAACGGGGATGTGGCGGGAGCCCGTTGTGGCTTGCCTCCTGCAGAGGAGCCACATTGCGGACCCAGGGGCTGCAAACGAGGGAGCCTGACCCTGGTCTTCCGCGTCCCGCCGCCGGGCGCTGGGCTCGATGCCGGGACGCAGGGCCGTCCCCTCCATCCTCTGCCTCCGTGCCAGGCTGGTGGCATCAGCCTCCGCTCCCGCCGATGCTCTCGGAGGGCGGCTCGTGCCGGCTGCCTCCGCAAGCCGTGCCAGCGCACATCAACCTCTCCGTTCGGAGCGTGTGTTTACGTACTAATGTGTTACCTAAAAACAATTCTTGAAAAATCAGGAGGTGCCGTTTGCGGGCCCTGGCGGGCAGCACCATTGGGACATGCCCAGCTCCAGGCGGGTGCGTCCCCCGGGCAAGCGCGAGGCAGCTCGTCCCCATCGCTGCGGCTGCCGGACTCAGCCCGTTTTTTTTTTCGAGCGGGGGCCAATTAGTTTCACAAATGAGGGCCCTACGGTGCCAGGGAGGATTTGTTACGGCCCCGCGCGCCGGCCCAGCGGCATTGTCCTGCCCTCCGCCCCCACGGGAGCCCATTGTCCCCGGCCCCAGCGGGGGCTGCTGGCGGCAGATTTATCGGGGCCGGCGTCCCGCCGGCCGGGGCCTCCGCTCCGCAGCTGGCCGCGGCGCTGGGGGCTCAGCCCCGGGGACCTTTGACCCGTCCTGCTGTCACCGCCAGGGCCGCGGGGCCGCATACCTCTCGGGATTTTCTTCGCACGGCCCGTTCGGGGCTGCCTGCCTTTTTTTTTTTTTTTTTTTTTTTTTTGTCTTGGGAGCGCTTTGTCCGCAGCTGCGTGGGGGGCGAGCGAGCCCGCGCCCCTCCCTAGGGATAAATCCCTGTGGAGGGAGAAAGGCAGCTCCTGTGCGGGGCTGCTTCTCTCGCAGCTTTTATTTCCATTTCAGTAGGGGGTTTGCAGATTTTGGAACGCTGCTGGGCAGCTCACGGCGTGCCTCGACGAGGCTGGGGCTGACCATCCCTGCTGGCAGCTCCTGGAGACGTGGGCTGGAGGTGGCCGTGGTGTGCCGCTGTGCCAGGCCAGGTGACGGCGCGATGCCGAGATGCTCTCTGGGCTGCCCATCGCCTGGCTGGTTCCCAGGCCAGAGGCAGGTGCTGCCCACACCCTGTGTCCTTACCCGCCGCCACGGCAGGTGCCCGCCAGTGCCCTGCCCGGTGGCCTGGTGGTCCCCACGGGCTCCCCCCGGCAACTCCGCCTCGCTGTTCCCCGGGGTGGGTTTCAGCAGCGCGGCGAGCGGTGCCCCCCGCACCTGCTGTTCCTAAAGGCAGCGCGGGCCCATTGGTTACCTCGAACATCTTGCTGCTGCTAATGAATTGCTAATACAATTTTCTAGATAATTTTGTTTCCATAGTCCTCACGTTTTAATGTCTCTGAAAAGCTAGCATTTATTTGCTTAATCTCCCCGCGTAATACAATTTGCACTGACTCATAGGTTCTGAACAATCAGCTATGCATAAACGAAAACAAATTGTTTAATAACACAGAGGTCTGATACTTTTATTGACGGTGCGTAAGTGTCTGGGGTCGGGGGGTTTTCCCGCCTTCGCTGGCGTGCGACGCGGCCGGTTTTGTTCCCCTGGCTGGTGGGACGGAGCCCGTATCTGCATTAGGGCTCAGGGCTCCTCATCCTCTTGCACCTGACGCCCTGCTCCCCAGAGGGGCTTTGCAGGGCATTTCTTGGAGCTCCCCTGGAGCATTCTGAGCTCGTCGGCTCCGCAGCTGCGTGGGGACAGGCCGATTGTCCAGCAGGTGCCTCGCGTTGGGGCATCAAGGGCTGGGCTCTCCACCTGCCTCTGACCCAATAAAAGCCCCCACCCTCCTCCTACATGCTCTCTGCAGCGCCCGTGGTAAGGTTGGGGTGGCCAGGGTCCCACCTCCAGGACCCGAACGACCCTCAGAGCCCCACAGCTCTGTGGGTCCCACCGCCGCTGGAGCATCCCTGCCGGCGGGTGGGGTGGTGGGACGGCGGGATGGGGTTTCGCCAGACAGCAAGGGGTGCCTGACCCGTGTCTCTCCCCCTCGCACAGGTACGGACATGGCGGTGTTCTGCCTGCTCTGCGGGAAGCGGTTCCAGACGCAGAGCGCCCTGCAGCAGCACATGGAGGTGCACGCCGGGGTGCGCAGCTACATCTGCAGCGAGTGCAACCGCACCTTCCCCAGCCACACCGCGCTCAAGAGGCACCTGCGCTCACACACAGGTACGGCGCGGCCGGGCGGCCTTCCTCCCCCACTGCACAAAGGGAAAAAAGGGGAAGAGAAGGGTGAAGTTGTCTGAAAAGCTTTGTGATTGTTTGAAAAATGAAACGGGGCGGGGGAAGAAAAAGCCGTGTGTGATAAGTTGATCCGGTGTAAGGTGACATGTGACCTTCTTGGGGGGTGTGCGATCATACCCGCTTCATCAGCTTACGGGCGGTAGATGCACATAATCAGCCGGTGCTCGCCCCTAATGGGATTAGGGCGACCTGCGCTACGTGTAGCCGGTGCTCCAGCGCCACGGCGGGGCTCGGCCCCGGGAAAGCATGGCTCCCACTGCCTCGGCAGGTCCCGGGTGGCAGCGGGAGCACCGACCAGGTGGCAAGCACCGTCACAGCTCTCCCTGGGGACGGCGTTCAAGTTGGGGGCTCATGCTTGCTCCTCGGGAGCGCCGGCGGGGAGGGAGGCACGTGCCGAGCGCAGGGAGCCCGTCCCCTGTCTCCTGGTGGCAGCGTGCAGACGTGCGGCCTCGGCAGGGGACAAGGCATCGCAGGGGAGTGGCCCTGGCCGGCAGCTCCTGGACCCACACGTGTGCCCGGGCTCGGCGTCCCGACGTGGGAAACGGGGATGGCGCGCTGGTGATAAGCACGTTAATGCCGAGCGCCGGAGCTATTTATAGCCGGTAATCCGGTGACCTGGGCTGCGGGTCGGGCCGTGCGTGTCCCACCCCAACCTCTGCTGCTTTAGCAGATCCCAACCGTAAGAAACGCCGGGATCATCGGTGCTCCGGGGCGGTTAATCGCGCCACACGGTTTCAGCCTGCGCAAAAGTGGGATGCTCCTGCTCCTCCTGAGGCCTCAGCTCCCCCTCGTGCACCTCCTAAAAACCAAGCACGAGGAAGTGCTGTAAAATTGCTGTTTTCGGCCATAGCGTCGAAAACCAGGGCTGTGATTTGGTGTGGGGAGGTGAAACGCAGCTGCCGTCAGGCGCTGCCAGCCTTCCCTTTGGAGGGGGGGGTCCAAAACTGGTCCTGAGCATCCCACTCCTCCTCCCTGGCCAGCAGCTGCAGCGGAGGGGGAGAGAGTAAAATATCATTTTAAAGAGGAAGCGAAAGCACAGGCATGTGAGTATATAACGAGAAGGACAATTTATGCCCAGGCACGAGTGCAGTTTGACACGGGGATAATGAAAAAACGTAGGTCATTGTGGATGACTTAAGCCTTCACAGCTGAAGAAAATGTATGAAATGCGGGGAACATTACACGCTTGGCAGCTCCGCACATCTGCGGCAGGACAAGTGAAATACAGTTCGCCATTCTTTACCATAAACTGTGCTTGTAGGATATGCGGCACAGAGAAATTGTAATTACAGTGACAAGACAAATCAGTAATATTTAAATATTCATGAACAAAGTCTTGGACGATCAATCTATCTTTATTGTCCTTGCCTTCGCGGCTGTAATAAATAAGTAGCTGGAGCCCTCACCTTTCCTTCAAATCGCTCTGCCTTTGGTGCCGAACTGGAGTTCATTTATCAGCCGCCCGGTCTGGAGCCCGGGAGACACCTAGGACCGGGTCCGGGCTGGCAATGCCAGAGGGAGAGCCCCGGGATGGATGGCAGGAGGGTCGCAGCATCCTCTGGTCGGGGGGCCCAAGCTGGGGTCACGGGGACCAGTGTGCCGGGATGGTGGGGATGCTCCATCCCCCGGCGCGGCAGCCGGGGTAAAGCGGGGCCGTGAGCCGGTGTTGGCGTGGCGCGGTCTCTGACACACGTGTGCTTGCAGGCGACCACCCCTACGAGTGCGAGTTCTGCGGCAGCTGCTTCCGCGACGAGAGCACGCTGAAGGGCCACAAGCGCATCCACACTGGCGAGAAGCCCTACGAGTGCAACGGCTGCGGCAAGAAGTTCAGCCTCAAGCACCAGCTGGAGACCCACTACCGGGTCCACACGGGTATGTGCCGCGGCAGGGGGGTCTCCGGCGAGGTCGCCGGCGCTCGCGGATTGTCGGTTTGGCTGCTGGTTGCTCGGTTATCGGGATGCCGGGCGGTCGGTTGTCGCCCAGAGCCCCGGTGACCCTGGCTCTCCCCATGTCCCGCAGGCGAGAAGCCCTTCGAGTGCAAGCTGTGCCACCAGCGCTCCCGGGACTACTCGGCCATGATCAAACACCTTCGGACCCACAACGGTGCTTCCCCCTACCAGTGCACCATCTGCCTGGAGTACTGCCCCAGCCTCTCGGCCATGCAGAAGCACATGAAGGGCCACAAGCCGGAGGAGATCCCCACCGACTGGCGGATAGAGAAGACCTATCTCTACCTCTGCTACGTCTGAGGGAGGAGGCGCAGGGGCGGCGGGGCTGAGTGGCGGAGGACTGGGCAAAAAAAAAACCACCACCAAACCCGCAGCGTCCACAGCCTTGTTTGTTTTCGGTTCTCGTTCGTCGCTTCTTGCCGGAAGGATCCCAGGGCCGGGGCACGCACCGGCCCCAGCCCTGTCATCTGTGCCCCCCTCCCCATCCGCCCTCGCGCGGCGGCTTGCGGCCCACGGGGGTCACTCCCCGGCCAGCCCAGCCCCTCCGTCACCGCTGCCATGACCGAGACCCGAGAGCGTGCGCGTGGCCGGCGCTTCGGGAAGGCTTTAATTTCTGGCATCTCTGTCACCACGCAGACCCCGCTGCCTCGCTGAGGGGACCCCAGCTCGCACATGGGGCTCGGACCCTGTTTCGGGAGGGTTCCCAGCCAGAGGAGGATGTTTGGGGTGGGGAGCAGGAACTGAGCCAGGCCGCCTGGCAACGTTGGCCAAGGTCTGGGTGGGCTGGAGGGGTGCCCAGAGGCTGCCCCCCACCCCGCCCTGACCAAAGACCTCTCTATGCATTTCCCCTGCCTTCCCGGGGGGCGAGGGTGAAGCCCCCCACGGGGAGATGCAACTGGTTTGGTGATGCGCGGCCGGTGCCGCTGGTGTGCGGCATTGCTCGGAAGGGGAGGATCCTCTTCCTTCTGCTGATCTGGGGTGCCGGGAGGTGCCGAGCGCGGCGCTGAGCCCGGCCCTCAGCTGCAGGAGCCCGCAGGCAAGGGGTGCCCGGTGGCAGGCGGCTTCGCTCGCCGCTTTTTGGTTTTTGCTTTTCGTTCGGTTTTTCTGAACTTTCTTTTGGAATATTTCCGCGTTTAGCACATTTTACTTGAAATTACCTCGTTTTTTTGTGACCTCATGAGCTTTTATTGATTTGGGGGGGGACGGGGGGCGGCGTGGCTGGGAAGGCACTGGCCACGTGCCCGGCGGCGGTGGGCAGCGCGGCGCCGTCGTCCCTGCCGGCCTCCCGTTGTGCATTATCCTTACCAAAACTGGTATTTTTTGCCCGACCCTGTGGGGCCGGGGGCGTCAGTTCTGAAGCTACCTCTTGTGTTCGTTTTTGTTGTGTTTCTCCTTTGCGGTCGCGGAAGCGGGCTCTGCGGTCCCCATCCCGCGTGGCGCCTGTGGTTGCGGCCTTTTTTTTGTCGTTTTGCTGCGTTTCGGATGAAAAGTGGGGAAGAAGAGTCAGGGGAAACGGGACGGTGTCTGCATGCGCTTCGGAGGGATGCCGATGGCCCCTCGGGGCCCGCGGTGCCCGTCCCACCCCTCCGTCCAACGTTGCGTCCCGGTCGGGCTTTGCCTGTGCGTGGGACCTCTGCTGCTCCGCGCAGGGCGGATGCCGCTGTTGGACAATCCGGGATGTGACTGTGGAGAGTGGCTTGTTTCAATTGTTGTGCCTAAGAGAAAAAGAGGAAGGAAAAGAAAAAAAGCTAAAAAAAAAAAAGAAAAAAGAAAAAAATAGAAAGAAACCCAGTTCTTTCACATGGAAAGTTGCTGCAATTCCTGGTGCGTGCGTGGTTGCTCCGCGTGGCGCCCGGCGCCGCTGGCCACGGGCGCCGCGGTGCCGCCGAGCTCGTGTGGCTTTTTTTTGTTTTGCTTTAACCTGCCCTGCCATCCCGCCGTCCCTCTCCCTCAGTGCCGCAGCCTCCCGGCTGCGACGGCGTCGGGATCGGCATCGGCACGATGCCGCCGCGCACCCGTTTGCCGTGGCGTGGCCCCCCGCCACCCCCCCCATATATATAAGTATATATATGTGTTTTGATAGCAGTGAGGACCAAGCGCCCCGCAGGGCCCCGCGGCCCCGGGCTCCCCTCCCCTGGCTTGTCGTCGGTGTCGTGAGCGCCCGCCTGCCCGTCCCGTCGTCGCTCTGTGTTGCCGCTCGTGGTTCGGGTCCGTCGCTGTCCTCGTTCCGTCTACCTCAGCACCTCTCTGAGCCCGGGCGCAGAAGGTGCCCCAGTTCCCCTTTGGTTTTTCTCAGAGTATCTATCGGCTCCTATTTTTTGTACGACTTTCTCCCCGCCCTGCCCTTCCCCTTGCCGTTCGCTCCCTTGCGGTTCTGCTTGCGAGTCCTCTCTGTCCTCTAGCCACAGATGCCGTTAGTTGAAAGTTTCCTGAAAAAATAAAGAAAAAACATTAAAAAAAAAAAAAACCCAACAGTTGTGGTGTCTCCTAGTTGCAGCTCTCCGCATCTGCCTTCGTCCTGTGTAGATTCAGATGCATTTCTTTGTAAGACTTCAGTGTTTCTGACAGAGGAAGAAAAAAAAAGATTAAAAAAAAACAAAAAAAAAAGGAAAAAAAAGAAGAAGAATATACTGCTGCAGGTTTTTTTCTCTCCATGTGTCACTAAGTGAAGTTCGTGCCTTCTATAGCAAAGAGAATATTTTTTACATCCTACTAACGGTAGATTTTTTTGTAGTGAACATTTTTTGTATTTTTATTTATAAGTCTCATAAGGAAAATAGCAATGTTCAGTTGTATACCTTGAATCTGCAGTTAGAAAACAAAAACAACCAATAAAGTTAATTCCGTTGTCTCGGCCTGACGTCTCCTGTTCCTGTGCCTGCCGGGAGGAGGAGGAGGATGAGGAAGGATGCATCGCACCAGCCAGGGCAAGCCGTGGGGGGACCCGTGGTGGTGAGTTTGGGGGTGCTGACTCGGCCCCCCTGGGGCTGCGGTGGGGAGCAGGGGGGTCCCCATCCCTAAAGCAACCCTGACGGGTGGGGGGGAGCCTCCGCGATGCCGTGGTCCCCGTGGTGGGAGCGGACCCGCGCCCCTCGTCCCGGGACGCGTGTCGCGCCGCTGCCTGCGCGCCTCGCCGGGGAGCCCGGCGAGTTCGCCTCAATGAAAGTGAACTCGTTCATTTAAACCTGCCTGCCGAGCAGGCTGCCCCCCGCTGCGTTAATTATCCTGTAGTTCTCGACTGATTGCTGTACACTAAGCTTAAGCCCTCCTTTATTTATTTACTGACTACATTAGCGGCAGCGCCTGCACCGCTTTTGTGCTGCGGGGAGCTGTACGGCGCGCCACAGCGGGGCCACGAGGGCGCTGCCGGCGTCGCCCAGCCGTGCCCGCGCCCCACTGGGTGTTACGGGGCGGTGAGACATTAGTTATGGCGTGGTCTGGAGTTGCTGGGCACAAAGCGTCACTTTTTCTGGGGCTGCCACGTGTGCTGGCCTCGAGGCTGCGCTCGTCCCGAGCCCTGGGGCCTCCGGGTGGGTCTGGGGGGCTGCGGGCACACCCCTGCATCCAGGCCGTGGTCCCTGCCCGCTGGAGCTCCCCCTCGCCCAGGGGGCTTGGGGCGGGTGAGGGAGAACTTGGGTCCCGGGTCGGGCGGGCAGAGGTGGTCCCTGCGAGGAACCGGCTTCTGCGGCAGCGTCCCCAGGAGAAGGGGGGTCGAACCCCCTCCCCAGCGCTTGGCCTGGTACAAAGGCGTTCTCATAATAACGGGGAAATTGTCGTAGGACCGGGCCTTTGTCTGCACACTCGCGCAGCAGCTGGGAGCGATTATGCCGCAACAATGTTCTGTTCCATCAACATTATGTCCTCATTAAACCTTTATTAGGAGATTAGATTCAGATTTATTGATATTTTTTTTTTATTTTTTTTTTCCAAAGAGGGAAATCCAGGCTCCTCTCAGAGAGATGCCTGGAACTTTTTTCCCCACGCGTGGCACTTCCCAAAGCAGTGAGAGGGCAAAGGGAGAACCCGGATCCTCCCTCCGGCGCGGGCAGCCTCCTCTCCCTGGGCAGAAGGACGGCTGAGCTGCGCGAGGGGGTTAGGTCGGGCGTGGAACGGCTGCCTAGCACGGGGAAGGACGAGGACCGAGCAGCCACCGACGTGGTCCACAGGATGCGGCGGCACAGGTGAGCATCTCGCGCTGGGGCGGCCACGGTCCCAGCAGGCAGGAGAGGGATGGTGAGGCCGGCGCAAGGGTCCTGCTGCCCCAACCTGAGCGGGTGGCGTCGCGCACCCGGGTCAATGGGCCCATTGGATTTGTCTGTTGGAGCGTTTGATGTTACACGAAGGCGGCTCATTCCAGAGGGTGTTAATTGCCCGCCGCAGTGATCAGGTCTGTAGCGCCATCGATCTCGGCAGGATCAATGGGCTGATTTAGTGTCTCACGAACTCTTTAACTGGACACCTCATCAATAGGCAGCCACTTACAGACCATCAGCGCATTAGCGCAGGCAGGAGCCGGCACAGCCCGCTCCACCCGTCCTCGGCACCCTTGTCACTCAGCGGGGAGTTTTCCTGCAGCTGACGGCTCCGGGAGGCCGAGCAGGGCCCCAGGTCCAGGTGGTGGGCGCAGGAGAGCTGGGTGCTGTCAGCCCACCGCAGCCTGACCACACGCGGTGACATCTCCTGGGCACAGGATGGGCCCTGCCACGGTCTCCAGCACTCTGGGGGATGGTGTCCGCCCTGGTTGCTCAGGTACGTTACCAGCGCGGGTGGAAGGCTGCACCTTCACAGGGTCTCGGGCAAGCTTGGTGGGGCAGGGGACCACCCCAACAACACCGTCGGTGTTTCTTGTCCCAGCCCTGGCTATGGGACGAGAGTGGGCACGTTGTCGGGCGGTTTGTCCCTGTGGTTTGGGCTCAGTCCCTGCTCCAGGATGCGGCCAGCGGTTCTCTCATCTCACCCTGGTGCCTCTGCCACCGGGCATGGGTGGGGAGCGGGAGCAGGGGGCACTGGCAGCCGTGGGTGACCCTGCGGAGCCGGTCCCCTTGGCACCCGGTCCGTTCGCCGTCGGTGGGCCCTGGTTCTCTCGCTGTTTCCCGGGCCAGGAGTGTGCTGGGGACGTGCTGGGGGTACTGGGGTCGGACCCCCGGGCAGGGGCGGTACCGGGGCTGGGTGCGGGGCCGGGGCGACGGGGCCGCTGTCCGCGGTGCTGAAGCGGCGGTGCCCCTGTCGCCCCGGTCGGTGGCGGGGACGGCAGGATCGCGGCAGAAGGCTTGGGCGGGGGTCGCGGGTTACTCGGCGGTTGCTCCTCAGCTCTGCCTTCGCGCCCGGGTGGGAAGGCACCGGTGGGTCCCCGGGGGCAGAGGAGCAGCGCCGGGGGGTCCCCCGAGGGCGGGGGTCACTCAGGCGTCCCGCCACACGGACCAGAGGGTGCCCAGCGTGACGCTGTAGGCCAGGACGGCCGCCAAGTACGCCCGGAAGAGCAGGACGTCCAACACGTAGCCAACCTGCAGCCACTCGCGGGCCACGTCGCGAAACTCCTCGCGCCTCTCCAGGAAGCGGCGGATGGCAGTGACCTCGCGCAGCATGCCGTGCACTGCCGAGGAGCCCTCTGCCCAGGGGGGGCAGGGGACCCACGCCCCCCGCCGCCTCGCACTCCTGGGGCTCCTCGCAGCCGTAGCGGTTTGGCTTGGCTGCCAGGGTGAGTGCAGAAAATCTCTTAAGGCAAGGAACCAGGATTTCTGCGAGCCACCCAGGCGTCCAGATCGCCAAAAAAATCAGCTACTGGGACCCAGTTGCCTTCGGTTCCCGCAGGCCCTCTCCACGCAGCCCTTACCTGTGCTGTCGTTGCTCTCCACTGGCCTGGAGGTGTCTGAGCTACACGTCCTGCTTGGGCTGAGGTTCTTCCTGTCCCGGATGCAGAGCAGGACAGCAGCTCGTTCCAGCAGCAGGCGCTTCACCCACCCGGGGACATGGGGCTGCAGGTCTTGTTTGTGCACCAGGCACACGATCAAGATGGTCTCCGTTAGGCTGATGACCAGCAGCGCCATGCACACCACGAAGTAGATACCTGTGGAGATGCCAGCCAGGTGAGTGGACTGCAAAGGGCTGCGCGCAGAGCATGGTCCCAAGCGAGTTCTCCCTGCCCACTCTCCTAGGGGACCTCCCAGGGGTCTCCTGTGCAGAACAGCAGCTCCTGCTGCTCCAGGCCCAGGCCTGCTGTAGCGAGTGGCCTGGTGGGTCATGCCGCCATACCTATCAGCGGGGTGCCGACAGCAGTAGCTGGCAGCGTGTCGGACACAATGATGAGGAAAACTGAGTAGCCCAGTAGGAGGGTGATCTTGAAAGAGACCCTCTCGCCACTGTTGGGCGGCAGGTAGAAGCCCACGATATCCATAACCATCAGGAAGATGCTGGGGAGCAGCAGGTTGACCGTGTAGAAGAGGGGGCGTCTCCGGATGACTACCTGCAGGACAGAGAGACAGGAAAGGCTCAGCAAAGGGTCGAAACGAGGGCCCAAGCTGGCGTAGCTCTCCACCGAGGCAGGAGAAGACAGTGGGGTGCACTAGAGGAAGGGCTGAGCACCGAGGGCCTCCCACCAGCTGGCAGGAGCAGGTGAGTGATCGAGCAATAGGAACAGCGGTGAGACCCTTCCCCAGTGCCTCATCTCTGAGAAGCTCTGTGGCTTACATAGAACTTCATCTCGGCGTAGCTGTCACTGCTCTTGACGCTGAACTCCTGGAAGTGGCTGAGCACGTAGAGCAGCTCCCACTCGCCCTGGTTCATGAAGACGCTCCGGTCGAACTTGACCAGCTCCGGCTGCCGCCACAGCGAGAGGTTCATGTCGCGGACTGGGGGTCGGAGGAGAGGTGAGGACCGTGGGTCCCCGGACCCAAGCGCCTCCCCGCCGCGCTGGGCGCCTACCCTCACCGCAACATCCCCGGTCCGCTGGGGCCATCTAGAGGGGTGAGCTGCCTTCTGCACCCAGCTCCGGCCGGCAGAGGCGCCGGCCGGCAGAGGCGCCGCCCGCGCCCCCGAGCCCCCCGGCCGCGGAGGTCCCGGCACTCACTGTGGTGCAGCCAGCTGGTGAAGGTGAGCGAGCAGTTCTGGACGTCGAAGGGGAAGTTGTAGATGTCCAGGCTGCAGGCAGTCATCACCTGGATGGGTTTGAGGTTCTGCACCTCCCCGTGGTGGCCAACGTAGACATAGGGGACATGGGGGGACTTTCCGACGTCCACGCTGGGGGGCACGAGGGACAGAGATGTGGGCTGGGGAGCACCATCCTGCCCCAGCCACATTTGGGAGGGCAACTGCCCCCGAGCCGGGGGTTTGCCCCCCAGATCTGCTTGGTTTCGGCAGTACCTGTGCAGGCGTGCAAGCCTGGCATCGCCTCTGCCCTCTCCCAGTCCCAGGAGCATCCGCATCCTCACCTCGGGGCTCTCCAGAGCCGGCGGGAGCACCTTAGACCCCCGCAGAGCGAGGACGCTGGCTGGCTTCACGGGAAGGGCTGGCAGCTCTGCAGCTGCCCTCGCATTGTGCTGCCTTCACAAAGCCTTTCCCCAGATATCTGGATCCCACCCCTGGCACGGCGCGAATAATTACCGCCAACCGCAGTTAGCCAGCGTTGGAAAAGGCCCAACTGCCGAGCCATTCCCCATCTGCAGCTTGCCCGGCGCGGGGAGGCTGCCAGCTCTGTGCCAGGAATACAAAGCACCGGGCAGCGCGTGCCCGCGGCGGGCCAGGGGAGTCCAGCCCGTGGCTGTACCCCCCAACCCCGGCCTTGGCTGCACTCACAACTCATTGATGAGGATGTCAGGAACCCAGATGCTCTCCGCGGGGAGGGAGATCTGTGTCAGGTTGTCAAAGCGCGCTGGGTCCCACCTGAGGAACTCATCGGTCCAGTGCTGGTGACGAGGAAGAGGGAGCTTGGAACAGGAGGTCCCTTCCAGCCCGCCGGGACCCACCACCCTGGCCAGCACCCTCCTGTGCCAGCCAATCTTCAGTGCTGCCCGTGGGAGGGGCAAGGTTTCGCAGTCCCCTTGGCTCACCTGTCTGTACCAGATGTAGGTGGTCAGCACCTGGTTCTTCTCATCCTGCAGGAAGAAGAGGACCTGGTGTGGGTGTGGCAGGCATTGGCACTCTGGGAGGTGAGCAGAGCGTGCCCAGAAGATGCTGCCCACCAGGTACTGTTCCTTTTGCTGTGGATACACAGAAGCTGAAGGCGAGAAGGAGCAGAGCACTCACCACGCTGAGGATGGCGTAGACCATGAGGTCGATGGCCACATTGGTGGTCGTTCGCCAGTCCCGCACGGGCCGGGTGCCCTTCTGGTAGTGGGACAGCAGGTGGTGGGACAGCCGGCGCAGGGTGGGCTCGGCACCCTCTGGTGTCTGGCCCCCCCGACGGGTACCTGCAGCCAGAGGGAGGGACAGAGACCCGTTGGGGATTCCCGTCAACGTTAAATAGGAGCCTCCTGATGGGAAAGAAGCCTGCCCACCAGAACTGTCGCCTAACGTTTGGTCATATCTTCTGCTGTGTAGGTGATTGGTGCTGTGACCTCCCCCCCGGCCCGGGAAGGCAGGGCTGTCATCTGCTGCTGCTCCAGGACGGGTACCAGGACCCCAGCAGCAAGGCACCATGAGGGACTCGCTGCCCCCAGATGAGTTTCCTACCACTGGCTGTTTCCAGGGGCATTCCTTCTTTGCTGCGCAGGTGAAGGTTAGAGACAAACTGGGGTGCTAAATTCATTTATTGGGTATCTTCTTATTTGCTAGGTATCCTGGCATTTGTTTGCTGGGCAAACAACTCCCTGGCTGGTGCTGGCCGCCTTAATTGCAGAGCAAATTGCTCTCGGAGCCCATGTCCTCACCACGAGGCAGCCGGCGACACCACGGCTGAGCCAGGGCGGGAGAGCCATGCTCACGGCTTTGCTCCGAAGCACGTCCTGACCCGGAGCCCAATTCCCATCTAATGAAAGGGACTAATTGGAACAGATCTGCAGGAACTTGGGAAAAGCTACTGGGAAGGGAACCTTAATCTGTCTTTTAAGTTAAAAAACACCAAACAAACCATCAGTGTCAGTCTCTCCAACGTCACACGTGATGAGTAATGCCGGGGAGCTGGCGGGGCACACGACCCTCGCCCAGGCAGCAAGGAGGGGTGAGAGGTGGCAATTAGGGCTGCAGGGGAGGAAAACAGGCGCTGGCATCACCGAGGCCACGGCCATGCACCTGTCCCTGCTGCAGCTGGTGGCAACCACCTTGCGCCCGCGCTCCTCCTCGCACCCGTGGGAGAAGGTGTGGGAGTCGGGAGCAGTGTTGTGACGAGCGCGGTGCCTGGCCGGTCCCACGGTCCGAGTTACAAACCTGCTCGCAGGTTTCAGCTGCGCTGGTGCCAAACGGCGCAATTACTATTCAGCTAGTCCTCGGGAAGGTTAAACAAGAACAAAGTGGTAATGATAGCTGGTGGACGTTTTGGCAGTCTGTTTCGCACTGTGCAGAGCTGAGATTTCAAACCACAGGCGCAGCAGCGCTTCCGCGCACCGTCACCCCCAAACCCAGCTCCGCGCTCCGAAGGATGAAACATTGAGAGCCATCCCTTTCCTTACGGGGTGCGGAGCTCAGGCAGCAGCTCCCAGAGAGAGGGGTGCAGCCAGGAGATCACCCTGTTTCTCTCTCCTCATACCCTCAGGACTCGGACCCCGCACACTTCCAGAGTGCTCAAAAGCCCCGCAGCGTTCAAACACCACGATTCCTTCCTGCGACATCCAGCCAGGCAGCACCTCTGGGCTCTCGAGCTTTCCCGAGCTTCTCCCAGGTACGTTGCTTTTCAGTAGCGTTAAGGTGTCTCTAATAAGCATCCCTCGCCTGCCGTGCAGCGCTGCTCAGCTTTTAGGGACGCGTCACACCAGCCCTGCCCGCGGGTCCCTCGCCTTACCTTGGCTCTGCAGTGTCGCGGCGAGGGGCAGCAGGGCCAGGAGCACCCTGAGCCCAGTGGGCGTCATGGCTGTGGCTCCACCGGCTCTGGCCGCTGCCTCGCTCTGCCCAGCAAGCCGATGCGCGCAGGAGTGAGCCTGAGCAGGGAAGTACGCAGCGCTCCTTGCTCGCTTTCCCCCCCCGCTGCCCGCTTTTTGAGAACGCCCAATTAATCTCTTGATCAGCCTCTACCACTGCATCAAGTTTCAGGCTGGGAGGAGGCGAGAGGAGCCCACTCAGCTCCCTCCCCACCGAACCAGCTCCCCTGGGGCTCCCCTGGCCCCTGCCTAGGCTGTGGAAACGCGGGTTTGGGGGTGCAAGCAGAAGAGATGGGCAGAGGATGCTGCAGGTGCCAGTAGACCCCCCCGGGGTGGGAAAAGTCAGGAGGAAACCCTCTGAGATGGGGGGGGCCTGTCCGAGGAGGTTAGAGAGATGTGGCACGGGGCAGGTTTCCATCAGCGAGGGGCTCTGGAGACACCGGGCTTCCCTTTGCACCCCATGGCGGTGCCTGCGGGCAGCCAGCCTCCCCCCACCGGGGCCTGTGTTCAGTCCCACGATTTGGATTTTCCTGCAAATTTTCTGCAACCAAAAGCACTCCTGACTGGTTTTGGTTTCCCCAAATACTCAGCACCTTTGGGCGGACCAGACCATAAGCAAAGGTTGGTCTTGTACAGTTGAGGACAAGAATGTGTTTGGCACTCACCTGCCCATCAGCCCCTTCTCAGGCTGCGGCACGCGCTTTGGAGCGTCACGGCCCTGAGGCTCAGCAATGTCCCCCAGCCTGGCAGGGTTCCTCACCCTGACCCCATCCCCTGTAACCTCACGTACTCGTGTGCGTATCTGTGTGTTTAGGTGTGTCATAGGTGCCCGAGCCCCAGCGAAGCTGCTGGAAGTGCTGGGGAAGCAGCGGGCAGAGACCGGAGCCTGCGGCAGCGGCACAGAGCAAATCGCATCAGATGGCAGCGTGGAGTCACTTAAACGAGATAAGAATTAGTGTTCGGTCCTGATGAACTCCCCCTCGGCTGCCAGCAGCGGTGTCAGGCAGAGAGCGAGAGCAGAGCCGGGGCTAATTTGATTTCTCGGCTCCGTCAGTGGCTGGCAAGTCACCTCCCAGAGAGCGCAGGCAGCTCCGAGCTCTTTCCCCTTATTGAATCCAGGTAATGACAATCACGGGCGGTGGCACTGGGGACCGTGCCCCTCTCTGCCCCCTCTGCTGCAGCCCCACGCGAGCGCGGCGGGCAGGATGCGGCCAAGGGGGCGAGGACCACTGGAGCGGAGCCTCCACTGCAGCATCATTAACTCTGAAGTTTCTCCCTTGGGTTTTATGTCTTCATCTTAAAGAGATTTTAATGTAGTTCCTATCAGCCCTCCCGTTATCGGATATCTAATTAGCGTGATCTATTACAGCCTCGTGTTACGCGCGCGCACAGGGGGCTCTTGTGGGACGTTTTGTGGGACGGCTGATACCAATCGGCAGCGCCCGGATCAGATTTACTTTCCGAAGTGGCGTAATGGGATTTTATTAGCCCTGCCTGTAGTCTGCTGCACTGTAATTGCTTTTCTGGGAATCGAAGCGCTCATTGTTGGGGGCTTCCCGTGTCCTGCCCGGGCTCTGTCACATCTCTGTGCTGCGACGGAGACTGAGGGCAGGCACTGTGGCTGGTCAAGCAGTAAAATTCAAGCCCCAGTGCCCTCAGAGGGCAGGAGGCACAAGGTCCCTGTGGCACGATGGGACGAAGGATGCTCAGCATCCTCCCACCCGCAGCAGGGATGCTCCCCATTCCCCGAGCGTGAAGCAGCCCTCTGCCGGGCTGCCAGGACTTGCCTCTCCGAGCGCGTCTGGAGCGTCAAAAGCAATAAAGCATCGCCAAGGAGCCCTGGCAGCGCGGCTGCCTGCCGGCCCCAGCCCCATCACGCGCCCGAGGCCGCCCATTACGGAGCCTCGCGCTGCCCTGAATTGCATGTCTGTTATGATTTAACGCCACGAGACATGAAATAAACACTGCGCGCAGGCAGGAACGCTGCCGGCACGGGAGGGCTCGCAGCGGCCCCCCCCCCGCGCAAGCGCGGGGGGGATGCGGGACCCTCCTGTGGGACAGTAGTCCTTGGAGGTGCTCGAGGTTGCTGCATCCCCAGGGCGCTGCGAGGGTCCCCACGGAGCAACCAAAAATTGCCCTTGGCAAGTGGCAGGCCCGTCCTCATGGCAGCAGCGGAGGAGCCTGATGCCTTTAAATCCCCTGGCGAAGGCGGGGAGTCGTCTTCTCCATTATACACCCTCCAGGTGTTAGCAATCTCCTGCCACCCATTCATTACCCATTAAGGCCAGGTAACAGTGCGTGGGCAAAGCTATCAGTAGCCCATTGCTGCTGACGAAGGAGACCCAGCTCCTCCGGAGCGGGGACGGCAGCCACGTGTGACCACCTTTCCTTTTTTTATTATTTTTGCTCAAGGGAGACCCACGCCGCAGGCCCGCCAGGCAGGAGAGGGAAGCTGGGCTCCTCCGGATCGCAAGCAACCTGGAAAGGTTAATTTGGGCTGAAAACACCATTAGCTTTTTATGTCCGACACCTGGCAGAGCCTTGCAGGAAAGCCTCCTGCTCGACGTGCAGCCAGGCTCTGCCCCGGGGCCGGGGGTTCGGGCTGGCTGCCGGGACTGCCTCTCCCTGGTGTTTTTCCAGACTTATGGAATACTCATGGTGTTTTTTTCCCTGTATTCACAGAGTACCCGTGGATGTCGGGCAGGAGGCCGGAGGCGGTGAAGCCGGGTCTGGGAGCAGCCCTGGGGATCCCGCGGTGAGTCCCGGCATCGCGTCCCCATCTCCCGCTCCCACGGCGCGGGCACAGCTCGTCACCTTGTGCGGAAACTCATCGGCTGCCGCGGTTTGGTTTTTTCTTTTTTCCCCTATCAGGGGAACGGGATAACACCGCCGGCAGCTCCCCCGCGCCCTCCCTCCTGCGGCCGCCGGGGCCCGGGCCGCGGCCACCTGTGCGAACGCGGAGGCCGCTCCGCTCCCAGGCCCGGACCTCCCCCGCCGGTTCCCAAACACCCGGCCCCGCCGAGCGCCGCGAGGGAGGCGCCTGCCGCGCCGGGAGCGGGCCCGCCGCTCGGCAGCCGCGATGCAGCGCTCCTCCTCGGCGTCCCCGCCGGGCTGCGGCCGCCCCCCGACCCCGCGGCCCCGGGACCGGCCGGGCAGCGCGCGCCGCGCGGGCAGGGGGGCGCGCCGGGCGCCGGAACCGCGGCGGCGGCGGCGCATGCGCGGCGGGTCCGCTGCCGGCGGCATGACGGCCGAGATCCAGGCCCCGGGCGGCGGCGGCGGCGGCGCGGTGAGAAGCGGGACGGGCCGGGAGGGGAAGGGAGGGGCCGCTGCCGGCGCCCCGCTGCTCCCGGGGTCGCGGCCGGGCGCGGGAAGGGCCCCCCCCCGCCCCGCCTCGGTGCGGGGCTCCCGGCGCTTCCCCGCGCGGCCCTCTGCGCCGGGGTCGCGGGTTCGAGCCCCGCGGCGGCCGTTGTGCGGCGGCTGTTCGCGTTTGAGAACAAGAAACGGCAGAAAAGGGCGCGCGGGCTCAGAATCCTCGGCGGCGAGGTTTGCGCTGGGGGGCTGTGGGGTGCAGCCCGGCTCGGGGGGTCGGGCTCGCTCGGTGGGGAAGGGCGCGGGTCGCTTACCCGGCTGCTCTCCAGGCTTCCCCCGCCAAGAGCAGGAATTAGTCCCACCCCTGTCCCCGCCACCGAGCTGCTCGGGACACCCGGTAACAAAAGCTGTTGCTCTTAAACTTCAGGGCTCTGCACAAACCGTCTCTGAAAGGAGCCGGGACGCGTGTCCCCGGCCGACACGTCTCGGTGGCGTCTCTGCGCCTGGGGACGCGGGAGAAACTCTTCCGAGAGGCCGGTGGTAAAAGCGGGAGCGGGCAGAGAGCATCGACCCGTCCATCTGGGCGTCGGGAAGCCGCGTTGGCGGTTTCCCACCTGCTCGGGGCCGGCGTCAGGACGGCGCCCGACGGGCGGTGATGGAGAGGAGCTCGTGCCACTGGTGCTGGTTTGTGAAAGCCTCGGGCAGGAGTGCGGGTATTGTTCCTGCGGGCGTCGAGCCCTCTCCGTGTCCATTTCCCGCTGCGATAAAAGCGCAGCAGAGGTGTAGAGGCTGAGGGCCGTGGCCGTGCGTGCCTCTTCCGCGCCACGGCCTTCCTCCTCCTCCTCCTCCTCACGCGCTGTTATTTCTGGCACCCCCTTGAACTCCTGCACCCGCTCCCGCTTGGAGCTTCTCATCAAAACAAGCTACTTCTGAGTGCCGTGAGCCACCTTAGAGCTAGGAAAATGGCAAAACCTTTCTGTTTCGTTTCTCGCTGGCTGACCGTGAAGTATTTTTCACTCCAGTGCCCTGTTTCCTCTCGGGCCCTCGGTTTTGCTCTCCTCTTTTGCTATAATTTAATACTAATAGAGTTTTGGTTTAGGTGCTAATTTTTCCAGCAGGTAGGACTTTGCTTTGGTTTTTTGAGGGTGGTGTGTATTAATAGCGGCAGCTTGCTGGCATTAATTACCAGCTCTGGAGCTTGTTTGAAAGCACCGCGGCGCGTAACCTCAAAAAGCAATCAGCCAGAGGAGTTATGGCAACAAAACCCCAAAAACTTAACTAAACTGCTGCAGAGATTGTGGTTCCCTGTGGGTTTTGTGGGCTGCCAGGCAACCGCAAGCCTCTCGAAACTTCTTGTTTGGGATAAGCTTTCCGCTGTTATTACAAACCTTTCTTCTCAAAGGCTAAATAAAATTGCACTGGAAACGATTAGAATAACAAGTGCTAACAGAAAGCGGTGGATCAGTAATTAGCTTTTACGGTTACAGCAGCCTCTGCGAGTCCTCCTTTTGCTAAAGCAGGAGAAACCTTGAAAATCTTGCCCTGTCCTGCCTCAGATTTCGTTATCGTGCTTTATTAGCATTGCATTGTGTTTTCTCCAATGGAAAAACATGCCCGGCAGCATTAGGTGGGGTTAGCCGACGAGCCCGCCACACGCTTGAGATGGCAAAATTAGCAACATGGTCCAAGTGGTTTGCCTCTGCGAAAGCGTACCCGTCCGGAGCCCCGTGCCCCTGACTCCTCACCGTGCAGCTCCTGGCGGGGCCCGGGGCTGCCCCGCACCTCTCGGCTTGTCTCGGGACTAAGAGGGCGTGCGGGACGGGTTGGAGACGAGGCAATGCACGCGCAAACACGCTTTTTCTTGCAGAAGTTCAGCAGAAATAATATTTCAGGTGGGATTAACGCTAATAACTCGTCGGGGGAATTCCCACCAAAAGACAATGGAGGGTTTCTTTTGTTTCAACCACCCGATCGGGTGCACGTGCCATCTTTGTGGTGTTGGTACACAGAGTGGCACCCGTCTGACGGGTGGGTGGGTGGGTGGATGGATGGCTCACAAGTAGCTGAGTTACTCCTGACTGGGTAGAGCTTGTGCTCCAAAGGCGTGAAAGCGTTTTCATTTTTTTCCCGGCCTCGGGGCTCGCTGCCTAGTGGGGGAAGGAGAAGCGAGGGCCTTTATTCTGACACCTTATTGTCAGCGAGAAGTGACACGCACAAATGGCATGTGCCGCCAGACTTAAAATAGCCCCTGGCCGCTGCCCGGGGAGCATCCAGCGTCCTTATATGTCCCGTCGCACATGCCACGGCCGCTGGGCAGGGGGGCCGCCCCCGCCGCAGGTGCCGGGAGTGGAGAGAGCGCTTCCTCTCGGGCCTGCCACGGCCTCCTCCAGATACAACTGGTTGGACGTTTGTCTGTGTGTTTAGGGGGAACAAAACCCCTGAATACGATGGTCGAGCTGATGTCGGTGTTGCCATCGAGCGAGCATGACCAGGTTTTTGCGTCGGTGTGTCGGTAAAGGGGAAAGAAGGAAATGATACAGTGGCGAGCCCTGCGGAAGCGGCTCAGTGTCAGTCTGTTGCCTTTTAACACGAGCTTTCTTTATTTCTTGCCTATAGGATTGCCAGAAGATTTTAAACCAGATGAAAGAGATCACAGGGATTCAAGATTCGGATTTCCTTCAGGCCGCTCTAAAGGTTTGTGCCCGTTGTTGTTGTTCTGGGGAAAGAGAGGCTCTGAATTTGTGTCCCAAAAATCAGGCGAGCCCAGGCTCTCTCAAAATGTCACACCGGGGCTGCGTGTTCACTGCCGTGTCTGCAGCTGACGATCAGCCCCACACGAAGTGGAGAATGGCTCGTTGTTCTAGCAGCAGACCTTAAAACCTGTGCTGCAGCAGCGCGTGCCGCAAACATTTCCTGGAAGTTCTGCTCCTGCGGGGCCGTTATCTGTTATTATGGTCAACAAAAGTGAGTGGATCGGAGCAGGTTTTTCTCCGTGTAAACTGCTCCGGGAGCTCTGGACCGCAGCAATAACATCAGTATCTTTGTGGCTGATGATATCTTGTCTGTCACCAGAGCAGCCCTCTCTGCTCCAGAGCGAGGGGGCATGGGAATCTTGAGCACTTGGAATAGCAACACTTACCTGGGAATACTTCTCCTCATGACTGTCTTTTGCTGTTTATACCAGTCTTAAACTGGTCATGACCACATTGGTGTGGAATCGTCAGGTGCTGCCATCTTCCTTAGATGCAACAGCAGGATATGGGTTGTGCTGACGATATGCGGAGAGCTTTGTTTAAAAAAAAAATCCTTAAATGTTTTGTTAAGAAGCCGTGTCCCGAAGACATTAGAATATGTTTAAAGTTAGAGCTTAGCCTGTCGGGATGGCCTGAAGAAAGCCCTAGCTCGGTAGGAGACACATATCTCGAAATCCACAGAGAGTCTGACTCCCGCGAGTCTCTCCCAGTGGCAGAGTACCCTGTCGCGCTTGCGACTACTCGACTCTCTTCTGAGGGAAATGAAATTAGTTAATGGAGACTGCCTTGCCCTGGTGATAAAGCCAAAGTGCTTTCTGATGGAGAAACCCTAGCCTTCGTTACTGTCATTTTTTGCCACCAGCAGATAGCTCTCTCTCATGGCCGGAGCAACAAAGCCACCAGTGGCGCACTGGTCTCTACCACAGGCACATTAAATGTTGTGTGCGTGTAGCTGAGGTAACTGCGGCACTATGGATTTTTTTTCGCCCTGTCATTCTCCTAGGCTGCTAAGGGAGACCTGATGGAAGCAGTCATCTTCCTGACAGAGGATCACGATGAGGAGCTAGCTCAGGACGTGACTGCTGTCGAGCCGTCCACGGGGGAAGGCAGCGTTCTGGGCACAGAGCCCCAGCAGAGTAAGTCGCTCGTCTCCGCTCACCCTGGCGGGTCCCCGTGTTCCGACCGGAGCCAAAAGGGGAAGCATCGGTCCTGCCTGTCCTGCCGGAGAATCCCTCCGGCTCCTGCGCCCGCATGGATCTGATTTTTGGTAGTACTGGTCACTTGCTGCGGGACTGTTTGAGCAATGAAACCTTCCTGGTGAAGGAGAGCTGCCTCTGACAGGGAAGTGACTGAGCTGTGATTTTGCAGCCTCTGTAGGAGGCAGAGTTACCCAGCTGTCGCTGTTTGAAACACTTGGTCTTGACTGACACAGAAAGCTCCAAAAGCGGAGCAAGCTGAATAGAGAACTGAATCCCCATCAAGCATCGCACATTCCTTTCTACAGCATCTGCCGGCAGAGCAGGCGATGGAGTGTTTTATATCGTACTTCCATGAAAACCTAAAATGTCACTCAAGCTAGCAATTTGACTACGTGAAAAATGTTGTTGTAAGTGTTACAAGTATTGGCAGAAGTGGGCCATCAGTTTGGGAGGTGTAGATGTAAAAAGTGTAACTGTTGCCTGAGGTAGCCAAGAATAGTTTCTTTAAACCTTTTGGCTAATGGCACAACCCTTAACTGGAGCTTGCCCAGGCGAAATGGGTTCGCAGTGCCAAAAATTTGGGCCAGCAGCTTTGAGGCGGCACTCGGAGCGGCGTGGCTGCCCTTTGTTCCACTGTTCAAGGCTTCCACCTCTTCCGCAACTACTCGTTTTCCATTCTTCTCCTTTCCTGCATAGCTGCTGTGTGCAGGGGCTCGGAGCTGAGCATTCTGACACAGTGAAGGAAGGTGATTCGGTGTGACTGTGTCCATTTTACTGCAATACGTTATTTCTCTAAATGGTGTCGGCTGTCAGCACTTGTGTCGAGGCACAGCAAGTATAAGCAGCAGCTGATGTTCCTCTTTCATTGTTTGAGAGGTTTGAAATGTTCCCTCAAGCTCTGCGTTTGGCAGTAAGGAAATCTGGCCAGTACACAGCTGCATGGTCTGTCCTGTTCTCAGCCAGCCCGCTCGATGGCTGGAGGAGGTTCTTTAGCACGAGCTAAGCTACAAGGATTTGTATTTTAAAAAATTACACTCGCATCGATTGAAAAACCATGCTTGTGAAGTGTAATGTTTTCTGCGAGTTGTTCTTAAAGAGAACATTTACCTACTCCTGGTAGAAAACTGAGCAGAGTGCTGCTTCCCCTTCTAGATGTGACTACCTTGTTTACCCCTAACAAGAATGACGACCCCGGTGCAGACGGTGCCTTCAGACTGCCTGAATCGCCAAAAGCTCAGGCTGCGGAAAGAGACGCTGCTGAAAGGTGAGTGGGTCCTGGGTGTCGTAAATGGGTTCCTAAGCTGATAACTGCAAACCAAACACAAACACAAATCACCCACCAGGTGTGTACCTGCTCCTTCTAGAAGGATCTGGGGTCATTACTGCCTTCCGGGTAGCATCTTGCTCGTGCCGAGAGGGGAGCACAGTTCCCGTGGTTCTCGAGAACCTCTGTGAGGGGCTGTTTTGCAGCGCGGTGCACTTCTTTTGTGACAGACCACAGGAGACACCTTCTGCTGAAAGCAAAACCCGCTCCAAAAGGAAACGCGGTGAAGACTGGGGAGAGAACCTCAAGCACAGCGACTGGAGAAGAGTGGGCGACTGGCCCGTTGGCATGAAGAACATTGGAAATACGTGTTGGTTCAGCGCTGTTATACAGGTGAGCCGACAGAAAAGTTCTCCTGGAGTTGCTGCGGTCTCAGAGTCCAAACATTTCTCAGTTAGAATCCTGGGAAGCAGTCGTTGCGTGCAGGTGCGAGAACGCGACGGAGCTCCAGCGGGAGCGGTGGTTTTGTTTGATACAGTGGTGGGCGTACGCAGAAAGAGCCAGAGAATGGTTAAATTCGCTTTGCATAAAAATAGATACCGATACATACGATCTGCGTGTACGCACACGGGGCTTTTTTTGGCGTGGCAATGTCCAAATGCTTACTGAGTGACAGAAGCTCAACTGGCAAAGCGAACCGATAATTTAATTTCGCTGCAGTTATTGTTGGCTCCATAGCACACGGGGTGTATCATGTTCCCGTTAATGGAATATGCTGGCATAGAGGCCTGGACAAGTAAGCAGCTAGGCAGCATATATTATTAGCGATAACCTAAATGAGAAGAGACAGCGGTAAGTGGAACTGAGCAGATTTGTCTCTTCTAACCATTTCACGTCGCCAGAGCGATGTTAATCATGTGTCTCCAGCTCTGAGAGGAAGGAAACAAGCTTCAGATGGGCTCCGTCCTCGCTGTGCCTGCTCCTGGGTGCTTCCTCTGAGCTTGCCTGGGCAGAGCCGGCTATGGCGTGCTTGTGTGTGTCCTGGAAAGGGCTGGGTGAGGTTTTATTCTTTGGTGGGTGCAAACATGCAGGTCGCTTTGTGAGCATTTGCTTAGTGGCCGAAGGGCATCATAGAGTGAGATGTCAAGTAAAAGAGCAACATCAGGGCATCGGATCGAGTCAAAGCCTCGCAGGTGCTGACTGGTCTCTACCTCTCCTTTCCTTGCAGTCTCTGTTCCAGTTGCCGGAGTTTCGACGGCTGGTCCTTGGCTACTCCCTTCCACTAAATGTGCTTGAACGTTGCTGTACTCGCACTGTAAGTTTTCATTGAGAAACACTGGGAAGTTTCCCTCTGTTGCAGTAGCCTGCTCTGCTCTCTCTAAGCAGATTTAATTTAGGGCCATCTGAGACTCCATGCCTACGTTAATGGCTTTCAAGTTGTCAGGCTACGCTAAAGACAAATTTGGGAAATAGTTTTCAAAGACAGAGTGGCTGTAGGAAAAAATCGAATGCTTCTCATAAAAGCTTTCCTCTGGAGCCCCTGACTGTAGTGCAGGGACAGATCGGGCCCATAAAACTTGTCTGGCGGCTCCAGACTGTAATTTTGTTCACACGCACTGCAGAAGGGCTGGTACTGGAGCCGGCCGGGAAGTGCCTCCACCCCTGGGCCTCCTGACAGCGGTCAGCAGAAGGCACCTAGAAAATACTTGGAGAAAGCGGCACGCGCGGAATAATCCTTCTCTCGTCGTAGCATCCCAGCTTGCGGCCGCTGCCTTTTGAGAGACTTTGCTTTACTTGCTTTCCCTTGTGCTCTTTGGCACTCTGAGAAACCTTAAGAGTGGATAGAACGAATCCATGAATTTGCCACCTCTGGCCCTCTGTTTTAGCAACTATGACACCTGGCACTCTCTTCTCTGAAGGTTTTGTTTCAGTTAGGTTTTTTCTCCCGGGCATCCGTAGGGGGGCCACGAAGCGACACTGCAGGTCTTTCTGCTGTCATCCGTCCTAACGACGCCTCGCCCCTTGGTGGAACCTCTCGAGGGGTTGTGTGTGGTGTTGCGGTAGCACTTAGGTCTGAGATGCTGCTTCTTCTGAGCTGCAGGAAGGGTTTGGGTTTTCTTTTTTTTGCAATGCAGGGAAAAAGAAATGTGGCATTCATGCAAGAACTTCAGTATCTGTTTGCCTTAATGCTGGGGACACGTCGTAAGTTTGTAGACCCTTCTGCAGCACTGGAACTCTTGAGGGATGCGTTTAGATCCGCTGAAGAACAGCAGGTAACACTGCGTTAAAAAGCCTTTCACTTCCTTCGAAGCAGCCCTCGCAGCCGCGACGAGCCTATTTTGCTTCGTCCTGCTGTTACGTTCGGAGGCCTCTTCCCGTGTTTGTCAACCGACAAGCAGCTGTCCCCGCACTGTTTAGGCAAAATGAACGTGCTCGCTAATTAAACAGCCAGTGACACCGTGCGCCACCCGGCGCCATCTGGGTACTCGGGTAGCGATCGCAATCATTTCCTCTGATCTAGTTTTCAGAGGAGCAGAGCACTCGTTATCCGTGTAAATCAGTGCTTTGGTTTTGCGCTTCTTCCCGCTGGGGAGCTCCAGTGGCGCCGGCCGAGTCGCACCCCAGGAGGCCGGTGCTGGCCGGAGGGTGCCACGCTTGACGCTTCACTTCTGTCTCCCTTCTAGCAAGACGTGAGTGAGTTTACGCACAAGCTGCTGGACTGGCTGGAGGACGCGTTCCAGCTCACTGTGAACGCCAAGTGAGTGTTTTACTGTCTCGGGGGTTTGACCTGACACCCAGAAGAAACAGATTTTACGTGCGACGCCTTAAGAATTGAGAGGGCTTTAACTGAAAATGTTGGGTAAATGATCCAGAGCTCTTTATTTACAAAGGACGACACTTCTTAAACTTGAGCTGCACTTACGGAGTGTCGTATCCGCTTCTGCTGTGCGTTAGCGCAGGGTTTGAAATTCAACACTGCACGGCCTGCAGAGTAATTAAATTTTTTAGGGGAATGCAGCAGAACTGGTGTATGTAAACGATCTGGTTTTTTTGAAACACATTTTGGAAGGTAGTGCCTTACCTTTTTTTTTGTTTCCCCCCCTTGCCAGTGTAAGCTCGATAAGATGCTTTGGAGCATGGAAACAGATGAGGAGCTTCCCCTGTAACTTGCTGATAGAAAACTTTGCTGTTGACTGTAGGAAGGTTGGAGCTTTTCCACAGCCTACAGCTGCAAATGAACGTGTGTTTTTTCTTTCTGAAACAGGACCCCCGGGGACAAGTCTGAAAACCCAATGGTACAGCTGTTCTACGGGACTTTCTTGACAGAAGGTGTCCATGAGGGTGAGTTAAGGGTTCGGTAGATTCACTTTTGAACTCCTTCGAGTCTTTTCCTTGATGGCAGTGACAACACTGGGTTTTGTTGCATGTTTCTGATGAAATTGCCCAGGTCTTTAAACTTGCAAAACGTCATTTTTTTAGTTAGCTGATGGGGTTTGTGTCATTTACATTGTCCAGGCAACACCTTTTCCAAGATCGAAACCTTCGGTCAGTATCCTCTTCAGGTAAATGGGTATCGAAACCTGAACGAGTGCTTGGAAGGAGCCATGGTGGAGGGGGAGATGGAGCAGGAGACAGCGTCTGACTCGGTGAAGTATGGACAGGAGGTTAGTTTTACCTTTTTTTGTTGAGCGTTGGGCTGCCTGGTGCAGAAGCAGCAGCACGGGGCTCTCTCTGTATATTCTGATAACGTTAAATGGCAATTGTAAATGTTCCCTAAGAATTGACTACAAAATATTTTCTGGCTACCTGGAATCTCGCATAAATGCACGTTAGCGTTACGTCGCGAGACGCTCCGTCCTTGCTTACGTGTAAAGGTGTGTTGTCCTATGTAACCAGTTTGAGGAGTTTGTTTTAAATTAACATGGTAAACCTCTGCTGCTGATGCAAGTGTGATAAAGTCTCTCTCTTTCTGTTGAAGCCTACCTGTACCTGAGTAGGGGGAGAACCACTGCCCCCATATTTTCGGAGGGTAAAAGTACAGTGCTTAACTCTATGGTATGCCATTTGGAATTTGTATCTTTCTCCCTATTACAGTGTGTGTTTTTAATTCTCATTTCCACTCTTATCTCCTGACTGTGCTGATTTTTATTTTGATTATTTTTGTTTTGAGATCTCGTGAATCACAAACCAATCATAAAATACTCAGTCGCAGCAAAGTAGAAAGCGAGGGTGTGCCATTCCATTCAGCATCCCACACGCGCCAGCGCGGCTGAGGAGTTAGCCTAGCGGAGGACTGGGGAGCAGCGTTCCCAAACTGGCAAAGGTCTCTGGCGAGGAGGGGGCAGGGAAAGGTGTCTCAGTTCTGTGCCATTATCTGAAAAACGTGTCCCCGTGCTTAAACTAGAGAAGGAGGAGTGATGTGTGGGGCAGGTCAGCCCCGTCCGGCTGGGCACTGGAGGGCTTGTGTGGGCTTTCCCTGGTTGCTGCCCAAAGCCGCGCAGGAGCGCGTGGAGCAGGTGCAGGCGAGACGGCTGCCGGCTGCTGCCGTGGACAGAGGGACGTTGGGAGCTCCTCGGGCAGGGTCTTTCCAATCTGAGCTTTTTCACGTCTCCAAATCCCGTTCTGATCAAATGGTCACAGAGACACGTCAGTCATTCCTTGTCTGCACAGGTAGGAGGAGAAGATTCTGACTTATAGGAAACCCAAGTGGCAAAACCATGCCTCTTAATTTCACCTCTCAGAATGTCGTGGCTAGAGGACTGCATGGTAGGGGACATGACGAATGAGGGGCATTTTGGCTTTTGAGAGCACAGGTGAGCGTCCTGTGGCTCAGAGCATCAGGGGGATTAACAAGAACGTATGTTTCTCCAGGGTAGTAGGTGTGTGAATCGTTCCTTCGCTGTGCTTACGTCCTCTTGTCGGGCTGCTTCTCAGAAAGCTCAGCGACCAGGCTGTTTTCTTCCCAAGCTTTTTAAAAGCAGTAAGAAAAAGGCACCTGCGCTGGAAATATTTTAGAGGTACAAATGTGCCCTGCTAGGGCAGCTGAAGGACACTTGTGGCGGTGGCTGCTGGAAATGCTTGTGACCCCAGGGAAAGAGAGAGGAAGCGTCAGTTCAAGGGAGAATTTTCCTTTCAGCGTGGCTCTTGGCAACGGTGAGCGAAACGTAGAGGAAGCGGGCATCTTCTGGGGATCCCCGTGCCCGACTGGTCTGTGAAGAGACTGGGGGAGGATCAGGAGTGGGGCAGTGCTCAGGGACTTCTGTTCTGTTCTTCATCATTGCATGTGGTCTGCATTGGAAAAGAACTCTCTCGGAGGCCCTCGGCTGACGTGCAGAGTTTGTGTGGCGTCTGCTCGTTTTGTGAAATTCAGTGCTGGACCAGTTAATCACCTGTCAGGCGGGACACATCAGGCAAGGAAAAGTAGCTTTCTGAAAACTACGGTGAGGCTTTCTCACGGTGAAAACGTAGAACAGAGGCGGAAATTTTAATCTGGCTTTCCGACTAGTTACCAAAGTATCTGCCAATTTGGTATTGGAAGACAGACAGGCACTTAGGGTGCATCTGAGAGTGTTTAGGATCAGTCTGAAATGCGTCGCTTAGCACTCCTCCTAAAATGAGTCCCTTTGGGGGCGCTTGTGCTTCCCTTCCAGCGCTGGTTTACAAAACTCCCACCGGTACTGACCTTCGAACTTTCACGCTTTGAGTTCAACCAGTTGCTCGGACAGCCAGAGAAAATTCACACCAAGCTAGAATTTCCCCAGACTATTTATATGGACAGGTGAGTTGCTGTCCCGTACGGTGGGTTGAAAACTACCGCTTTATCACAGTTAAAGAAATTCAAAAGGTCCTACAGTTTGGCGAGGAAGGACTATGAAATATTTACGGGAGATTCTGGATGCTGGAGGTACACAGGGCTCACGGAGCGTGGCTCCATCTTTCTCTGTTTAGGTACCTTTACTGCAGCAAAGAGCTTATTCAGATGAAGAGAGAAGAAATGAAAAGACTGAAGGAGAAAATGACGACTCTGCAGCAGAAGCTGGAAAGGTGAGTGGTCAGCTAGCTTTACGTTTGGGCCCAATGGAAGCGCTGCCTTTCAAAAGAGCTTTCCAACAGATAAGAAACTTGTAGGGGAGGGAGGAGCGGGACCACCTTTGTTCCGAGAAGCGTGGAGCGAGAAAGTCTGTTCTTAAGCTCCTGGCTCAGGTGGTTTCTGAAAGTTAGTGCTGCCCTTACAGAAATAAATTCTCCAAAGGGTCCGATGGTCAGCGTGAGCTGCGTCCTCGAGTTGCGGTGCGGCAGCTGGTGGTTTTTCCGTAGGTACATGAAGTACGGCTCTGGCCCGGCCCGCTTCCCGCTGCCCGACATGCTCCAGTACGTGCTCGAGTTTGTCGCGACAAAGCCAGCCACGGTCGCTTCTCCTGCTGCGGGCTCTGAGCCCGCGCTCCTGCAGCCCCAGGCCGAGCCTTGTGCTCTGGACACGCCTTTGCAGCCGAATGGGTCAGTAAGCACAAATAGTCTGTAGGAGAACCCTTTTCCTTTCAGCTTTTTCCTTTTCCAAAAGCACCACCATATTCCTTGTCTAAGCGGCGATTCTGAGGTAAATTATGTGCTCTTTTTGCTTAGGCTACTAATTTTTTTTGCTTCATCAACCAGTAAATTACTGCAATATTGGATTATTACAAACCCGGCCAGCATGGTTAGTTTACGCTGTGAATTAAGCTGAGTAAATACACGAGTTTCTTAGTAGTGAGGGAAGGAATTTTGGGAATTGCTCATTGCAGATTGGTGCTTAGAGGATACTTTAAAAAGTTTGGTTTTGTTTACCCTATGTTTTATTTTGACCTCTTAAGGTAGGAGTACATTTTGATGTACTTGTTCTCTTTGCGTTTTGTACCATCCTGGAAGGGAAATCCTGCTCTTGCTCTGGAGTCGTTTCTGTTTGGTTTATTTCTTGTGCTTCTCCAAAAAGAGAAAAGATAAAAGTTGAAAAACCCACCCAGTGCTCTTGGTGTTTGCTTCCCAGCACACCAGAAAGGAAAGGTACGAGGACCAAAGACGAAGCTTTCTGTCTGGGAAGTCCTGTGGCGCAGCAAAGACCGGGCAGCCCCCTCCAGCCTGCTGGGGAGCCGGCAGAAGCGTCGGAGTGTCCAGCTCCTCACGGGGTTTCTGAGGAAGAGCTGAACCTTGTTCAGGCGTGTCTGCAGCGATGGAGAGATGAGATTGAGCAGGACGTGCGAGGTTAGCCCCAAATGTCTTTGCTGTGATTTCTTTCTCTTGAATGCCAGCCCAATTCCCCTCCGTTGCCTCAGCTGGATACATCCTGAGCTAGAAATAATCTTGTACACGGTTCAGCTCTGGCATGAACCTTGTTTGACAGTTACCGCCTGGCTCCGTGCTTTTTGAAGTGGAAAGGGCCGGCATAGCCTGATGAGAGGTCATTAATTTGCGTGTATTTCTTTCGTTCTGGATGTTCTTGGCAGATCTGAAGGAGTCCATTGCCAGAACCAGCCTGTCCATCGAACAAATGTACTGTGACCCTCTCCTGCAACAGGTGAGAGCTGCGGCTTCCCCGGGTAAACACCGAACTGACGCTGCTGATGCAGGCTTTTGTTAGTAGCCGTCACTTTGAACTGCCTGCCTTATGGTGCTTACAAAAGCCCAGTGATGAAGCAGAGGGTCTCATACCGGGCCTACAGCTGCAGATGCATTTGTGGCTTTTGTAGAGAGGTCAGACAAAGTCACTGGCTAAAAGCACGCCTGAAAACCGTGTCCGTGTGAACTTGCAGGTTCCGTATCATTTGCACGCGGTGTTGGTACACGAAGGGCAAGCGAATGCCGGTCACTACTGGGCCTTCATCTACAACCAGCCGCGGAAGAGCTGGCTCAAGTACAACGACATCTCGGTGACGGAGTCGTCGTGGGAGGAGCTGGAGAGAGAGTCGTTCGGAGGCTCGAGGAATGCCAGCGCCTACTGCCTGATGTACATAAGCAATCAGGTGTCCCGCCTCGTTGCAGGTACCGGAGCCGCACGTTTGCGTGTTACCCTGTCTCTAGCCCCCATGGTCGTTGTCACGTTCCTCAACTTTGGCACAGTTGTCTTTTGACGACACAACAAAACCCGTCACCCCAGATAGAAGCGAAGTCACTTGCTCTGTACTCGATTCATTTCTAAGTGCCTGATGGGGTGGAAGCGGAAGAACGAACCATGGTGGTGAGATGAGGTGCAGCACTTTGCGTGTTTGCGGTGTGTACAAATACTCAGGCTCCCCATTTGCCGCTTTCATCATCCATGTGGTGCTGGCGCTTCTCCCTTTGACTCTTGATATAGTTTGTATGACGGGGTTTCTTTTACAAGGGCATGTGAAAAGCCTCCGACTTGGTTTCTACCATTTTTGTTGTGCTTTCCAACCTGTCGGCATGGTTTCTAGCAATGTTGTTTCATCGAACCCAAATGGGGCTCTTTTTTCTTATGCCTCCTCTCTGAGTGCCTGAGATCCTGCTAACAGCAGCTTAGGCTTGCGAGTGTGTTTGCAGTGCCAATGGATAAACAGTTACGTGGGGAGATTATCATGCACGTGGCACTATACATGGCAAAACAGCTGTGGAAGAACCTAATAATTTCACGCGTGGCTCATTTTGATGTGGTACATAGAAAGAAACAATGGAGCGCTGTCATTCTGTTCCTTGCTAAATGTGGCTGATGAGGATCGGGAAGTTGCTCTTTGTCTGCCTGTGTATGACAGTTCCGTTCCTGAAACGAACCCCTGGTGGGTTTTGTCTCCTCTTTAATGCCATTCTCGTTGGTTTTTAAAGAGTCTTTGCTTTTCCAGTGGCCGCATTAGAAATACCCGATGTAGAGAATCGCCACTTGCTTGGGCTGTGGTTTTGGGCTTACCTAAAGCTGATACTGCTGGGGTTTGGGCTGTTTTGAAATCAAATACTGGCGTAGATCTAACTAGTGCTAGGAAGTACCGGCATGACACTCAAGCTGTGGATACCATACGCTTCTCTGCCTTTAGATGCTCGGTGCTGTTGTAGGTGCGGTGTCTCCGGCTGAGTTTTGGCTTAGGAATTGTCTTCAGTTACAAAGCCAGTAGGACGTTGGGCTTTTCTCCCATCTATCCCTTGGGCGGCTCGGTCGTGGCTATCTGTGACATCACGTTTGCTCAGTGTCCGAGGGCGGCGCTTTTCCTTACGTGCCAGCGCTGCCTCTCTTCCAGACGAGGACGCCTGCTCCGAGGCCGTGCAGTTTCAGAAGGAGATCGAGGCCCTGCCCCTGGAGCTGCGGCACTACATCCATGAGGACAACTGGCGGCTCGAGCAGGAGGCGGAGGAGTGGGAGGAGGAGCAGTCGTGCAAGATTCCTCAGATGGATCCTTCACCCGTCTCGGACTTGCAGGACCTCTCTTCTGAATCGGGACCAGGTGACAACCCCGCTGACTTTGCAAACTGGGATGGTCAGGAAGGCCCCGTGTGGGATTCTCGCGGGAGCCCCTGGGGATGTGGGAGAAGCTGTCGATGAAGTAGCAAAGGCAGCTGGGGTAGGCTCTCTCCCGGCAGCACGGCAGGCTTTTCTGCTGCTTTTGCGTGTGCATCCTTCTGAGCTTGTAACCAGCAGCACTGCCTTCCCTTCCTTTAGTCATAACAGACTAATCACACTTCACTTCCAGGCTTTTTTTTTTTTCCCTCCAATAAATCCCAAGTAGAACCCATTCAAGTGCCATTCTCCAGAGTGGGAATGCGTCACGTGGCAGTCCCTGATGGCGTGCGCCGTACCCGCTGAGAAGGGGTATGTGGGAGCTCACGGTGAAATGCCTTCCCCTCTGGGATGGATGCAGCAGCTGTTCAGTCCTGCACAGCCGAGCTGCAAAACATTTTAGAGGAAGAGGGGAGAAGTCTCGTGGTTTGTGCTCACTCCTAACCACGCTTCTCTCCCAGCAGATCCGTCCTCCACGGGCGAGGAGACCGCGCGCTCTCTGTCCTCGGAGCACGCCATGATTGCCAAGGAGCAGACGGCCAAGGCCATCGCCAACACCGCAGACGCCTACGAGAGGAATGGCGTCGAGGCAGCTTTCTGTGAGGTAGGAGCCGAGTCCTGACCTGGGGAGCCAGCCCTGCTTGTCTTTTTATCATTCTCAAGATCTTTGCTTTTTCCATCTCTGTGTAGCTCCGAGGCCATGCCACGCGTGACTCGGCCCCCCCCCTTTTGCTTTCCTGTGCTCTGCGTTGGTTTTCTCTCACTCTTTTTCTTGTTTTTCTTCTTGGCCACAGCCCAAGGAGGTAGAACCAATGAAGGCCCAACCGGGAGAAACATCCCTTACAGTTCAGGCAGAGCTGCCCCAGGACGCTAAGGAAACAGAGGCTGCTGCCCAAACTAGCTCACAGGTCTCTGAAGTGGAAATCCCCAGTGTGGGGAAGATTCCCGTTAGATCCGATGCAGACGGATATAACGAGGAGGTACAGGTCCCAGCGTAGGCATTCGTTACCGCCGGTCGTTAACCTCTGACTTTGCAGTTGGCTGGCTTGGTGCTTGTGCAAACCGTGTGGCTTCGGCAGTGCTCTTTCCCACCGTGGAAGTGAGGAAGGCCAGGCCAAATCCTACAGTGATTTCGACTCTACGTGCTGTCAGAAAGCGGCTCTGTAGGAGCACTTGCTCGTTAGATCTGCACGTTGTTCCCTTCAGTCTTCTTTCTGGCCTGACAATACCACATTGCACCCCCATGCTATCACTTTACTTACCGGCCTCTCCGCTGCCTTGAGTCTCCCCTCCGTCCCCTCTCTCGAAGGCGCTGACTGCTGACAGCACAGCTCACCGTACGCTGGCGCCTGAGTTTTTGCATCTGGCTACTTAACCACACTCAGACGTACTCAAGCAGCGTTTCGGCAGTTCAGCCTTCTCCCTGAGTGCAGTTGGGTTTCACGCACGTGCTTGAGCATGTTTAAGACTTGCTGGCACAATGAACTGCTCTGCCCAAGCCCTCCTCTCTTATTTACGTCGCTGGAGGGGATTGAGTGGCACACCGAGGGGATGTGGCCTGTGCGCTTGACATGCTTGCTTGCCGAATTTACAAACTGGCGGCTTGGAGTGAGCAGCCTTTAGGCCTTGCAGTGCTTAAAAAGCCCCTGCGTGTACAGCGCATGTGACAGATGGAGCAGGTAGCAGACAAGCCAGTCACCGCTGTGGCTTTTTCCGCCTGTATTTGTGCGATTTCCTTCAAAGCTTGTCTGCTGAAGAGTTTCTCCCGTTCTTCACCATGTCTTCTCTTCTTTCCCTGTCTGTTCCTGTTTCCCTTGTCTGTGTATGTTTTCCTGCTCTCGTGGTAGGTGATGCTGAGCCCGGCCATGCAAGGCGTCATCCTGGCGATTGCCAAAGCCCGCCAGACCTTTGATCGTGATGGGTCTGAAGCGGGGCTCGTTAAGGTACCCGCCTCGTTCACTGAATGCAATCGTACGGATGCATGTTCTCTCAGAACGAAGAGTCGGTGCTAGAGTGACACACCACGAACGGGAAGGGAATGCTTTGCACTGCTGTGCTCCTGGTTGTTGGCCTCTCTGTCCTGCACTTCTGTGTCCCTCTCTCCCCATGACAGTCTGCCCTGCTTCTTTTTTTTGATATTGGCAGTTCTCTTGACCCAGGTAGTAACAAGCAGGCTGTCTTGGCACGCCTTTCAGAATCGGTTGTCTAGGTCCTCAGTGTGATTGCCAGAAAATAAAGCAGCGCTCGTGAAAGCTTTTTTTGCTCCCGAGCGTGTGTGCTTAGTGTGACCTCTCGTAAAATGTGTCCTCGAGAATGCGTTGAACAGAGGGATGTGAAAGAAGCAACAGTGCTGGATATCGAAGCTGGCGTTAGATTTTACGGGCAGGTAGATTTAACTGAAAACACGGCACGGGAGAAATCACCCGTGGTGTTCGTCTACAGGAGTATAAATCACAAGGTGCTTTGGCACCGTGCTGCAGACACAAGCATGCAGCAGTCACTTTTTACAAGCTGGGCACTTGCGAGAGGCTTACCGGAACGAAGGCAGCAGCTCTGTGCACCCTCTCTGGGAGGCACCGAGAGGCTCGCCCTGGCGCAGGTGCCTTTGGTTTCGCGTTCCCCGCACTCGTGGGTGTCTGTGCACGGCTAGGGTAGAACGAGGAGCTGGGTGTCACCCACAGGACAGGTTTAAGCTCCGTGTCGGCCATCGCGACGTTCCGGCAGGTGTGCTGATGTGCGTGTCTGGCCAGCAGGCGTTCCACGAGGAGTACTCCCGGCTCTACCTGCTTTCCAAAGAGACGCCTGCCCCACACAACGACGCCCGCTTGCAGCACGTGCTCGTTTACCTCCTGCAAAACAACGCTCCCCAGCAAGTGGTGGAACGGACCCTTCTCGAGCAGTTCGCGGACAAGAACCTCAGCTATGATGAAAGGTTCGTGCCGGCGATTCCGAGACAAGGTTTCTCTCCCCTGGAAGCAGCCGAGGCCGTTGTTCTGATTTTCCTCGTCTCTGCTTACGTGGAGCAGGTCGATTAGCATCATGAAGGTAGCACAAGCGAAGCTGCGAGAAATTGGTCCCAACGACGTCAATATGGAGGAGTACAAGGTAAAGGACCGGAGTTGCGTGTTGCTGATGAGAGACGTTTAAGCCCCTCAGAGGGTAGAGCCCAAGGCATGAAGGAATTGGGAGATGTGCGAGCAGCGGGGAAGCTGACGCTCTGCTTTTGTGCTGCTCCTCCACAGAGATGGCACGAGGACTACAGTCTTTTCCGCAAGGTCTCCGTTTACCTGCTCACGGGATTGGAGCTCTACCAGAACAGCAAGTAAGTTACTTTGCATTGTGCGTTTGGACAAGATAAGCTACAGTCGAAAAGTAAAAGCCGCTTTGGCAGAACTTCTTCTTTCTGCCCCGTGATGGCTTGTTGGTCACTGAGGATTTGTGTTGGAGGCCAATGGCTTTCTTTTTCCCTCACTAACAGCCCATTCTTGAATCCGCAGTCAGCCTCAGTTAACAATTTAAATATTGTATATCTTGCCAAGCTGCTTGTTCGGCATACGGGGCAAAAAGGAACATTAATTACTTGGTTTTTTATGCTTTGGCGGGGAAATTAAGTTGTTCCTGTCAGGCCTGATGGTAGTTGCAGCTCAGGCCAGGCGGAAAACATTTCCTGAGCCGACATGACCACCCGCGCTGCAGCCATGGCGCCAGCAGGACCCGTGGCTGGAGAGCTGCCACTCTTCCCTTAGGTACCAGGAGGCGCTCACCTACCTGGTCTACGCCTACCAAAACAACGCCAAGCTGCTCCTGAAGGGCGTCAACAGAGGAGTCAACGAGTCGTTGATCACCTTGTACAGGAGGAATTGTCTCCTGGTGCGTATCGAGGGCTCAGCGCTCTTTGTTCTGAATGTGCTCTTGGGTTTGGACTGTTTTCTGTCCATTCGCTTGCCCCCAACACTTCTTTCCAGTGTTAATGGCTTGCTCTGAGCAAAACATGATGCCCTGTTCCACAAGAGACAAAAAACCAGCTTGCTGGTTGTTCCACCAGACCCCAGCGCTCGGTCCTGTTCATCTTTGTGTCTCTGCCTGGCCGTCAGTGAAGGGGCCCGCCGCGGGTGCCTCCCTGAGCGCTCGCTGGTGATCTGAGGTGTCCCTGCTTGCTTTTTACAAGCCTGCCCCGATTCTCCCTCCTCCCCCCAGAAGCTGAACGAGGTGGCGGCGTCTCTGTTCGCAAGCTGTGAAGAAGGTCGTGTGGCGGAGGGCATTGGCATCCTGAACGAGCTGATCATCCCCTGCATGCACCTCATGAACAGCTTCGACATCTCCAAAGAGGACCTGGATGCCATGGAGGTCATGAGGAACCGCTGGTGCTCCTACTTGGGACGAGAGGACATGGACGGTAGGGAGCGGCCGCCGGCCTTTCTCTTCTTGCGCCATTCGTGGGCAGGGCAGTGTCAAGATCGGCACTAGGGGTCGTTAATTAAGGAGCCTCTTCAAACGCCTCGTTACGTTCCCGGCGTTGGCACTGCAGCACATTGGGGTGCTTCCCGTTGTGAGGAGGGATGTTCTTGAATTACGTTACAGAAGAATTTAATCTCCTTTTGCAGTAAAGCTGCAGAAGAAGGGCTTCTCTTCCCTGAAAAGTGAAAGAGAAGTGCCCAAGTGTTACCTAGATTTGCTTTGGTTTTTCCGTTGCATTACCAGAGGGTGCCCGTAGCGGGGCAGCGAAGGCGGGCACGTGCTGTTGCAGAGGCTTTTCTTCAGGAGGGAGGATGAGGTTTTGTCAGTGGCCAGGAACATGGCCAGAGTTGCTGAAGACTGGTTGGGGGAGCAGAGTCAGGGACTCTTTGCATTCTGAAGAAACGTTTGTTGGTTTAGAGATGACTTTCGATTTGGGGTGGCTGTTCTTGTTCTGTGTTTCCTTCTGAGATCCCGAGTCAGGCTCCCACGCCTCCCCTCAGGTCATTTTTGTCAAGAGAAACGGGTTTCAGCCCCCGTGGTCTGTGTGTGAAAGCTTGGGGAGTCATTAGCAGAGGATAAACTTGCCGTAGGAAGCAAACATACTGAGGTTTTTCCTCAAAACACTGTCGTGTTCACCTGCGCTCGCTCCCAGTGCCACCCCTTTCTGCCCGCTTCGCTTCCCACGAAGGCGCCGTCCTTTGGCGCGCGGTCCCGCGGTGTGCAGCTGTTTCCCTCCTGTGCGGAGTCAGTGTCCGAGCAGCGCCTCGAATCGCGTGGTCGCTTCTGACTCGCCAGCCGGCCGGCGTCACATTGACGACACGCTGCGCTAGTGGGACAGCTGTGGTACTGTCCCCAGGGCAGGCAGGTGGCAGTGGAGCTCCGCTCGTCCCAGTGGAGCCCTGAGCAGGACTGGAGACTTGAGGGACGCTGTGACCAGCGTCAGCGGCTGGGCGGTTCTCTAAACGGAGTCATAGCTCTGGAGCTCGCGGCCCCGGGGCCCTCTGCCGTCCGGCCGTTTGCCGCTGTGGTGCCACTGACCGTTTTGCCTTCTCCCCCCAACAGCCAAGGTGCAGATGAAGCTGGGCGAGCTACTGCCCCGGCTCCTCGACTGCTCCACCGATGTCATCACGCTGAAGGAGCCCCCGAAGATCCGGCCCAACTCCCCCTACGACCTCTGCAGCCGGTTCGCAGCCGTGATGGAGTCCATCCACGCGGCCTCGGCCGTGATCGTGAAGTAGCGTGTGGGCTCCCTGCCGTGACGCGGCGCGCGCCTGCGCGGGGTCCTCCCGACGGGCAGCCTGAGCAAGGGAAAGCGGGGAGCACTGGGGGGATTGGGGTTCAGCACTGTGTTCTTTGTAAATAAGAACGAATAAAAAGCAGTATTGCACTTCTGAGACGGAAGGTTACACGGTGTCGGGAAGGATCGAAGCCACGGTTGGAGCCTGGAGCGTGGGGTCTCAGCAGCAGCGGGCTCCCCCGGCTGTGCCGGCACGTTGTGCCGCTTGGCAGCTCTCGAATGGGTCCCTGCGCTGGTGCTGGCAGCAGAGCCCCTCTCACTCGGTGGCAGAATAGCGTCAGTGACAACTGCGAGGGCTAGAAGCAGCTCCTTTTTTGTTGGCAGTTTTTCTTGTTCTCTTTTTTTTAATTCACTTTCTGTTAAAAAGGTACCGATTTGCATTTCCTTTGTCGGGCAGCCTGCACTTGTGTTTGAGCTGCAGCAGTTGTTTTAAACCAAACATTGTGAGCGGAGGGCTGGGATCCTGTTTGGTGGGACTATGCAGATGTTTCTAAAAGTGCAATAAAAGCATTTGTTCTATGTTAGAATAAAAAACCTCCCTCTGTGTTTTTATTTCGGCATCATGGCCTTAAGATTCCTCCTGGCTTCAACGTGAAGAAATCTGTTGCGATGGGCAGGATGGAAAGTGCTGCCGCGGACCCACTGCTCCATCGGTGTGCGTTTCCCCGTCGTTTAGGACTAGACGGCTCCTGTGGGAGAACCTTGCATCTTCCCAGGGCCTTTGCGACAAAGCAGAAGCGCCGTTACCTGGAGAGACTCGAGCTGCCCGTGTCCCAGCAGCGAGCTGTGCCTCTGCCAGGTGCCCAGATGCTGCTGAGCCGCGGCTGCTGCTTCTGCAGCTTTTTCCCTCATTGCTGTGAAACATCCGGCCGATGTCCAAAGCTGCTTAAAAAAACAACCACAAAAAAACAAGCCAAGACTTCTCACGAGTGCAGGTCAGTGCCTGGGAAGCCGTGATATTTGGACCGGGCAGGAAGGGGGGAAGCCTTTACTGGGTGTGCTGTTGTCCTGGTTCCCAAGGGCACGGTGACAAGTTATAGCCAAGACGGACCCTCTGGGCTCTCAGACCTCTCGAGGGCAGCTCACGGCACGTGCAGGGACGAAGGCCAGCTAGCCAAGAATGCTGCCCTCCCTGCCCCTCCGTTTTACCCTCCTCGAGCTCAGGGAGGAGCGAGCACCTGCCTCTCCCTGCGTGACCGGCTACGCCCCAGGCCTGGCAGCCTGAGAAACGCTGGGGGATAATCTCTTCTCTCTCTCACTGTCCACCCACTCTGTCCTTTCCTCTGCAGGTGAGCAAAGTGCAGGTTTCAAAAGGGGACTGCTGGAGGTAAAGCGGACTTTGTTTCCCCCAGGAATGCCGGTGTCGGCCGGGGGCTTCCTCGAGTTCGGTCACGCGCCCACGGCTTTCAGCCTGCGGGGATTAAACCAGCGGTGAACTCGGTTTGTAACCGGTGCTGCAGCAGCAGGCTGGCTTCCCTCGGGACTCTGGGTGTTAATCCAGCCCGACGTGCCGTGCTGGGGGTTGCACAGAGGCGTGCAAGCCGGCGTTATTTTTGCAGCTGAATTGGGGGAAATGTGGAAGAAGCGGTCAAGGAGACCCACAAAACACCGCTCTTGCCTCTTGAGCGCAGGTAAACGGTGCGGTTGAGGCACTTTCTACGTGGCACACTTAATGGCTTTATGATCTTAGCCATGACAAGATGAGGTCACCACAGGGGATGCGGCTGCTGGCATCCTGCCTTTGCAGCATGAACCGTCTTTGGCTGGCACCTCATCTCTCGCTTTCCCTCTCCCCCTTGTTTTCCACCTTTCTCTTTTTTCCCCCCAACCTTTTCCGGACAGACCGAAACGTCACTGGCACAGCAGCGCCGCCCTTTGCAGCTCCCACCCTTCCTCCCCGCCAGTGCCTCGCGCAAGATGCAGCTTGGAGCACAGAAACACGCTGCCGCCAACGGTGAGAATTTATTGCGAGTAGATCAGAGCGATACGGACACATGAGGAGTGAGCTGCCGAGCCGGGGCACAGCCACCAGCTGCCACAGGCTTGGCCACAGGGGATTCGCAGAGGATGCCAACGGGTATCATCGACAAGTGTCTCTCTACTGCAAAATCTACCACGAGTGCGAAGTGCTGCCCGCTTCTGCCTTCCCACGCTCGCCCGGTGAGTGCTGCAGGGAAAGCTGTTGCTCCTTGAAGAAGAAGAAGTGAAGCAGGTGCCTGGAGGAAGGAGAAAAATCTGCAGGGCTGCCAGAGGAACGAGCAAATCCTCCTGTAGAACGCGGAGGAGCTGTCGCCGCAACGGGAAGATCCGAGAGGTGCACCGGCCACGGTGCCTCGAGCACCTAGATGACCAGGTCTGCGTTTTTGGAGTGCAGGTGGTGGCCCTCAGCCGGGCGTGGTGCAGCGGGGGGCTGGTGGCAGGTAGAGGCTGGTGGCATCGCGGTCCCTGTGGAGCGGGCACTGCAGGCGAGGAGCAGCCCGGCAGCGGCGAGGAAGGCTCCAGCGAACCAGCCGAGGAAGGTGGCCTCCCCGAATTCCCAGCGGGGCACGATGTCGGGGACAGTGTCGTCCCAGAAGTCGAGGACGGTGTTGTAGGCGACCCAGGAGACTGGCGCCAGGGTGGCCATCCCCGCCGTGCCCAGCGCCACGCCCCCGGTGAGCAGGAGCCGCCGCTTTAGCCCGGGTTTCTCCTCAAAGGCTCTCCAGCCCTCCAGCCCCGGGGCGGCGAGGAGGCCCCCCAGCAGCCCCAGCCCGTTGGAGAGGCACATCAGGAGGCGGGAGACGCGGAGCTCAGCAGGCAGCGCCAGGAAGGAGCTGTGGGCTCGACACTCAACCGCCCCCTCCTCCCGGGCGACGCAGACCTGCCAGAGCCCCATGGTCCAGACCTCCAGCTCGTTCAGGTCCAGGTTGAGGCTCTTCCAGAGCGGCACAAAGGTGGTGACGCAGGAGGACACCCACCCGAGGAGGGCAAGCAGCATCCCCCCTGCCTGTGCCTTCGCCCGCCAGCCCCCGGCCATGCTCGCGCCGCCCTGCCAACCTGCGCACCGGGCCGAGATCAAGCCGCCCTGGGCGGCGGCCGCGGGCATTAACGCTTGGGGAGCAGTGTCCGCTCGGCCGCCGGCCGCGTCTGTCGCCCGGGGCAGCGGATCTGAGCCTGTTCCCCCAACGCCGGGGTGTGACCTCGGTCATTCTCCAGCTGTTGTTGGTTGTTTTTTTTTTCCATGCTAAAAGGAAAAGGGCGCTGGGCTCGGCAGGGAAAACTGTGCGCATCCCCACCACCACTCCAGGTAAGGTCCTGCTGCTGCCCGGCCGTGCCCGGGAGGGTTAATCCGAAGCACGTAAATCCGCCCGGCCTCAGCCACCCCAACACCGCGGGAGCCTTGGCAGGGAAAGCGCCACTTGGCAGCGGCAGCTCCAGCTACGGTGCGACAGGGAGGGGACGCCAACGTGGGATGCAGGGAGCAGAGAACCAGTGCCAGGCTCTTCTCAGGAGGTCAGCGGTCACTCAGTCCTTAAGTAAATATGCAGAGGAGCCATTGTGAGCTGCGTTGAGAATAGGGACATCAGAGGGTGGATGTTTTTGGCTGCTGCTGCCCAGTGGGCACCAACCACCCTGTCCTGCAACGCGTCACCAGGAAACAAGCTCCTAGTGCTTCAGGTGAGCAAACTCTTGCCTGCGAGAAGATATCCTGCTGTGAAGAAAAAAAAAAAAAACAAAAAACAGGAGAGAAGGATGGGCCACGTGGCCAGGAAAGCCCCAACTTGGTGCTGGTGCCCGGCTCCCATCTGCCCCTGCGCGCATCCCCTCCGTAGGGTCCAGCTTGCAGATTCATCTTCCCCGGGAGATTAGCGACTAATCTCTCCTTCATCTGCCGTCTTCCTTATCAACAGGCGTATCGGGCTGGGAAATTACTGACTCTTCCTGGCACCAGGGCTCTGGCCCTGGTAAGCACTGGGGGACAATCTTGGCAGGGGGCTCCTAGAAGGAGGAGCCAGGGAGCACAGACCATGTTCAACTCGGAGCACGGACCAGGCAGGAGAGGGAGGATGTTTTTCCAGCCGTTGCTGATGGTCCTGTTCCCAAGAGCGGACGGGGAGCCCCATCCTGAGGCCGAGAGCTGGGAAATCCGCTGGGAAACCCCTCCTGCTCCTTCCCCTGGGCATCAGGGCGCCCACTCCTTCTGATTAAATCATCTCGAGGTAATTGTGTCTGTCATTGAGACAGATTAGCGGGTGACCTTCTGCCGCTGGAGCAGGATTGGCAGCGGCCACCGAGCTCCCCGTCCTTCCCTCCCACCAGCCGCAGCAGCACAGCCCGGCAGAGGAGTCCCAGCCACGGCTGGTGGGAAGATGCTCGGCAGCGGCCGGGGTGGGACAGGAGCCACAAGCCGAGAACAGCATCATCCGGCTCGGCAGCCGCTCTGCTTGGACATGAGGTGGGTGCCCCCCTCGCCCCGGGATCCGCATAGGGCTGGGGTCCTGGATGTTGGCCCTGAGGACCACTGGTCCCACTGGGGCAGCAGCAGGAGATGCCGTGGGAGTGGTCCTGTCCCGGGACACCGGCTGCGGATGCTGGGGGGAGGCAGAGCACCTGCGCTGCCCGCTCCAATTCCCCGCTCCCTGCGGGTCGCTGCTCTTGGGTTGGGGTATCCAGGAATGTGACCTCCCACTGTGCCTCCCCGCGGGGACCTGGCTGGGCTCAGCCCGTCCCGAGGACCCCAGCTATGGGAGCTGCATCTCGATCACGGGCTGCCCTGGCTCGCACACCCAGGGGCGGACGGTTTCTGCTCGGAGCTCGTTCGAGAAGCGGCAATGACGGCCACGACCTGGGACGCGCAAGCAGCATGGCCGTGGGTGCTCACGCGGAGCTCGCCCGCTGCCAGGGCTGCTGCTCACCGGAGGCGGACGCCTTCTTCCCCGGCCTCGGCAATGCAATTATGGCCCCTAATGGGCTTAGCCATCTGGTGCCGACCCGCAGCCGCCCCAGCGTGGCTCCGTGCCTGGCACGTGCACGTCCCATCAAGGGCAGCCCCAGGACAAGGAGAGGGGACCAGGCCCCACGCTGCCCAAAATAACTCCCTCGCTTTGTGTCCCCGGCGCAGGACCCCGCACCCGGCCCGGGGCTGAGCCCCCGCCCCAGCACCACCATGGTGCTGCCCTGCACCCACAACAGCGTGGTCGGTGGCTGGCTGGTGCCCGAGGAGCCCCGCGGCCGCAGCAACTCCATCCCCCCGGCGCAGACCCCCACCGCCAAGCACATGCTGGCCTACCTGCCACGGCCACCCGCCGACTCCAGCCAGTATGGCACCTTCCCCCAGGAGGTATGGCTCGCACTGGGGCTCGTGGGCATCCTCCACACAGGATGCCGCCGGGCGGGCGCGGTTTTTGGTGGCACTTTCTCACCGACGGGCTCCTCTCTGCCCCACAGCCCGAACTCCCAGCCGCCCCCAGGGCTCTGGCAGAGGACAGCTGGCAGCAAGCTGGTGCTACCACCAAGAGAAGCGCCCTGATGCCAAATTACCCATCCCCACCCTGCCGCGGCAGCTTCGTCCCCAGTGAGCCATCCCTGCCGCTGAGCCGCGGCAGCCTGGCCACCCAGCACCGCCCCAGTGAGCCATCCCGGTGCCCGCCAGCTACCCGCTGGTACCCGCCACTGCACGCCCTGAGCGTGCCCAACATCCCCAGCTCAGCGCGCAGCAGGGTCCCCGCCCGCGGCAGCGCTGCCACTGTGCTGCCCGCCCCGGAGGGGCCACAGGGCCGGCGCTGCAAGCTGCTGGAGGAGGACAGCCCCGTGGTCCAGGCCGGCAAGCGGCAGCGGCAGCGCTACGTGACGAAGGTGGGCAAGTGCCGGGTGAACTTGGGCAACATCCAGGACAAGAAGCGGTTCCTCTCGGACATATTCACCACCATCGTGGACCTCAAGTACCGCTGGTTCCTCTTTGTCTTCATGATGTGCTACATCGTCACCTGGGTGGTCTTCGGCACCGTCTACTTCTTGGACGCCTGGGTGCGGGGCGACGTCTGGCACCAGGGCGATCCCGAGTGGCGGGCGTGCATCGAGAACGTGGACGGTTTTGTCTCCGCCTTGCTCTTCTCTGTGGAGAGCCAGCGGACCATCGGCTACGGCTCCCGGATGGTGACAGCCAACTGCGCTGAAGGTGTCATCCTGCTGATGGCACAGTCCATTGTGGGCTCCATGATCGACGCCCTCATGGTGGGCTGCATGTTCGTCAAGATCTCCCGGCCCAAGAAGCGTGCCCAGACCCTCATCTTCAGTAAGAACTGCGTCATCTCCCGCCGGGACGAGAAGCTCTGCCTCATGTTTCGCGTGGGGGACCTGCGGGACAGTCACATGGTGGACGCCAAGATCCGGGCCAAGCTCATCAAGTCCCGGCAGACGGCTGAGGGGGAGTTCATCCCCCTGGAGCAGTCAGAGCTGAACCTGGGCTACGACACTGGTGAGGACCGCCTGTTCCTGGTGGAGCCTCAGATCATCTGCCACGTCATCAACTGCCACAGCCCCTTTTGGGACATGTCGGCTGAGTCACTGCGCCGGGAGCAGTTCGAAATCATCATCATCCTCGAGGGCATCGTGGAGGCCACAGGTGAGGAGGCTCAGCAGGTCAGGTTGGGGATGGGTGGCTCCCCCGGGGTCCCCGAGACACTGGGAGAACCTGGGACAGGGCTGGTGTCCTGGCAAGAGGCACCCGGGGCTGAGGCCGGCTCCCACACGGCTAGAAGCACCCTGTTAGTCGTCTGGGCGGTCCGCTGTGGCACCCGGTGCGCTGCCCACCGCGGGCGGCAGCTCTGAGCCGTTGTCTCTCTGCAGGAATGACGTGCCAAGCCCGCACCTCGTACACGGAAGACGAGATCCTGTGGGGCTACCGCTTCGAGCCCTGCATGTCCCTGGAGAAAGGCGCCTTCCGCGTGGACTACAGCCGCTTCGAGATGACCTTCGAGGTGCAGACGCCGGCGGCCAGCGCCAAGGAGCTGCAGGAGCTGAAGGAGCTGGAGCAGCAGGAGCACTCCACACTCAGCCTCTACTGGGACCACCTCCTGCAGCCCTGCGCCCCGCCGGCGCCCGGCACCGCGGAGGAGGCTCTCGCCGGACTCGGCGTCCCGCGGGGGGAGCCGCCGGAGCGGGGGGCTCCCGCCTGAGCCCCGCCGGGGGGCGCCGCCGGAGCGGGGGGGCTCCCGCCTGAGCCCCGCCGGGGGGCTGCGGGACGTGATGCCCGGTCGTGCCCGCCGAGCGCCCGGCGGAGGGTCCCGCGCCCACAGTGCCAAGTCGCTCTTCTCTCGCGGGAGGACGAGCTCCAAGCGGCGGGTGGTTAAAGGCTCTTCGTTAATAAAAACCGCACAAACCCAGCCGGGCCGAGTGTGTTTCTTTGCACCCCGGGAGGGGTGGGTGGCCAGGCTGGCAGGGAAGCCCTCCCGCACCTCCTTCCTTTGCCCCCCAACAATGGCACGTCGCCCCGGCGCGCACCTTACCCCAGCTCTGGCACCCGCCGGGACCGCAGTGGGTCACCGAGCCACGCGAGGCTCCACGCCCCCGCCACTGTCACAAACGTTTCCCCACGGCTCCCCCAGCGTCCCACACGCAGAGCCAGGACCCCCCCCCCGAGCTCTACACGCGGCTCCAGGACTCCCCAGCGCCCCACATACTGCTCCAGGACCCCCCCGAGCCCAAAACGCAGCTCCGGGCCCCCATCCCAAGCCCCAAAAGCGGCTCCAGGACCCCCCCGAGCCCCATAGGCGGCTCCAGGACTACCCCGAGCCCCACATACCGCTCCAGGACCCCCCCCCCCCCACGCTGCCCCACAGACCCAGATGCTGCCCCACGCCCCCCCCTCGACACCCCAAAACGGCCCCCCGCCCCAGGACACCCCCCCCCCCCCCCCCCAAACCCCGAGGCACAGGTCGCGCCCAGCGGGCGCTGCCCCAGGCGAGAAGCAGGAACACTGTTTAATAGAATTAATGTAATTAAATTAAACTAGTTACATTAATAGAATTACATTACTGGCGCTAGGCGGGACAGCGTCCCTTGCTGGGGGGACCGCGGGGGGGGGGGGGGGGGGCACCCCAGAGTCACCTTCCCTAGGGAGGGGGTCTCCCCCTGCTCTAGCCCCGCCTGAGCCCCGCCAGGTGTAAATCACGGCGCCCGCCCACGCCGCTAATTGCTAATTAGTGCGCACCGCAGGTGTGCGGCCGGCCCACCACCGGCCGGCCCACCAACCCCCGCCCCGGGGGTTTTCGCTGGGTGGAGGCTGCGGTTTTTAAATAAGAAAAAAAAAGGAAAAGCAAGGAGGAAAAAAAAAAAAGGAGGAAAGAAAATAAGGGGGGGAAAAGAAAAAAAAGGCTAAAAAAGAAAGAAACCCTCAGTTCATATGTGCGCGCACACCTCCCCACCGCTAAGAAAAACTTCTTGATGTCTGTCGAGGAGGGGAGGGATGGAGGGGCGCGGGGGGCAGGTGGGGGTGTCCCGGAGCCGGGGGGCCAACATGTGTGACAGTGGCCCGGGCTGGGGGAAGGTGGGTGCGGGGAGCTCTGCGTGGCCCGGTGACCCACTGCGGTCCCGGCCATCGGCGGGGGGGGGAGCAGCATGGGCAACACCCCCCGCTCGCTGTACAGCCACGATGATGATGAGGATGCTGCTAGCCATAAAAACAAACCAAGCCTTAATAGGAAAAAATATATATGTGCATAACACCCAGAGAGTCTCTCACACATTTCGTGTCGTTTCCCCCCCGCCCCCCCGGCCCCAAATCTCCACGGGGGGGCGGGGCGCAGGGTGTCGGGGGCGGCTTGGCTTAGCCTGGGGGAGGAGGGGCTCAGTGTGTGTGTGGGGGGGGGGGGTCCGACCGATATCAACCTAAAAGAAAAATAAAAAAAATATATAAGAACACCTACCACCCCCAAAAAAACCCCTCGCGGAACAACAACAACAACTAAACACTTTTGGGGGCTGTGTATTTTTTTTTAAAATCCACGTGCTTTCATATGGGTGAGAGGGGGAGTAGAGGGGGGCAGCCTGTATAAATGCAACTATTAAAAAAAAAAAAAAAAAATACACACACACACACACAAAAAAAACTCACCAAACAAACCAACAAAAAACCCCCACCCCAAACAATAGAAAGCATCAAACGTTTTTGTCTGGATGGTTTACTTCTTTTTGTTTTGGGGGTGTGGGTGGGGTTTTTTTGTTGTTTTGTTGTGGTTTGGATTTTTTTTTTTTTGGAAATGCACATTTTCCAGTACTGGAGGGAGGTGTGAAGGAGGAGACAGCCCATAGAAACAGTGTTGAAAGGGAGGACGGAAAAAAATCAATCACATTTTCTATAAGAAGGGTTAAGGATGTGTGTGGTGTTTTTTTTCAAAAAGTAACTTTGCGCTTTTTAATATCTTTATGCAAAGCCGTGTGTATATATTTGGTTATGCAAATTAGACAACTTGCATATTAATGAGGAAATTTCAATATTAATAAATTTTAATCTAATTTGCATACGAATAACAGTTATGCGCTATCCACTCATCCAGCCGTGAGTTTGCTTTTCTCTGCGCCCTTGGGGGGGGGCGGAAAATGGGGAAGGGACGGGAAAAGGGGGGAATACAACCCCCAAAATAGCAAAAAAAAACCCCAAAACCCACAAAACACCCCACTTTCCTCCCCCTCTAAATTTGTGTGTTTCAGTGCTGTTTTTAAAAAAAAAAGGTCGTATTTTAGTTCCCTACTCCCCCCCAACCCTGTGTCTTATTATCGTTGGGGGGAGGAGAGGAGGGGGGATAGGAGGGAGGGGGGGAGGGGGGGTACGGGGGGGGAGGGGGGGAGGGGGGGAAGGGGGGGAGGGGAGGAGGGGGGCCGCCACATAAACATAAAATTAAAAAAATTATTTAAAAAAAAAGTGACTGATTTAGTGTCTTTATGCAACTGCAAACACGTGTTCAGGTATGCAAATTGATTATTAATAATATCTCATTAACATATTTATGAACATTTTATTATGTTAATTAGCTCATTTGCATACTTTTAATATTTGATGGGACACAATGTTTGATGGACAACACTTCCGCGTTTTAAAAAGAGAAGAGAAGAAGAGAAGAGAAGAGAAGAGAAGAGAGAAGAGAAGAGAAGAGAAGAGAAGAGAAGAGAAGAGAAGAGAAGAGAAGAGAAGAGAAGAGAAGAGAAGAGAAGAGAAGAGAAGAGAAGAGAAGAGAAGAGAAGAGAAGAGAAGAGAAGAGAAGAGAAGAGAAGAGAAGAGAAGAGAAGAGAAGAGAAGAGAGAAAAACACAAAAGCAAAAAAGCGAAAAAAACACTAAAGCGAAAAAAACACTAAAGAGAAAAAACAAATGGAAAAAAGAAAGAAAAAAGGAGAGAAAAAACCGAGAGATGAAAAAGAGAACAAAAAGATAAAAAAACTTTTCGTGGGAAAAGAAAAAGAGAAAAAAAAGAAAAAACTAAAAGATTAAAAAGAAAACAAAAAGATACAAACAAAAAGGAAAAACAGAAAAAAGAAAAATCATCAAAGAAAGGAAAAAAAGAAAGGAGGAAAAAAAGAAAAACCAGGGAAAAGACAGAAAAACATAAAAAAGAGAAAAACGAACAAGAGAAAAAAAACAGAAGCAAAAGAGGAAAAAGAAAGAAAGGAAAGAAGATTAGAAAAAAAGAGAAAACATTGCAAACAAAAAAGAAAAAACATGAAAAAGAAAAAACAGAAGAAAGAAGTGAAAAAAAGATAAGAAAAGGCAGGAAAGAGATGAAAGAAGACCCGAAAAAGAAGAAAGAAATGAGGACAAGGAGAGGAGTTTTTTCCTCTCGAGAAACCAAACCGGCGCGGGGCGGGAGTTTGGCCACAAAAAACTTGAAAAAGACTCGGGTCTGGGTTCAGTCGTGCCCGGATCCGTGCCTTTATTGTCGCTGCAGACGCGCCGCTGCCGCCGGTGACCGAAGGGCCGGACTCGCCACCCCCGCGCGCCCCGGTCCCCGCGTGGCCCCGCGTGTCGCCGCCACCGCGCCACGGCCTCCGCGCCCGCAGGGGGCGCTGCCGCGCTTCGCCCCGCCCACTGCCCCGCTTAGCCCCGCCCACTGCCCCGCCCACTGCCCCGCCCACTGCCCATCTCCAAAAGCGCGCGCTCCGCCCACGGCCCGTGCTCGACCCCGCCTGCCCCGCTCCTGGCCCCGCCCCAGCCCCGCCCTGTCCCCGCATGCCCCGCCCCCGGCCCCGCCCCCGGCCCCGCCCCCGGCCGTTCTTCAAAAGCACCTGGGCTGGCGCCGCTTCCGGCGGCTGGTGGTGACGCGTGGCGACGCGGCGGGTGACGCGCGGCGCTGTCCGGTCGAGGTGAGCTGGGCCGCGGGGCCGCCGGGGCCCCCCGCCGGGCCGGGGGCGCGGGTCGGGGCGCGGGGGAGCGGATCGCGGCGCGTCCCGGCGGGCCGGCGCCCTGACGGCGACTCTCCCCGCAGCCCCGGGCGGCACCCCCACCCCCGCATGGCGCGGCGCTGAGGGGAGATGACCGACCAGGAGAACAACAACAGCATCTCCAGCAACCCCTTCGCCGCGCTCTTCGGCTCCATCGCCGACGCCAAGCACTTCGCCGCCGTCCAGAAGCAGCAGCAGCTGCGGCAGCTGAGAGGTGGGGGCGCGGGCGCGGGCCCGGGGCGGGGGGGGTCGGGCGCGGCCCCGGGGGTGCGGGCCGCTGAGCAGCTCCGCTCTGCAGGCGACGAGACCTCGGTCAGCCAGGATGACTCCGACAACAGCGTCTCCGAGAGCCTGGACGACTGCGACTACTCGGTGGCCGAGATCAGCCGCTCCTTCCGCTCGCAGCGGGAGCTGTGCGAGCAGCTCAACATCAACCACATGATCCAGAGGATCTTCCTCATCACCCTCGACAACAGTGAGCGCTGGGCACCCCGGGGGGCGGCTCCAGCTGGGGAATCCCCGCTGGGCTGGATCCCCCCGGAGTTGGGGGGGAGGAAACATACCTTAACATGGTAGCTTGCAGCTGTCACGGACAGGGCCCAGCCGGTGTGTTCTCCATCAGTTTGGGTGAAATGGGTGCTCCTCGTCTTTTTCAGGTGACCCCAGCATGAAGAGCGGGAACGGGATCCCGGCGCGCTGCGTCTATCTGGAAGAAATGGCTGCGGAGCTGGATGACCAGGACTGGCTGGACATGGACAACGTTGAGCAGGTAGGGCCACCGGCCCATTCCACTTGCCTCAACAGCATAAAATTGAACTGATTTCCTTGCAGCGCACAGGCAATGTGTCCTGAGTGCAGTCTGCTTACTAAAGCCCAGCATGGAGCTGTCGGTCGTGGCTTTGCTGGAAACAGCTACGCAGCCGTTTGGGATGCGATGCTGAGGAGAGTTCAGGATTTGCTGCCTGGAGGCTGCTGGAGCTCCTTATCCTGAGGATCAGCTGGGGATGGGGAGGGAAACAAACTCATCCCAGATGGGGCACAAGCAAAAGCTTGTGCACGGCTGGGGAAGGCAGACCTTGCTTAAGTGAGAAGGTGTTTTGCCAGGGAGGAAGCCTGAGGGTTTGCGGCATCATGCTCTTACTTAATGAGGGATAGAGCTCTTCCAGGCAGAAGCAATTCAGCCTGCGCAGCGATTGTCTCTCTGCCGTGGCCGTTTCACCTCCCGTCTGCCTTTGCTGCTGCCCAGGCCCTCTTCACCCGGTTGCTGCTGCAGGAGCCTGGAAACCACCTGATTTACATGACCTCTGCCAGCACGCAGAACCTCTCCGCAGACCGGGACGCTGGAGAGAGACAGATTCTGTGCTACCTCTATGCCTGTTTCCAGAGGGCAAGAGAAGAGGTGGGTGGGGGCTCTGAAGGAAGGAGCTTTCTAGCCTGAGCTGACCCAGCTGAGGTTCTGATAGTGGCTGCCAAGGCCTCAAAGCTGTCTTGTTCCCCTTGTGCAGATCACCAAGGTCCCAGAGAACCTACTACCCTTCGCTGTGCGCTGCCGGAACCTGACCGTGTCCAACACTCGCACCGTCCTGCTCACGCCTGAGATTTACGTCAACCAGAACGTTTACGAGCAGCTGGTAGACCTGATGCTGGAGGCGCTGAGAGGGGCGCGTAAGTTGGGTGCTACGAGATTGCCTTTCGTGTTAAGCTCGTAGGGGAGACCATTATGGAGGTGGGTGAAGCTTTGGCTCCCCTCGTTCCTAAAAGGGAGGGCTGTGTTTGGGTCGTAACACGCACAGGCACGTGCCGAGGTTTGGCTGTTGGTGTATCGCGAGTGACGGCCTTGCTTACCTTGCTAGACTTTGAAGACGTGACCGAGTTTCTCGAGGAGGTCATCGAAGCCTTAACGATAGATGAGGAGGTGCGGACGTTCGGGGAGGTCATGGTTCCTGTGTTTGATATCCTCTTGGGCAGAATCAAGGACCTGGACCTCTGCCAGATCCTGCTGTACACATACCTCGATGTGCTCCTTTACTTCACGAAGCAGAAGGACATCGCGAAGGTGGGTGCCTGTTCTGTTGAGGTGGAACAGACCGTAGAGTGTAAGAGCGCCTCGCATGTGTATGCTCTTACCTCTCTCCTCTCTTATGAAAGCCTGTCCCAAACCTGGAAGCGTGGTTTTGTTTTCTGCTGGAGCTTTGTAAGACTGTCAGCGTGTCCTTCTGCTTTCCCTAGGTTTTTGCAGGCTATATCCAGCCCAAAGATCCCAGCAACGGGCAGATGTACCAGAAGACTTTGCTAGGTGCCATTTTAAACATCTCCTGCTTGTTGAAGACCCCCGGCCTAGTGGAGAACCACGGCTATTTCCTAAATCCGTCTCGATCCAGCCCGCAGGAGATCAAAGTGCAGGAATCCAACATCCATCAGGTGGGTGGGATGAAACATGGCAGTACTGCTTCCCTCTCTGTTATCTCAGCCTCTGGTGGCCTGAGGGTTAAACACACAATGCCAGGGCCTATGCTGAAGCAAATTGCAGAATTGCTTTGGATTCTCCAGCTTGCAGAGGGTTTCACCCGCTGCCTCGGGCTGTTGTAATCCAAGTCTCTGTGTTGAGCAAGTCAGATTTGTTATCAAAATCTTCCTCTGAGCTTGAAGAAGAGGGGAACGGTGGTGCGTGTGGGGCAGAGACCAGCACCTTAACTTGAGGAGCAGGTGCAGATAGTCTGCCTTAGGTGTGGTAGTCACTAGGAAGTAGTTCTCAGCACCTGTCCTGAATTAAGATGCTAATTGGTTCCCTAGCAGAGAAACTGACAGGCAGCATTCTCTCTCTTTACAAAAGTAAATAGCTTACTTGGAGGAGGAGTGGTAGAAATGTTTTGGTAGGCAAAGAGAGAAGGATGAGAAAGCAGGATGTAAACACAGGAGGAAACCTGGGCGCAGAAGTGGTCACAGAAAGGGGTTTTCCTAGCCCTGTGTGCTTTCGGGGTCCTTGTTGCTCTCAAAAACACATAAGAAATTTTGGGGTTGCTCCCTGTGGAAACAACTTGCTTTTGAATGTGTCCCTCATTATTCTTTGCTGCTGGCCCTGATGTATCTGACGAGTGGTTAACAGAAGCATCCTGGCTGTGATTTACTTGGGAAGAGCAGGATGCAGTCTGGAGCTGGCAGAGTTCTGAGAGCACAAATACTGGAAGAGGCAAAAGAGCGATGCCTCCAGTGCCTCCTCAAACCACATTCTGTTCCCTGTAACAGTTCATGGCCCAGTTCCACGAGAAGATCTACCAGATGCTGAAGAACCTGTTGCAGTTGTCTCCAGAGACGAAGCACAAGATTCTCTCCTGGCTGGGAAACTGCCTCCATGCCAACGCGGGCCGCACCAAAATTTGGGCGAACCAGATGCCGGAGATCTTCTTCCAGATGTATGCCTCAGATGCCTTCTTCCTCAACCTGGGAGCTGCTCTCCTGAAGCTGTGCCAGCCCTTCTGCAAACCAAAATCTCCAAGGCTTCTAACCTTCAACCCTACTTACTGTGCCCTGAAGGAGCTGAACGAAGAGGAGAGGAGGAGTAAGAACGTGCACATGAAAGGTACATTCAAACCTCTCCTGACAGCATCCTCCCGGTGTCTGCCAGTAAAGGGATAGCTAAAGATGTGGGGAGGGAGGAGCCAAGGGAGAGCTCGGTACAAACGAAATGCTGCCCAGCATCGCCTGTGGTCAGGGGCTCACCTGGCCCCTCTCCTCACCAGCACTGCCGGGTGGGACGTGACGCAGAGATGCTTCTCGTTCCAGGTCTGGAGAAAGAAACGTGCTTGATACCTGCCCTCGGTGAGCAAGAGCCCGAGTTTGCGAACAGCTACAATCTGGTGACGGAAAACCTGGTCCTCACGCAGTACACCCTGCACTTGGGATTTCACAGGTAGCTGGTTTCGGAGAGAAACCTTGTTCACTCTTGCCAGCAGTCAGGGCTGGCAGTGTTACAGGCTCCACGTTATTCATAGCGTCGGAGCAGCCGAGCACGAGGGTTGCTTTGTTCCCCGCTCTTCTCAGGGGAACAGGCCACTGGCATCTCACTTCTCGACTAGGAAGCCTCTCGGTGGCAGAGCACCTGCCCACTGCGAGCCGCCCCAATAAACGGGTTGCGTGAGGCAGAAACGCGAGGTAGCTGTCTGTTTCCAGGAAAAGATCTAGACACCGGAACACGCTATTTTTCTCTGCTTGCCTCTGCAAATTGTTGCCTGGATACTGTGAGGTCACCGCAATCCAGGCACTGTCCCCTTCTGGTTTATTCTCTAATTATAGAAATCAGTGAAAAGTTACGCTAGCGGCTCGTTGCTGGGAAACTGAAAATGTCACCTCGCGGGTGTCTCTCAAGTGTGTCAGATCCCTGACACCGGTAACCCAAGGGGGTCAGCAGCTGTGCGGGCTCGCTCTCCGCACCCTGTAGGAGGGCTTCACAGCAGCTGTCAGTTTTCCAGGCTGCTCCACGGGCTGCTGCCATTCCTCAGCAGCGTCTGGTGTCCTCCCAAGCCTGGCCCGCTTTTCTGTAAAGGCAGGCATCCCAAACTGATTATCCACACAAAACGGTTTGACCTCGAGCGCGTGGAGCTTCTTGTGAGCAGGGTAAAAGCAGCATGCGCTGGCTAATGTATCGCTCGGGCAGCCCATATGTCTCATCTCATCTCCTTGCCTTGTTTTCCGGGTAGGTTGCACGACCAGATGGTAAAGATAAACCAAAGCCTTCACCGCCTGCAAGTAGCATGGCGAGAAGCTCAACAGAGTTCCAGCCCTGCTGCCGACAGCCTCAGGGAGCAGTTTGAGCGCCTGATGACCATCTATCTCTCAGCCAAGACGGCAATGACGGAGCCGCAGATGCTGCAGAACTGCCTGAATCTGCAGGTGTCCATGGCGGTTCTGCTGGTGCAGCTGGCTGTGGGTAACCAGGGGACGGAGCCGCTCGAGCTGAGCTTCCCGCTGCCGGAGGTGCAGAACAGCGCATTGGCCTACGTGCCAGGTGAAGCTGCTTGTCCTGCCCATGTGTAGAGCTGCTCCTGTAACACCCAGAGGAGGAACTCACGTACAATCTCTCCTTGCAGAATTCTTTGCCGATAATCTGGGCGACTTCTTCATTTTCCTGCGGCGTTTTGCTGATGACATCTTGGAGACTTCTGCCGATTCTCTGGAGCACATCCTTCACTTTGTTACTGTTTTCATGGGTGATGTCGAGAGGTATGTACCGCCTCGGGTGTGAGCCCCAGCTGCTTATCTGCAGAGCACCGAGAAGGGAAATGGTTTTGAGGTGTCTTGAGGCTTGGTTTATACAGGCATGAGCAGGTTCATCTCTTGGGAAAAGCTGAATCCTGCCCGCAGGAGGCACAGCGAGCAGGGCTGCGCCTGAAGGACGTGGGCTTTGCGCAAGGGGATGTGGTGTCTGAGTACTTGGTTGGTCGTTAGCTAGAGCCATTTTGGTACATGTTTGTTGCAGCCTTTTAGAAGACCCGAAACTGGAAAGTAAAAATCGCTAAACAGAACTGGGTTTTTAGCTAAACCCAGGACAATGTTCAAGGAAGCTGTTGGGATTGATCTGTCTGGAGTAGCTCTATGAAGTCTACTCTGGTAACTGAGCACCAGACAAAACTGAGTAGCTTTATTGATCTTCCTGATGGGACGTCGCCGCGCAGGCAGCGTTTCTGCCATTGGTTTGTTTGTACTTGCTTGTGTAAATACAGTGAACTCGCGGTGATGGTGGGAGCAGCAGGTGGAGATTTCACATGGCAGGCAGCTCTCGCTGTTCCCAGGACAGGGTGGCCGTCGTTCTTACTGGCATTACCCCCCAGCCTGACCTTGAGCAAGGGGTTTGGCTTTGTCCCCACGCATGCAGCAGAGGCAGGTCGCACCCTCACCTCAGTGGCGGCACTGGCCAGCGGGCTGGGCAGGCAGAGCGCCTCGAGCTCACAGAACTGGGAAGTGAGCCACAGAGCAGTGAGCAAACAGCTGGGACAGCAAGTCGCAAGTTGGGCTCACTGGGTAGCGTGGGCTGCGAGTGCCGGGTGCTGCTGGGAGGGAGGGAAGCAACAGCTTTGCTGTTCTTGCACCCTCTGGCCTCTGGCTGAGCTTTACCCATGGGTGTGGAGCACGTGCCTCTGCCCTGTGGCTCCAGGGCTGAGAGGGAGCCACCGGCCATCAGCATTAGTACAGACCATCAGCAACAAGCGGCTGCTCTGGCAGGCACAGGCACAGCTCCTGCAATGTTTTCTGACCCACCGCCTGGCCCTCATGCCACCCTGGACTTGCTTTGTTGTTTTCTCTTGCAGGATGAAAAATCCTCATCTACGAGCCAAGCTGGCAGAAGTGTTGGAAGCTGTGATGCCTCATTTAGATCAGGCCCAGAACCCACTCGTCTCGAGTGTGTTTCATCGGAAGCGAGTGTTCTGCTCTTACCAAAACGCTGCCCAGCTTGCCGAGGCGCTCATCAAAGTCTTTGTGGACATTGAGTTTACCGGTAAGTGCGAAAGCAGGAGAGTTGTCTTCCTCCTGTAAGGTCTGCAGAGGGAACGCCTCAGGGGTTTGAAGTGCGTCAGTGAAAACAAACACATCTGTGCTTTAAGCTGCCTGGCCCTGTTAGGCAGGTGGCATTCCAGCAGTGTGCTGGACTTACCAAACTTCTGGCTTGCCCAGAGCTGCGTGTATAGAAAGGATAACCTGTGGAGCCTGAGCTTTTCAGCTTGGCAGCGCTTTAGTGGCTCCTCGCCTGTCCTCTTCTAATGTGGGCTCGTCTGTGCTGCTCTGAAATCAGCGACAGGTTTCACTGACCTGTTGCAGGAGCAGGGGGTTTATTTCAGACGAACTAGGAAAAGGAATTAGCAGCCCCTGCCTGTGCCCCCTGGAAACGCTCTTGCTTTTGCTGATGTCTAGGTGACCCGCACCAGTTTGAGCAGAAGTTTAACTACCGCCGCCCCATGTATCCCATCCTGAGGTACATGTGGGGCACAGATTCCTACCGGCAGAGCATAAAGGTGAGGCAAGAGGCACGTGCACGGATCCGCGTCCCGCTGTTGGGATGGTGCCGCGGCATTCACTGTTCTCTGGTTCCTTGCAGGCTCTGGCTGATTATGCCTCCGAGAACCTGGAGGCAATGAACCCCCCCCTCTTCTTGCGCTTCCTTAATTTGCTCATGAACGATGCCATCTTCCTGTTGGATGAAGCCATACAGGTAGGGCTGCGCACACATGCCATCAGCATTGCTCCTGCGAAGGTGGATGAGCGTGACCCTGACCTATCCCTAGAACAGTATCAGCTTGCTCTGGTCCTGCCCAAAGAACCTGTGCAGCAGACACTTGCAGAAAGCGATTCCAGGCTGGTGTAGCCAGTGCTCTGGGAGAAGCAGGGGAAGGCAGAGCGGGACGGTGGGGGCTGGGGTGCTCTCCTGTCCCTTTGGTTTTTGGAGGCAGGTCAGAACAAAGAGGAGCAAAAGGGTTTTTTTAGATCTAGCACGAAGCCCACTGGGGCAGTTGCAAGGAAATCTGCCTGCTGCTAATCTGGGCCCAGACAGGTTGTAAATAACCTCTGTGGCTTTCGATTATTGTATCCCCTTGGCCCTTCTGCAGGTGCTGTGTCCTAACAAAGGCCTTTTGTCTCCAGGCACTTTGGGTTTACACGGCGAGCGCCAGGTGAACTCGTGTCCCTGGGGCAGAGGCTGGCTGTCCACCTAGTTCCAAGCTGCCTGTTGCCACTAGAAAGGGGGTTTGGGGGGAGCCTTTAAAGGGGGTTTTGGGGGAGCTTTTACCTGCTGTAGAAGTGATTGTCGGGAGGCTGCAGCAGGTAAGACAGGTGATGTGGGTGTTGCCCGTCTGGTTGTGAGCATTTATGAGCTTCCTGTGGTTTGCTGTCCAAGTGGACGCTCTGTGTTTTGTGCAGCGTGTGTGGCTGTGACGAGGCCCTTTCAAGCACACTCTGGTACCTTCCCCATCTCTGTCAGCCCAGAGCAGAGCAGGACAGGCCTGGCTTAGCTGCCGTTGCCTGTTTACCTGCCTGTTCTCCCAGATCGTTCCCTGCTGTGTCTTTGCAGTACCTCAGCAAGATTAAAGTGCAGCAGATCGAGAAGGACCGCGGCGAGTGGGACAGCCTGTCCCAGGAGGCTCGCCGCGAGAAGGAGTCGAGCCTGCAGATGTTTGGTCAGCTGGCACGCTTCCACAACATCATGTCCAACGAAACCATTGGCACTCTGGCCTTCCTCACCTCAGGTAGGGAGAGCAGACCATCCTGCCTGCTGGCACCAGGACAAGGGCCCTGCCTTGGGAGCAGGCGGGCACGAGCTTGGCTTCAGGGAGGTCGGGGTGTGGTGGGATTGCTGTGGAGCTCAGGAAATGCCATTTCCGTTCCAGAAATCAAGTCTCTGTTTGTGCACCCGTTCCTTGCCGAGCGCATCATTTCCATGCTCAATTACTTCCTGCAACACCTGGTTGGCCCTAAAATGGGAGCGCTGAAAGTCAAGGATTTCAGCGAGTTCGACTTCAAGCCGCAGCAGCTTGTCTCTGACATCTGCACCATCTACCTAAACCTGGGGTAGGTGATGGGGGAGAGCTGGCACGTGAGGTGGCAGGAGCCATCCCGGGAACGTCCTGGCTCATAGAGCCCTGGGGCCACCTCTGTCCTGGGGTGGGAGCCTCCCCTAACGGAACTGCTGTGTGCTCTCTGCAGTCCTTGGGGGGGGCCTTTCAGGAGAATGCTGCTCTCTTTCTGTAGTAATTTTAATTAAAATTATTTGGAGCAGTCAGCTGCACCGCAGCTAGCAGGCGTGGAAGTTGAGCACTGTCATGGTTGTGTTCAGACAGTGGGTCACTCTGGAGAGGAGTTGGGGGAAATGCTCAGTTACAGTCCAGCTCTTCTCTAGTGTTCTTTGCTGTAGTAACACACCTGCTGTGGTGGCTGTGTTTCACAGCCCGCTAAATGCAGATTCTTGAGCCTGCACTCTTTCAACTTGTGGTCCAGGGATGAGGAAAACTTCTGTGCCACGGTGCCTAAGGATGGCCGCTCCTATTCACCAACGCTCTTTGCCCAGACTGTTCGGGTTCTGAAGAAAATCAACAAGCCCGGCAACATGATAGTGTCTTTCAGTAACCTGGCTGAGAGGATTAAGGTGAGAACCAGAGAACACAAAAAAAGGTGGAGCTGGTTCCTAGCATCCATTTGCATCTGTATGTCACTGCCTCTTTGCTGTGGAGCTGGATGTCAGGGAGTGGAGCTTCTTCTGAGGCTGAGATGGGGCAGCTGGGAGGGCTCCCTGCTAGCAGGGACCTGTAGGTGCTGTAGTTATGAGTTGGGAGCAAACCTGGTTCCGAAAGAGCTAGAAGTATGTCCCTAAACACCGTGTGTGCCCACCAGTCTCTTGCAGACCGCCAGCAGCAGGAGGAGGAGACGTACGCAGACGCCTGCGACGAATTCCTGGACCCAATCATGAGCACGCTGATGTCAGACCCTGTGATCCTGCCCTCCTCCCGTGTCACCGTGGACCGGTCGACTATAGCCCGGCACCTCCTCAGGTATGAAGCACAGACCTTGTACCTTGGTTCTTTTTGGGGTATCTGTTTCGCTTACCCAGTGACTCTTCCTGGTCTGTCTTCCTCTTTTTGTACTTCTCGTGCCAAGTAATTGTCTCGATGCTTTGTCTTTCAGCGACCAGACGGATCCTTTCAATCGGAGCCCCCTCACTATGGACCAGATCAGACCAAACACCGAGCTTAAGGAGAAGATCCAGCGGTGGCTTGCAGAGAGGAAAAAGCAGAAGGAAGAGCTGGAGGACACACTGGACTGAACCGCAGGATCTCCTCCCTAGACCCAGAGCCGCGGGCGGGCTGAATGCCTTGCAGGGGTAGCGGCTGGAGCTCCAGAGCGTCTGTGCAACTCACCACCTTAAGCAAGACCGCAATTAGTGCATTGCCACCACCTCCGGAGTCCCTCCTAGGACCTTCCCTTCCATCCCTCGTTCTGTCTTTTCCTTTCAGGACTTTCTCTTTAATACGAAGACTTTCCACTGCACTACAGCTTTGAGCCTCTGCCTTGGGGGACAACCACGGCCTCCTCTGTGTGGCCTGGCGCCCCGGCCCTCTATTATTTGTCTCTTCTGTTGGCCAGCAACACCAAAAAATCTCCCTCTGTTCCGTTGCTGTGTTTAAACTGTGTAAGGTGAAGGCGAGGTGCTGCTCACCGGGTTGGATGTGGGCGCGGATGGGGATGGTGACGCTACCCTTGCGTGCAGGTTGTGTAGCAGGGAACAGAGGGGCGTTGGAAATTAAAACCGGAGCTGAACTTACCGCTGGCGGTGCAGGTCTGGGAGCGCCGGGGAGCGGCTGTAGAGCAGCCTCGCTGTCGTGGCACGGAGGGCGCCAGTCGCGCGTGGATGGTCCCCGCGGGGGCTCGAACCCGCGGCCCAGGAGGGGCGCGCCCCGCCCCGCGCACGTGGCCCGGGGTCCTTGCGTCGGGCTGCCTGCCGCAGACGCCTGTCTGGCGGGCGCACGGGCGCCGCGCAGCGGGGTCCTGGCGGCGGAGGGGGCGGGTGACATTGAGGCGGCGGCAAGATGGCGCAGGGCGCGCAGCGGCTGGTGCAGCGCCTCGCCACCCAGGGGCCGCAGCTCCTCAGCGGTCAGCGGGGCTCCGCCGGGACGGGGGGCGGTGGCAGGGACGGGCCCGGGGCGGGGGGCTGCGCCGGGACGGGGGGTGGTGGCAGGGACGGGCCCGGGGCGAGGGGCTGCGCCGGGGCCAGGGCGGTGGCAGAGCCGGGCCCGGGGGCTCCGCGGGCCTTTGCGGTGGGGAAAACGCCTTCTCCTTCCCTTCCTTCTCCCGGCAGCCGCCGTGGCCTACTCGAAGCCGCGCCTGGCCACGTTCTGGTACTACGCCAAGGTGGAGCTGGCCCCGCCGACCCCTGCCGAGATCCCCCGGGCCATCGACAGCATGAAGGCCTTGGTCCGGAGCTTCCAGAGCGGCCGGCTGGCGCAGCTCACCGTCAGGGTAACGGCGGCGGCGGGACTGGGCCGCGGGTCACCTCGTTCTCCCCCCGGCCCGGCCAACCCTTTGTGCGTCCTGCTTGGAGCGGGTGAGCTCACCGCTCGGTGGCTTTTCTCCTTCCAGGAGGCGGTGAGGAACGGTCTGGTGGCCACAGAGGTGCTGATGTGGTTTTACATCGGGGAGATCATTGGTAAGCGCGGCCTCATCGGGTACAACGTCTGAAGACTTGTCCTCCGTAACACCATCTGCGGCGCCGTGGTCCTGAGTGTGTAATGGGGTCTGTGATAATAAAGCCAGGAACTGGTGTCGAGCTGTTGTGGTCTTTTGGTGGCGGGTGGGGCGCAAGTCTGTCCCCGGTCCCTCGGAGATGGCTCTTTGGAGAGGGCAGCTGCCTGCAGGCTGGTCCCCTGAAATGGCACAGAAGCCGGCTTGGTGCTGCTGCTGTTCCTTGGCCCACTCCCAGGGTAAGGCTGCGCCTTGGCTGCTGCGTTGGAGGAAGCCCGAGAGCCCCGGTGTCAAACTGAGAGCGCATGTGCCTCTGTTTCTGAATGTGTTTTGCATCAGCTCGCGGGAACCAAAAAGAGACTGGTACTTTACTGGCACTGACAAAAGCTCTCTGCATGGGGTATGTAGCTCTGTTCCGCATGGCTCTGCTGGTCTGGAGCACGATTCACGGAGTGGAAGCTTGTGCAGGTAAGCGGAACTTTAGGGTCCGTGTCCTCCCAGCTCACCCCTGGCTGGAGGTGTGAGCTCTGTGGAATTCCACATGCTTGTTTTCAGGCAGTTTTTCCAGAGGCGCATTTGCGTGCCTGGGGAGCCCCTGCACTCTGATGCACCTTCACGCTCAGAATTGAGTTGCAGCAGGAGCTCCCTGGAGCCAGCAGTCCTGTCAGGGTAGGACTTAACCATTTTTATTGTCATAGAAGATGGTTCCCAGTCAGTATGGCTTCTTGCTGATACTGCTGCATCAGCTGCTGCTCTGGGCTTTGTGTTCAGTGCCCTGGTGAACGCCCAGCGTGCCCACCCCGCTCACCCAAGTGTCCCTGGGGCAGCTGTAGCTCAGTGGTCTCCTCTCCCTGCATCAGAGCTCACGCTCTCATGGCCTCGTCCCCCCCGGCAGCCTCTTGAAGTCCTGACAAGAAGCGCAGGTGAGCTCACACACTTCCTATTTGGTGAACAGGTTATCGGTGGCATCAAGGGAAAGCTTTTCTTTCTTCTTTTTTATTTTTTTGGTTAAAAAGGAGGGTCCCTGACCCAGCAGCTGTGGGTCACAACAGGTCGCAGGTCACCTCCAGGCAACAGATGGGGAAACTGAGGCTTAGACAAATTCGCCAGCTTCCCCAGGTGAGTCTGCGACAGGGGCAGCCCAGAGGCAGTGTCCTGTGCTTGCACCTCCCCACACCCCTGTCCAGGAGGTAGTGATTGATTTCTGCCTGGCACGGCCGAGCAGCAGCAATCCCAGAAAACCTCTTCTCTTCCTGGGACCCACTTCCTTTGCTGCCGTGGACTTTCTGATTTCTCACTCCTCTCTGAGGGGGTGATGCTTTCCTGCAAAGGGCCCTGGCAAATCTAATGGGGCTGCAGCCAAACACCCCAGCTGAGAGGTGGGTGTGTGCACGGGCGAGCAGCGGCCCCAAAACCTGCCCCTCCCTGGGAGCTCTTCGCTCCCATCTTCCCAAGCCTGTCACCCAGCAGATAGATGCAGGTGAGGGGAACCCATGGTGACCCTTGCCGGGGCTCTGCAGCATGTATTCCGTAGTAAGAGACAGCCTGAGAGGTCACACGTGTGATTTAAAGCGTGATCTTGATTTGCAGAAGGGTTCTGGACCCGAGAGAGGAGCCAGTGTCCCCGCTCCCGCTCAAGGGCCTGCCTGCCCCTGTGACCTGTTCCCACCTGCACAAGCCGCTTTCTCAGGGCGACGCCTGCGGGCCAGCGCTGGGGCGCGGGGGCTGTCAACCTTGCTTCGTGGGGAGGGCTGGATTAAACTCGACTAGGAAAGCATCTCGCGCGGTTCCCTAGAGAGACAGAAACCATCTAATTTTAATTTTCCTCCCTGGAAGCCCTCATGAGAAGCCACCCTGTCCCCGCTCCCTGAGCAGAACCGCAGCAGCGCTTCGAGCGTGGAGGGAAGAGAAGGGGCTCCTGTGAGCGGGACGGGCTCCAGCCGCTCTTCTGCTCCGGTGAGGGGCCAACGGGCCTCCCCTCCTCCGGGCCCCGTCTCCCCTCGGCCGAGCGGCTCTAAAGGAAGCAGGTACGTGTGCCGCCCCACCGGAGGGCTCCCGTCAGCCGTGCCCGCAGCGCTGTTCGCGGCGCGGGCAGCGGGCACCTGTTGCACTTCACCCCGCACGAGGTGGAGGCGAGCCCGCCCCACGGCACCGGGGACCCGGCCGCGGGCCACGGCCGGAGACGGGCACCGCGCGGAGGGGAGGGGCCGGCGCCCTGGGCTCGCCCCTCCGCACCCACCTGCGGGGCCGTTCTCTCCGCCCGGGGAGGGAGCGGGGCCCTGCCTGCCCGCCGCCGGTACGCGGAGCGCCCACCCCGTGCCGAGGCCGCGCCGGACGCCGCCCCGCGCCCCGCATAGCGCCCGCCGGTATGGAGAGGGCTGGCGGGGCGGGCTATGCCGTATGCGCGGTCCCGGGTGCCGGCGGCTCGCGCGCTGGCCCGGCATGGCGGGCGCGATTATGCGGGGGGCCTGCTGGCCGGTTATGCGACAGGCAGGTTCTGGGGCCCGGCCGCGCGGAGCCCCGCGCCTGCATGGCCCTCCGAGCTATGAGGGGCCGCGGCGGCGGCGGGCCGCCCTATGCAGGACGGGGGGGCCGCGCCGGGGCTGGGGCCCGGGGCCCTGCATATCGCCCAGCGTTATGCCGGGCCAGCACCCGCCGCGTATGGCTTACCCAGGCGCCCGGGCGGCGGGATGGTGGGGCCCTGCAACCTGTACGGCGGCCGCCGTTATGCAGTACCTCTGCGGGCCTGCGGAGCGCTATCCAGGGCGCGGGGCGCGGCCCGGCCCCGCTCTCTGGCTCGTCGCCTCACAGTAAAGATGGCGCACAGCGGTCGGTGGCGCTTCCCTGCCCGGCCCGGCAGCGGCGGCTGGGGCCGCCGGGGGCTGGGGGGGTCCCGGCTGCGGGTGCCGGCCGTGCGGAGCCTGAGAGCCGCCGAGCCGGCGGCGGCGCCGGCGGCGGCGGGCGACGGGGAGCGCGGCGGCCCGTGCTCCGGCGGGGCGGCGGGAAGCGGGGGAGGCGGGGCAGCGCCGGGCTCCGGCGGCTCCGGGGGCCCCGCGGCCGGGGTGGGACCCGGCTTCGACGCGGCGCTCCAGGTCTCGGCCGCCATCGGCATCAACCTGCGGCGGTTCCGCGCGGCCTGCGGCGCCGAGGCGGGCAGCGGAGAGGTGAGGAGGGGCGGGGGGCGGGGAAGCGGGGGCTGGGGAGGGGAGGGGAGGGGGGGGGGGGTGGCTCGGCGGCGGCGGGCGCGGCGCGGCCCGCGGGTCCCGGCCCGCAGCATCCCCGCTCCGCCCCGGCGGGCCGGCACACCCCCTGCCCGCACCGCCCGCGGGGCCCGCGCCGCCGGACACACCTACCGCGCCCGCGGGGCCCGCGCCGCCGCTCCCGCGCCCCGCACAAAGGGCGCGCCCCGCCGCCGCCCGCCCGCGGGGAGGGGGGCCCGGCGGCGGCAGGAGGGGGGGGCGGGGGGCGCCGGCCGCCCTCCGCCTCCGCGCCGCGCCTCCCGCGCGCGCGACTTGCCGCCGGTGCGCGCCTCCCGCCGCGGGGGTGGGCAGCCGCCACCGGGAGGTAGGATGGGGCCGGGGGGCGGCGGCGGCGGCTCGCCCCGCGGGGGGCGAAGCGGGGCCCGGCTCTCGTTCCTCCCCGCTGCAGAGGATGCTCTGCCGGGTGACGCGTCCTTCCCCGGGAGAGGGGGCTCGGGGGACCGGCGGGGAGCCGCGCACCGGCTCATCGGGCCTCCCGCCGCCTCGGGTGCGCAGGCAGACCCCGGGGCCAGCGCGGCTCGCTGGCACCCAGAGCGTTGCCGGCCTCCTTTTTTTTTTTTTTTTTTCTTTTGAGTTGTTCTTCTTCCTGCCTTCATTTTTATTTTTTTTTTTTAAGCCTTTCTAAGGCAGCCAGAGCGAGAGTCTGACAACAACCCACCTATTGACAGAACGGGGAAGACATGATGGGGGTGTGTTACTTACTACAAGCTGCAGCGTTCCTTTCCCCGGGTTCGTGTTTTGCATCACTTGTTAGCTGCGTCCTTGCGCCGGCAAGGAAATTCCCCGGGTCCTTTGTAGCAGGAGCGCTTTATTGTTTTTTTGAAAGGCTAGTTCTGTCTCTTCTTCCACAGGCAGATTGTCAGCTGCAAAGCGGGTGAGCCTATCTTTGTATTTTGCCCCTTGGAAGAGTGGAGGCTTTGCTTTTCCATCACTGGCGGTATCAGAACTTATTAAAACACACATAAAAATACAGTTGTCTCGTGTCCTTCCGGCTTAATTTTGGTGTTTTCCACTGGGTGCCATGAAGCAGAGCTAGTCGCTCGCAGCTCTGCTGGAGCAATTCCTGGGCTGCAGAGTTCCAGCTCCGACTGGGATGTGAGGAGGGAGGGGGTAGCGCCTGCACGTAGGGAGCTGGCCGTGGAAACGCTCTCACCATGACCAGTGTGGTGCTTGGCTTTTGAACTTGGACTCCCTACCAGTTTCCCTTCTCTTTAATACCGGTGTCTTCAAGGCTGTGGTTTTGGGATGCTTGTGCTTTTTTCTGTTTGAGATAGACCAAGTTCAGTGGAAATTACCAGGTCTCCTTGAAAGAAGTTAGTACCTCGGGAGCGCTTGTTCTGTGGCAGAAATGACTGAGATCTGGCTAACCAACCTGACCGCAGAGTTAATAACTCGGGAGGTTTTCATGTGGGGGGAGGCGTGTTGCTTTGTTTCTTTTTTGTCTTTCTCTGAGATGACATGGGGCTGTTTGTTTTCTTTTTCAATTCCAGTTGTCTCAAAGTATATTTTTGCATCTGAAAAAAAACCTCAAGCCCATCTTTGTCAGGTCTTTGCTAGTTTGACCTTTAGGGCATCTTTACTTTCAAACAGCTCAGATATGTGCTTGGTGCTAGCAGCTGGTGGGGACAAGGTCTTGTTGGATCTCAAGAATTTTGCTTTTTACATCGCTTCTCTGTTTAACTACTAAAAACTTCTCTCTCATAACATTATGTACAGAGGAAAGCAATGATAAAAGTTACATGTGACTCGGTGTCTGTAGGTTGAGTTTCATCTGACCACTCCTGGACGGGGAAGGGTAGACCGGGGTGCTTTCCCTCGCCCTAAATACGCGACATGTGCTGGTGTTCTCGGCCATACTTGGAGAGCAGGCACTCCCAAGCATTCAGATTTAGTTGCTTAGCTCTCAGAGTCGCTTTCTTTCCTTCAGTGGTGCTCAAGAAACATTGCTTTGAAGGACTTGGTGCTCCTGACTGGAGGCATATTCTGCACGTGTTGTGGTTGTAGCGAGGATCACGCCACTGCTGCCGGTGCCCAGAAGCTGTAGGATGAGCTCTTCTCTCCCGCGACATGAGTTCTGTGTGGGATGGGGTTGGGGCCATGCAAAGAGCACTAGGGTGCCTGTGGAATTGGCATGTGGGTCCTGCCTGCCCATGGTCCCTTCGGAGGAGAGAGTGGCTGCATGTTGCTGTCGAAACAGTGACATTCTGGTGCCCGTGGCCATGAGAAGAAGCTGCGTTATCTTTTATATAGGACTTCTGCTCTGAGTGCTTATTTTCTCAATCTCTTTGCTGTGTCCCGCTATTCGCTTGTGTGAGTACCTGTTGAAGTTGTGCGTCACCACCAAAACTGGGTGTTAACACAAGGGTAGAAGTGCAGAGCAATTATTGCGCTTAGTCTGTTCCTTGTCTCCTTGGCCGTTCTGTGGTGCAGAGGAGACTTCATTTTTCATCTGAAAGGTGCCTGAATTCTGGGGTGTTGCTGCGTGTCCCTGGGTTTCTGGCAGCTTTGTACAAATCCTTGAGCTCTGCTGCAGCGCAGTGTTTCACCAAGTTATCTTGAAACTGTCTCGCTTTAAGGGAGCAGCGTTGCAATACTTGATTTGAGCACCGCAAGAGTTGAGGGGGAACTTTTTGCACGGTACAGCTGTGGCTGATTGAAAGTGTTCATAAACGTTACCCTTTCTGCTCGATGCGAATGACGCTTCAGTAATAAGGGAAATGAGATTGTGTTTTCCTGATTTGTTACATTGGTGTTTGGTATAAAAGAAGCTTGTGCGTAGCTGTTAAATATCTGCTGTGCCTGTCAGCTCCCAGCTCCCTTCACGTCCCTGGAGTTTAACTGAAGCTTTGGGATGTAAAAGCTGAGTATGTGTTGGGTGCACATTGACAGTTCGCTCCATAAATCTGCATCAGCTCAAGAGTTGCAGAAAGTTGAGGTTTGAAAGGGAACGTCGCGGTGATGATGGTGTCTCCAGTAGCGTGGCTGTAATTATGCACGGATCGTAATTTTTTACGAGGCGGATGTTAGAGTCGTGGATGTTCACCGAGGGCTGGCTTGTTTTGAAATGGTACTAGATCCATGTGCTGAGAGGAGGGAGTGGCTTCCGTACTGCCGCCACGGTCACGCCTGAGCTGGGAGTACAGAAAATTTCTTTCCTCCACAGGCATTAAAATTCTGTCTGGCTCAATATTTCCTCTCCTAGTGTAACGTTGAAAGGTTGCCGTAAAACTGCCTGGGTGTTTAGTCGGCAGGGTGGAGGTGTGCAGCCCTGCCTGTTACCGGTGGCGAGATTACTGCCCGTGCATGGGGAGAGCACTGCTCGCAGGTGGTGATGTCAAACAGGAGACGCGTGGCAAAGCTGATGGAGGTCACGGCCCGGGAGGTGGAGGGGCTCCTTCGTGCTGTTCCTTCGTTGTGAAGCCTTGGGCACTCCCTTGTCAGAAGTGTACAAATAAAAATATGTGTTTTCACCATCCCGGTGAGCTTCCCACTTCCGCGATTTGGTCAGCGTTAGGCCTTACCCTCAGAGGAGCAGTTCTGTGAAGTTTGTTGGCAGAAAGGAGTTTGGGGTTCCCTGTGAGAAGCTGTTTTCGGGGGTGGGTGATGTCGCTTGTCTCGCCAACAGCAGTGAGGGGTAGGTGAGGCGATGCCAGAAGCAGCAGCAGCAATGCGTGCCGACCAGCTTGCTCCAGGGACTTTTCGACATCGTGCTGCCTTCGGCTGGAAAACTCATGGGACAGGCTCCCGCAGCTATGTTTCGCTGCACGCTTCTGTGTTGTCGTCAAAGCGCTGGACTACAGATTTGACTGCACTGCGTTGGGAGGAAATGAGGGAAGAGCCTGGGTAACTCTTTTGAGTCAGTGGTTCACTGCTTGCGCTCATTCAGCCGGCTCTCGAGCACGTCCGTGCCGAGGCTGGGGAAGGGGACCGATGGCTTCCGCCAGCAAGGGGGTAGCAGTGGGTGCAGGCACTTGTCTCCCGTGGGCGTGGGCAAGGGAACCCGCTCCCTGAGGGTTTTCCAGCCGCGGTGCCAAAGCGGCTGCCCTGACCGCTGTTAAGCAGCGAGATTGAAGTGGGAAGAGGCACTGCCTTATGCAAAGTATAACTGGAGTGGGGAGGTGTTTGGTTTGGATTTCGGTTGTGTGCGGTTTTGTTGAATTGAAACACGGGTAATGTGCGGGGAGAGAGACTTTGGTTGATTCAAATCCCAGACCAGCGAAGGTTTGTCATGCTGGCGGTGATCTTCTCCTTTTCTTCACTTGTCCTAGACCGCCTGGGAAACCAAACGTGGTATTGGTAGGAAGACATCCTCGTCCTCTCCAAACTCTTAGGAGGTCTGGGCAGTTTTGCAGCGGAGCGTTGGCAAAGGGTGGGCAAAGGGAGTCACTGATGTGATGCCACGTCTCACGTCCCTCTTCCAACTTTGGTGGCTGTTGGGGGTGACTTTGGCAAAGCGCGTGGGTTCTTGCAGACCACTCCAACATGGTGTTTCCCTCGTGATTGGAACCTATTAGCAACAGAAGCCTCTGGATTTTGACAACCGTAGTTTTTGTCAAGAGTGGTGCAGCTTGTCCCCTCGGTTCAGTCTTGTGTGCCGCCAGCAAGTGAATTCTCGGGCCTTAGGGTAAAGGGAGGCCATGGAATTCCCATAGAGGGGTGAGCTGTTGCCCCCGAGCCAACCTGCAAAGCACAGTTCAACTTCAGCAGCTCTTCTGTGCTTTGCCAGGTCATGTATGTTTCTTTAGGAGTGAAAGGTGAGTTTGCCACTACTAAAGGTTTTTTTATTTTCTTTTAACGTATTGATATGGCAGTTTTAAGAGCATAGCCGTGTGCATGCAGAAGCATCTGAAGTCTTGCAGCCTCCTGCTTTGTATGTTGGCCAGCTTTGTTGGCTGCATCTACTTTCATGTAACAGCAAGGTCTATCACTCTTTCCTTTCCTCAGTTGTCCAAGACCAGCTAAAGCAGTGCTTTCTGAACGTCCGGTACAGACCCAGGAGAGAGAGGTTTTGCTTACCGGAAGACATGTGTTGCCAGTGGTCTTTTAGATGTGGTCCAGGAGGCTTTGGTCTGGCTTTTCTCTCACCAGCTGCAAGCTAACTCTTTCTAGGTACTCGTTTGGCTGACCCTCTTCCTGGGGGTGATATTGAAAGCTTGTTGCAACCCGAAGGACACTGTTGCAGGCGCTGTGAAAAGCTTCAGCTTTGCTTGGAGTGGAAATTGTAAATCAGAATTTCTTCTCCAGGATGCAAGCAGGACTCTGTGGAAAGCAGGGATGCTTGTGTTTTCTTGGTGGCTGCTGCTGTAAGTTGGTGTGTTCTGCTGCTCATGGTTTGGTCAGACAGGCAGAGACTGGCTGTATCGTTACCTCCTAGCCGAGAGCTGTTCTGTGCTCTTGGGACATGCTGTGTGGATTGGGGTTGCTGGGGTGCGAAGCCCCGGCAGAGTCTGTGCATCGCTCCCCTTCAGAGCTTTCACCACGATAAATAAAGAACGGACAAGCAGACCCTCAGCAGAGCCGGTACGTAACAGTCTCACCCCTGGCACTCCGCTGCTTATTAGCGATGTTGTGTGGCAAGCAGTCGCTTGGGAAGCATCTCTCTGAGCTCCCAGATGACTCCACGCCCGACACGAGCGCAGAGTGCACCCGGCTTTTGTCTTGGGCCTGCTTATTGCCAGCCTCCGAGGATTTTTGCTCTGCTGAAGAAAGAGGAATCTGTTAGATGCTGTAGCTACCAGGCAGGCTTCTGAGTGAGCTTCTGCAAATGCCCTATCTCTTTCCAAGAGGGTGAGGTGCTGTAGACTTAGGACTGAGACGGAGGTGATGAACAGGAAGAGAAGGAAAGCGTTGTTGAGGTGACTCTATATTAAAATCAGGTAAACCTTTTCAAGAGCCAATTGGAACACCTATGTGACTGGTTTAGTGCTTCTGATAGCTTTGATGACAGTCCTGCACGACTTCATGGGTCCGTAGCGGTACTGTTACTCTGAACAGCACTTGGCACCATGTTCAGGACAGCTTTTCCTTTGAAGGTGGATTTTCCTTTGTGATCTTTAGCTGGAAATTCTTTGAAAACCCATTTTGCTCAAGAGCGTAATAGTAGAGATTTGCTTGCAACTTTTCCATTCTTCTCATAGCTGGGTTACTTCAGGAAAAACCTCTCTTCATCTGCTCACAGCGTTGAGGATTAAATCAGTTGGGGTAGTGTGATTTCTGGGTGGGAGATGTAGGTGGAAGCTCTGCTGCCCTTGGAGAGATTGCCCCTTGCCTGCTTAGTTAGTCTTCGTGTCTTGCACACAAGGCGAGCCTTCCCTCATCCTTTTATTTATAATCCCGAGTGACCTTTTTTGTGTTGCATTATTCTTTCTCCGGTAAATGAGGTCACGTTCAAAACCATTATGGTTTTTAATCACTCTCCATCTGTCACACTTTATAGTCACTTATGAAAAACTGGAGGGAGGCCATTCCTGCTTAATTTGCCTCAAAACCGTGTTTTGCCATACGATGGCCAACTGGCTGGTTTAGCCTGGCAAACCCATCCTGGTACTTAGTGGCCTTCTCGATCTTCTCTGGCAAGTTATGAGGCTGCCTCCTCACACAGGGAGAAAGATCGTTTGGGAGTCACTGAACAAACATGAAGGGTGCCTTGATCACGCTTCTTGTAGTTGTAGATGAAGCCAGAGCAGTCGTTTTATGGAGCACGCCTTTTTATCATAGACACTTCTGGTGGCTGCTCAGTAAGAAACGAGAAAAAGTGAGCGTGTCCAGGACATCGGGCCAAAGCCAGAAGTAACGTACCCCGCTGGAAAAGTAAAGTGACGGAGCTCGGTTTAAAAATGTTACAGGTTCTGAACAAGCTTCTGGGGGCAAACAAAAGTTGCATGTCTTGTTCTTTCCATACAGAGCACAAAAAGGTGGAGGGGTGGCTGGAGTTTTAGAAAGCTATGCGACAGGTTCTCCTGTGTCTTCAGGCCTAGCGTTTTGCTCAGGACAGAAGAGCAGTGAGCAGAAAATGCGATTCTGTTGCCTGACACTGGTACCTTTGGGCACCCAAGTCATACCTTGAAGTACATACTTGTTCGCTGTGCCTGAGGTTGAACTGCACGCTGTCAGCCTCCTTTGCTACTCGGTCGTTACACGCGAGGTTACTTTTATTTGTGAGCGCATGAGACTGTATTTAATAATAGATGCATCTCCCTCTTTGTTACTGGAGGTTCATGGTCATTGGGTGACAGCGAGCACTTTGTACACATGTAAGTTGAGCACCAGCAGCTGGTTTTAGCGTAAGGAATTGTTTTAGATTACACTGAACTCGCCTCTCCAGGCATGGATGGTCTCTAACTCGATCCCGTAAATAAGTCTTTGAGTCTGTTAATCTTTCTGAAAATTTTTGTTTGGTTAGCACTTGAAGTGGCCTACTGGCAGCATGACGAGTCCTTAGAGCCGAGAACGTTGTGGTTGCTGTGGGGAGGGCTCGGTGTGTGTCAGGCTGTGCTTCTCGGGCTGCAGCACCGCGGTTCTGCAGGTGCGGCCTGTGAACTGCCTCTTGCTCAGAGCTGCTCCCGCACAGCAAGAGAGTGAGGTACTGGGGAGCCACTTGGTTAGAGCCAGGAAACTTGGAAGTGAATTGTTTCGTGGGAAAAAGTCACTGCTGTCTTTTTTTCACCACGCTGCCTGTGGCATTCTTCTCTACAGGGCTGTATACGTGCCTTAAGTGACACCTGCTTGCAGCAGCAAGTTCTGCTTTCTTGGGGGAGATGCGCTCGTACGCACAGATGTTGGTGTTGCTTGGCCGTTCTCTGTGCCCAGCGCATGCTACACGCATGTGGTCGTGCGTTCGAGAACGCTGCAGACCTTGGTTTTTGGTAGGTGGATGAAGACAATGTCACGCGGGGTGAGCAGCCGGGAAAGGTCTCTGGTGTGGCTTTATTGCTTTACCCTTGCCTTTTCCAGTTTCTTTGGCACCACCGCTGCAACCGCAGATAGCAGATAGACAGTGGGGATGCAAGGAAGCGCAGGACCGTCTCCTTCTCCAGCGAGGCGCCCCGAAAGTCGCTTGCAGTCTTGAGGAACTGCAGCCTGCGCTGGTGTGCATCGTGTTTGACTCGCTAGAGTACTGTCTGTGTTGAAAACTTAAGTGGCCTCCTCTCTGTAATATTTACTCTATTTGAATTGTTTAATGACCAGGCTTATCAAACAGAAACCAAGCAGAAAATTGCGAGAAATCCTTTCTCTTAGGCCTTGATGCTTCCTATTACATCCTGACTTTCCTATGGATGCAGCTGTGGGTATGGATGTGCGCGGTTTAATTGCTTTAAACTGTGGGTTTGGTAGCTGAGAGCTTCTTCATGGTCTGTCTTGCAAGTAGATGAATTAGGAATTTCGTGTAGAAAGCACAAGGCAAAGAAGAGGCGCTGGTTTGACCCAGTCTTGTGTCAGGCCTGAGCTCCATCAGGAACTGGTATTACTTGTTTGCAGAGCTCACCTCCTCCTGCAGTGCTCCCTCTTCTCAGAGCTCTCTGCTTGCTCGGGTTATTACAGAAACAGCCCAGTTACTTTCTAGCATGCCCTCACATTGCACAGAGTTTACTCCTCAAGTTCAGGGGAAACCTGAGGCTGTGGAAGCTGTGGAGGGAGCCGGTGGCCAGCCCTCCTGCAGGGGAGCTGTCGGAAAAGGGCTTGTTCGCGCTCCAGGATGCTCAGGAGGGTTTATAGACCTCAGGTGCCTCTACTCGCCCAGGGAGGCTTTTGCACGTGTCTGGAGGAAGTTAGTCTACGTTTATTCTGGGAAGATAAGCATGGGAACACTTCTGCTGGAGAATGTCTGTAGGGTAGCTGGAATAATAGCTTGTAAGAGCAGACCTTTGCGGTTTGATAGGAGCAGCGCATTTTATGCGTTAAGGGTTTGTTTCCGTACAGGCTTGTCCTTTGTTTCCATGTAACTCGTTTTGATCGTTCTGTAGCTGTGAACTATAGCTGGTTTATATGCGCACATAAAAGGTTTATTTCCTTTTTTGCACTTGTTTGATAGAAGAGCAAATGCCAGTATGCTACTCGGGGAAGGAAGATCCTCTAGAATGCGTTGACACTTTGATCGTAGTGAAGTTTGTTTTCATGTTAATACCCACATCCTCATACTTCCATCTGCTCTCTCTTTGCAGGATGAACAGTTTTTAGGGTTTGGTTCAGATGAAGAAGTTAAAGTACGAAGTCCCACCAGGTCCCCCACAGGTATGTTCAAGCCGCGGGGTCGCGTGTTGCCTTTGTGTTCTCCGATGGGGTGATTTCACTGGGCCTGTCCCCCGCCACCAGAGCCTGCCCAGTCTTTGGTTTCAGCTGACTTAGTTTTTGCACCCTTGACGTCTGATCTGTTACGGAACAGGGAAACTTTGAGTAAATGAGCTGTACTGATGAAACCAGTGTTTGAAACCTCGTGTTAGTGTTTTGGAGAGGCAATTATTTTAATAGTAAAGATCTAAAACTGACTTGGATGTTTCAGTTTCTCTCAACAGGCTCATTATCGCCTGTGACAGAGACCCTTCACTGTTTTGGAAACGAAACAAGTATGGGACGCTTGAGGATAGGCTGTAGCTAAGTTGTGTCATTCTTGGCTTTCGAGACGTAGGATCAGATCACGATGGGACTGCTGGTGAACGAGCTCAGCTTTGATTTAGATTCTCATCAATAAACGCTCTCACCACAGCGCTCTGCTCGTTCACCACAACATTCTGGCCGTGGCAGCAAATTCTGCTGCGGAGAGCCTTGCTGACAGGGAGGGTTTCGAGGGGGACAGAACCATGTGTCCGAGCTGCATGCGGACTCAGAACTGGAACGGCTGGGTCTGGTGGGCGCACTGTGAAGGGCGTTGGTAGAGCCGAGTCAAGGAGGCTTGCGCATCCGCTCAATGATTGCGAGTGCGGTGCCGAGGGCTAACCGCCTTCCAGAGCTAAGGGCAGGGTTTTGATTAGATCGCCTCATGTCAAGCTCTCCCCATACGTTGTTCTTGCCTTACTGACCTATTCCTTAGCAGTGCAGATGGATGGTACCAGAAAAGAAGGACTTTTTTTCCTTGCAGCTAGCTGTCTTCGGCTTAAAGCAAGTATTCTGATGTGTTTGAAAGGTGGCGTGTGCCCTTAGGAGCCATTGTTTCCTCTTGGCGTTAGGTCGACAATGGGTTTGTGCCATCGCATATGTAACTGTTGTGAAAAGGGAAGCTTGTGTTTAAAGCAAATTATCCACTGGGTATTTTTATGGGAGAAGAGGTTTCTTGGGAAGGCACTCTTTACACGTTTTGATAAAACTGTTTTAGTTGTTGGTTAACTGAAGTGTCTTGGCGGCTTTGTATGGGCAGTGTGACTGATACTGAGCAAATCCTTGCATGACCTGGGCACTGCCGATCTGACACTCGGAGAAGTGTAACACATGCTCTTGATTCTGCCCTTCCCTCTCAGTTAAATCTAGCCCACGGAAACCTCGCGGCAGGCCCCGGAGCAGTTCTGACCGAAGTTCAGCCGTGCTGTCAGACTCTTCATCGGTGTGTTCCCCTTCAAGCAAGTCTGAGACCACATCCATGGAGAAAGTAAAGAAGAAGGAGTTGAAGAGCGGGGAAAAAAGGCGTGGGAGACCTCCAACACTCATGAACGTGAAGATCAAAGTGTCGCAAGGAAAGGACACATCGGATGTTCAGAAGGGCGGTAAAGAAGAAAAAGAGAGTCTGAAAAAGATCAAAAGGTCACCGTCCACTACGTTTCAGCAGGCAACTAAAATCAAGAAGTTAAGAACTAGCAAGCTCTCCCCACTGAAATCTAAATTTAAACCTGGGGCGAAACTTCAGATCGGGAGGAAGAGCGTTCAGATTGTGCGCAGGAGGGGTCGGCCGCCATCCTCTGAACGTTTAAAGACTTCCTCGGCTTTAGTTGTAAACTCACAGCTGGAGAAGCCACAGAGGGTTCGCAAAGAAAAGGATGGCACACCGCCTCTTACGAAAGAGGAGAAGACTGCGGTCAGGCAGAGCCCGCGCAGGATTAAGCCCGTTAGGATCATACCTTCCACCAAAAGGACAGATGCCACAATCGCGAAGCAACTCTTGCAGAGGGCTAAAAAGGGAGCACAAAAAAAGATCGAGAAAGAAGCAGCCAAACTGCAAGGCAGGAAGGGGAGAACCCAGCTCAAAAATATCCGACAGTTCATCATGCCGGTTGTGAGTGCCATCTCCTCACGGATTATTAAAACGCCCAAACGGTTCATTGAGGACGAGGACTACGATCCTCCTATCAAAATATCCAGACTCGAATCCACACCGAACAGCAGGTTCAGCGCGACGTCGTGTGGCTCCAGCGAAAAGTCCAGCGCTGCTTCTCAGCATTCGTCTCAGATGTCTTCAGACTCCTCACGCTCCAGCAGCCCCAGCGTGGACACCTCGACGGACTCCCAGGCCTCTGAGGAGATGCAGACGCTTTCTGAGGAGCGAAGCAACACTCCAGAAGTCCACGCGCCACTGCCCGTTTCTCAGTCCCCCGACACCGATAACGGTGACAGGAGAAACAGAAGGTTTTCGATGACAGAAAGGAGCTTTGGCCAGAGGGCGGCCAAAAAGCTGTCGGCCTTACCCAGCGTGCCGCAGCAGCAGTCCTCCTCCTCTCCTCCTCCTCCCCTGCTCACCCCTCCGCCACCGCTGCAGCCCGCTTCCAGCATCTCGGACCATACCCCTTGGCTAATGCCGCCGACCATCCCGCTGGCCTCGCCCTTCCTCCCTGCTTCTGCCGCGCCGATGCAAGAGAAACGGAAGTCGATCCTGCGGGAGCCGACGTTCCGGTGGACCTCTCTGAAGCATTCCAGGTCGGAGCCGCAGTACTTCTCATCAGCGAAATATGCCAAAGAGGGTCTCATTCGCAAACCGATATTCGACAACTTCAGGCCCCCTCCGCTGACGCCGGAGGACGTGGGCTTTGCATCCGGCTTCTCAACGCCTGGTGCGACGGCCCCGGCGCGTCTGTTTTCCCTTCACTCTGGAACGAGGTTTGATATGCACAAGAGAAGCCCTCTGCTGAGAGCGCCCCGGTTCACGCCGAGCGAGGCCCACTCCAGGATCTTCGAATCTGTTACCCTGCCCTCGTCAGTTGGTCGTGGCTCCACGGGGACCTCTGTGGCGGGCACCTCCTCCCGGAGGCGGAAGAGAAAGGTTTTCAGCCCCATCCGCTCCGAACCCAGATCTCCTTCACACTCCATGAGGACGAGAAGCGGGAGACTTAGCACCTCCGACCTGACAACTCTCACCCCACCGTCTTCTGTCTCTTCCTCACTGACTAGCATTTCTGTTAGTTCTCTTGCCACTAGTGCCTTAAACTCAAGTTTCGCTTTTCCTTCCCATTCCCTAACGCAATCCGGAGAATCAGCAGAAAGAAGCCAGAGGCCGAGGAAGCAGACTAGCACTCCGGCCGAGCCTTTCTCGTCCAGCAGCCCGACTCCTCTCTTCCCCTGGTTCACGTCAAGTCCGCAGACGGAGAGGGGCCGAAACAAGGACAGGACGGCGGAGGAGCTCTCCAAAGACAAAGACGCCGACAAAAGCCTGGAGAAAGACAAGAGCAGAGAGAAAGACAGAGAGAGAGAGAAGGAGAACAAGCGGGAGTCGAGGAAAGAGAAAAGGAGGAAAGGGTCAGAAATTCAGAGTAGCTCAGCTTTGTTTCCTGTAGGTAAAATGCCCAAAGACAAAGTTGCCGGCGAAGACGTTGCGGCATCATCGTCTGCCAAAAAGGCTGCCGGGCGGAAGAAGTCTGCGGCAGCAGATCCCGCAGCAAATGTTTCCGCTGCTGCTCTGGCGGAGTCGGCAGCCGTCAAAACCAAAACGTCCAAGAAGGGGAGAGGGGGGTCAGACAAATCCGAGCTGGACCTCAGCCCCACTGTGCCATCTTTGGAGAAGGAAAAAGCCCTGCGTCTTTCTGCTCCTTCGTCGAGCGCTGTTAAGCATTCCGCTTCTTCCATCAGCTCTATGTTGGCTCAAGCAGACAAACTGCCAATGACTGACAAGAGGGTGGCCAGTCTTCTGAAAAAGGCAAAAGCCCAGCTGTACAAGATCGAGAAGAGCAAGTCCCTCAAACAAGCAGATCAGCCAAAAGCACAGGTACGCCTTTTTTCTTTTTTTTTTCTTTTTTTTTTTTGCTAAAGTGCATCTTACTTGGAACTTGGGCTGAAAGTCACAAGTAGCTTTCCTGTGCTAAGCATGAAGAGTTAATGTGCTGAGCTAAGCAGCTGTTAGTGCAACAGATGGCAAACGATCCAAAAACGAGGAGCCCTGGGCAGAAGCTGAGGGGGAGAGGGAGCTGCTGTGTAGTTGGCTCAGGGGGGAGCTGCGTGCGTTTCTGGAGACGAACGTGGCGGAGCTGCTTAGCGGCTTTCTCTGAGTAAATCTAAGCCAAGTGATCATCTAGAGGAGTAGTTAAAAGCAGGGTTCCGGCAAAGCGCGGTAGTCTGTCTTGGCCTCCGTGTTCCTTGTAGCTCTCGTGAGGGTAAAGCTGGCTTCTGAAGATGAAGCTGGCTTTGAACTTTAAACGCTGGTGCCCTGTCCCTAACAAGCGGGAGTGGCATCCGTTGGGATTTTGCACCTGACCGAGGAGCTGCTTCCTGCAGCTTGCTTCTCTTCCCTCTCCCTCACCCCAACCCCACCCCTCTCTGCTCTCCTTTTTAGCTACCAGAAACATAGGTGAAATAAATACATTTTCAGGAAATGCTTCCTTTTTATTTAAACTTACTTTCTGTAGTGGCACAAGTGTTGAAAATCACTGGTGCGTACTTTACTTTTTAAATGTTCTTTACGGGTTTCCATTACAGAGTTCCCAACCTCGTTTTGGTACCTTTCTTAGGAATGTTGTCTGTTCTCGTGTTCTGAAATCTAGGGACAAGAAAGCGATTCGTCGGAAACGTCCGTGCGAGGACCACGAATAAAACACGTTTGCAGGAGAGCAGCTGTCGCGCTGGGCCGCAAGCGAGCGGTGTTTCCTGATGACATGCCCACTCTGAGTGCCTTACCGTGGGAAGAGCGGGAGAAGATACTGTCTTCCATGGGGAACGATGGTGAGTTAAGATTTTTACTTTTCACCTGTGAGTTCATACAAAGTCAGCTCTTGTGCTGACTGCTTAAAATGAGTGCTTAACGAGGGAAAGCGTGTTAAACAGCTCCAGGCTCTCTGTTGCAGCACCGCTCAAACAGGGCTCATCCTTTTAACCTTCAGTAATTGCTAAAAAATGTGTCTCTTGTGCACTAAACTTGCAGTCTGCCGGGGGGGGCGCGGTGCATCCAGCTATGTACACGTGCATACATCTGAGCTTGCAGGCACCCCTCGTGCATCTCTGCAGGTGAACTGGCGCCAAGTGAATTCCAGCAACAGATCAGATGCTTCTGAAACGTTCTTTGACATCAGTGGATTTGGATTTGAAATCGCTTTTTCTTGACAGATAAATCCTCGATAGCTGGCTCGGAAGAGGCCGAGCCTCTTGCCCCACCGATCAAGCCAATTAAGCCGGTAACCAGAAACAAGGTGCAGCAAGAACCTCCGGTGAAGAAGGGCCGACGCTCCAGGCGCTGTGGGCAGTGCTCGGGCTGCCAGGTTCCCGAGGACTGCGGCGTCTGCACTAACTGTCTGGACAAACCCAAGTTCGGTGGGCGCAATATAAAGAAGCAGTGCTGCAAGTAAGTGTGCACCTGAGAAACTGTTGGGCTAATCCCTCTGCCGAGTGGGATAAGCACACCCACACTCCGAGATGGAGAGCCTGTTCCCGGCTCTTTTCTGAAGTTGACTCTGGGTTTGTTTTCCCCAATTTGACAAACGCAGCAGAGCATTGAAAAGCGTTTGGTACGAGACCAGTGGCTCTCGTTAGGTGGTGCAGGTTTCTGCAAGCAAGGCTGTGTATACAGAGATATTTATCTCGTCTCCTCCCAAATTGCATTTCTGAAGAGCTTCTCTCTTTGAGATGATAGTTATCTGGTGTGTGTACGCCTCGTATAACAAAGATACCTCTGGATCTCCTTAAGAAATTCTGCTCTTCCTTGATTTCTCCCATCACTTCCTGTATGTATCGCTTCACTTGAACCTTTTGCGTTTTGAAATTGCTGCCTTAAATTGATTTTACCAGACTAGGTAATCTGTCTGAAAAGGCAGCGACTGTAGTGGCATGAAAGCTATTTATAAAGCGTGGCTGTGAGAATCGCTGCGTAGTGCTCCTCCGTGTGAAAACACGCTGCAGACTCCAGTCTGTAGGGAATCTCGCTCTTAGCAGCTTTGCCCAGTCCTCGGGCAACCAGAATGAAGGCAGAAGCAAAGCCTAGCCCAACTTAGCAAAGATGACATATGCTAAGTATAATAAAAATTGTAAATAAAGTTGAAGCGGAGAAAAAAAAAAGATTGCTTGTGAAAAGGTAGCGGGTGTATTGGCAAAGTTTTTTCAATTTTTCACATGGAATATTTGCAGACTGCCATGTTAATGTCTGTGATATTCTGATTTCATGACATGTTCTTTCTTTGTAGAATGAGGAAATGTCAGAATCTGCAGTGGATGCCTTCAAAAGCTTATCTCCAGAAGCAGGCGAAAGGTAGGCTGAAAGACTTGGCTCGAGTATCGCACAAGGGAGAAACTTTCATCTCTCAAATTTTGCTTTTTGTGCTGTTGTTGTGGGTAAGCCAGACTTACAAAAGGTTAGTCTGCAGCCCAACCTGAACAGGGAGCCCGACCGTTCTGCTGGTGCCAGGCAAAAGGTGCAGGAGGGGTGTGAGCACGGGCAGCAGCCGTCTCTCCCTCAGCACTGCCCTTGTTAGATGGTCCTTCCTTCCCCAGGGAACCGCTCCTGAGGGCAGCTCATTGTCTCCTCTACCCTTCAGGCAAAACATTTCTTGGAGGTTTACCTGCCTCCGGGTGCCACGAGGACCCGTGGGTCTCCTGGAGCCTCCTTGTCTCTGGCATAAGGCCTAAGCGAGCTCCTTGGTCTCCTACATCCCCGCTTAATTTTTTGGAGTACGGTTTTCTCTCTTGTGTGACAGAACGACAGAATTCTGACACCAAAGTGTCCGTTTCTTTGTTTTGAAAAAGCAGCAAATCGTCTGAAGTCACGCCCTTCTGTCTGTGTTGCTTGATTGATACTTCTTCTTTCCAGCTGCAAAAAAGAAAGAGAAGAAGTCAAAGGCAAATGAAAAGAAAGAAAGCCATTCTGGAAAGAACCAGTTGGACTCTGGGCAGAAACAAACTCCTCAGAGTGTTGTCTCAAGGGAAGAAAACGCCATAAAGAAGAGCAGCGAGCCTGCCCGTAAGCCCGTCGAGGAAAAGCACGAGGATGGGAGTTCCTCCATTCTGGTGCCGGAGCCCAAACAGGTCCCTGCATCTGGTACCAGAAAGACGGGCAAGCAGGCATCGCAGCCGGCACAGCTCCCTCCTCCTCCTCAGCCACCGAGCTCAGGACCCTTGAAAAAAGAAGCACCGAAACCTCCCGCCTCTGAGCCTAAGAAAAAACAGACCCCACAGCCCGACATAGGTAAATGGGACCGTTTATCCTTGCTGTCTCCGAGTTGCTTTAAGTAACAGTGTTGGTACTGCTAAAAGCTCTGGGGTTTTGCAGGTGATAAATGCTTTATGGCCTGGTGAAATTGCAGCAGATCGCTTTGGAAGTTTTGTTTAGAGCTGGCTTCCTTGTTACTGTGCTGCGGTGTATATCGGGGTGGGGAGAAAGACGGTGATTTTTTTCCACATGGTCTTGACAGTCTTGGAGTGCGCTTTAGATACTGCTAAGTCCGCTGGCTGCTCACAGTCGGCGTATGAAACAAGCAGCGTGTCATCTTTTGCTACAAAAATGTAGTCCATTACGGCCCTTAGTAGAGAACAGCGTAAGCAGTGACGAGCGAGGCAGCTCGGGGGCTTGTGTGGCTTTGCACCCAGAGCACTTCAGATTTTTAGCAGAGCAGACTCTCCCAGTCAGGCCTCCAGGAGACTGCTCCAGTCGTAGCTGGTGAGGCGCAGTCGCAGAAGAGGGTGGAAAAATTCTGGTCTAAAATGAATCGCACGTTACTGAGCTGATTTTTTTTCCCTTTTCTTCTCTACAGGTGGCTGTTAGTCACTTGAAATACTCATAATTTTTCCCCCCTTCCTAGGCACAGAACAAAGCAAACAGAAAAAAATTGCTCCCCGTCCAACTTTCCCTGTGAAACAGAAACCAAAAGAAAAGGTGAATACTGTTTTTTTTGTGTGTGATCGGTAGATTTTGAGAACCTGGAACTTGTATCTGTTCAGAAAGTAGAACTGTATTACCTAACCCTTTTGCAGCTTGGTTTTGTTTGGGGTTTTTGTTGGTGCCGGGGACTGTTCTCCCTCGTCGCGGTGCGTGGATGCCAAAGTCCCCGGAGCGTGCCTCGGATTCAGTTCAGGTGTTAGCTCGCTCTCCGAGACTTGTATGTTGTAGGGCGGAGGTTAGCTTTTCCGTGAAATGTGGAACTGCCTTCGGCTTGGGAACACCCTGTTACGAAAAAGAAAACAAAACAAAAAAGAAAAAGGGATTGCCTTATTTAAATCTGACAGAAGCGTGTAGGGACTAATTACAACCAGAGCTGCCCCGCTGCACACACTCGAGAGCAGCGCTCTGACAAGAGAACAGCACAGTCCTGGAGGAGGACACAGCGAATTAGAAATGTGATTGCGTGGGGGATGCTCTTGAGAAACAGTTTGCAGAGTGGCTGCTTCCTCGCCGCTTTCACGCACGCACGAGTTCTGTGCTGGTTTGGGGGTTTGGTGTGTGAGTGACCTACGGCGCTCGACGTGCGTGCCAGTTAAGTTTGGGCGTTCGGGGTTGGGATTAATGCCGGCTCCTTTACCTGCCTAGGAAAAACCCCCTCCTATAAGCAAGCCTGAGAGCAGCACGCTGAATTTGCTCAGCCCCCTGACTAACGGAAGCGGTTCCAAGCAAAAGCCACCTACGGATGGAGTCCACAGAATCCGAGTGGATTTCAAGGTAGAGGACAAAATGTTTTAAGTATTTGAATGTTACCTGGCTCTAAACACTGGAACTCGAGGCCCTCGAGAGGTCTGACAGTGACCTCTAAGTTTGTGTGTCTGGTGCCGTTCAGAGAGAACCGCCAATAGGAGCCTTCATGACGAGCCATTCGGTTGATTTTTAGAAGCTTGTTTTGCTTTTTTTTTTTCCTTATAATTAGAGTACTGGATGAAGAGACACTTAAAGCTTTAAAACCTTAACTGTCAATGTGTGAGGATGAGCAAGAATTTAAGGTTAATGAAGAACGATTCCATTAAAATGGAACTATAAAACCTTACCACAACTTGAGCCAACAAGATTTGGGGAAAATGTTAGTAACTTGTAATTCACGGCATTTGGGGTCTATCTGGGGTCTTAAAATGACAAATCATGTACTTTTATTGAACAACGGTGTTGAAATAATAAAAAATACTATTTTCTTAATAATTTTTCAGTCCATCTCTAAGTGTTGATACCGGAGACTATAGTGAGATCTCATCTAAGTATTTTATACAAGTGTGGGGCTTTAATAAAGTGCGATTCTTCTGAAGTTTCACATCTAGTAACACTTGTGCAACCGGGGCAAACTCTGGGCTGTTCCTCCGGCTTGCTTTCCGTAGAAGGAAGGCTGGCGTCTCCTGGCGAGACCAATGTCGAGGTGTGACTGCTCCCTATACGCTGTGCAGTAGCCCGCAGTAGAAGCTGAGAGGATTTCAGGTCGAGGCCACTTAATCGCAGGCTCAGAGCGTGCAAAGCCGTGGTCAGTGTGAGTGCTTTATGCTGACGTTGTACTGCCTTGTTCTGCCTGGTGATGTCTCCTTTTGTACTTTCAGGAGGACTGTGAAGTGGAGAATGTTTGGGAGATGGGTGGGTTAGGCATCGTCACCTCGGTACCTATTACTCCCAGGGTGGTCTGTTTTCTCTGTGCCAGCAGTGGACACGTGGAGGTAAAGCATTACGTTCTGCTGTCAATGACTTAGCTAAAGCACCCTGTTGTCACCAGAATAAACAAATAAATATTGTGACCCTGATCCAGCAGAAATTCACATAGGACCCTCGAATCCATCCTTGCTCATCTTTGTCCCAAGAGACTAACGTGCAGGGTATTTCAGATCAGTTGGGAAATTCCCACGGTGCTCGCTTCGAAGGTGAGCTGTGTCAGGTGTAAAGAATAGCGTATTTCAGAGCACCCGCATCCCGTTTAATTGGGAATCCCATGTGTGATGTAAAGCGGGGCCTTTGTGTTCTTTTAACCTGCAATAAGAGTGGCTGCCTGATGATGCTATAGGGGCCTTCTCAGCCTCTTCAGACCAGCTGGCCTGGGAAGGTGGGGACAGCACTCTAGGCAAGGCTTGGCCACGATGGGTTAACAGTGCTCAGGGAAGAGGGGTGAAATTTTGCACGTGGATGTGGGTTCACTTGAGGACCCTGATGGTCCTATGGGGCGTAAGGCCCTCCCCTTTGCAGTCAGGTTGCTCAAGGGGATGAATGATCCTTCTGGCCCCTCTGAGCCTGCGGTGTTCGTGCCCTGAGGGTGGTTTTCTTTCTGATAATGAGCAGCCTTGTAGGGAATGTGTAGAAAATAGAAGAGCTTTCCCATGGGCTGCCTAAGCCAAGCGGCAGGAGAGAGGTCTCTCTTGGCCCTGCGTGTCCCTTCCTTCTGCACTAAGTGTTTCTGCTGGTGCAGTTGGCTTGGGTTAGAGCGAGGGAGGTAGATCCCGAAGAGCCCTGTAGGCCTTTGGCTGTGTTTGGAACACTTGGATAACAACAGGTACCCGACACCCTTGCTCTGGCTCGACGAGCCTGTATCCGGGCTGCCTGAAGTAGGTGCAGCTTCCCTCCTAGAAACATGCTGGTAGAAATCTTTGCTCTGTCAGCCGCCAAGCAGAACTCGGCGTGGTTCAGAGCGCGAGGGGGCTTGTTTGGGACTTGAGCGCAGCTTCTGACTTGCTAAAACCTCCCTCTCGCCTTGCAGTTCGTGTACTGTCAGGTCTGCTGCGAGCCCTTCCACAAGTTCTGCTTAGAGGAGAGCGAGCGGCCCCTGGAGGAGCAGCTGGAGAACTGGTGCTGCCGTCGCTGCAAGTTCTGCCACGTCTGTGGGAGACAGCACCAGGCCACCAAGGTACCCCCAAGCACTGGGACACCCGATGGACCCCCCGCGCTGCTCCCACTGTGTGCCAGGGGGATACCTCTCGAGTTGCTTTGCTCCATCTTCTTCCCTTTGCCCCGAGCAGGGAAGCCAACGCAAAACAAAACCAGCTGGGTTTCGTGTCCCTTCAAAGGGTCTCCGTCCCAATGCTTTTTCCTCTTGTCGTTGTAGCAGCTGCTGGAGTGTAACAAGTGCCGAAACAGCTATCACCCCGAGTGCCTGGGCCCAAACTACCCAACAAAACCCACCAAGAAAAAGAAAGTTTGGGTGAGGGATTTTGATTTCTTTTTTGGGTAATTTGCTCATTGTTGACTGATGGTAACAGCACGGGTCAGAGCTTGGCAGAGCGCTTGCTCCGACGCAACCACCCAGTCTTTTCTGGTGGGGTGCCTGTTGTGTTGCAGGGTGCATTAGGAAATGAGTGATGAGGCGAGTTGTTGATAAGATTCTGAACGGGCAGGTTTTTTGAAGAGATGACACCTTTTTTAGTTGTTGTAACTCTTCACACCTTAGTCCCAGAATGTAGAAGCAGTGTGCTGCTGTTTTCTATGAGGGGAAAGGTGATATTTTCTTCAGTGTGGGTGTGAAGGACGATAACTGTACTGTGATTTATTTTCTTTTTTTTTCTTGTTGCATCATCACTACCTTACCATAAAGGGAGTGAAAGGTGTGGTATTTTAGTGAAAGCGCTGGTATTTGAAGCTCCTTATTCTGCACTCATGACATAACAAAGACTAGGAAATGTATCGTTGTGAATAAAGCCGCTGGATCAAAGCAAGTAACTCTCGCCAAACGCACTCTTTTTCCAGATATGTACGAAATGTGTTCGCTGCAAGAGCTGCGGGTCAACAACCCCAGGCAAAGGGTGGGATGCGCAGTGGTCTCACGACTTCTCACTGTGTCACGATTGTGCCAAACTCTTTGCTAAAGGTATGTGAAGTTGCGACTCTTGGCCGCAGGAGCCTCGTCAATAACTGCCTAGCCTTTAAGGTGTGTGTGGCAGCTGAACTTCTGATAAAAGCCACATCTTGTTTGCAGGGAATTTTTGTCCTCTCTGTGACAAATGCTATGACGACGACGACTACGAGAGCAAGATGATGCAATGCGGGAAATGTGACCGCTGGGTCCACTCCAAATGTGAAAACCTTTCTGGTAAGACAAAACGCTGATCTCCTCCGCACTTAAGAAGGCGGGTCGGCAAATAGACCTAAGCAGTCCGGTCTTGGCGTTTTCTGCTAGAGCGTTGTGTTGACACCCTCACCTGTTGTGCCCTACCCCAAAAATACCTGTAGAATGGCTGCAAGGCAAGCAGTACCGGTATTGGTGACATCCCAAAAGCATGGGGCTCACCTCAAATGCCACATGGTTCAGGTGCCAGAGACACTTTTGTTACGTGAAAAGTGTTTTGGTTAGACAGTAAGTCTGGAGTGGGGGGGTTTCCCTATCGCCGTCCTTCAGTAAAGTAGTTCAGGTGGTTGTTTGGTTGTTTTTTTTTGTCTCCAGATGAAATGTATGAGATCCTCTCTAACTTGCCTGAGAGTGTGGCGTACACCTGCATTAACTGCACGGAGCAGCATCCCGCGGAGTGGCGTCTGGCACTGGAGAAGGAGCTGCAGGTTTCCTTAAAGCAGGTTTTAACAGCCCTGTTGAACTCTAGGACGACTAGCCACTTGCTGCGCTATCGACAGGTAAGCTGGAGCCTCGCGTCCCTTTAACATATTCTGGGTTGGAGCGCTTCCTGGCACTCGGCTGAGTTCGGGTATCTCTGTGCATCACGCTGCAAAAGTGTCTTTATCGCACTTAGAACAGCATGTGCTGTGACTTTCGTTTTCTTTCTTTTGGTCATTCCTATGGAAACAAAGAAGCGGGTATCTGTGATACAAGTCGTGAGGCTAGAGGAAAAAGTAGGGTAAAGTTCTTCGAGGAGTGGGGGGATTTAGCTCTGCGAAGGCACTTTCCTAACGGATGGTCAGGATCTTAGTCCTGAAATAGATGTGGGGAAGTAAGACTTCCGAAAAATAAGTTTGATCCGTGTAGGTGATCACTCTGCCCTGCTGTGTGCTGCATGGGTCCATGGCAGAACACAGGTTAAGACCTTTTTGTTTTCGAATGGGAATTCAGAGCTTGAGTCTCCTTTCTTTTATGTTACTGAGGATCTCTGGGGCAATAAATGTGCATGTGCCAATAAATGTCGCGCGTGGCAGCCACGCTTCAGTAACCAACGTCCCTCTGTCTCGTTGCTGATGTTAACAGGCAGCAAAACCGCCTGATTTAAATCCCGAGACAGAAGAGAGCATCCCGTCCAGAAGCTCTCCCGAAGGTCCCGACCCACCTGTCCTGACTGAAGTCAGTAAGCAGGAGGAGCAGCAGCCTCTGGATCTGGAAGGAGTGAAAAGAAAAATGGACCAAGGAGGTTACACTTCTGTGGTATGTCAGAGTTTTGGTGTTCTGCTCTAATAAAGAGATTGGATGGGCTGCTTTGTGACCCGTGGTGTTTATACTGTGCTTAAGATTTCTCTTTATGGACAAGGCAACAGGTTAATGGGCCACGAAAAATAATTCGAGCTGGCACGTGTGTTAATGTTGGCCCAAAGACGTGTAACTTACCCCGTTGTCTGGCTCTTTTTAAGCACCAGTGATTCCTGATGAAACCCTTTTTGCTCTTAGTGAGACGTTTGTGTCAGTGGAAACAAGATAGGTCATACTTACGTGCAAATTCTCACCAAAGGCCTAACCAAATAACGCCAATGACAACCACTTACCCGGGAACTAATAATTCATGTGTGGAGGGACGTGCTTTTAAGTCAATGCCCTGGTTCATTCTTCTGGTCATCTGGATGCTCCCTTGGTGCCGTAAAAAGTTAGTGGACGACGTAGCTGCATGAGAGACGATCCCATTAATGTGACCATTTGTGGCTCTCTTGTAGCTGGATTTTAGTGACGATATCGTGAAGATAATTCAAGCAGCCATTAATTCCGATGGAGGGCAACCAGAAGTTAAGAAAGCCAACAGCATGGTCAAGTCCTTCTTTATTCGGGTGAGCTTGACTACTGTTATTCTGAGATCTGCTTGCTATCTACCAGTGTTTGTTGCTTTTGGAATCCAGAGGGTCTCCTGTGCTTACTGTGGCTCGGGTGTTTCCAGGAATAAAATAATTCGAAGCTGTTGATGTTAATGGAATCACACAAGTTGTGCATTTACAGTAGATCTTGGCTGAATGTCTTAGGTTTTTGGGGGGTATGTTGTATAACTTTTCTAATGGACTGTTGTTTTCCTTCAGCAAATGGAGCGTGTTTTTCCATGGTTCAGTGTAAAAAAGTCCAGATTTTGGGAGCCAAATAAAGTAACAAGCAAGTAAGTAATTGTTCTGCGTCTGACTGTGACACCCTGCGGTTTGCCAGCTGTCCAAGCAAAAGTATCAAGAGAGCGTGTTTGTGGGGTTGGGTTTTCTGGTTTTCTTTTCTGTTTCTCTTCTGTCTCTCTCTTCTATTCTCTCTCTTTTCTATTCTCTAAGAAGTTAATCGGTAATCCTGTTCCTAGGTTTTCTGTATGCTTCCTTGTTCTGAAGCAGAGAAACATTATTTAGAACTGGGTATGCGGTGTGTTGGCGTGTCAGTCCTGTCCTTCCTTCCTTCCCCCTCCTCCTCCTCCCACCAGTCTGGTGGGGCCCTCTTCCCGCATCTGTTACCCTGGCAAGGAGCAGCCCCGTCACAGCCCTTGCGGTGCAAGGGGCTGGTCATGGCCGGTGCTGAGAGTGTGTGTGGGCTGGATGCAGCTAGGTGGGTCGTTCTTGCCTGTTGAGTGTCTGTAGCGCTGGTAGAGAGGGCACGAGGTGCTGTGGCGCTGGCGGCTCTGACGGTTGACTCCTTGTTGCGTTTCAGCAGTGGTATGTTGCCGAACGCGGTGCTGCCCCCTTCGCTTGACCATAATTATGCTCAGTGGCAGGAGCGTGAAGAGAACAACCGCACCGAACAGCCCCCTCTGATGAAGAAAATCATTCCAGCTCCAAAACCCAAAGGGCCTGGAGAGCCAGATTCACCAACTCCTCTACATCCTCCTACACCACCCATCTCTAGTAAGGAAACTGTTGCAGCACCACTGGTCCCAAAGCCAGGGTGCTTCGTTCCAAATCTCCCAGTAGTAAGGAGAGGGCCATATTATCTCTGTATGCAGCCAAAAAATTTTGGAGACCTCTGTGACCTGAAATTGTTCAGAATGGAGCGTTTCTGAGCTGAACCAGGGCCCAGAAACACGTTCCCACCTGCCTCTCTTCCCCAGAACGAGGGCTGTGTAGATTCTGGCATGTGCTTTGCCTTGCTTTACGAGCGCGCTACTGAAAACTCAGGGCGACTGTTTGGTTCTTCCGCCCCATTCACTTACTGGCAGTCTTTCCAGGTGAATTTTCACCTCCTTGACTTCCAAGAATAAGCTATGTTCTCTCTTTTAACTCTAAGGCTCTGACAGAAGCAGAGAGGATAGTCCTGAACTTAACCCACCTCCGGACGTAGAAGACAACAGACAGTGCGCCCTGTGCCTGAAATACGGTGACGACAGTGCTAATGTGAGTACCTGGCCTGTCCCTGTTCCAAGGGGAGCTGATCTGAGCAGTGGCGTGGACTCGGTGCTGGGGGCGGGCTGGGTGCCTTTTGTGCGTTGCTGCATCTCGGGGAACACTTGGAAAGAACATTTCCTTCTGTTCCTTAGGATGCTGGACGTCTTCTCTATATTGGCCAGAACGAGTGGACACACGTGAACTGTGCTTTATGGTCAGCAGAAGTGTTTGAAGATGATGATGGTTCTCTGAAGAATGTGCACATGGCTGTGATCAGGGGAAAGCAGCTGGTGGGTATCAGTGAGGAACGCAGGAACCCGGCTTAAAGATTCCTTGCACGCGTTTTTTCCTGCTCTGTCCTCTCTGCGCGTTTTGGGTTTTTTTTATGCAATATGTAATAGAACCGACTGAAGATACGTGTTTTATCCTTGCTCAGTTCAGAAATATTGTGGAACTGGTAACAGGAGAATTGAAGCCGTGTAAAGCAAATATTGTCCATGTCCAGGTGTCAGTCGAGGAGCATTCTCGTGTTTCTGCGTATAGGTGAGGGATCGTGCATACCTCCTCTTTCAATACTGCAGAAAGCACCTGAGCGATGTCTTTTTTTCTGGACTCCGTGCAGTCTTAGAAGATGAAATAATTCCTCTTGTGAATCAGTTGTTGCTTACTTTGGAGAAGAATGACATGAGACTAAAAGCACAACTAGAAATTAGTTCATTCAAGTTTTGTTTTCATGTTGCGTCTCTCGGTTCTAAGTGTTTAGGGAAGCAGCGGAGCAGGCCTGCTCTTAATCAACAGTAAGCTGCCCGCGCGGGGAGTACTCGATGCAGGAGAAGCTTTGACGTATTAAATTTTTCCAACGTGACGCTTGGATGCGGAGTACAAGCGAGAAAGTCTGAGGCCTGGAGGAGCCAGTCTGCAAATGCAAAAGCGGTTCTGTGTGAGGGATCCTTCTTCCTCTCACCTCCTCCTCCGTGTCTCACTCGTGCGTGCGATTCATGGCAGGGAAGCGTTACGGCAATGAAGTGGGAGGTCAGGCATTACTCGAAACTTCTGTCTGTGCCAGAAAAACCCAGTTGACAACAGCAATGATAGCCTGGTTTTGGAAGAGATTAATTTTTAATTTTTTTTAATTTTTTTTTTTGCTTTTGTAGAGATGTGAGTTCTGCCAGAAGTCAGGTGCCACAGTAGGCTGCTGCCTCACGTCCTGCACAAGCAACTACCACTTCATGTGCTCGCGAGCCAAGAACTGTGTCTTTCTGGACGATAAGAAAGTTTACTGCCAGAGGCATCGTGACTTGATCAAAGGAGAGGTGAGATTCCTCCTTCACGCCCCGCCCCGTCTGAAGATGGGGTTAGCCTGTATCTTCGAGCACTTTTGAGAAGTCAGTGTTGACTGTGGTCCTGACTGACGAGGCCCGGCCCCCAGTGCTGCTAAAGAGAAGTCAGTGACACGGCCGGCACGGGGACATTCGGCAAGCAGCACTGTGTGGCAGTTCAAAAGCAAAACCAGCAAACTGAGGGTCAAGTTAGACCATGCAGTGTATGCGTGGAGGTTCCTTTAAAATTAACGTGCAGTTTTGTGGCATCTCGTTCCAGGTGGTTCCTGAGAATGGGTTTGAAGTTCTTAGGAGGGTTTTTGTGGACTTTGAAGGAATCAGTTTGAGAAGAAAATTTCTCAGTGGCTTGGAACCAGAGAACATCCACATGATGATTGGTAAGATCGAGTCTCTGAATGCTTGACCTGCCTTTGCTGCCAGAATCTGGTTCACAGAACTCTTCCCTTTCTCCCTCTGCTCAGGTTCAATGACGATAGACTGTTTAGGAATTCTGAATGACCTCTCGGACTGTGAAGATAAGTTGTTTCCCATTGGCTATCAGTGAGTACAAGCCCTGTCATGATTAGATACCTTTCAGTGTTTTAGATGCCAAAGCAGCGCTGACATAACATGTCAAAAAAAATTGACTGTAGCTTTTGTCTTGTGGTGAAGCTAGACGTGCAGCACATTGTGCCAGGAAGCCTTTGGCCCGTGCAGTTTTGAGAAGCTGCAGATTTAAAGTAGGAATGGTGGGATTTCCTCGCCTGTTGAGTGAATTGCTCTACCTTTGAATCATCTTCCAGGTGCTCCAGGGTGTACTGGAGCACGACAGATGCCAGGAAGCGCTGTGTGTATACCTGCAAGATCATGGAGTGCCGGCCTCCGGTCATAGAACCTGACATCAACAGCACCGTAGAGCACGATGATAACAGAACCATTGCCCACAGCCCAGTTCCCCTTACAGGTGAAGGTTTAAAGACTGTCTAAAAGTTTATTTATTTAATTGCAGTGGAATTGCCTGCTTGAGCTGAGGCTAACTGTATTGCTACAAGTATTTAAAAATATTCTTAGGAGAAGGCAGACGTTATCTGATAGCCAGGAAGCAGTGATCTCTGATTTTGTCTTTGTTTAACAAATACTCCAATTCCACAAGGGAAACCTGATAGCAATATATGCTTTAGCAGGTCAATATGTGCTTTAGCAGATTCCGTGAGTCAATGACGGCTTACACCGTTTCTTTTTTGTGCAACAGCAGAAGCTCTGCCCAAAGACAACCGAAACACACCTGAAATCGTAAACCCACCGTCGCCAGATCGTCCCTTGCATTCTCAGACCTCTAGTTCCTGTTACTACCCGGTGGTCTCAAAGGGTCCCCGCATCAGGACGCCAAGTTACCCATCCACACAGAGGTCTCCTGGCTCTAGGCCGTTGCCCTCTGCAGGTATTTGAAGTGTCCTTGCCTTGGATTTTGGTTTTAAGGGGGTTCTTAGTTGGTTGGTTTGGTTCGTGTCTTTTTTGGCCGCGGTCAGAATGCGGTGTTGAGTTTCTAGACAAAATAGGGGAGTGGCCATAGGTTCGAGGGAATAAAAGTTCTGAAAATATACAGTAGAGGTGGCCCATCAAGAAGCGTTCCAGCTGAAACAAATTTCCCTGTGGTGGAGAAAGCGATGTTTGGGCAATGTAACAGCGATAATACAGAAGAGCTGTGATACCAGTTAGGGACTCTAGCATCTCAGTTAGTATTCTTCCAGAGAGAATCGGAAATCTGGTGTTGTAGTTCAGCTGCTATTTCTGTATGAATGAGTCGTGTTTTGTTTCAAACTGGCATTGAAAATCCACGCCTAAAATTGAGATACAAAGCCCAGAAATACCAGCTTGTCAGCTCTGTGTGGCAAGTGCTGATTGGCGGTAGTGGATTTTTAATACCTGTCGTGAGTATCATCATCATGTTAATCCTCTCTGGCCACAAAGCTTTGCTGATTTTTGATTTCTTGTGGTTTGTGTGGAGGAATTGGGTGCATGTGGGCTGTGAATGTTTCGGATCCCTTGACCGTCCTTCTTGCCTTATTTTCTTAGGGAGTCCTACCCCAGTGACCCATGAAATAGTGACAGTAGGAGACCCTCTGCTATCCTCTGGACTGAAAAGCATTGGTTCTAGGAGACATAGCACCTCCTCTTTGTCACAGCAGCAATCGAAACTCCGGATGATTTCCCCTACACGAGCCGGGAACACTTACTCCAGGCACAGCGTGTCTTCAGTTTCCAGTATGGGGTCTTCTTCAGAACACGAACCAAGCACCAAAATTACCGACCGCTTTGTGGGATCGGGGACTGCAGGGGCTCCGAGTGCTCCAGTTCAAAGTTGTTCTGCCAGTTCAGGCTCTCAGAAGACAGCAGCTACTAGTGGCGGTAAAACTTACCAGCTGGATGCTTCTCAGTCCACGGAAGGAAAGCACGCTGGCGGTTCAGAGTTGATAGCCAAAGGGGTGTCTTCTAAAGGAGAGAAGACGAAAACGCTGACCTCCAAGGACCCAGATTATTCAGCTCACAGCTTTGCTTCTGGAGGAAGCTCCAAAACACAGCCAACCAGTTCGTCAGGTGTGGAAATGAATGTTAAAATAGGAACCTTTCAAGAATGTTCGGGATCATTTTCTTCCAAAGAAGCAGTGTCCTTTCCACCTTTGCATCAGAGAGGCGCAAGGAAAGACAGAGATCAGCCCATGGAACCTGTACAGCCAGAGAAAATGTCTGCACTTGATGAGATGGAAGCCAAGACCTTGAAGTCTACTGGAGTAAATAGCAGGTCTCCTGCTGCAAGCGAGCAGGTAGTGTCTGCACCTAGAGACAGGCGACAGAAGGGGAAAAAGTTAGCGAAAGATAGTTCTAAAGAGAAGCATTCGCTGAAAGCTCTCACAGATTCGAGTCAAGCCGTAGGCAGTGATGAGGGAAACCCAAAACCAGAACTTGGTAATCAGGTTTTGGCAACTGAGCAAAGCAGCCATAGGTTAGGGAATAATATTCCTGCTGAAAAAGCTGGTGAGAAGTCTCCATCCTCACAAGGGCCCTCCAAAGGTTCAGCCGTGCAGATTGAAGTGGCCTCTAAGGAATCGCAGGCACCTAGAAAACGCACCGTTAAAGTCACTTTGACTCCGCTCAAGATGGAAAGCGAAAACCCGGCGAAAAGCGCACATCAGGAGAGCGATGCTGAGCCTCAGTCTGCAGGGGCGGAACTAGCTGCTTTGGCGGAGCCCTCCTCGACCTCGGAAGGCCCGGCAGATCACCCCGTCGCTCAGGGAAGTCCCAACGAAGCACCAGCACAGGAATCTCAAAACAACACGTACGAAAATTTGCCCGTTCAGGACAACAACTTGATGCTCCAGGATGGAAGCAAAGCTCAAGAAGAAGGCTCGTACAAGCGGAGGTACCCGCGGAGAAGCGCTCGGGCCAGATCCAACATGTTCTTTGGGCTGACTCCTCTGTACGGTGTGAGGTCTTACGGAGAGGAAGACCTTCCCTTCTACAGTAACTCGACGGGGAAGAAGCGAGGGAAGCGCTCCGCCGAAGGACAGGTGGATGGCGCGGATGACTTGAGCACGTCTGACGAAGACGACTTGTACTACTACAACTTCACTAGAACGGTGGTTTCCTCGAATGCAGAGGAGAGGCTCGCGCCCCATAACCTGTTCCGGGAGGAGGAGCAGTGTGACCTTCCAAAAATCTCGCAACTGGATGGCGTGGATGATGGAACTGAAAGTGACACGAGCGTCACAGCCACGACAAGAAAAGTCAGTCAAGTAAGCAAAAGGAGCGGTAAAGAGAATGGAACAGAGAACTTAAAGCTAGATCGAGCAGAAGAAGCCGGAGAGAAAGTACAAGTCACCAAGAGCTCCACTGTCCACAAAAGCGACCCAAAGATGGAGAACTGCCACCCAGTGAGCAGGGTCAAAGCTCAAGGCCAGGATTCGCTGGAAGCTCAGCTGAGCTCCTTGGAGACGGGCCGCAGGGCTCACGCGAGCACACCTTCGGACAAGAACTTACTGGACACTTTTAACGCGGAGCTTCTGAAATCCGACTCCGACAACAACAACAGTGACGATTGCGGGAACATCCTCCCCTCTGACATCATGGACTTTGTCCTGAAGAACACGCCATCGATGCAGGCGCTGGGTGAAAGCCCGGAGTCCTCGTCGTCGGAACTGCTCACACTCGGAGAAGGTTTAGGGCTCGACAGCAACCGCGGCAAGGACATGGGGTTGTTTGAGGTGTTCTCACAGCAGCTGCCGACCACCGAGCCGGTGGATAGCAGCGTCTCCTCCTCCATATCGGCGGAGGAGCAGTTTGAGCTGCCCCTGGAGCTCCCTTCCGATCTCTCCGTGCTGACCACGCGCAGCCCGACGGTGCCCAGCCAGAATCACAACCGGCTTGCCGTCATCTCAGAGTCTTCGCTCTCCTCCTCCGGAGAGAGGTCAATGCTCGCCTTGCCTTCTGCGGAGTCTGGGGAAAAGAGAGTGACGGTCACAGAAAAATCTGCCTCAGGGGAGGGCGACACGGCTCTCCTGAGCCCAGGAGTGGACCCGAGCCCTGAAGGACACATGACTCCCGATCACTTCATCCAGGGCCACATGGACGCGGAGCACATAGCCAGCCCGCCTTGCGGCGCCGTCGAGCAAGGGCACAGCAGCAATCAGGACTTGACGAGGAACAGCGGCACTCCCGGTATCCAGGTGCCCGTGTCCCCCACCGTTCCCCTCCAGAGCCAAAAGTACGTGCCAAACTCCACGGACAGCCCCGGCCCCTCACAGATCTCCAATGCTGCGGTGCAGACGACGCCGCCCCACCTCAAACCGGCTGCTGAAAAGCTTCTGGTAGTGAATCAAAACATGCAGCCGCTCTACGTTCTCCAAACCCTGCCCAACGGCGTCACTCAGAAGATCCAGTTAACGCCTTCCGTCAGCTCTGCGCAGAGCGTGATGGAGACCAGCGCTTCAGTGCTGGGCCCCATGAGCAGTGGGCTCACGCTGGCCACGGGATTAAATCCCAGCTTGCCCTCCTCTCAGTCGTTATTCCCTCCCACGAGCAAGGGGCTGCTGCCCATGTCCCACCACCAGCACATACACCCCTTCCCCACGGCGGCACAGACCGGCTTCCCACCGAACATCAGCAGTCCCTCGCCGGGGCTTCTGATCGGTGTGCAGCCGCCCCCCGATCCTCAGCTCCTGGTGTCGGAAGCCAGTCAGAGGACGGACCTCGGCAGCACCGCTTCCACCCCGGCTGTGGCCCTGGGCAAGAAACGGCCCATATCTCGCCTACAGTCACGGAAGAATAAGAAGCTGGCACCCTCTGGAAGCTCCTCTGCTATAGCTCCTCCCGACATGGTCTCCAACATGACCCTGATTAATTTTGCTCCTTCCCAAATTTCCAACCATCCGCTGGATTTGGGCACCATCGCAAATTCGACGTCCCACAGAACCGTCCCCAATATTATCAAAAGGTCCAAATCTGGGGTTATGTATTTTGAGCAGACGTCTTTGCTACCGCAAGGTGGGACCGCTACTGCCGTCGGCACATCTCCCAGCGTTATTGGGCCAGATGCTGGTCACCTCCCTGCAGGGCCTGTGCCGGGCCTGACGTCAAGCTCCTCTGTGCTGAACGTCGTATCCATGCAGGCCACGGCAGCCCCCACTACAGGTGGGTCAGTTCCAGGTCATGTTTTGGGACAGAGTTCAGTAACGTTAACTAGCCCGGGGCTGTTGGGGGACCTGGGTTCCATCAGCAACCTCCTGATCAAAGCTAGTCAGCAGAGCCTCGGCCTTCAGGAGCAGCACATGACTTTACCACCAAGTTCCGGGATGTTTTCGCAGCTGGGAGCATCCCAAACTCCATCGACAGCCGCGATGACGGCCGCGTCGAGCATATGCGTGTTGCCTTCGGCACAGACAATGGGCATGACGGTCGCTCCGTCATCAGCTGACCCGGAAGGCTCTTACCAGCTCCAGCACATGACACAGCTCCTCGCCAGCAAGACCGCGGTCACTTCCTCCCAGCTGGACCTTGGCGCAGCTTCGGCGACGACGCAGTTGTCCAGTTTCTCGCAGCTGGTCGATGTTCCCAGTACTACTGGCCTCGAACAAAACAAGGCTTCCTCATCGGTGATGCACGCCAGCTCGGCATCTCCCGGAGGCTCCCCGTCATCCGGCCAGCAGTCTGCCAGCAGCTCCGGGCTGGGTCCCGCGAAAGCCAAGCCAAAAATCAAACGCATCCAGCCGTCATTGGACAAAGGGAATGGAAAGAAGCACAAAACCTCTCACATGTGGACCGGTTCCTCTGAAGCGCACGTTCCTGACAGAGGGGCCATCACTGTCCCCCAGGTCATGGCTACAGGGTAAGAGGCATGTTTGATTTTACTGATCCCCGAGGTTTTGTAACAATATGAGAAAGAATCTCACGCTGGTTTCCACATCAATTTTCCTTTTGATAATTTCTAAGGTAAAACCCTTACCTGCCCACAGAAAGTAGATATGTAAGGGAGTCACTTGAACTTCTACCTTTAGAAAGGAAAAGATGAAAAACTGAAGACTTTGAGGGTGGCAGCTCTGAGGACATTGCTTGTTGTTGATGGCTCTGGAAAATTCAGGAACATTTTAGAGATAGTGGTAGAGTTAGTCTGCAAAGGTCTTGTGTAGCTAATTGCCCGTTCTGCCACGCACCTCTCGACTCCCAAGCTCGCTGCTTGTGGTCGCTCATCTCTTGGTCCTGGATTTGTACTCCTCCTCCCCCTTGAAGTCTTTCTTCTGGCATGGTGCTGGAAGTGTGAGCTGCTTCTTCGTACCTTAGGAGCAGTTGTTATGACTTCGGTAGTGTTGCAGAGCTGCCGAAACGCTCGTGGTACTCGCCACGGCTTTCTGGTCTCGGTTACAGCACGCATGGCTCGGCAGGTATTTTGAATGTTCCCAAATCTCTCTGCTCCAGGACTCCAGCTATGAAGGCAGACACGCAGGACGCAGTGAGCATGGAGCAGCGTTCGCAGAAACAACGTGGCCAGTCTGCAGGGTAAGTGTTGAGCAGACCTCTCCGTCAGGTTCTGCTCCCTTGAGCTTAAGGACGTTTATACGGAGAACATGAGAAGTGGTACCTTGCTGGTCAAGCTGTCTTGGGAGCTTTCAGCCTGGCATGAGCGGTCACCTGCAGTTGCGCTGTGGGGCTGTTTCTTAAATTCAGTTGCATGTGGCTCCGGGGAGCTGACTGCTTGCTGAGCAGATGAGCGCTCATGCAGTGCTGGCTGAGGGCACATGCGCGTACGCCGAATTATTGAGCGGGGCTGACACAAAGAGTGGGCCACAAACTGGTTGAGACGTGACGGCTGCCTGCAGGCTGATAGATGCCTCAAAAATAAATGCTGCCGAGAACAATTTCTTTGTTCCTTTGTTGCCACTTGAACAGATGTTAATAGATTTGATCTGGAAGAAGATTCTCGTGTTTCTGGCTAGTTCTCAAAGTTCTGTAGGCACCTGTGCAGTGAGGAAATGAGGTGGACCGTTAAATATTTCTCTCTGTGTTCACTTTCTTCCCTCCCCAGGCAAACGGCAGTCCTTCCAGAATCTCAGTCAACACAGAACTCAACAAATGAGCAAGAAAACACAGGTATGTCACTGCTTCAAATGTACAGAGTCTTGGGATTTTCCAGGACTGGGAAATGTTGAAGTTTTGATTTTTGTGTGTCTCATCCTCTCAGGAGAAATCTCAGAGCTGCTAACCATGTTTATCTTGCTTTGAAGGGGGGAAAGGTTTGTTTGCTGTTACTAGAGGTTGGGCAGGTAGTTGCACCTCTAGTTTTTGGAAATTTCAGCACGTGAAATTTCACACTCTTACTACAATGCCGTCTAGATTTTTCTCTTGGACAGATTTACTGGCTGAAGAGCAAGCTAGAAAGTAATTTTCAGTTGTGGAGCAACTGGTGGAAAAAGCATCATCTACCCAGTTTCTGTCCTCATGCTGGTGTCTGTCTGTTCCAGGCTCAAAAGCTCTTGAGGAGGAGGAGAGCACCTTCAGCTCTCCACTTATGTTTTGGCTTCAGCAAGAGCAAAAGAGGAAGGAGTGTCTCGGCGAGAAGAAACCAAAGAAAGGTTTGGTTTTTGAGATCTCTAGCGATGATGGTTTTCAAATCTGCGCAGAAAGCATCGAAGGTGAGAACTGTGTGGTTTTGGTTGTGTTCGTTTCAGCTTCCCCTGCTGGAAGTGAAATCGTGGCTTCTGAGGCTCTCTAACTTGCTTTTATATGGATTTAATAAGTCACTTTGATTTCCAGTGCTAGGACAATCCTAGTTCCTAAGAATGTCAGTCCTGGGCACGCGGCACTCAGATCCTCTTTCACCGTCTTGTCCTTGTGTTTGTGTGACCGCAGATGCCTGGAAGTCACTGACGGACAAAGTTCAAGAAGCCCGCTCGAACGCCCGCCTGAAGCAGCTGTCCTTCGCAGGTAATAGCCGGCACCGGCCTCGCTTCGACTGCGCGGTGGAACATGTGAGAGCAAGCTGATGTGCCCGCAGGCCTCCTAGGGTTTAGCGCCTTCAGCGTTTCGGCTCAGCTGCAGACCGCTTTATGGTGGATGCTTTCTTCCCAACAAAGTAACTGAAAGCTCTTACAGGGACCCAACTAGCTAATGTGGCCCTTCTGTGGTGTCGCAGGCCGCCGTGCAGGTTTCATTTTGCCAGCTGCCGTGGCCTCCTGCTCCAGGTCCACACTGTCAGTTGGAGTTTTTTAGTTGTGCTCTATTTCTCGTTCCAGGTGTGAACGGTTTGAGGATGCTGGGGATTATCCATGACACGGTTGTGTTCCTGATCGAGCAACTGTATGGAGCAAAGCACTGCCACAACTACAAGTTCCGATTTCATAAGCCGGAGGAGGCCAACGAACCTCCGCTGAATCCACACGGCTCTGCCAGGGCTGAAGTCCACCTGAGGCAAGTGCCAGCTTTGTCGTTGCTGAGGTTAACGGCCCGTTTGCTCGAATAACCAGCTCCGTGGCCAGGCATAAGCAACAAATCTCTGCAGCTCTGACACTCTTGGTTGAAAAGAAGTGTTAGCGGCTTTCGTGTGTGTCTTCTGAGTCTGCACATTTTTCTTACTGCTCTGTGGACTGCAGCTTTATTTATATTTAGCAAAGCTTTCCTGGCTGATGCTTTTGTTCACGGTCCTCGGAAACTGTTGCCTGTCACCCTGATGCTTTAAGACGGGGCAGACAGCAGAAGTTGTCGGGCAGTAAACGCTTAAAACTGTCGTGGCAGCCGCGTGTTTGTTTTCAGTCAGTAGAACAAACTTCCTTTCCTCTAAATTGCAGGAAATCTGCATTTGATATGTTTAATTTCTTGGCTTCCAAACACCGACAGCCACCTGAATACAACCCAAATGACGAGGAGGAGGAAGAAGTACAGCTGAAATCAGCCCGGTATGCGGCAGGTTTTGTAGAGCCTTCGAGTGCGTTGGGTTGGAAGGGATCTTTAAAGGTGGCCGAGTCCAGCCCCGCTGCAGCGGGCAGGGACATCTTCCACTAGACCAGGTTGCCTGGGAGAACCCTGCCCAGGCCAGCCTTGAATCTTTCCAGGGAGGGGCTTTCTTCCACCTCACAGGACAACCTGTGCCAGTCTTTCAGCACTCTCAGTGTAAAAACGTTCTTCCTGGTATCTTGAATTTTGATGGTGCTCTCAGTGGGCTGCAATGTCTAAATTATTATTGTTGCTTCTTGGAAAGTATCCCAGATAACATGTGGTGCAGACTCTCAAGTAAAGCTTGGGGCTTAGCAGTGTCTCCTTGTTCTAGGAGGGCGACTAGTATGGATCTGCCGATGCCCATGCGCTTCCGACACTTGAAGAAGACTTCCAAGGAGGCAGTTGGCGTCTACAGGTACGGTTTTGTTGTGGTAGCGCTGCCTCTAAAACGGGAAGGTGAAAACCGAAACTCACTATGAAGTCAGACTGCAAAATGGAGGGGAAAGGGTGGGTTCAGGGTTCTTTCTTCCTCCTTCTCCCCACCCAACTTATCTACTTGAAAAGGAATCCTCAGCACAAGCCACCTGTTCCTTGCTTGTCCTGCTTACCTTGGTGGTAGCTAGGGCATGTGCTCGGGAGTGGGCAGAACAGACCCAGCCTCGTTCCTGTTAGTGTCACGGTACAGCGGCATAATGATACCACAGCGATCCTCGTAACGAGCATCCTCTTTTCTGCAGTGTTTGCAATCTTAACATTCCCGAGCCTCACTTGTATCCTTTGGAACATTGGCGTGCCTCGTTGCTTTTCTAGGTCTCCCATCCATGGCCGGGGTCTGTTCTGCAAAAGGAACATTGATGCAGGTGAGATGGTGATCGAATATTCAGGCAATGTCATTCGCTCCATCCTCACTGACAAACGAGAGAAATACTACGACAGTAAGGTGAGTTATGGGCTTTCGTAGAAGTTCTTAAAGAGTTTGGGAGAACTAGAAGGTGGCTGTGAAGGTAGGACAGGCTTATGCGAAAACTGTGTTTGGAGCACTGCGAGTCGGGATTGCAGGTGTTTCTCGAGATATTTCCGTCCTTGCTGGAGCTCTAGAGGTGCCACGGACGTTCGCCCGTGGGCTGGGAAGAGCTTTGGCCCAGTCTCAGCGGGGCAGGCCCAGAGAGCGCGGGGCTGAAATGATTTGAGCGGGAGCTTATGGAGAGGAGCGCAGAGAGGTTGCCGAGACTCTTAAGGGCTGGAGTTGCGGTTGCTGTAATCGGCTAGGTGCTCTGCCAGGGCGGCTCCGTCGTCGCTGCCCCAAGCTAACCCTCTCCCTGTCCTCCGTGCGTAGGGGATCGGTTGCTACATGTTCCGCATTGACGACTCCGAAGTGGTGGATGCCACCATGCACGGCAACGCGGCCCGCTTCATCAATCACTCCTGCGAGCCCAACTGCTACTCCCGGGTCATCAACATCGATGGCCAGAAACACATCGTCATCTTCGCCATGCGCAAGATCTACCGGGGGGAAGAGCTCACCTACGACTACAAGTTCCCCATCGAAGACGCCAGCAACAAACTGCCCTGCAACTGCGGCGCCAAGAAGTGCAGGAAGTTTTTGAACTAGAACTTGGGTCGGCCACGAGCGAGCCCCGAAGAGCCCGGGGCAAACCAAAGCTTCAAGCGAGCCCCTCCCTGGCCGTTGGGTGGGGACACGAGGCCGGTGGCAGGGGTGAAGACCGGCTGGGCTCAGGGGCGTGACTGGCGGCCGTGTTTCTGTCAGAGTCCACATCTTCATGTCTCGCATGCGCACACTTCCCCTTGTGAAAGACACAGGCGACTGGAGAAGATCCTCGGCGTGATTATGTTTTTGCTATTCTCGTTTCCCCCCCACCCCTGTCTTTGTTTCTGAGCGTGGGGCGAGTGAGTGGGGAAGGGAAGGGGAGGTCTGGGCGCGGGGGAGCGATCATGGGGCCCGTCCCTTGGCTCGGTGTGAGGAACGAGGGGTTCTCCTGCGCCTCGCTCGGGGGCTGTGTCAGGAGTCAGTAGCACGGTGTTTGAGGGAGCTTTCTCACAGGAAAGAACGCACCTCAGCTCCCAGGCACCCCAACACTGTGCGTGTGGCCGCGGTTCCTTGGGCAGGGCGCCGGCAGAACGCTACAGTGAGCCAGCCGGCACGGGGGCTGCTGCGTGGCGCGGGGCTGCCTCGGTCACTTCCATCTAGGAAAGCTGAGGCAAGGGATGGGCGGCGAGAGCCGCCACCACGTAGGGCAGGAGCTGGGAGCAACTTGGTGGAGGCTCCTGCGGGATCCTCTCGACTCGGCCTGGCGCTCAAGGATGAGACAGGGAGGCAGAGGAGCCGTGCCAGGGACGAGCGCCCATCGCGGGCTGTTCTCCGCATGCGGTCGTGCTGGCCTCCCCGAAAGGCGCAGGTAAGAGGCACTGACACGGAGCGTGCGTTCTCTGCGAACACTAACGGGCTGCGTCAGTGCCACACTGCGTCCAGAGTCGTGTAGGAGGTGGCTTGGTGACAGGCAGGCTTGAAGCAGCTGTAGCTGAGGAACCCGGCTTGTTGCGAGCGAGCCGAAATCCCCCGGCGTCCTGGTGAAGGTAGCGCGCGTCTTCCTCCTGGTCAGGTCTGCTCCGCGCCTCCAAACGAAACCGCAGAGAAAGAAGGACAAAGCCCCAAGCCTCACAAGTGACAACATTGGAATTTACTCTGTTCTGTTTACAGTTTAGTATTTAAGGTTTTATAAATGTAAATATATTTTGTATATTTTTCTATGAGAAGCACTTCATAGGGGAAAGCACTTATGATGAGGCTTTTTAAACAGTGGTGTTATCCTAATTTAAGAGAATCTCTTTTTGATGATTTTTTTATTTTCATAGGACGGTTATAGGAAATACCTGGCTGGACATAGTCTGGTCCTTTCTCCAGAGAGTTGGGGGGGGGGGGCACACTTTATTTTTATTATTTACTCTCGTTCTGCCTTTTGACTTCAGTAACTGTTTCCAGGAGGTTTGGCTGGACCTTAAACTTTATTTACCTGTCAGGATGTGGGGGCAGGAGGGAGAATCGCCTGGCTTAGGAGTTTGACTCTGATGCTGTCGGTGCCCCTGCGCAGGAGCCGTGACTCTGCCTTGCCCCGTGCCAGCACCCTCTCTGTATTTAAAAAGGAAGAGCAAGGCCTGAGCCCTCTGTGGCCGGGAGGCTGGCGTGGGGCGCGCGCCTCGCCCCGCGGTGTCTCTCTCAAAGGTGGACAGGTTTTCCCGTGGAGAAGGGAGCGCAGGAAGCGCCCCCGCTTCTCCGAGCTGACCCTGTGGGTAGATGGGCAGCCGGTCAGGGAGCCGGCAGGCTGGAGGGCGTCGCTGGGAAGGGGACGGGAGCGCCTGCTGTGACCCCCCGGCCCTGCCGGTGAGGCACCCCGCGCCCTTTGGGCCCCGAGACCTCTTCCTCTGACCCGAGCGCGAGATCCGGCGATCGAAGGGTCGGGAACCGCCCGTTTCCTTTCATTATTGCACTGTGTGATTATTTGGTGATAACTGTTGAAAAGAAAAGTCTGATTGACGCTGCATTTGTTACTGAGATGATTTGATGCACTGACAGTTTGGGAACGCACATACCTTGAGGAGGCCGGAGAGCGAGCGCCCGGGGGTCTCGGCCCCGCGACCCCGGTACGGCCGCTCCGGGCCCGTTTCCTTCCCCGGTGTGTCGGCAGCGCTGGAGGCAGCCCTCGCCTCAGCCGAGCCCGGGAGCCCGCCCGAGCGGCTCAGCACCGCCGCGTGCCCCATCGCCCGCGGGAAGCGCTGCCAGGAGCCGCCGTGAGGCGGGAGGAGCGGGGCCGAGGGCAGCGGTGTGCCGTGGGAGAGGTCCGAGCGCGGGTCCGGCCGGCTCGTCCGCTTTGCTGCTATCCTCGTCGTGGCTGCCTCGGCGGGAGCCACTGTGGCCAGTGAAACTGTACCCCCGGCAAGCTGCGCCGCGGCCGGCCCGGGCCCCTCTGGCGGGGCAGGGAGAAGCCTGCCCCCCGACCCGGGCCGGCAGGGAGCGCGGCGCAGCTTCCCCGTGTATGAATGTATATTTTATAAGGACTGACGCAGATCACAGTATCTGAAAATACTAAGGAAAAAAAAAAAAACAAATGGAAACTTAGGGCGTTTATTTTTCTTTGTACAAACTGATGTGGGTTATTTTTTGGGGTTTTTTTTTGTTTGTTTGTTTGGGTTTTTTTCCAAGGAAAAGCGGGTCATTGCAAAGGGCTGGGTATCTTTTCTTTCTGGTTTTCTTTTGTTTCAAAGCAATACCAGGTTCTTCAGTGAGACGGTCTTTGTGCAGAATCATGCCATTCGAACCCATACTACTGGTCCACTCGACACTCGCAAGTTTTTTTTATAACTATAAATACGATATATATAGGAACTAATATAGTAATGCACCGTGTAATGAAGCCTAGTTCAGTATCGGTCCATGGCTTTTAATTCTCTTAACACTATAAGTGAGGATTGTGTTACAGTTGCTACCGTCGGCCGCGAAGGCTCCGCCGTGCGTCCCCGCCGGGCCAGGGCTGCCGGGGCTGGGAGCGGGCGGCTCGGCCTTCCCGGCCCTTCTTGTTCCCAGTCAGTACTTGTACAACTTGGTTTCTTCCTTTCCTTCCTCTCGTTTTGGTTATGAATGTTGGGGTACCACCTGCATATAGGGGGAAAAAAAAAACAACAAAAAAAAAACCAACAAAAACGTGCTCTGTGCTTTCCTGGTATCTTTTTAACGAGGTACAGTAGCTTTGTCTATCAGCTGAGAACTATACTTGTGGTGTTTCTTTTATTGAACTTAACAGTCTCTTTAGTAAATACAGGTAGGTGAATAATTGTTTCAAAAAAAAAAAAAGCAAAAAAAAAAAGCTCTGCAAAGGCAAGGTTATGTTCTAGAAATACATTTCTTGACAACTTATCATGTATAACAAATCTTTTATTTCTTGTGTTCTTCCAAGCTTCTGGTTGTTTGTTTTCTGTTTTGTTTTTTTTTTTTTTCAAAAAAAAAAAAAAAGAGGAAACGTGTCTAAAGTACATCAGTGTTAACTCCCTGTCACAGGGAAGAAGGAAATACTTTAATAGTTTAAAAAGATGCTGAAAGCTCTGCAAAAGACTGAATGTAAAAATAAAAAAGTGTACATAGTTGTAAAAACAAAAAAAAAAAACAAAAAAACAAAGGAGTTTTTAAACATGTTTATTTTCTATGCACTTTTTTTTATTTAAGTGATAGTTTAATTAATAAACATGTCAAGTTTATTGCTGCAGAGGATTGCTCTCGATTTCTTCTTGAGCAGCGAGAAGCGGCTTCCCAGGTGTCGCCGACTTCTCCCAGAAGCTCCCAGGGAGCCGGTGGAGGCCGGGGGGACCCCGAGGGCTGCGCGAGGTGTCGGGGGACGTTTTGCTGCCCCCCCACGGCAGCGGGGACTCACCGGAGAGGCACCGGGCTCTGGCGGGCCCCGGTGACCTTGGGCGGCTGCGGTCTGGGCCGGGTGGCGGGGCCTGGCGCCACGGCCGCGATAGGACGGGACGGGGGAAGCAGCACCGGCGGTGTGAACATTAACCCGGCTGGGGGGGCTCCGCACGGAGGCACCATGGCCACGGCGAACGACAGGGCCGTCCTGCAGACCATCTTTAACCCCAGCACCCCTTTCGGGGATATCCCTGGCCTGGATGAGGAGGAGGAGGAAGCCCAGGAGGAAGGTGAGCCGGCGTTGGCATGGGGCGGGTGGGCAGGGGCTGGACCCCGGTGCCGGGTCCCCGGGCCAGGGCTCCTCTTTGTGCCGCCGCAGAGGAAGCCTTCGCGCCGGAGCTGCTGGAGCAGGTGCGGGACCTGGAGCTGCAGGGGGTTTCGGCCGCCGAGTCAGGAGACGTGAGCACGGCCCTGGAGCGGTTTGGCGAGGCCATCCGCCTGCTGCCCGAGCGCGCCTCGGGCTACAACAACCGGGCGCAGGCCCTGCGGCTGCGGGGGGACGTGCCAGGTGAGCAGCGTCGGTGCGGATGGGTGGCGGGCGGCCCCGGGTACCCCCAGCCCGCCCCAATGCCCCTCTCTGTGCCCCCGGCCAGGCGCCCTGCGGGACCTGGACGCGGCCATCCGCCTGAGCCGGGGCCGCGGCCGCGCCGCCTGCCAGAGCTTCATTCAGCGCGGCCTGATCCACCGGCTGCAAGCTCGCGACGAGGAGGCGCGTCGGGACTTTGAGCGGGCAGCACGGCTGGGCAGCGCCTTTGCCCGGCGGCAGCTGGTGCTGCTGAACCCCTACTCGGCACTCTGCAACCAGATGCTCTGCGAGATGCTGGGGCGGCTGCGCAACCCCGGTGGCACTGGCAGCGAGTGAGATGGGCGAGGCAGCGTGTGGGCCAGGCAGGGCTGCGGTCCCAGGGTCGCCCACGCCCAGCCGCCAGGGAAGGTCCATCCCCGGAGATCGCGTTTCTCCTCCTCCTGGCTGACAGCCGGGGACGGGAAGTTCCGAAGCGCTCGCTTTATCTTGGCACTGGTCCACCCCCAATAAACCGCCGCGTGTCCCTGGCACTCGGGCTCTGCTTGTGGCTTTGTGGCGCGATTCCCATGCGTGGGCAGCCCCGTGGGTGTGATGCTGGGCTGAGCAGGGCCGAGTCCCCTCTGCCGTTCGTCCCTAGCCTTGGCTGGGTGGTCTCTGGTCACTGTTGCGTGCTTCGGGGCCACCCGGGCAGCAGGACCGACCCTACTGCCACAGCAGCCACACACAGCGCTGGCCCTGCTTGGGGAAGGCGGCTGCTGGGGCTCAGCAAGAGGGATGCTCACAGCCGTGCCGGGGACCGCCCCCGCGCCGCACGCTCAGCCCTGCGTGCTGGGGCCCGGCTGCAGAGCCGCACTGCGGGCCGGGTTGGATGCAGCGGCAGCGACGATGCTCCAGGTAAGGTGTGGCTCGGCCGTGTCCTCTGGCACTGCTGCACGCTGGAATGCCGGGGGCCTGGTGCGGGGCTGGCTCCAAGTGCCTGCTCCAGCTGCCTCTCTCCCAGCGCTGAGCGCAGTCTGTGTGCCATGGGGCATCCTGGGGGCTGCTCTGGGGCTGCTCTGGCCCACCTGCTCCTGCTGTTCCAGTGCTTGGCTCAGCAGGTGAGGCTACGGCAGGGTCAGGCACGCAACTCTGGCAGCGGGGCGCCACTGCAGCTCTGATGTGCTTGCGGTCTCTCCGGCAGGGCTGGGGGAGCCAGGCCCCACCATTGACGGGCGGCTGCTGGCGGTGTGCACGCTGCGGGAGGAGGAGAGACCTGCCTTCACCTGCCGGGCCCCCCAGCCATCCTGCAGCGCTGCACTGGTGTGGTACCTCGACAGCAGGAAGCAAGAGGCAAACTGCTCAGCTGCAGACACCGCCAGCACCCTCACTGCTCGGAATGCTGACTGCAAGCTCAACTGCTCCCTGAGGGACCCGGCCTCTGGTGTGACCTACAACTCCTCCGTCCTCCTGGATGTGCAGTGTAAGATCCGTGGTGCCAGCCCAGCTGGCCGGAGGCGTGGGGAGGGCACGTGGGGCTGTTGCCCAACAGTTCATGACCGAGACCCATGTCCGTTGCAGCCATGGCGGGGCAGCGTCTCCTCGGTGCAAAGGCAGCTGGCAAGCACTCCCAGCCCCTGGCAAGAGAAATGCTGCTCCTGGCCATGCTGCCCTGTCACTCCCTCCTGCCCACTTCACTGCCTGTGTTTATCACCCAGATAAGCCAGAGATCCTGAGGGCAGGCACCCACTACCAGGAGGTCAAAGGAGCTGGGCTCCTCCTGGTGCTCTTTGTGCTGGTGCAAGCCAACCCGCCTGCCACCATCACCTGGGCAGACCAGGACAGGCACATGATGGCCAACGCCTCCGAATTCCTCCTCCTGGCCAACCGCTCACTGCGTGTCCACCTTGGCACTGTGGCCGGCAACTTCTCCATCAACGCTGCCAACAGCGTGGGCATCACCACCGCCTCCCTCCTGCCCATGGGTAAGTGCCAGGCGCAGCAGGGGGGTGGCGGATGTGCAGCCACAGTGGGAGGGGTGCTGAGGGGGCCGTGCTGCCTGTGCAGGTCTGCTGAATGCTCGGGTGGAGCTGCCCCTCCTGGGCGTTGCCTTCGGGGCAGCCCTGGCCCTGGGCGCGCTGGTCACCCTGGGCTCCTGGGCCACCTGCCTGGTGTGCCGTGGGGCCGAGCCGACGCCAGGTAAGAGCCAAGTGGGAGGGAGAGGCCCCCTCGGCCCATGCTCCCATTGCCGCATCTCCGAGCAACTGCAGCCGCAGGGTGTGTGCCTGCCCCGCCAGACCCGGTCCCTGCCGCCTGACCTGCGCCTCAGCGACCTTGCACAGGAGGCCGGAGGTGAGACCCCGAGGTGCCTGGGCAGAGGGACACATGGGGCCACAGATCCTGCCCGGGTGAGGGCTGGATATCCTGGCCCTCACCCCTTTCCTTCCCTGCAGCTTCCCCTAAGGATGCAGGAGCTGGTGCGAGTGGAGAGGAGAGTGTCCTGCCAGGGCCAGAGAACTCCCTGGTCCTCAGCAAGCTCGGTGAGGGGGTGCAGGCAGGCAAGCAGCCCCAAAAGCTGTCCTGTGGGGATGCCGGCCTCTGCGGCTGCCCTAAAAGGTGACGGCAACGAGCTATCTCTGTCCTGCAGGTTTTATCCAGCTCCCGCTGTCCGGGCGCATCTACAAAGTGCCCAGCACAAGCAGTGACGAGATCTGGCTGTGAGTCACGTCGCAGTGCCTGTGAGCCAGGGCTGCCCAGCACCAGGTATGTGCTCACCTCTGCAAGAGTCAGGGCAGGGTGCTGGCCAGCCCCTGGCTGCAAGTCACCTACGTGCTGCGGGTCACAGTAGCCGCGCCGTTAGCCAAGGTGCATTTTAAGTAGCCTGTGCACTTTACAAATAGACCGTTACAATCAAAATGCATGAAAACTGTTTATAGCCAAGCTCTGCCAAGCTGCTAGCGCTGCAGTTCCCCTCGGGGTAAGGCCAAGCACCAGCCTTGCTTTAGCAGGGTCGTGGCCTGCCTGCTGCGTGATCCTCTCTGCCCCTGCCAGAGCTACAGCAGGCAGGTGGGCAGGCAGCAAGGCAGGGCCTCGAGAGAGTTGACCCAACAGCAATAAACTACTCTCAAGTGTCCGTGTGGTGCCGCGCTGGTTCTTTCTGCTTGGCGACAGGTGAGAGGCTTGAGAATAGGACAAGGGGCTCGATAATACAGGGTGAAGGCAACTCAAGATCCCCATCTCAGACCTTGGGACTCCCTGGGCAGAGCAGTGCTGTGTCCAAGCATGGAATTTGTTCCCACTCTCTCTAGCGTCCGTAGTGCACGCTTGAGGACCCTCTGCTCCATAGCACCTACAGCACAGGGAGGGGAGGCTGTCATTGGGAAGAGATGGTTTAACGCTGACCTCCTTGGGAACAAGTAGAAAATAGAGCAAATAGGCCGCTTCTGCAGTAAATATGAGGAGTAAAGTCCTTCTCTGTGAACACTGAACAGCTCAGCAACATCTATAAAACCAGGGAGGCTCCTGAAGTGCTTTGCGCGGCCTTGTAGGCTGCCTTGGTTGAATCTCCATGTCCAGCAGCAGACGCTGATCCAGGAGATGAGGCTTTGTCGTGAAGCTTCAAGCAAAGCTTAACACCTCTGCATCAGCTCCTTGCGAAGGCGGGTTGGATGGCGGGCTCCCACCCTTCTTCCCATCAACCAGGGGCTTGAAATGCTGCAGGGGAAAGAACATGTTAGAGCAAACACTCGACTCTCCTTAATCGGAATACACGCGGGCATCTGAAAACGCAAGCCCCTTCTGCTCTGTACGAGCTGTGCGCTCAGCAGCCAGCCGGACTTTGCTGGAAAAAGCACTCCGGGCTTATGCTAGACTGCTAAACAACGTGACATCCCAGCCTTGCGGCATATCAGAGGCTGCTTGTGCAAGGCTGAGGTTCTAGGGAAATGAGAAGCTCAGAAAACGTTTGTCAGACCCCTTTATCGCGGCCTGCCAGCCCGTTACAGACACCCGTGGCACAGCAAAGCCAAACGTCAGGAGCGAGCCGGGGTGCCCAGCTGGAGCTTGTACCTGCGAGTTGTTGAACTCGGAGTAGAGGGAGAAGAGAACGTGCAGAGGCTGGATGGGACTCTTGTACACGGGGATGTCCAGGATGGCTACAAGCGAGAGCAGAAGCATGTGAGGGCATCTGGGCGGTGTCGCCCTGCCCGGGGTGCTGGAGCAAGGGCTGAGCTTCCCACCACCCACAATCACTTCTACCCAGCGCTCTCCCCCTTAAAGCAGCACGGTGCCGGGCCAGCAGCACACTTACCGCATATCATGTCGACGTAGTTGGCCAGGTCGCAGTTCATCTCGGCCGTCGGGAGGCCCACCTGGAACAGACGGTGCTGTCAGCTCTGCTCCTGGACTGCACAAGGCTGAGAGCACAGGACAGGATGGTTTCTAATGCCGCGCGCTGCGACAACCGTGGGCAGCGTACCTTTCCCAGGAGCTCCTCAAATTCTGGTGACCATTCCTGCATCAGGGTCTCAATGTCAGGCATCGGCCTGCCAGGGAAGAAAAGAACGTAAATGTCCGGATCTCCTCTCCTGCCTGGAGATATCTGGACAGCTGTGCTCGGCGCTCCTAGACTTTGCCACCTGACCCAAGCTCAGGCGGTGTAAGCACATGGGAAGGAGAGGTGACAGAAGGGCTCACCTGGTGTAGTGGACCGTGGCGGGAGGTTTGCAGCGGTGCAGCTCGCTGATACTTTCAATCCAGCTCTCGATGGCTTTGAGGTTCTTCTCTGCGTTCTCCAAACTCTTCACTTTTATCTGTTGCTAAAAACAAAAATCTAAAGCTGGAAGAATGTCTTGGTGTCCTGAGGGTTTTTTGGGAGCCCTGTGTTAATTCCTGATTAACCACGCGTTTTCTCTTTCTAGGTGCACGATACCAACTGATTTCTGCAGACCGAAGACCAGCTGGCAAACAAAACCCCAAGTAAAACAGGTACTGACAACTCGAGGGAAGCACAGCTTCACCTCAGGGAAATAGCTCCAGCGTCAGTGCCGAGGCTGCCTGAAGCAAGGCTTAGACCCATTGCAGTTGAAAGGTGTGGGTTAAAGGGAAAGGTGATTTTTTTTCCCCATTTGAAGCCAAGTTATCAGTCGTCCTGCAACACCGTAGTCCCAGAGACACGAGTAAAAGACAATGGTTTTGCCACAGCCAGTGTGTAGCAAGCGCGAGCTCCCCCTCCCTGACTCACCGTGATGTTGTGCTGCTTGGAGTTCTCCGTCAGCCACAGCGAGAGCACAGTGGGATCCGACTGCTTGGTCGACGGCTCGTCCAGGACCAGCAGGCCGAGGTTATCGGGTTTGCCGTCAGGACGGGGAACCTGCAGAGAAGGGGAGACCCCATTTCTATGTCTAGGGTGGGGGAAGCTGGGGCTGTTTTGTGTGCAGCCTCCCTGGGGTGCCCTTCTCACACCGACGCCACGTTCTGTTTGGGCTGGTGCAGCAGGATGCATGGAGGAACCTGAGGCACCTGTACCTTTAGGAAGGCGTCAATGTCCCCCACTGCAGGAATAAAGTCTGGAATAAAAGGCTGCAGTTTGTGTTCGATCTCTATTTGCTTGGGAGTGTACCTGGAAAAAAACACCACCACAGTGGGTGCCCAGGAACTGTCCCGTAAAACTCGCCACAGTCATTGACACGAACGAGAGCCAGGAGCAGGCTGGATCCCCTCCCACTTACCTCTTGATGTACTCAAAGAGCTCTTTGATTTCAGAAGACACTGGCAGGTAGTCATAATCTGCTAGACTGAAGTCACTACAGAAACGAAGAGGAAGGCGGACAAAGATTAGCGTGTGACAGGAGGCTGGCCGACACCTTCAGTCCTTCTGGCTGTGCCTCTCCCCCGTGCAGCAAAGCACAAAGAGGAAACTGTCCGAGGAGCCGCCTTTAAGGCCTCCAGCAGGCTTTTTTTCTGGGCCACCCGGGTACGAGGCAGGAGAAGCCGTGTGTCTCGATGCCCACGGGCACACCGGTGGCGCCGAAAGGGCCTCTGTGGCACCCGCCGGGCACGGGACCCCGGCTCCTCCGGCCAGTAGCGCCACTTACGCCTCTGGCGCAGCGCTGCGCTCCTCCGAGTCGTCGTCCGAGTCAGTTTCGGAGGAATCGTCCTCCTCCGAGTCGTCGTCGTCGTCGTCCTCGTCCTCGTCCTCGCTGGCGGCGGGGGCCGAGCGCGCCGCCGCCTCCTCCTAGGCGAGAGGGACCGGGCCTCACCGGGCCGCCCTACCGGGCCCCCGCCCGCCGCCCGCCCCGCGCCTACCTTGCCGCCGCTGCCCCGCTCCTTGGCGCCGTGATCGGGCAGCCCCGGTCGGAGGGGGCCCCGGGGACGGCCCGCCCCCCGCGCCGGCCTGCCCGCCGCGCCGCCCGCCTCCTCGGCCTCCGGCAGGTCCAGGCTCTCGTCGTACGGCTGGTTCTCGACCAGGCGGGTCTGGGCAGAGGGGCGCGGTGAGGAGGTGCCCGGGCCCGGCCCGCCCCGCTCCGGCGCCGCGCTCACCTCCGGCGGCCGCCGCTCAGCCATGCCGCCCCGCCGCCGCCCCGCCGTCGCCATGGCGACGCGCCCGCCTCGCTCGCCCCCACCCCCGGCTAGAGCGGCGCGAGAGGCCGCACGGCGCCCCCTGGGGGCGGGAGGGCGGCGCCCGCCCGGCCCCGCCCCGCGCGCCGTGCGTGACGACGCTTCCGGCTGCGGACGTGGCTCGGCGCCGCCATCTTGTGGGGCCGCCCGCGGGGACGCGGAGCACCGAGCACCGAGCGCCGAGCGCCGGGTCCAGCGCCGCCGCCGCCAGCATGGTGAGGGCCCGCCCGGTGCCGCGGCGCGCGGGGAGCCCGCGGGGGCGGCCCCGGTCCGCCGCCCGCCCGGGCCCGGGTGCAGGCCGGCGGTGCGGCCCCGCGGCCTGGCGCGGCGCAGCGGGGTCCGGCCGCCGCCCGGGGGCCGGGATGGGGCCGGCGGGGCGCCGGGGGCGGCTGCGGGGCGGGGGGACGCGTCTAGCAGCGGAGCCCCGTGTGCGGAGCTGCCGGCTGCAGCCCCCGGCGTTCGGGGCGTCGGGGCCGCCCGGCGAGGGCCCGCGGGGCCGGGAGGTCTCTCCACCTCGCAGCCAGCCCCGCTCCTGCCCGCCGAGGGGCAGAGGCCGGCCCGGTGCGGCCCGGCGGTGTGCTCGGGGGCCCGCTCTCCGGTGCCTGTGGCAGGGGGGTTGTCTCTGACCCGGGAGTGCCGCGGGAAGTGCCTGTCCCCGGGCTGTCGGGCCGCGGGGCCCCAGAGTGGGCCGGGAGGGGCCGGGCCCCCGCACCGAGCCCCACGCGGGGCGCTCGTGGGTGTCAGCGTGTGCCTGAGCGGGTCGGGGACCTGCCTTCTCTCGAGGTTCAGAGATCTGAAGCGTAGAAACAGCCTCGTCCCCGTCAGGTGAGTCGGGAAGCTGAGCCGTGAGAGGGACGGGCGAGGAGGAAGCCTTGGTTGTCCGAGAGGACGAGGGAACGCTGGCGGCTGGCATCGCCGTCCTGTGTTTTTCTTGTTGGTGTGATAAGGTCTCTGAAACGCCCGGGAGAGTCGCCCATGGGCTGACACTGACAGTGCTGCCTATATTGTGTTTATCTGGCCTGACTGCAAATGTGGTGTTGGGAAGAAGTGTCGCCTGTTAAAACATTCCTCTGTGTATCTGTGAGCTGGGGCCGGACTGACAGACAGCTTGATAACCTCGAGCCTCCCCTCCGGTGTTTGGGATGGGGGTGTGGAGCTTCTCTCTGGGTGTAGGAACGGGTGGATTCACCGTTCCTGCCCCCCAGGAGCACCGGGGGCTCTCGCTCGGGTACCGCTGGAGCAGAGAGAGACAGGCAGAGGTGGCTCTGCTCAGCGCAGCCCGGCTCCCAGTGCCCATCGCTGGCCGAGAGCTCCTGCGGTGTGAAGGGAGGTCAAAAGCGACCCGTTCTCCGGGCGAGCTGCGGAGGCACGGGGCTGACGGGCGCCCGCATCTCCGCAGGTGCTGTTGGCAGCAGCCGTCTGCACGAAGGCGGGGAAGGCCATCGTCTCCCGGCAGTTCGTGGAGATGACCCGGACCCGCATCGAGGGGCTGCTGGCCGCGTTCCCAAAACTCATGAACACGGGGAAGCAGCACACTTTCGTGGAGACGGAGAGCGTGCGCTACGTCTATCAGCCCATGGAGAAGCTCTACATGGTGCTCATCACCACCAAGAACAGCAACATCCTGGAAGACCTGGAAACACTCCGCCTCTTCTCCAGAGTGGTAAGGGTCTGTCGCGGCGCGCAGGGCTCTCGCGTGCGGTGGCGTCACCGCAAACGTTGCTATCGACAGGTCACCAGAAGCAGCTCGGTGCGGCTCCCGTGGAGGGTCCAGCACAGCTGCGCGGGCTGGGGAGGGTACAAGGAAAATGTTTGTGCAATGTTGCCTGCAGACACTCCTTGAATTCTCTCTGCCTAGATCCCCGAGTACTGTCGAGCTCTGGAGGAGAACGAGATCTCTGAGCACTGCTTCGACCTCATTTTTGCCTTCGATGAAATCGTTGCCCTGGGCTACCGTGAGAACGTCAACCTGGCTCAGATCCGGACCTTCACCGAGATGGACTCGCACGAGGAGAAGGTGTTCCGAGCCGTGCGAGAGGTGAGCAGCAGTCACCGCCGGCCGGCTGCGAGGCACCCTCTCTCGGAAACGCTGCTTGTTTTAATGCGAGGGTCTACCCCCTCTTCGACAGGACTCAGGAAATTGTTGAGTTTTTCCGTAAAGCAAACGCCTGCCTGTCTCTCGTTTCCCGTTTTTCACAAAGGGTTTCTGGGCAAATGCGAAGCTCTCTCAGCCTCTTCTCTTTTGCTTCAGACTCAGGAGCGCGAAGCGAAAGCCGAGATGCGCCGCAAAGCAAAGGAGCTGCAGCAGGCCAGGAGGGACGCGGAGAGGCAGGGCAAAAAGGCGCCCGGCTTCGGTGGCTTCGGCAGCTCGGCCGTGTCTGGGGGCACGACGGCGGCCATGATCACAGAGACCATCATCGAAACGGAGAAGCCAAAAGTGGCGCCGGCGCCTGCCAGGTGGGTGTGCAGCCGAGAGCGATTGCTCCTCGGGGCCAGCTGCAGCTGGAACCCCGTGCCCAAAGTGAGGGCCTGTGTTCTCCCCAAAAAGCGCTGCTGAGGGGGCGCTGTGCTTTTGAGGTAGTCTAGTTTGCCATCCCCAGAGACAGCTGAGGAGGAAGGAGCCGTGAGCTGACGTGGAGATTCTTACGCTTTTTGTTTAGGCCTTCGGGTCCCAGTAAAGCCTTGAAACTTGGCGCTAAGGGGAAGGAGGTGGACAACTTTGTGGACAAGCTGAAATCGGAAGGAGAGAACATCATGACTTCCGTGGGCAAGCGCTCAACAGAAGCAGCCAAAGTCCTCGCTCCTCCCGTTAACATGGAGAGGTGGGTGTGGCCCTCGCTCTGGCGGCGGCCGACTCCCTCCCTGCTGCTCTCCCTGCAGTGATGTGCGTGTTGCCTCGGGAGCGGAACAGGCTGTCTGCTGCCACCCTCGTCCTGCGGGCTCGCTCGGCCTGTGCCCTTTTAAAAGACGGTGGGCAAAATCTTGGCAAGCGTGGCAACGAGAAAGCTGGCAGGTCGCTTGTTTAGGAATCGCCTTACATAAAGCGGGATGTACCTCCGTCGTTTAGCTGGGGCTGGGGTTTTCCTGAGCCTTTTGCCCTTAAAGCAGCCTCCCTTTTTCCTGTTGCCCAGACACAAGGAGATCCTGCCTTGCTGTGGCTTAGGAAGGAGGCGTTCACCGTTCAGAACTTTTTAGTGCTGCGCTGCTGTACGGCAGCAGGGGTTACAGTGAGCAGGGAGAGAGGTGCCGAGGGCAGGACTGTAGAAACCTCCTCCTTTTATCTGTCTAGTGTGCACATGAAAATCGAGGAGAAGATTACCTTGACTTGCGGCCGCGACGGAGGGTTGCAGAACATGGAGCTGCACGGCATGATCATGTTGCACATCTCCGATGAAAAGTTTGCGCGCATTCGCCTGCACGTTGAAAATGAAGACAAGAGGGGAGTGCAGCTACAGGTAAAGCCCGTTGCGTGCCCTGTGCTGTTGAACGTGCTTTTGCTGCTCTCTGGAGCAAAACACTGGAAATGAATACTGGGGCACGTTACCGTCCCGTGTTCTTGCCCGAGCCTCCTCAGCCGGCGTGCTGAAAATGGGAGTGGTCGCTGCAGACGTTCCCGCAGCGTGGAGACAGGGCCAGCTCGTGCTCGAGAGACTGAAGTTCACTTGACAAACCCAGTCCCCTGCCCCCAGAGCCTTATCTGGCTGGGGGCACGTGTTGGCGTGCCGGCCCACCTCGCCGCAGGCGCCGCTCCGCTTGGGAGACCTGAGCGAGCCCCACGCTGGCTCCTGCCTTTCTAGTGGGACTTGAACGGCAACTTGCAGAAATCCTCTGCTTCTATAGAGCTGCTTACGCTTTGCTGTCAGGCAGGGAGGATGTTTAGAGTAGTCGGTTGCGTGGCCACTGCCATATACGTGCGTTGAGGTTGCTGAGGGAAGTAGGGTTTTTGTGGTTGTGGGACGTTCTTCCCAACAGCTTCAGGCGGTGTTTCCTTCGACAGAAATGTCCGTTGTGGGTCTTTGGGATGGTCTTTGAGTTTTCAAGAGTTGCTGAAAGTCATTCTGTAGGTTATCAGCCTGGGACACACGTTGCTGGAGTCTCCAGTGCAGCGGCATGTCCAAAGGGCGGCAGTGTGGCTTTCTCCGTTCCCTGAGTGCGGCTCTCTTCTTGGGCTGGGGGTCACAGCCCGGGCATGTGTGTTCCCCTTTCAGACTCACCCAAACGTGGACAAGAAGCTCTTCACGTCAGAATCGCAGATCGGTTTGAAGAACCCCGAGAAGTCATTCCCTATTAACAGCGACGTGGGCGTGCTCAAGTGGAGGTTGCAGACCACAGAAGAGTCCTTCATTCCATTGACGAGTGAGTGTGAGCATGGCGGGAAGAGGCTGGTGTTTGTCCGTGGACTCTGGCTTGTGGCTGGCCTGGGCTGCCCCAGAGAGTGGCAGCTTGTGAGGCGCTGGAGACGTTGTCGCTCTTCCGTTGGGTTTTCAAGTCAGAGTTTCTTTGGTGCGCTTTTGAAGCGCGTCGTCTTTGAAAGCCTGTTGCATGGGGAAAGCAGCCGGTGTGGTTCATCGTTGCCCTTTCTGTGCCCTCAGTTAACTGCTGGCCGTCAGAAAGTGGGAACAGCTGTGATGTTAACATTGAATACGAGTTGCAAGAGGAGAGCCTGGAGCTGAATGACGTCGTCATCACCATCCCCTTGCCGTAAGTAACGTGCCGTGTCCGGGCAGTGCCAGCAAGTGCCCCCCTGCCTCCTCCCCCTCTCTGGTTCGCAGATCTGGCTAAGCCGACGGGCTTGATGTGCGTTCTCTTAGCTCCGGGGCGCTAAGCCCTGGTAACGCCTTGTTGCCTGCTCTAGGTCTGGTGTCGGCGCCCCGGTGATCGGGGAGATCGATGGCGAGTATCGCCATGACAGCCGGAGAAACCTCCTCGAGTGGTGCCTGCCAGTGATAGATGCCAAAAACAAGAGCGGCAGCCTGGAGTTCAGCATAGCAGGGCAGCCAAACGACTTCTTCCCGGTCCAAGTCTCCTTTGTCTCCAAAAAGAACTATTGCAACATACAGGTACGCTCCGCTCGGACTCTCCCCATCAGTCTTCCGTGCCAAAACGCTTCTCGTGGGCAGCGCTCGGCACGGATGCGATTTCCACAGAAAGTGGCTCCCCTGTTGCCAGGTTTCCTGGAAACAAAGATCTTTCTTTCAGGGCTGACTCGTTCGAAAGTGCAGGGTCGGTTTCGTCCTCGTGACCATCCCGGTGCTAGGAAGCGCTGCGTGGCCGTGGAGGGGAGCGGTGCTCAGTGCCGAGCTGACTCTGCCCCTTGTCTCCGCAGGTTACCAAAGTGACCCAGGTAGACGGGAACAGCCCTGTAAGGTTTTCTACTGAAACCACCTTCCTGGTGGACAAGTACGAAATCCTGTAACGCCAGCCGCAGCGAATCGCAACGGAAGAAATTTTTAAATTAAAAAAAAAAAAGCAAAAAAAAAAAGGCCGAAGTTTATTCTGCATAAGGAACATTCTGAATGTTGGGAACTCCACGGCCCCCTCTCTGGTAAGCCGCGTGGCTCTGCCTGCCCTCAGCAGCGTTCCTGGGTCACAGACACTTCTGGCAGAGAATCGACGTGCTCACGGGGGGAAAGGCTACGAATTTCTTTGGCAGATTTTTACCAGCTGGCAGAAAAGGGAGATCTCTGCAGAGAACCTGGCTTCAGCACGTCCCCTTCTCCCCTGAAGACGACCGGAGCTCGGTCCCGGAGCCCACCAGACGTCGTTCTCTTCCTTCCTGAAGCGTCAGACGCCGTTCTGTTGTTGGTGCTGCCATTTTAATTTCTCCTCAGCCTTCAGCTCTCCTTTCCGTTGGTGAAAGCAGGCGTTAACAATAACGCGCGCGGGGGCGCCTTGCTGCTCTGGACCCTTCCGTCTGGTGCAAGTGGAGCAAGCTGGTCTCAGTTTCAAAGGTGGGGGGGTTGTGGCAGGGAAGAGGGACTCGGGGCTCAGTCCCCGTGCCCCTCACTGTTGCTGCTGTGTCTCAGCAGCAGCCCCAGCCCTGGGCTCACCTCGCGGGCTCGGCGGTGGCGTAGGCTGCCGCCCGGATTCTCTAACTCCTGCTGCAGGGGCGAGGGCATCCACAAGGGACTGTCCCCTGCTTGGGGTCATCTGCTTTGAGGCCGGGCTCCGCAGGCGGTTTAATTCAGTTAGAGCCAGGAGTGCGTCCTTCCTGGGCCCCTTCAGGGCGGTGGAGGCTGAAGGCTTGGCCTGCCTCGGTACGAGCAGCCACAGAGACCCGTTTGGGAGTCCTGCGCACGTCAGGGCCCCATCCTGAAGCAGTGTTCTCTCTCAGCGCTTGTGGATGGAGAAGGGAATGATGGTTTCCAGAAAACAGTGGTTGAGTGGGAGCAGGGCCCAGGTGCGATGTCCCAGAGCCCTTCTTCCTCCTGCTGCCTCACGAGCGTTAATTGCCTCATCTCACAGACCTGTGCTCCCTCAAAACTCCCCTCACCTGCTTGAGTGCCGGCACATGCACCTGCTGCTGCTGGAGCGCAGAGGGGGGGCAGAGGCCCCCAAAGCCCGTGCTCGGTTCCCCTGGGCTCCTCTGCCAAAGAAGTTTGTGGTCTCTCCTCCATCAGCAGCACCCGAGAGGAAACCGACCCTGATCCCTGTGTTGGGGGAGCGGGAGAGCGAATCCTGTTCTGTTCTGTAGCGAAGTAGGTGACGATCCCATTAACGCGGTTGCATTCGAGAGTTACTTGTCTGTATGATTTTAAAATGGAGTCGAGGTTAGTTCAAGCATCCGAGGAGCTTCCCCCCCACCCCCCCTGAAATTTGTTGGAAGGTAATATTTAAACCGAGCCGAGATCCCCCTTTTTTGTAACCCCGTCCCGTACTGGCCTAGGAATAGAGCACATTCCAGTGTACACAGAATACCGAGTCTTTAATCAAATAAAGAGTATTGTCAAAGGAGCTGACTGTGGGTCCTGGGGTCCCGCGGGAGCGGGGCGGAGCGGCCCCACCGGCCGGGGCAGCCCAGCCCCCGGGGGCGGGACGGGGCCGGCCCCGGGGCGGGGCGGCGGCAGAGCGGCGGAGACCGGGACGGGGCGGCGGGAGCGGAGGTGAGCGGCGGCGGCGGGGCAGGGATTGGGGCGCGTCAGTGGGACCTCCTCGGGGTGTCCGTGGGGCTGGGGGGATGCGGCAGACCCCCGGGGGCCCCCCTTCCCCAGGGCCTCCTCCGGGGAGGGTCACAGGGAAGCGGCGGCAGGAGGGTGCCTGGCTCTGGGGGAGCGCGTCTGGGTCGGGAGCTGGAGCCACGGTTGGGGATCCGTGTCGGTGGCGGGTTTGTGGGGTGAGACCACCCGGAGCAGCCGGCCCCCTCGGCTTTCCTGTCCCCAAAGCCCGCTGCGGCTCGTGGGCGGTTCTAGGGGCAGACAGCCCTTGGCCCCAGGCTGCCGCTGCCGCCCCCGGCGCCTCGGGGAGCATGGGAACGCCACTGTCCTGGCCGGACCCTGCTCCGCAGCGGGACTTTGTTTACTCCGGCTTCCTCACACGCTCTCGCCGCGGCCCCTTTGGCCGCTTGCTGGAAGGCGTGAGGAATTTGGCAGCCCCACAAGGTATCCAACTGCTGTGCCGAAGGGCCTCCAGCCCTCGCAGGCAGCGGGGCAGACCCCCGGCCGAGTGCCACAGGCTGCCCGGTTGCTTTTTTTTTGGCAACTCCTCGTGTGTTTGGGTCTGCCACACGGTGCCACGTGCTGGTAAGGGTTGGGCTGTGGTGGGCAGGGGTGGGGCCGTGGGGTTGTGTGATGATGTGAGTTTTCTGTGATGTCTCAGCCACGCTTACCGACAGCCAGGTACTGGGAAGGAGAGAGCGATGCCCATTTGGAGCAGTGAGGTTTGCCCCTGCTCCTCGCTCAGCGAGTGCAGGGCTGGGTTGACAGGTTCGTGGCGGGGATGGGGTCAGAGGCCCACCAAAGCCACCCCATGCTGCAGATGCTCCCTGCTGAGCCGAGCTGTGTCTGGCCTGCAGGTGAGAAGCCACTGTTTGTTACGACAGGGTTCTGAGGAATAACTCTCCGTTGTGTAACCTTGCGAGAGGTCCTGGATCTCAGTGGCGGTGGTTGGAGGAACGTGCTGTTGCTGGGCTTGGCGCTTAAGCTCCAGCAGTGATCGGGACTGTGTATGGCATCGCTGGCTCTCGGGGGAGTGTTGGGTGCGGGAGGGCTAAGCTCGGGCATCCCCAAGCCCGCAGAGAGCCTGAGGCGTGATGCCGGCAGGGCCGGGCGCTCGTCCGGAGCACAGCTGCGTGGCGGTGGTGCGGGAGCTCTGAGATCAGCGGGTGCGGCCGGGATTCCTCGGCTCCCTCCGGAGCTGTCTGGCAGCTGATGTACGGTGATGTTATTGCCAGGAGTGTTGCGTTGTCCCAGCAACCGTGATGAAGCCTCCGCCGCCCCTCACAGGGGTGGGATGGGGCTGGCTGGGTCCCCCCAGCTCAGCCAGGGGGCGGCTGGGAGCAGGGTCCCTACTCCCCTCTGCCTTTGTGCCGTAGATGGGCTCCCCCTCCCCAGCTGCAGCCGGAAGGGCCGGTTGTTTACTGGGTCGGAGGGTGTGGGAAGGGGCAAGTGCGTTAGCAGATGGGGAGCGAGCAGGCAGCCAAGTTGGACGTAGGCTGTGATGTTGCACGACGCACTCCCGTTAGCTTGACCACTCTCGTTGCCTCGCCTTGACTCACCTGGCCATGGGCAGGGAGGGAGGTCTGTGCCGTGGGATACCATGTGCCTGGCACGCTGCATCCCAGGCACAGCCAGCACCGCGCGTTGGGTTGGGCACCACGGGTTGAGTTGAGCCTCGGTGGGCAGCAGCAGTTGAGGCAGGAGTGGACGGACCCCTGAGCATCCCCGCCGGCGAGGGCTCAGGGCATGCAGGTCGCAGCCTGTGGGCAGTGGGGTGCAGGGGCTCCCCAGGAGCAGGGTGGTGGTAGGGCAGGGTGTCTGTGTGCAGCCCGCCCGGCGTCAGCCCATGTCGGTGGGGCACAGCGTGCTCCCAGGTGAGGCCTCTGCCTGCGATGGGAGAAGAAAAGGGCTTTTGTCCTTGGGAGGCCGGGGCGGAGCGGGCAGTCCCGCGCAGGGGACGCGGAGGCCGTGGGCTGTTTGACGGTAACTGAGCCTGACCCCTTGGCATTTGCTGCCTTCGCCGCTTCCCACGGCGGGAACAAGCGGCGCGTTCTGCAGGCAGCGACAGGAGAAGAAAGGCCGCCTTGTCCGCCCCAGTCCGCCCCAGCGGTGGGGCGCCGGCTGGGGCAGCCGCACTCCCGCCCCGCATTCCTCTGGCAGAACCCGCTGGTGAGGGGCTGCACCCCGAGGGCCAGGCAGGAGGGACGGCCGCATCTCCCACACGGTGAGGGCCTCTGATGGGGGGCGATGCTGGGGGGCTGGGGGCTGGCAGCCAGGAGGGTGGGTGTCAGGAGGCAGCTGGATGTTGGGGTCACCGTCAGGCTCACCTGGCCCTGCTGGCACAGCTGTGCTGGGAAGGGGTTAATACCGGCGCAGGATCCCACCCTGGCCCCGCTCCTTTCCTATGCAGCAGCCCAGCCCCTCCTGGCTTTTCCTCCTTCCTGCAAGTTGTGGCTGGGACTGGGGACAGGGGCTCAGAGCTGAGGGCTCTCCTGATGCTGGGAAGCACATCCCCCCTGCACCCAGGGGACATGGGCACCCTGCCACGCAGGGTCCCGCTCAGCACCCAGGCCAGGACCAGGTGGCAGGTAAGAGAAAGCGGGGGTCCTGCTTCAGCAGTCAGCAGACACGGGTAAGCTGCTCCCAGGGCACCCTGTCTCTCTTTCCCCCTGCCACAGCTGAGCTGTCCCTGTCCCGCATGGGGTGGCTGTGGTCCCCACAGAGCCCTCGCTGTGGGGTGGTTGGCCCTGGTGTCTCACGGAGCTGCCTGGGCTCCGTCTCAGCCCTGGATCCCACGCCTGGTGTTTTCCAGCATTTCATTTTTTCCGCTGTGTGTAATAGCCGCCCGCTCGCCCCCGCAGCACAGCTGGGAGGGGGTCTCTCACTCCGCAGGATGCTGGGGCTGGCAGGACAGTGAGCGTTTCTGCAGGGACCCAAGTCCAGGGCTCTTCCTGCTGACGCTGGCTGCTCCAGGACCAGTGTCCCTAATGGGAATGGGAGCACTGCCCAGTTTGGGCTGGGTTTTGCCCAGGAAGGGTTAAGCCACGCTCGGCCAAGCCTGGACGGAAGGGAGGGACATGGGGAACAGCAGACGGTAAATTTAGTAACCCCGACGCATCCCAGGCTATGACGGTGGCGTGAGCGCCGGGTGACGGAAATCGTTCCTCCCCGACTCGCCTCCCACCCACGCAGGCAGGGACATGGCACACTCAGCTAGGCTTAGCTCCCCGAGGTCCTGGTGCTGCTGCCGTCGGGCTCTACGGGAGCAAAGGTGTGCGCCTGGGTGCTGAGGATGGGCACTCATGGCACACCTGAGAATGCTGGAATGTGCCGTGAGCCGTGCACGCGCAGGCAGATATTGCTGGTGCCACAGGATGCTGTGCTCGCATGTCCTTATCTGCCAGCGGCCATTGGGGTCCGGCTGCCCATCACTCTCGGTATTTCCGATGCTGCCTCCCCAAAGCCGAGCGAGCGCACCACCTCCTGACACCCAGATGTGTCCCATCCTGACACTTGTCACACAGGTGGATTTCCTCAGGTGGACGGGGATGCATACCTCACCAGAGGGGATGCTCCCCCACTTCAGGCAGCTGGAGGGGACTCCTCTTGGCAAATGCCAGTTTGGGTTGAGGTGTGGTTTGTGCTCAGGGTGTCGGGCATGCCGGCTGCCAGCGGGGATGTGCAGGAGGGATACAGCAGAGCCGTGCCCATCACCTGTGTGGATTCCTCTGTTTCTTTTGGCAGCAGCCCGTGCCCGGGAGTGCCCAGTGTCTCCAAGTCGGGGCCATGGAGGCAGCCGGCAGGACCCCCGTAAGCCTGAGCCGCAGAGTCCAGACCGTCATCCAGGTGAGCGTGTAGGGCACAGGACCCTGCAGGAGCGCAGGGACCCGGCCAGGAGCTCTTCTCTACAACCAGCTCTACCATGGGTGGCTGGTGCTGCTCCCCAGCCTCTCCTCGCCCCAATCCTATTACGGGATCGGTGGCAAAGCCAATTGAGCTAAGTGCCTGGCAGCTCGGATCCTCTTAGACACAGCCCAAGTCCCGGGGATCTTCTGCTCCCACAGCAGCTCAGTTCTGCTCCCTGGGCTGGGCAGGAGGGGAGCCTTCAGCTCCTGCATCCCGCCACTGGACTGTCCTGCCTGCACATGGCCGTGCCTGAGCATCGCTCCCTGCCTGCATGTGAAGCTGTTTCGGGACGACCTCGGTGGGCAGCATGGAGGAGCGGGCCGTAGTTGCATGAACTGCGAGCATTCGTCATTTTTCTCCTGCAGAACAGCCCCCTGGACCTGATCGACACAGGCAAGGGGCTGAAGGTGCAGACGGAGAAGCCGCACTTGGTGAGCCTGGGCAGCGGCCGGCTCAGCACCGCCATCACGCTTCTGCCCCTGGAGGAAGGTGAGTGCCGGCTGCCAGTGCGTCCCCGCAGGCACGCTGGCGCGGGGATGCTGAGCCGCCCTCTCTGCTGCTGGCAGGGAGGACCACCATTGGCACGGCCGCGAGGGACATCGTTCTGCAGGGCCCTGGGCTGGCGGCCCAGCACTGCTACATCGAGAACGTGCGTGGGACGCTCACCCTGCACCCCTGTGGCAATGCCTGTGCCATCGACGGCGTGCCGCTGCAGCGACCCACGCGCCTCACCCAAGGTAGGGCCACTCTGGGCTTCTTGGGAGCGGGACTCAGTGTTCACAGGGGGAGTTGCGCCACCGGGTATTGGGGGGATTTGCGGATCTGCCCTGCGGTTGCACATCCCAACTGGAATGCTCCTGCCTCTTGGCCCTGGGTGCGGACATGCCCGATGCTGGCACCGTTTGGCTTCGCCGGGAGGAGAAAGCAGCTCGGGCGGGGCCGGGCAGGGTTTGTTCCCCGCCGTCGCCCCCGTTTCCCGGACAACAGTAGGAACGCTGAGCCCGGTTGGTGGGGGTGGGGGCGAAGGAAGAACACGACTCGGGGATCCCTTCCCCACGGCGTCCCCTCTCCCCCGCGGCCCGCCCCACGCTTTCCGCCCCGGCTCGCGGGGAGGACCCCCGCCCTGTCGGCGGGGCAGGGTGAAGCCCGCCCCGCGCCGTCCCCGCCCGCCCGCCGCCCCTCCCCGGGGGCGGTGCGCGGCGCTGACCGGGCGGTGGCGGCGGCGGGGCGGTGAGTGCTGCGCGGCGGGGGGACACGCGTGTCGGGGCCGGAGGGGGCACTCCCCGTCCCTCGCGGGTTGTTAAGCCCCTTCCTCCCCCTCCTTGGGCGGCCGCGCTGCCGCCTCCGGCGTCGCCTCTCCCCGGGGCGGGGGGACCCCACCCGCGGCGTCCCCTCGGGGGACAATGGGAGCCACGTGGCCGCGGAGAAGGGGCGCGACGGCCGCCACCGCGGGGTCCGGCCACGTCACGCTCTTCCCACGGCTGGCGGCGAGAGCCGGGATCTGCCGGAGGTAGTGGGGCACGGGCAAGGGTTGGCTGACCCCTGCTTCTCCTGCCGGCGGTCCCAGGCAGGGACGCCGTGGATGCAGCGGGACGATGCTCAGGGGTACCCGAGCTGGGGTGCCCCGCTTTGCCGGGGTGATGCGCAGAGAAAGTGCAGGTTGGTGATGCCTCATGCCAGAGAGGTTGCTGGGCAGGAGCACCCGTGGCTGGACTGGGCGCTAGGGTTGCTGCTGGGTAGGCGGGATGCTCTCGGCAATCTGGGCTCCTGCCCAAGAGTGGGACCCTTTACCTCGCAGGCGCTCAGACGAGGGAGCCAGGCCCCCACGGTGGCCGTGGAGGTTAATCCCTACGACCTCTCGCTCGCTTTGCCACTGCCTGGGCTGCTGGGTGCTCCAAAACACACGTCCCCTCTGGCGAGGGATTTTCAGCGACGGCTGTCGGTGCAGAGAGAGCCTCTCCCTGGGGCTGGCAGGCGCTTCAAAGTGGGGTGTGTCTGCCGCACAGAGCCTCCCTGCCGCCAGCACGCGGCTCCCGGGCACCGCGGGCGGCACGCAGCCCTGCGCCCCTTCCCCAGCCACCCTCAGTCCCCGTGGCGATTCAACAGCCTTCCTTCTCCCAAGAGGGCCGCCACTCTGGGCCAAGAAGAGGCGCTTTGCGACCGGGGACAGGAGCTGTCTTGTCTGCAGCTGGCGGCCGTGCAGGCCCTGGAGTGCCGCCAGCCCCCCGCCCCCAGCAGCATGGCCCCCGGCGGGGACCCCGCCTGTGCCTGCACCCGCCACGCACTGCCTGCAGCTGCTGGGGAGTGACCTGGATTTCAGCCTCCCCCTAAGCCTCTGCTGACGGCAGGAGCCCGCTCCCCTCCTGGGGACGCGTCTTAGGGCCGAGCAGCACCCAGCTGCCTGCCCACACCAGCTCCTGCCTCGCCTCTGTCCGGTAGCGCTCCGGCTGGCCGGTGGCTGAGCCTTGTCTCCTCTCTCCCCAGGGTGCACCATCTGCCTCGGCCAGGCCACCTTCCTCCGCTTCAACCACCCCGCCGAGGCCAAGTGGATGAAGAGCATGATCCCAGCGGGGGACAGGAGCCCAGCGCCTCTCTACGGGCTGCCAGCAAGTAGGTGACTCCCCCGCCTCGTCCCAGGCAGAGCAGCAGGGACAATGGGGTGTCCCCTGACCTGCACCACCAGCCCTCCTGGTGCATGATGCTCTCCCAGCCTGGTCCAGGCTCGGGAGCTTGGGAGCGGAGCTCACACCTCGCCATGGATGTGCCGGCCGTTGGCTTGGCATGGCAGCTGCGCTGGTTTTTGTTAATCATTAATATTTCCTCGGAAGAAGGTAGTTACGAGGGCAGCGAGGCGTGGCTCTTGCTTCTGCCCAGCCTGGCTGTGGTAGAGCCATCACTTGTTGGCCCATGCCAGGGATGCAGGGTGTGTGGGGCCCCCCCAGCTCTCGGAGTGAGTGTTTACATGCAGGGGCGGCCGGGCGGAGGCTGCGAAGGCCATATCCCCGGCTGCAGTGCTCCATCTCGCCAGCTGCTTATCTTGCTGTGTCTGCCTGTCTGCGGGGCCGATGGACCGAGCGCCTGCGCTGAGGTCCGGCGCCGCGCCCAGTTCCCGGGGATGTCCAGATCCCCGGCAGTGATCGCTGGGCTGATCACCCTTCTCCCTCCCCGACCAGCACGCCCTGGCACGGGGAGAGGAACTTGGCAGCCTCCCCGTGCCACGTGTATGTTGGGAAGGCAGCATGCCCCGCAGCTGGGGGGCGGGAGGAGGGACGCGGGGAGGTGCTGTGTAACATCCCGCGCCCACAGCACATCCCATGTGGGCCCTGCTTGCTCCCTCTCTGCCCCGCGGGACCGAGCAGGATGGCACGGGCAGGGCTGTGGCACGTCTTTCTGGGTGCGGAGGTGCTGCCGACCGCCACGGGGGAGCTGTAGTGTGCCAGGGGGTGACGCAACCTGGGTGGCATGCTGTCCTGGCTCGTCCCCTGAGTGACAGGCACATCGGCGCTGCGCCGGGAGGACGGGGCACCCCAGCTGGGAGGTGCGCAGAGGCTGCAAACAGCGTGGTGGTGGGTCTGGACTGCGCTTGGTGGCTTTTGGCTGTCATGTCTCTGTCCCTTTGCTGGGGTACCGGAGCTTGCCGGGCACAAGCGGTGGACGCCGGTGGCTGACACGGGTGACCGCTCCCCAGGGAGTGGGATCGGGGCTGGCGGCAGCAACGTGGGGATGTCAAAGGGGTGGCTGGGCTACGCTATCAGATTTCTGTCTCCCTGGTGATGGGGCCAGTGCGATGGCCTCCTCCCGGCCCCGCTCCCCAGCTGGTGGGAAATGGTGGCAGCAGGGCACAGGCATCTCAGGGTGGGGGTAGAGGAGCCACGACATGGCACTGGCTCTGCGGGGCTGCATGGAGGGGTGGTGCTGGGCTGCTCCATGGGTCTGCAGCTCGGGTGGGGGCTGCGAGGGTCCCACCACACTGATGCCTGCTCATGTGTCACCCCGCAGAACCCGAGGCCCTGGTGAACGGTGGCCACCAGCCGTCGGAGCGCGGGTGTCCCAGCCACAGTTCCCTCGTCAGCTCCATCGAGAAGGACCTGCAGGACATCATGGACTCACTGGTGCTGGAGGAACCAGCATCCCCCGATGGCAAGAAGCCGCCTGCCCGTGGCTGGTCCTCTCTCTCCCCGGTGGTCAACGGGGGCGGGCGCTGCCTCCTGTCCCCCCCCACCCAGCCCCGGGGCTGCCTCGGGGGGCTCCAGCTACGAGAACTTCTCACCGCTCTCCTCCCCGGCCAGCAGTGGCAGCTACACCAGCCCCTCGCCCAGCAGCCAGGAGCAGGGGCCGCCCGTGCCCCCCCTTGTCCCACTCCGCTCCTCCAGCTACAACCACGCTGTGCAGCCGCCTCCCCAGCGCCCACCCCTCCAGCCCAGTGGCGAGCCTTGGTCGGCTGACAGGCTTGGGGACCACCGGGCAGGCAGTCCCCGGCTGACCCCCAGGGTGTCCCCACGGCCACGGGCAGCCCTGCAGGAGCGTCCCCCCAGCCCCTTCCGGGAGCCACGGGACCCCCTGGCCCCCAGCCGGCAGCCCACCAGCAGACCGATCCCCGAGGCTCGGCTGCAGCTCCCTGAGAGCCCGCGGGCGGCCCGGAGGAACGTGGAGAGCATGCGGGAGCTGCCCCCTCTGAGCCCCTCCTTGTCGCGCCGGGCTGCCAGCCCCCGGGCAGCCCCTGATGCCCCCTCTCCGCAGCCCCGGCTGGGCAGGGAGGTGCCCGGCAGCCCCCGTGCCAGGCGGAAAGGCCCGGAGGAGCTGAGGGGTGCCGGGAGCCCCTCACCCCCGCTGCTGGCGGAGACTCCCCAGCGCCATCCCAGCTTCGGCAGCTGCCTGAGCCCGGCATTCGGGCTGGGCTCGCCCGCCATGCCCTCGCCCCGGCAGAGCCCCCGTGCCCCCAGGAAGCCCTTGGGAGACCCGCGGCTGCCAGCAGGGCCGCGGGAGCGGAAGAATAGCATCACCGAGATCAGCGACAACGAGGACGAGCTGCTGGAGTACCACCGGCGGCAGCGGCAGGAGCGGGTGCGGGAGCAGGAGATGGAGCGCCTGGTGAGCCTGGGGCCAGGTGGCGGGTGACATGGGGCCATGTTTGGGTGTGGGATGGCTGCTTTGCACACACCTTTTGGCTTTTACTGCTTTCAAACCCATCCCTTGCCTGTGGGGGATTTGCCGCAGCTGCCAGGCTGCCGGCTTATCCGGGGGATTATGGCCAGGAGCAGCAGTTGCTGCACAGCAGCTCTCCGAAAGCGCGAAGCCCCCGGCTCACAGCAGCCCGGGGAAACGGGTCGGCACAGTTCCGCAGGGCTGCCGGCTGAAATCGCGGTGCCCTCGGATTTGCAAAACCACCTGTGCCTCGTCTAGCCCCGCCAGGGCCGCGTCTGCTGGCGACGGTGCCATGGGTTTGTGGGAATTGCGTCTATATTTATGGGAGATGGAGTTTTTATAGAGCCGGCAGCTGCCTGGGTGGGGTTTGCCCCATGCATTTGCCAGCCCGGGGGCCGTGCTGCCGGAGCCCTGTTTGCTCAACCCTGACTCACGCCCAGCGCGGGCGGCCTGAGTCACTGCCTGGAAATAGCGGAGGCGCGCGGCGGCCAGCACTGCCGACTGTAATTAGTCCGTCTCCAGCTCCCGGCGCATCGCGTGCCTGGCTCTGACCTGGGGTCGGGGCGGGCTGCATCCGGCTTTGCAACGTGCCCGGCTCATACCAGCATGCGGGCAGGGCGAGGAGCGAGCCCACATCCCAGCGCCTGCCATTGCCACGGGGTCCTGCAGGCTCTGGCGGCGGCACGTGCTGGGACAGGCACCGTGCTGACAGTTCTTCCCCACAGGAGCGGCAGCGCCTGGAGACCATCCTGAACCTCTGTGCTGAGTACACCAAGACGGATGGTGCCGAGCTGGGTGATGTGCACCGGCTGCTGGCTGGAGACGCAGATGCCAGCCGGCGGGGTCCCAGGGGTGCCATGGCTCTGGGCCGCGCTGCCGAGGAGCTGCGACTGAGGGAGAGTCTGGAGAGGTCAGACGAGGAGAACCTGAAGGAGGAGTGCAGCAGCACTGAGAGCACCCACCACGAGGTGAGGGGCCAGCCGGGATGGGAGGCTGATGGGGAGTGGAACGCCGGTAAAGAAGTGGAGGCTGATGTCTTCGGAGACCAATAGGGTTTGGGAGGCTGGGAAAAAAGTGGAGGCTGGCAGTCATCTGTGCTGACCTGCCCTCTCCACAGCACGAGGAGCTGGCAGGCCCCCGGGCCAAGGAGGCACAGCGGCTGGAGGAGGAGCGAGCCGGCGTGCTCGGCCGCCTGGATCAGCTGAAGGGCCGTGTCAAGGAGCTGGAGCAGCAGCTGCAGGAGACGTCGCGAGAGGTGAGGGGACAGGATGCCCTGCTGGGACCCCGCAGCTCACTTTCCTTGCAAGCCAGCGCCCGATCCCGTCGGCGTGAGCCGGGGCAGCCGTCCTAACACTGCGACCATGCCTGTGCAGGCGGAGATGGAGCGGGCACTGCTGCAGGGCGAGCGGGAGTCAGAGGCGCTGCGGCTGCGGCAGGAGCAGGAGGCGGCGCAGCAGCTGCAGGAGAAGCTCTCCAGCCTGGATGCCAGCATCCGGAAGGAGCGGGACAAGGTGAGCCCCGGGACAGCTGTACCGTGCCCTCCCCAGCGCTTGCGGCCGGTGCGCGCTGCTCTGCGCTGTTGTGTTCTCCTGCGGACGCATCCTCCTGTCCCTGAGCTCCACGCAGGCGTTGAGGAGCGTCCCCTCCGGGTTCGCGTCGCAGAGGGGTCTGTCTGTCCGTCCACCTGGGACTGGTCTAGCAGCTCTGCCAGAGGAGGGCAGCGCTGGCCCGTGGGGTGCGTTTCAGCCATCGTCTGTTGTGCTGGTGGGGTCTTGCAGGGAAGCTCTGTGGTGAGGGGCTTTTCTGGTGCCTGCAGCAGGCAGTACTGACCCGGAGCAGTGGCTTTGCCACTCCCCGTTCCTCGCCCTTGCCAGAAGGCCGTGTCCCGCAGTGCCCCCCCCCCGGCTCTGCTGCCTGTTGGCACATCTTCACGTGTGGTGGCAGCTGCCACTGTAGCATTTGGCTCGCAGGAGGTGGCTGGGAGCGTGCTGTGGACATTTCATTCGGCTCGGTGGCTGAGGAGGGAGGTCCCAACCCCTTTCCTCTTTGGTGCAATTGCTGCTGTGATCTGGCAGTCCTGCTCAAAGGCACCACTGCTGCCACATGCGTGGCATCCTCGTCCCGCCTGCTGGTTGCCAGCCGTCCCGCAGCTTTGTGGGCAGTGTGGCACGACCCTGGGCGAGCGGCTCTGTGGTGGGACCTGGCTCTGCACCACCAAAGGCCGATGTCGCTGTGCAGCCTATGCCTGGATTGTGCCAGCAGCTCTGTGCTGTGGCACTGGTGACCTGGGGGTCTGGCCAGCCCCGTGGCTGGAGGTGCTGAGGCTGTTGGATTGCCCATGGATGGGCAGAGCTGCTGTCGGTGTCTGACAGCAGCATCCCTGCAGCGTTTGTGGTCTTTGTTCTGGTTTTGGTTTTCCAGCCCTTTGCAGGTGTCTTCTCTAGGCAGGGGCAGCCCTGTACAGAGTCAGGAGAGGAGCACAGGGAAATCCCCCTCCCAACTTCTCTGCTGACCTAACCCACCCGCTTTCTTAACGAGCATGCACTAATTGAACTAATGATGCCTACTCTGAAGTCACCATCACCTCTGACATCTCTGCATGCCTGGGAGCCCCCTGAGCACCCTGCAGCCCCTGTCCTGGTGCTCCCATCTGCACCAGCCCTGTCTCCTCACCAGAGCGTCCCCCTGTGTCCCTTTCTGTGGGTCCCTGGTGTCTCCGTGCTGCTGCAGTGTGGAGCTGGGTTTCTTGCAGTGAGTGTTCCCCAATGCCAACCCCCTGAAGGGTGCTGACAGACCTGCAGGAGGTCACCCCCCACGCCAGCCTCGTGTGGTTGGCCTCTGTCATGCTGCCTTTGTGGCAGTGGGAAGGAGGTCTGGGGACGCGTCTCTCTCCTCTCGGGCCAGGACCAAGTGCCTGCTCTGCCCCTAACCTGGTGTAGCCTGAGCATCTCCAGCAGTGGGACCTCAGTCTCCTGTTTCCACGGTTGTCCCATGGATGACCCTCTCCTTCCAATGGTCGGGGTGGTCTGTGGTCGCTTAGCCTGCGCATGGGACCTGCTGTGATTAATTGGCAGCATCCTGGATGGCGAGCATCAATTAACAAAGCTAGTTAGCGGTTGTTGGCAGGGTGCATGCGGTGCAGCCATTTGCAGGTTTGGGATGACTTTATCCACGCCGTCAGCATCGATATTTTAGCTGCTGGTAATTGGGCTTTTGGCATGGAAACACGAGGTTGAGGTCGAGGGCTGGCCGTAACCCCTCTAACTCTGTGCAGCCCGGGTCACTGGGGCTGTTGCTCTCTCAACCCCTCTGTAGATGCAGTGGTGCTCCTCCCCATGAGCCCCCTCTTTTTCCAGCTGAGCCCCTCTCTAACTCTGCAGCTTCTGCATGGCGTGGATTTGAGAAGTGTGTTTTCTCTTTTTTTTTTTCCTTTCTTTTCCTTTCCCTTTCCTTTTTTTGTTTTGTTTTGTCTCATTCTCCCCTAATTCAGGAAAGGGCAAAGGTTGATGCTGAAAGGAAGGAGCTAGAGCAACTCCGGGCGCTTTACCATGAGTCGAAGAGCCACCTTGATAAGTGCCCTGAGTCAATGCGGGAGCAGTTGCGGGAGCAGATGCGAAGGGTCAGTGTCTCCCCCCACCCCTCCCGGACCATGGCCCACCTCCCTCCGCTCCAGCTTAGGCCAGCTCTTCCCCGCCAGCTGGGGCTGCACTGGGAGCGTCACACCCGGGCTGGAGGCGGCTGGCGCCGGGCACCGCCGTCCTGGTAAGCTTGCTGCTCACCCGGGCGCAGGGCCGGCTCGGCGGGGCATGGGGCCACCCCTGCCGCGGAGCCGCCGAGCTCCTCTGGGCCGGGCAGGGCGCGGGCACAGGTCCTGCCCCACCACGGAGGGCAGGCTGGGGAGCCTCGGGGACCGCCGTGTCCTCATCTGTCTGCTGTTTCCTGAGAGTGTTTATTTACACAGTGCCGTCAGTTTACATTACCGCCAATCCGCAGCATTTTTTCCCATTATCTGGTATTTTCCGGTAGTGGCCAACCTCCCCCAGCCCGCACCGCGCAGATCAGCCCGCCTTGCTGCAGCCTGCTCAGGGCAGGCACCCCTGTGCTGGACACGGGTCCCAGCACACAGTGGGCAGGGACGGTGATGGGGCAGTCCCAGTGGCCACCATGCCTGTTGGCGCCACAAGACCAACAGCTGCCCTGCTCCCAGAGCAAGGTGACGTGTTCCTGCGGGAGTGCGGTATGGGCGCTGCCAAGGAGGCACCAGCAGACCCCGAGCGCGATGCCGCCGTGTGCTGTCAGTGCTGGAAGGCCGGGAGGATGTGCAGGCGCTTGTCCGGCATGGTGCTCGTCCACGAGGCTCTGCTGCCCGCCAGCTTGGTGGCGTGGGGCCATGTGTTGGTGGTTTCGGCAGCTTGTGGCCTGGATGCAGTTCAACAGGGGTTGCTGGTCACCAAGGGCTGGGCGAAGCCCCTCATCTCACAGGGCTGATGGCTCTGACCTGACCGGTGCCTGGTGCTCCATCGCCTTTTCCAGCCAGGCAGAGGTTGACAAAGGCTCCAAGGTCACTTGCCCGTGCTGTCCTGGGGAAGAGGTGCCCATGTCCCCACACGGGGCACTGGGGACAGGCTCTGCCACACGTTCCCATTCCTGGCCAGCACCAGCGGTCAGTGGGGGCACAGTGAGAGATTGCACTGCGAGAGACTTGCCTGTCCATGGGGCAGCTGCCAGCGGGATGTGGAGGTGTCCATCCGAAGGGAGCAATCTGACATGCCCTTGTGTGTCTGAAGGAGGCAGAGGCGCTGGAGACGGAGGCAAAGCTGTTCGAGGACCTGGAGTTCCAGCAGCTGGAGCGGGAGAGCCGGCTTGAAGAGGAGCGCGAGGCCCGGAGCCAACAGCTTCTGCAGAGCCGGGCCGAGTGCCACCGCAGCATCACCCGCAGGAAGGTAGGCTGGAGGGGGTTGGGGGTCTGGCTGCGCCCCATGTCCCTGGCTGAGCCCCACAGCTTGCCAGCAGCCAGTTTACCCCCCCGCCTGCTCCCCAGGAGCGTGTGGCTGCGCTGGATGCCCAGGCTGCCCAGATCCAGCTGCAGAGTGCCCAGGAGGCCGAGCACCTGGCGAGGGAAAGGAACAGCATCCTGCAGCTCCTGCAGAAGGTAACGCAGCAGCCATAGGGCTGGGGCTCAGCAGGCATCCCCCAACCCTGGGGGAGCCCAAGGCAGGGGACAAGGTTGTGAGGGCTCTTACTGGGATGCTGGCAGTCAGGGTGGGCTTGGGGCGTCCAACCGTGGGGTATCAGTAACCATCAGCTGTCTCTGCTCTTGCTGTCACCCCACACTCAGGAGAAGGAGAAACTCATGTCTCTGGAGAGGCGATACCAGTTCGTCACAGGTGGCAGGAGCTTCCCCAAAATGTCCTCAGGTCTCAGAGAGGTAAGTCAGGAATGGGAGGTACAGTCCCGAGGGCTGCTCTCCTGCCATGCCAAGCCTCTGTCACCAGCGGGCATGAGCCTGGTGCTCCCTAGCGCCTTCTGGCCAGAGCCAGGTGCTCCTGGGGGCCACGGTTCTGCCTGACCCACTGCTGGGGAGACGGGCAGGATGGCAGAGTCCCCTCGCGCCTGCCTGCAGTGGGGCTCCTGCTGCTGCCACTGCTGCCTGCACCTGCCTTGCCTACCTGATCTTTACCCTCCAACAGGAGACCCTCCATATCTCAGAGCCTTATGAGCTGTTGGAGGGAACTAAGCCCCTGAGCCCCCTGCCAGCAGCAGCTGCCTCCTTAGCTTCTCCTGCCGCCCGCTCCTACCCCAAGGCACAAGAGGTAACTGGACTAACTGCACGTGCTTGCTCGCTTGTTCCCTCCTTGCCTGAGTCACCGGCAGACCCCTTACGTGACCTAATGTTGCCTTCGGGCAGTGAGGCATCCCACCACCATGCGCCGGGATGGCATGGCTGGGGCATTTCTCATCTAGCTCTTGGCAGCTGCAGACCCCGATTTCAGGTGCTGTCCTGAGCCTGCTGGGCAGCTCAGCTCCTGCTGCTGCCCTTGGTTTTAACACCGGCATGCTGCTTTGTGGCACAGGCATCCCTGTGCTTCCTCCTTGCCTGCCACTTACCTACTGGCTGAGTGCCTCCTGACGACATCCGTTAGGGTACTGCTAGCCTGGCTTCCCTTAAAAAAGAGCAAATCCCTGGCTTTAGCATGTTTGGTTCAGAAAGCTTGAGGAAGTGGGCGTTAAGCTGGCTCAGAGCAGCTCAAGGTGCCTCATCTGGTGCTGTTGCACCAGGGAGGGCTTGTAGCCTGGGGCACCCGGGTGCCCACAAGATCTGGGTAATAGGAACGGCCAAAGGCACCTCAGTGGGGCTGGTGGCAGCCCTCTGTCCCCAACCTGCACCCAGCAAAGCTGCACCTCAGGCAGGAGCAAGGCAGCGTGCCAGGACGCCCAGCCCAGCTCAGGCTCCTCGCACGGCGCTGTGCACCGAGGCCAGGAAGGGCTGGGCGGGCGGCAGAAAGGTGCGCGCGCGGGGAGATTCGCTCCCGCTTTGCAGTTGGTGCCGTGATGCCAGCACATGGGTCTAACTCTCCTCCTTCTCCTCCGCTGTGGATTTCTAGGAGTACATGAGGCTGTCTGACGTTTTCAGGTTCTGCAGCAATGTGCACGACCCCAGCCCGGACGCTAAAGCTTCTGCTGCTGCCCCTGCTGCTGCTCAGCGCTCTTTCTTGCTTGCTGTACCTCCCACAGCTGACGAGGTACCCGCTCCAGAGCATGCTTGGGTTTGCTCCCTCGGGTTACCCACTGCACCGAGGATGCTGCAGGCTGTGCAGCCACCCCATGTGTCCTGCTGCTCAGAGCCCACCTCTCTCTTGCGCTGGGAGACTTGTCTGGCTGCAGCTGAACAGGGAGCAGAGGCTGGAGCCACCCGGTCTTACCGGGGAGCACTTTTTGTCTGCTCCAGATGGGCTTTCCCCTCTGGGGTGGCAGCAGCAAGGCTGGGGAGCGGAGCAGGCACCCAGCAGGGAGCGGGGGCAGCCCTTTGTCCTGTCTGCCCGTCCCATGTGAGGAGGATGCAGAGCAGGTGGGGACGTGACCCCATGCCCGGCACCAGGGCAGCAGGCAGGACCACCTGCCGTTCCTCCTGAGGATGTGGCACCCCATTTTGGGGGCTGGAGACACCTGCTTGTTCCGCTGTGCCTGCTTACCTTTGCTTGGAGCCTCTTCTCATTTAATCTGCTTCTTTCTGCCCAGTACGTGACCGTTGAGCAGCTCTCGGGCATCCTGGGCAGCCTCTGTGTCCCTGCTGCTTCCTTGCTGGGCTGTGCCCCTCCAGCTCCTTCATCCTCAGACTGCGCTGCTGCTCCTCCTCCTCTTCCGTTTCTCACTTCTCCCTCCATCTCTGCAGAGGTTCGTGCCCCGTTTCCCTCCTTCTGCCGCTGTGCTCTCCCCAGGAGGTGATGGGGATGCAGGGAAAGGGCTGAGCCATGGGTGAGGCCGAGTGGCAGCTCTGGCTCTTGCCAGCCTGCACCCCTCTTGCTGCCCTGCCCACTGCTTCACTGCCCGCCTGGCACCCTGCCACCTGCCTGAGTCCTGCCCGTCCCGTTGTGCAGGGCCGAGGGTCTCAGTGCCCTCCCAGCGCTTGCATCGGCTCTTGCCAGCCCCATAAGCAGCAGCAGGGGCCCAGAGCTGCCAGGACTCAACCAGGGAGTGGCCAGGGTCCCTGGGGGTCTGCAGGTCTCGAGGCTAGGCTGGGTGGTGCAGGCACAGGCAGGGATGCTCGTGACCTCTCTCTCTGCGTGTCTGTCCCTCTCGCTGTGTCTCGTCCTCCCTCCTTTCTCATAAGGCATCTCTCTCCAGATGGAGCAGCAGCTGCCGGAGGGACCCGTGTGGCTCCCGGCTCTTGATTTAGAGAAGTGGTACCAGGAGGTCATGGCTGGCTTTGAGACCTCCTCCTCCTCTGTCTCTCCTCCTTCTTCCCCTCCTCCACTTCCAGCTAAAGCTCACTCCTCTCACAAGCCTCTCCAGGTAATCCTGTCTCCCTGCTGCTGGGGCTCAGGCTTTGGGGCTGCTCTGGGCATCCGGGTGCCACAGCGGGCAGGGGCAGAGCAGACCTGCAGCGGGCAGCATGCCTGGGGCAGGCAGTTGCTGCCTCCTCTTGCCTGCATCCCTGCCAAATCGGCACTGACACAGGGGCAGCACCTGGAGAGGGGCATGCTCGACTGAGCCATCCATCCAGGGGGCCTTTTGCAGCCCCCCTATGCCTCTCTCACCTCTGTCTCTTGCCCCAGGTCTATCGTGCCAAAACGGAGGGTGACGCTGGTGCGTCCCCTCGGATGAAGACTGGGACCCCTTCATCCTCACAGCTCAACCTCTCCGTGCTGGGGCGCAGCCCCTCGCCCAAGGTACAGTTGCCGGGAGGAGCGGGGCGTTGCTGAGCACCCCAACCACAGCTGCCATGTGCCTGCTGCGAGTCCCCATCTCCATTCCCGTAGCTGACCGCCTGCCGTTCTGCGCAGGGCCCCCCGAGCCCAGTGGGCAGCCTGCCCCGTAACCTGGCAACCACACTGCAGGACATCGAGACCAAGCGCCAGCTGGCCCTGCAGCAGAAGGGTAAGCTCGGGTTCCCCGTCCTGGCTCTGCGGGGTGGTGGGATTTTGGGAGACTCTTCCCCCTGCTGCTGCTCGGATGATGGAGAAGGGAGCTCGGCCAAGGGTGGCAGCAGCAGTGCTCCAGCAGGGTGCGATGCCTCTCTCATGACGGTCTCTCGCTTTTCCCCTCCTCTCTCCCTCCCGACCCCTTCGCCCGACGGCGTCTCTCCAGCTGAGCCACTCCTAGCAGAGCCCTTGCAGCCGGGCGATCTATCAGGTATAGACATGGGACGGCTTGGACTGCCCAGAGCAGCCCGGAGGCAGCAGCATGGCTGTTTGCTGGCACTGTCTGCCATGCATAGGACGGGCAGGACCCCCAGTGCTCCTCAACGCCTGCTCCGGGACAACACTGTGCCTCCCTAATCTGCTAATGCTTTGCCCAGCCTGCCCCTGCCGGCCTGGCGCATGTGCCCTGCTTGGCTGCCTGAGCCCCCTCCTCCTGCCTGCTGTGCTTGCCAAGGAGTTGTGGCGGCAGCTCCCACCTCTGCACCCACCATCCCTCCCCGGCTCCAGAAGCACCTGCAGTGTCTTCTGTCCCCAGCCTCCCCTCGCCTGCTACAGAGTGGCTCTGAGTGTGGCACACTGAGTCGTTGTTGTCTTCTTCCCGTGGCGCAGGTCAGCAGGTGATCGAGGAGCAGAAGCGGCGGCTGGCAGAGCTGAAGCAGAAAGCAGCTGCCGAGGCTCAGTCCCAGTGGGAAGCGCTGCACGGGCAGCCCCCCTTCCCCCCACTCGTTCATCACTCCATCCTGCACCACCACCGTCCCCACGGCATCGGGCCCCGGGCCGAGGAGCTGGACCATGCATACGACACCCTCAGCCTGGAGAGCTCGGACAGCATGGAGACCAGTATCTCCACAGGCAACAACTCTGCCTGCTCACCTGACAACATCTCCAGGTAACCCCGAGGCTGGCTCCGTTGGCCGGAGGGGCAGCCGATGCTGCTGGCCTTGTCGCTGGTGCAAGGTCCTGCCCGCTGGGACGGCAGCTGCAGCTGTCTTGCAGTGCCAGTGGAATGGAGGCGGGAAAGATCGAAGAGATGGAGAAGATGCTGAAGGAGGCACATGCGGAGAAGTCACGGCTGATGGAGTCCCGGGTGAGTGGGGGCACTGGCGTGGCGGCTGGCTGGGGAGTGGGTCCCCGGTCCCCGGGGCTGAGTGCCTGTACCTGTTCTCAGGAGCGGGAGATGGAGCTGCGGCGGCAGGCGCTGGAGGAGGAGCGCCGGCGCCGGGAGCAGCTGGAACGGCGGCTGCAAGATGAGACAGCACGGCGACAGAAGCTGGTGGAGAAGGAGGTCAAGCTGCGGGAGAAGCATTTCTCACAGGTATGGGGTGTGCTGCCACCCTCCGGTGCGGGGTCCCCTCTCACAGCCTGGCCAGCAAGGCAGACCCAGCTCCCCACTGGTATCCTGGCAGGGGAGATGTGGCTCTTGCTGCACCTGGCCCGCTTTGCAGGGTTCTGTTGCTTCTCCAGGCTCGTCCCTTGACACGATACCTCCCCATCCGCAAGGAAGATTTCAACCTGCGGCTGCACATCGAGTCCTCGGGCCACAGCGTGGACACCTGCTACCATGTCATCCTGACAGAGAAGATGTGCAAGGGCTACCTGGTCAAGATGGGTGGCAAGATCAAGTCTTGGAAGAAGCGCTGGTTTGTCTTTGATCGCATGAAGCGCACCCTCTCCTACTATGTGGGTGAGTCTCTGTGCTGCCCTGTGCCCCCTCCCCGTGCCATCGCCACGGCACAGCGGTCAGTGATGACCTTCTCTCGGGTTCCTTCTCTTGGGCAGATAAACATGAGACGAAGCTGAAGGGTGTCATCTACTTCCAAGCCATCGAAGAGGTTTACTATGACCACCTCCGCAGTGCTGCAAAGGTGAGAGCTGGGCTCCCAGAGTGGTCTATGACCCCTGAGGGTGTCAGCTCCTTGGGGTGCCCAGGCCAGGACCCCAATGCTGAGCTTTTGCGGGGAGCGGGGGGGGTGAAGAGGGGAGACGCCGCTGCTCGGAGTGCTGACCCCGGCCCCTTCTTCCCCAGAGCCCCAACCCAGCGCTCACCTTCTGCGTCAAGACCCACGACCGCCTCTACTACATGGTGGCACCCTCGGCCGAGGCCATGCGCATCTGGATGGATGTCATTGTCACCGGGGCAGAGGGCTACACCCAGTTCATGAACTGAAGGCCGGGGGTGCTGTGCACCCCGAATCCAACGGCTTGATGGACTCCAGAGCATCCTCAGCAGCGAGGGGCTCCCGGGAGGCACAGGCTGTGCACGACGGAGGTGGGACAGCAGCGTACCCTGCACCGAGCGTTTCTGAATATAGCCAGCAAAGTAATTCCTTTTTTTTTTTAATGTTGACTTTTTGAAAGCAAAATTTATTGGAAACATCTCCAAGTCCTAAACCCTGAAAAACTGCCAAAGACCTGCCAGTGCCTCGGGGCAATGCTGGATTGGAGACTGACGCTGTTACTTGCGGCCACGGTTTTTCGGTGAGGGACTGTACAGCCGCGAAGCCACCTCACCCCGGGCGGCCGGAACCCCTCACTTCGTTAGCCCCGAGCCCCCTTTGTAAACCTTTTGTAACCCCGCGTCGTCCCGTGGCCGGGCGGGACGGGCGCGCCGGCGATAAAGCGTTTCGTGAAGCTGGGCTGAGCCCCTCGGGCTGCTGCGGAGGGGGCACCGCGCCCCGGTACCGGGGAAAGGGCGGGCCGGGGCTCGGGGAGGGGCGGGGGCGACGCGGCAGAAGGAGGCGGGGCTCGGGGAGGGGCGGGGCGACGTCGGAGAGGAAGGCGGGGCTCGGGGAGGGGCGGGGCGACGCTGTGGAAGGAGGCGGGGCTCGGGGAGGGGCGGGGCGACGCTGTGGAAGGAGGCGGGGCTCGGGGAGGGGCGGGGCGACGCTGTGGAAGGAGGCGGGGCTCGGGGAGGGGCGGGGCGACGTCGGAGAGGGAGGCGGGGCTCGGGGAGGGGCGGGGCGACGCTGGAGAAGGAGGCGGGGCTCGGGGAGGGGCGGGGCGACGTCGGAGAGGGAGGCGGGGCTTGGGGAGGGGCGGGGCGACGTTGGAGAGGAAGGCGGGGCTCGGGGAGGGGCGGGGCGACGCTGTGGAAGGAGGCGGGGCTCGGGGAGGGGCGGGGCGACGCGGAGAAGGAGGCGGGGCTCGGGGAGGGGCGGGGCGACGCTGTGGAAGGAGGCGGGGCTCAGGGAGGGGCGGGGCGACGTCGGAGAAGGAGGCGGGGGTCGGGAAGGGGCGGGGCGACGCGGCAGAAGGTGGCGGGGCTCGGGGAGGGGCGGGGCGACGTCGGAGAGGGAGGCGGGGCTTGGGGAGGGGCGGGGCGACGTCGGAGAAGGAGGCGGGGGTCGGGAAGGGGCGGGGCGATGTCGGAGAGGGAGGCGGGGCTCGGGGAGGGGCGGGGCGACGTCGGAGAAGGAGGCGGGGCTCGGGGAGGGGCGGGGCGACGTCGGAGAGGGAGGCGGGGCTTGGGGAGGGGCGGGGCGACGCTGGAGAGGAAGGCGGGGCTCGGGGAGGGGCGGGGCGACGCTGTGGAAGGAGGCGGGGCTCGGGGAGGGGCGGGGCGACGTCGGAGAGGGAGGCGGGGCTCGGGGAGGGGCGGGGCGACGCTGTGGAAGGAGGCGGGGCTCGGGGAGGGGCGGGGCGACGCGGCAGAAGGAGGCGGGGCTCGGGGAGGGGCGGGGCGACGCGGGAGAAGGAGGCGGGGCTCGGGGAGGGGCGGGGCGACGTCGGAGAGGGAGGCGGGGCTTGGGGAGGGGCGGGGCGACGCTGTGGAAGGAGGCGGGGCTCGGGGAGGGGCGGGGCGACGCTGGAGAAGGAGGCGGGGCTCGGGGAGGGGCGGGGCGACGCAGGAGAAGGAGGCGGGGCTTGGGGAGGGGCGGGGCGACGTCGGAGAAGGAGGTGGGGCTCGGGGAGGGGCGGGGCGACGCCGGAGAAGGAGGCGGGGCTCGGGGAGGGGCGGGGCGACGTCGGAGAGGGAGGCGGGGCTTGGGGAGGGGCGGGGCGACGTTGGAGAGGAAGGCGGGGCGACGCGGGAGAAGGAGGCGGGGCTCGGGGAGGGGCGGGGCGACGCGGGAGAAGGAGGCGGGGCTCGGGGAGGGGCGGGGCGATGTCGGAGAAGGAGGCGGGGCTCGGGGAGGGGCGGGGCGACGCTGGAGAAGGAGGCGGGGCTCGGGAAGGGGCGGGGCGACGCAGGAGAAGGAGGCGGGGCTCGGGGAGGGGCGGGGCGACGTCGGAGAGGGAGGCGGGGCTCGGGGAGGGGCGGGGCGACGCTGGAGAAGGAGGCGGGGCTCGGGGAGGGGCGGGGCGACGCTGGAGAAGGAGGCGGGGCTCGGGGAGGGGCGGGGCGACGCTGGAGAAGGAGGCGGGGCTCGGGGAGGGGCGGGGCGACGCGGCAGAAGGAGGCGGGGCTCGGGGAGGGGCGGGGCGACGCGGCAGAAGGAGGCGGGGCTCGGGGAGGGGCGGGGCGACGCGGCAGAAAGAGGCGGGGCTCGGGGAGGGGCGGGGCGACGCTGGAGAAGGAGGCGGGGCTCGGGGAGGGGCGGGGCGACGTTGGAGAGGAAGGCGGGGCTCGGGGAGGGGCGGGGCGACGCTGTGGAAGGAGGCGGGGTTCGGGGAGGGGCGGGGCGACGTCGGAGAGGGAGGCGGGGCTTGGGGAGGGGCGGGGCGACGCTGTGGAAGGAGGCGGGGCTCGGGGAGGGGCGGGGCGACGCGGGAGAAGGAGGCGGGGCTCGGGGAGGGGCGGGGCGACGTCAGAGAAGGAGGCGGGGCTCGGGGAGGGGCGGGGGGACGTTGGAGAAGGAGGCGGGGCTCGGGGAGGGGCGGGGCGACGCAGGAGAAGGAGGCGGGGCTTGGGGAGGGGCGGGGCGACGTCGGAGAAGGAGGCGGGGGTCGGGAAGGGGCGGGGCGATGTCGGAGAGGGAGGCGGGGCTCGGGGAGGGGCGGGGCGACGTCGGAGAGGGAGGCGGGGCTTGGGGAGGGGCGGGACGACGTTGGAGAGGAAGGCGGGGCGACGTCAGAGAAGGAGGCGGGGCTCGGGGAGGGGCGGGGGGACGTTGGAGAAGGAGGCGGGGCTCGGGGAGGGGCGGGGCGACGCGGGAGAAGGAGGCGGGGCTCGGGGAGGGGCGGGGCGACGTCGGAGAAGGAGGCGGGGCTCGGGGAGGGGCGGGGCGACGCTGGAGAAGGAGGCGGGGCTCGGGAAGGGGCGGGGGCGACGCAGGAGAAGGAGGCGGGACTCGGGGAGGGGCGGCGTGACGTCGGAGAAGGAGGCGGGGCTCGGGAAGGGGCGGGGCGACGTCGGAGAGGGAGGCGGGGCTCGGGGAGGGGCGGGGCGACGCTGGAGAAGGAGGCGGGGCTCGGGGAGGGGCGGGGCGACGCAGGAGAAGGAGGCGGAGCTCGGGGAGGGGCGGGGCGACGTTGGAGAGGAAGGCGGGGCTCGGGGAGGGGCGGGGCGACGCTGGAGAAGGAGGCGGGGCTCGGGGAGGGGCGGGGCGACGCGGGAGAAGGAGGCGGGGCTCGGGGAGGGGCGGGGCGACGTCAGAGAAGGAGGCGGGGCTCGGGGAGGGGCGGGGGGACGTTGGAGAAGGAGGCGGGGCTCGGGGAGGGGCGGGGCGACGCGGCAGAAGGAGGCGGGGCTCGGGGAGGGGCGGGGCGACGCGGCAGAAGGAGGCGGGGCTCGGGGAGGGGCGGGGCGACGTCGGAGAGGGAGGCGGGGCTTGGGGAGGGGCGGGGCGACGTTGGTGAGGAAGGCGGGGCGACGTCGGAGAAGGAGGCGGGGCTCGGGGAGGGGCGGGGCGACGCGGCAGAAGGAGGCGGGGCTCGGGGCGGGGCGGGGCGATGGTGTATAAGGAGGCGGGGCTCGGGGAGGGGCGGGGCGACGCAGGAGAAGGAGGCGGGGCTGTTCCGGGGCTAGCGGCAGTGGCTGCCATCGTAATAGAATGGATTGAACTGTCGAAGACCTTTATAGTTTCTGTTGTAGCGTTTAATCTCACACTCACGAGTCCCAGACGAGACGGTGTCTCTGAGCGCTGTGTGCACACGGCGCTGAAATGCTGCCCGGAGAAAGGGCCGGGGCGGGGCCGAGACGGGGCTCGGGAAGGGGCGTGGCCCGGCCCGCGGGCGGAGCCGGCGGTGGCGGCTGGGGACAGCTGCAGTGCCCGCTTTCAGCCGCCAGGAGGCGCTGGCGCTAGAGAGGCCGGTGTGCGCAGCTGTTTCACATTTCCGCCGGGCGCGCATGACGTCACTTCGCTCGTTTACGTGTGACGCCTCTACGCACGCCCCGCCCCCCTCGCGGGCGGCCAATAGGGCCGGGGCTCCCGTCGTGCCTTTTCCGGCTTCCCCCGACGTGGCCCAATGGGGGCGCGCGGGCCGCCGGGATTGGTGCGCGGAGCCCCCGCGCTGGCGGCAGCGCCAATGAGCTCGCGCCGCGTCCGGGCCGGGCCTTGCGCGAGACGCCGGTTCCGCCGCAGCACCGGGCGGCTGGGATGGCGCGGGTGCCGTGCTGGGCGCTGGCCTGCCTGCTGCTCTCCTGCCGCCTGCCCGCCGCCGGTACGTGCGGCCGCCGGGCCGCCGCTTCGCCGCCCGCGGTGCCGCGGGCTCTCGGGGCCCTGCGGGGCCCTGCGGGGTGGCGAGGGGCCGGCGCTGCCCGTCCGCTGCGGGTCCCTCCCGGCAGCGGGCGGGGGTCGGGCCTCCCGCCGCGGGGGGGGCCTTCGTTGGCCGTTGTTTTTACGTTTTGTCCCGTTGCAGAGCCCGTGGCGGTGATGTCGGTGGACGTGGGCAGCGAGTCGATGAAAATCGCCATCGTGAAGCCTGGGGTGCCCATGGAAATCGTCTTGAACAAGTGAGCGGCCCTTCTCGGGGCCCGCGGTGATGGTGGGGGCGAAGGTGTGACCGGGAGGGGTTCCCTCTGCTCGGCCGGGGCCCGAAGCGTCCTGGCGAGCGGGTTTAGGGGAACGGGGGTTCGATTAAAGTTGTTACTCTGTGGGGAGGGGAACCTGCTCGTCCTTTACTTCCAGGTTTTCTGACTCATTTCCTGCCACAGGTGAGCAGCTGTTGAGCATTGTTTGGGGTAGCCTTTAACCTCACCTTAGCGGAGATTGTGGCACTCTGAGAGGTCTTTTAAGCAAGCAAATGAAAGCCTGTACGGTTAAGGATATGTTGTGGTTGAGTGTTCTTGTCCAGCCAGCTGAGGAGCCCCACTCTCAGTTCTCTGTAAGGGAGCCCAGAGGCAGGTTTGTTTTCCTGCAGCTGTCCAGGACTCGTTTGTGTAATGAATAAAGCTCTCCTTTCACTTGGCTGCCCATTCCTGAGATGCTGAGTGAAAAAAAAAACTGTGGCTGGGAGAGGATGTGCAATCAGGAACATCTTCATTTTCTGGGAGTCTAGACTGAGGGATAATTAATGGATTTTTCACCCAGCTCCCTGAAACTTGGCAACCATTGATAGAATGAGGGAACTGTCTTGCTGTACTCACTGTTGGAGGAAAGCAAAAATAAAGCCAGTCTTGCATCAATACAAAGCAGCACGTTCCTGAAGGCTGCTTGTGAGCCGTCTTTCTCTGTGACAGTTCATTTGGTTGTAGACTTATGTTAGAGAGTTGGTAATGCGCTAAGAAGCGTTCAGTAGCGTGTTGCAGATGCCCTGACCTTCATGGACAACCATTTTTTGTAGTTACTGTGGTGAAAAACTCACCTTAGGGTGCTACTGCACGAGTTGAGCAGGTATGAGTCACTTGTTGTTAAGTTCTCCTGTGCTGTGGGAAAAACAGTCATCTGCCCCCCCCCAGTTTCCACTGTGAATTTGAAAGGCGTGTGTCCAGATTTCAGTAAAGCACGTTATTTGCCCGCGTTGTAAGGAACGTCAGGAGCCATGAAAGGTCTGAAGGGAGGTGCTGCTATTGCAGTCCTTCAGGTGAACGAGGCTGCCTTCCTCTGAGGGCGCCACCTGAGCATCTTCAGTTAGTGTCTTTGAAGTGGAAAGAGCACCCTTCCTCACCATGGACTCTGTGCGTTGGCCTGTTTTGATTGCTTTATTCCTCTCTTTCTGCACAGGGAGTCTCGCAGGAAAACGCCCGTGGCCGTTTCTTTGAAGGAGAACGAGCGTCTCTTTGGTGACAGCGCACTAGGAATGGTAAGGCTTCTTGTTATTTCTTGTAATAAATACCTGTGCTAGGAAGTTTTATTTCTTTATTTTATGTTCTATCCGTTGGAGAGCTTTGTTTGACAATGGCAAAGCTGAGGAAATGCAGCTGGCTGACATGCTTTGTTTTTCCGCAGTCCATAAGGACCCCCAAGGTGGCTTTCAGATACTTTCAGGATCTGCTGGGTAAGCGTATCGATAACCCCCACGTGGCACTGTACCAGTCGCGATTCCCAGAGCATGAGCTGGTGAAGGATGAGAAGAGGCAGACTGTCGTCTTCAAGCTGTCCCAGTAAGTGACTGCTTCTGGGTTCCTTGTGGGTGGGACACTGGCTACTGGGCTTCTGCAGCTGATTGTCATTGATGTGATTTTCTTTCCTATCTGTTTCTTGTAGAACCACACAGTATTCTCCAGAGGAGATGCTGGGGATGGTCCTGAACTATTCACGTGGTCTGGCTGAGGAATTTGCAGGTTGGAAGGATTTAAGTGTTTCTTGCAGCATCTGTGTGTTTGTATGTTGCAGGATTTGAGTAAAGACTAAAGGTGCTTGGAAACCCACACATTTTTTAGAAACAGGATGTGGGATCTCTTCAGCTGTAGGCTGTGAGCAAGACTTAGCAGCTGTCAGATCATCGTTTGTTGTATGTTGTATGATGTATGATGTATGTCGTATGATGCAGGTTTGGGATCTCCACCCTTGGGTTCTTGAGGGCAGGCCCCCCAGATCCCATCCAGCCTTGCAGTGGAGAAGCCTTACTGGCAACCTCTGGCAAAAGAGTAAAGGATTTTCTGACTCATGTGTGTGACTGGAGGGGAGGAGGGAGCGTTGGTAGAGAACTGCAGAGGAGGGTAGAAGTGGCTCTGTGGAAGTCTGTGTTGTAACCGGTCAGGCTGAGCTACGATTCAAGAGCTAAAGCTCCCTCTTGTTGTGGAGCTAGCTGACATTTAAGAGATCGTCATGCGTTTTCCAAGCTGCGTTGCTATTGAAATGCCCCAGTCAGGAAATTTGGGTGAATTTTGTTGATGTGTTTGACTTGTGTTGTTACTAGGAGGCTGGGTGTTGTTTGGTTAGTAACACTAAAGCCAGTCCAAAGACTTTTTACTCTGGGGTGGGGACATAATCCAGTGATAAAATAAGACTCTAGAAAGATACTTGTTGAAATCTAAGATCATTTTAGAGTATCCTAATGTGTGAAAGAGGGGTCAGTAACACCTGGCTTTGTGAGAATCTGCAAAGTCTATTTAATTTCAGCAGGACAGAGAGGTTCAACCCTAATGATCCCGGCTGCTGGCGCTGCTTTGGCTTGTGTTCTGCACCAGTCTTTACCTTGAATTCTCTGGCTTTGCTACCTCGACCCCATTATAACGAGTCCTTGCAGGGGGCTGCACTGGTGGAAAAACTTGTTCCCTGCAACTCTTTCAGAGCAGCCCATCAAGGACGCGGTGATCACTGTTCCCGCCTACTTCAACCAGGCGGAGAGGAGAGCAGTTCTGCATGCCGCTCGCATGGCTGACCTGAAGGTGCTGCAGCTGATCAACGACAACACCGCGGTGGCGTTGAACTACGGTGTTTTTAGGAGGAAAGACATCAATGCCACCGCGCAGGTAGGTGCTGTTGGGAGATGCAGAGAGTCCTGTGCGGGCACCTGTGTCGGGGGAGAGAAATTGCTGCAGATAAAACCAAAATGGCTCAAGTGAGAAAGTGGAGTCTGCTGGTCAACCAGTCTCCTCTGTTTTCATGTGTTTATCAACAAGAGGAAGAGATGAAACCTTGTGTGAATATCTGATACAGCCTGAAATCTTCTGGAGTGAGGGCAGGTGGTTGGGAGTTCCTATTTTGTGAACCTGCATTTATTCCTTGCTCATCAACTGGGGGGGAAATAATGTCAGCAATTTTCTAAGGTGTCAGGCTCAGGCAGCAGTTCCTTATTCGTGGGGGGATTTCCACATGTTTCTGCCTCACTATTCTGCCTGCTCTTTGCAGAATATCATGTTTTACGACATGGGAGCAGGAAGCACCGTTTGTACTATTGTTACCTATCAGACAGTGAAAACTAAGGACTCGGGAACCCAGCCTCAAGTGCAGATCCAGGGCATTGGGTAAGAATTCAACATAAGTCGCACAAAACCCACACATCTCCAGAAAGAAACCGCTTTTTCAGAGTCTTCTAAATGTGGGATTTTGCAGCGAGGCTTCAGCACAGTAATTTGGATGGCAGAGCAGAAAATATTTGGAGTGCGAGGGCTCCATTTGGTAATAATTCTGGTTGTCACTGTCTTGGGATGAAGGTAACCAAGAACTTCCAGGAGCCTGGGAGGCAACCAGGACACTTAATTTGCCTCAGGCTTGTTTTTTTGAATAGTCTCAAGCTGTGTTAGAGTATTTCCATTTCCTACAATCTTACAGAAGTAGAGCATGTCAGTTTGAAAAAGCAGAATATCCTTGTAGTGAGGAATGAAAATGCAATGCTTTTGCCAAATAAGGAGGGGGGTGCTATGAATTGCCTGCCCAGCAATCTTAACTCCAAAACATTGATGTTGCCGTTTCCAAGAAAACGCCTGGGACGTGAGACACTTACTGTTTGGCTTCTCAGTTGTTTGACACGCTTGGCAATAAGACCTTTAGCTTAAACATGATCATGTTTCCCACTCAGAGGCTCTTGCAGTGATGAATCTTCCTTTTCTTTGTTTTGTTTTAATGTGTTATTTTTGGAACAATGTTGTTTTTTCGCAGTCAGTCACAGCTGATCGCACTGCAGCTGCTTTTGACCATTTGCTGCTCTGCATATTTGTGAAGTAATACGTGAAATTTGTTTGTATTCCAGTTCAGTTTAAGTTGCAACATCTTCTTTCACTCTTTTGCTCAGGTTTGACCGTACTCTTGGAGGTCTAGAGATGGAGCTTCGTCTCCGGGACTATCTGGCAAAGCTCTTCAATGATCAGCACCCTTCAAAAGACGTCCGGAAGAATCCACGGGCCATGGCCAAGCTCCTGAAGGAGGCCAACCGCCTGAAAACTGTCCTGAGCGCGAATGCTGACCACATGGCACAGGTCTGGCCTTCTGTCACACAGTTTCTGGCTATTTTTGGGACTGAGGGTGTGGTGGGTGCAGGACAGAAATGCTCTCGCTCTGCACTGTCAGCCTGCTGAAGAGCATTGCTGCTGGTGTTCAGGGGTGGTGGTGGCACTGGTGGTTCCTCTCAGCTGGTGCCTTCTTAGCACCACTAGCAATTAGATTGGGCAGATTAGTTGTGTTGAGTGTGGTAAATAAGCTTTGGCTGAGAGAAGCTGTCTGTTATGTCTACGTTCCATCCTCCTTGTCCATGGCAGGGTTTGGGTGAGCACGATCAAGTCCTAGGTGCGGGAAGAGTGCTGGAACTTATTGCACACTGGACAAATGAGGCAAAGATTTTGCTTGGAGAACACTCCACAAATAATTTTGTTCTGGCTGGTTTTTGCCTGAACAGATTGAGGGGCTACTAGATGACATCGACTTCAAGGCCAAAGTCTCCAGGCAAGAATTTGAGGATTTGTGCTCTGACTTGTTCCAGCGAGTCCCAGGACCTGTGCAGCATGCGCTGAGCAGTGCAGCGATGAGCCTGGTAGGTTTAGGAATGTGTTAACGAGCCTGAAGTTGCTGTGTACAGACCTGCTGTCATGTCATGATCAAAGCATCATCGATCCTGTTACCAGCACTGCTGAGAGGTGCCGGTGCCTGCTATTATTATAGAGACATGTTTCGTGCTGCGATGTGGGGAAGGAGTTGGTCCTGGCTCCCTGCACTACCGCAGGAGACAAAGGGCTTGGAGAAGGTGTATCTTTCTGTTAAAAAAGCCCCACACTTTATTCTTGGGTTGGAGGTTTGAAACCCTGATCTTTTCTTTCTTTGTCTTGGATGCTGGTTCTGGTCTCTTCTAACTCAAAGTGCCTGGAAACAGAGTTGTTGCTCTTGAGGCTTCTCTCTGGAGCGCTCCTTTTAGAAGCCCTGTTGCGGGCTGCAGTTGGACCAAACTGCTGTCCTTTGGAGAGACTTACTGCATTGCTAGACACTCTCTTTCCAGGGTGCCACGACGCCCGTGAGCATCTCTTGGCTCCGGTATTTGATGCAAGACACCGGGTCACTTCTCGGAGTCTGGGATTCTGTCTGTTCTGGTCTGGCTTGGTGGCTGAGTCTGTGCTCCTCTGGCATTAAACTGCAGCCTGTCTCATTTTGAATCAAGTCCCATGTTTTAGGCAACTTCAAGCAGCGGTCGTGTTGTCCCTGTTTGACAGACCTGGCTCCAGGTTTCTCGTGTTGGCATGGCTCGTGCCGGCCTCTCCGAGACGTGTCGGGCACTGCCCCGCACCAGGCTGGCAGGACCGACCTAGCACGGGTGTTCCCAGAGCACCCAGCAGCACACAATGACCGGGGAAGGAGCATGAGGAAGCCCTGAACTTAGCTTTCTGAAATTGCTTTCTGAAGACAAGGTGACTGTTTCCAATCCCTAGGATGGAATTGACCAGGTGATTCTAGTTGGCGGTGCCACACGGGTCCCCAAAGTGCAGGAGGTTTTGCTGAAAGCTGTGGGCAAGTGAGTATGTGTGGCCCCCTTCTAGTCCGTCTCCTCTTGACAAGTTGCTCTTGATGGCAGCGACTGCAAAGCTGATGTCTGTTGCTTTTCCCTCTGTAGAGAAGAACTGGGCAAGAATATCAATGCTGATGAGGCTGCTGCTATGGGTGCAGTGTACCAGGCAGCTGCTCTGAGCAAAGCCTTTAAGGTGAAGCCTTTCGTTGTTCGGGATGCCGCTGTGTTTCCTATCCAGGTAACCTTTGGCTTTCTTTCTCTTTGTGCAAGGCATGGGTAAGTGGGGCTGTGCCAGGAGAAACATCCTGGGTGACCCATTGGATTCCTTTGAGTAAGGAAGTTATGGACATCTTTCTGCCAGTCTAATAAAGAAAGCAGAAGAAAAGTCAACCCTACTGTAGAAGTCCCATATCCAAGAAGCCAGGCACATAGAAACATCTGTTGAGAAATACTTGCCTGTCCCCCAGCTTTTGCACGAGGTAGAGCAGCCAAACGCTGCGGAAACCTGACGCAAGATGCCGTAGACGAAGTATGCAGGTGCTGATATTTTCCGTTTGTGATGCAGGTGGAGTTTACTCGAGAAGTTGAGGAGGATGATAAATCCAAGAGTTTAAAGCATAACAAGAGGATTTTGTTCCAGCGCATGGCGCCCTACCCACAGCGCAAGGTTATCACTTTCAACCGCTACACAGACGACTTTGAGTTCTATGTCAACTACGGCGATCTGTCTTTCCTGAACCAGGATGACATGCGGTGAGTTGAGCCCGGCCTCTGTGCAGGCAGCCCCGTGGCAGCGCAATGTGCCAGCCAGAAATTTTCTTGTTGGGCAGGCCTGTCTCTCTGACTGGGCACTGGCGTGCATTTGCAGATCTGTTCTCCAAGTTGCTTGTGCAAACTGAACCATGCTGGTTCCTCGCTTTGCACAGTTTGTGGCTGTGAGAAGTGGCTGGCTGTTCTGCAGTGTTGTTACCCTAAGTTTTCTCTCTGCTTTTGTGTTGTCAGGGTTTTTGGTTCTCTCAATCTCACTACCGTGAGGCTAAAGGGAGTTGGGGACAGTTTCAAGAAGCACCCAGATTATGAATCCAAAGGCATCAAAGCTCACTTCAACATGGATGAGAGCGGGGTACTGAGTCTTGATCGGGTAAGCACTGCTCTGTTGTGACGTTTGTCAACCTGTGTATTTTCCTTTTTTTTTTTTTTTCCTCTCTCTCTTCTTGATGCTTAAAACTAATTCTGTGCTCCCATCTGCAAGGTGGAATCTGTGTTTGAGACCTTGGTGGAAGACAAGCTGGAGGAGGAGTCAACGCTGACAAGTAAATGCTGAACTTTGACATTCCTACTGATGGTTGTGTTCCACCGGCAGTAGCTGGGATACCTCAAGCATATCATGGCCTTGGGCAGAGCAAGCGCCATGTTTTGGGGATGTGGAAGTTAAACAAGCAGCTATAGACTCTGATTTGGAAATACAGCTCCAAAATACCTAAAAGCCCTTTACAAGTGGCTTCTGGGAGCCAAAGGGAACTCTGTAGTGTCATATTCTCCAAGGTGACTGACATGCACTGCAACTTGAAGAATAAAAGTTGTTTTCTCCTTACCTAGCCACAGCCAGTCAGTTCTGGAGGTCTGTCCTGAAGGGAAGTCCTGCATCCACAACCTCGCAGCATTCTCCTGTCTGGTTGTCTGGCTTATGCCCTGGTCTGGGCTTTGGTTTTTAGCGGTTTTGGAGCACAGAGCGGAGTTGGAAAAATCTGTATGTGGTGAAGGGCTGATGCAGGGCTGGCTAATGCAGCCGCAGGTCAAAGCTTCAAGCTTTTTAGTTGAAGTTACAAATTTCAGGTCATATTCCAACAGAGGCCCTAGCTTGTCTGTACATGCAGAAATACAAAGTGAGGTTGGGGAAGGAAGAGTTTTCCTGCAGTGCACGTAGCTAACCTACTCTGCCAAAGGACCTCCTTGGTGATCGTTATGATTGTGAGCGGGAGCTGAAATCGACTTTCTTCTTCCTTTGAGTAGACTATATTCTGGAATCTTTTGTCTCCCATCAACAGAACTTGGAAATACCATCTCGAGCCTGTTTGGGGGTGGTGGCCCTACACCTGAGACTGGAGAGAACCTGACAGACCCTGTTCAGGTGAGCCCCGAAGGGATTGCTAGCTGAAGGGAGCCCCTGGGTCTTGCTGTGGCTGCTAAAGAGGTGGTGATTCACGTGAGCAGAATTAAAGGTGTCTGGCAGCATGTCAGGATTTTAAATATATTCTGAAGGTGCTTTATTCCTCCGAATTTCATGTGGTGTGTGTTTAAAGACGTGGTGTTTCGCTGGCGAGTCCAGCAATGGTGGACTCGGCACCATCCCTCACTACTGCCTGCAGTCACTGCGAGGGCTGTTTCTGACACACGGGTTTTTTGCAGAGAGTTATCTGTTCTGCAAAATACCTGCATAGAATATCTGCATTAAAAGCACTGTTTTGGTTTCCTCTTTCCTTGCGTCTGGTGGCCAGGAAGAAGAAGAGAGCCTAGCAGAAACAGGTAAAGAAGAGCAGGGGGAGAAGCAAGACCAGAAAAGCAGTGCAGAGGATGCTGGTGAAGAGCAGAGAGAAGAGAAACAACAGCCTCCGGGTCAGGCAGAAACTGCCCCTCCAAAAGCAGAGTCACAGAAGAAGGAAGAAGGCGAGAAATTAGACTCTCAGGTGAGCATCGGGTTGAAGGAACGGGAACTGTGATTTTGATGTCTGAAGAATATTGTTGAAACTGATAAAATTCCTACGGTGCTCAGTGGAATCCTTTCCGTTAGTGGCCTGCCGTGAAAAAAAGTTGCCAAGTCTGGAAATACGTTCTCTGGCCTAAGAATATGCTTTGTCTGTTACAGGATCCCAAAGAAAACAGAGAAACTGCAAAAGAGGAAGAACCGTCCAAAAGTACTGGGGACAGCACAGTTACCAAAACTGAGGAAGAGAAGAAGATCAAAGCACCCAAGAAGCAGAAGCTTGTCCATGAGATCACCATGGAGCTGGATGTAAACGATGTGCCTGACCTGCTGGAGGATGAACTGAAGAGCTCAATGAAAAAGTACGTTTAAAATGGCTCTGAGAGGTTAAAGCTCTAGATAAAGGAAGCGAACTGCTTTGGAGTGGTGGTAGCTCAGAAAGGGCTGTCCTCAGAAGCTGAGGGATATGATGCACTGCTCTTCTAAAGGCACTTGCTAACTTTGACTTCTGTTCTCTTTGCATGTTAGACTCCAAGACTTGACGATCAGAGATCTGGAGAAACAGGAAAGGGAAAAATCAGCCAACAGCTTGGAGTCCTTCATCTTTGAGACTCAGGTAAGAGAAGGATATAAAGAAATAAGAATTCCTGGAAGGAAGTGGTCTGGGCTGATCTGGGCCCAGGGTAGTTGTTCGAGCTTGGGGGAAGCTGATTCGAGGGGTCCAGCTCTCATCTCAGTCACTTTTTTTGCTACCATTAGGCCTCCTGAGCCCATGTGGACTTGGGAGGTTTCTCAACACAGAAGGAACACTTTCCTTCACTGTGTCTTTCTTTGAATTTCCAGTATCCCTTATGTGTACCTTATTCCTGTGTTTGGGAACGAGGGCACTCAGGCTGGAAGGGAGCTAAGCTTCTCAAGCACTGTTGTACAGAAGAAGCAATTAACGTTAAGTGCCTGTTGTAAAATTACGGTTGTTGCAGCTTTACCATCCTGTACCTGCTGTAATGCCACCATGCTCCTGGTAATGCCAGGAGCCAGAGCTCAGATTCAGGAGGGTTGAATGGGCATCTCTTGGCCAGTGCAGGCAGCACCCCAGGAGTTCGCAGTCCAGCCCAGGCGCGAGTGGGTAAGCTGCTGGTTTCGTGCTTCCACACCCAGCGGTGTTTGATGGGCGTGCTGGCTTTGTTCTTTTCAGGACAAGCTTTACCAAGAGGAGTATCAGCTTGTCTCAACAGAGGAGCAGAGAGAAGAGATTTCCAGAAAGCTTAGTGAGGCTTCCAGTTGGATGGAGGAGGAGGGCTACGCAGCTGCAACTAAGGTATTGCTGCGTGTGGTCAGGATATGAGTCTGTGCTCACTGGTGAGGAAATGACCACACAGATTGACAGAGCATCGATCCCCCTTGATCCTTAATAACCTGGTTCCTGAAGGTTTCTTGCTTCTTCAATGCGTTACACACAGAACATCACGTGATGTTGTGCTTCCAGCTGCGGGTGCCTCAACAGCCTCAGCAGTAACCTGTTGATTCCATGTGGAGTCACGTGGCTCTCCTTACTGTATCGAAATAGTCTATTTGACAGAGAAAATTACAAAAGCTGCAATTTCAGCCTCTGAGGTTTACGATGTTAGACAGTGCGCCAACAGATTGTCTTCTCTCTTCCCCGTTTGCAGGAGCTGAAAGACAAACTGTCAGAGCTGAAAAAGCTTTGTAGGAACCTCTTCTTCCGCGTTGAGGAAAGGCGAAAGTGGCCGGAACGCCTGGCTGCCCTGGAGAGTCTGCTCAACCACTCAACCATCTTCCTCAAGTAAGAGCGAGCTCTTAGCAAGGAGAGTTGTGGAGCCGGTAATGTAAGAGCTGCCAACAGAACTTGACCAAATTGCATGTGGTCTGAAAGTCACTAGTGCTTCTTGAGGAAAGAAGACCAGAAGCCCTGCTTAGTAGTTCTCAGTGCTGCAGAACCCATGAACACGCAAGCGCTGCTTAAACTGGGGGCCAGGAAGTGTCCAACACACCATTTGCGAGCAGATTTTCCCCTCATGGCCCTGTGGCCTTGGCTTTATGTATCTTCCTTGTTTTTTCAAGTGTCAAGCCAGCTGTATTTGCTGGCTCTGTGTTCCATTCCTAGCATCTAGAGGTTGATTTTAGGACTCATGTTTCCTGCAGATGTAAGAGTCACAGGTGCAAAACTTACTAATGGGTTGGTACATGCAGTGACTATTTATTACTGTAATTGTAAACACCGAGTTGCCAATGTATAGTCTGTTTGATTTATCAAAAATAAACTTTCTTCTTATCTCTAAGGGGAGCCCGAATGATTCCAGAGTCTGACCAGATATTCACAGAAGTGGAACTGAGCACGCTGGAAAAAGCCATCAATGAAACAACGGTAATAAAGGGTCGATTGGTGCTGGGGGAGGGTAGGGGTGGCAGTTTGGGTTGTTTTCTGTCCTGGCACAGAGTGTGCATGTTTTGTTTCCATGCCACCAGTGAACGTTTTGTAGGTTTCAGTGTTTTCCAAGGCCCAGCTTGACCCCAGACTGCTGGTCCGAGGGGGATAGTGGCTCTTGTGTTGCATGCGGAGAGTTGTCTCTGGGGGTGGTGGTGTAGCCGAGTAATCTGTCTGCAGTTTTTAAAAGCAGCTACTGGGTTTTGAGGGGTTTGTTTCTTTTGGTCCTGTGTCTGGGTAACTAAGAAGCTGGTGGAAATGTAGCTGCGGGCAACCATTATCCTAAGTTAGAAGGCCCGAGAGCGTTGACTTTGGAATACTGTTATATACAGGGGCTCCTGAAATCCAGAAGCATTCAAAAAGTGTCTTTCTTCCCCCCCGCATCCCACAGATCTGGAAAAATGAGACGCTGGCTGAACAGAACAAGCTCCCTCCTACCGAGAAGCCCATCCTGCTGTCCAAAGATATAGAGCTCAAGATAGCAGCGCTCGACAGGGAAGTGCAGTACCTTCTCAATAAGGCCAAGTTTGCAAAACCCAAACCCAAGAAGGAGAAGAATGCCACAAAAACCGATTCGGGCAAGAATGCTACAGCAGCGTCTGAGGCCGAGAACACTATCCCTCCCACGGAGGGGAAACAAGGTAAGGAGTGGATGGGTGACATGCCTATAACTCCTAGTACATAAGTACCATGTGTAACATGCTTGTATCTCTGCTTTGAGTGGAAGGGAGCTAAATGAGCAAAGATAATAGCTAACTGTAGGATTAAGTGATCCTCCTTTCAATTTTTAAAGACAGATGGGAGTACCTAAGTCTGGCGGTGTGTTTTTTCTCCCAGCATTTGTTTGTTGTTTTTTTCCTGTGAAGGAAGAGAAAGTGTTTATAAACAACTTCCTGGGGCAGCCATCTCTTTTGCTGGCTGCCTGCCAAGGTTGTGTCCCGTATCAAGGAATAAAATGAGCTGAAAGAGAAAAGGTTGTGGCTTAGATGGACCCCAGGGAAAAAAAAAGTACTCTCTTGGGGCACTTAAGACCTGGAGTTTTCTGAACTGAATGCCATGGTCCTTTTAAATCTAGACTGTTGTTTGTCGCAGAGTTCCCCACTGGTTCCTCTGGCCTGGGTCAGTGATCCTGCTTGTGGTCACAGCTCAAATGTGACCTCCCTGTGCAGCCAGTGGATCTCCAGGGCTTCTAAGGACATAAAGCCTGGCAGGCAGAGGCAGTAAGAAATAAGGAGAGGTTCTGTGATGCTTCTTCAAGTGGTGTAGGGAGATCCGTCGTGAGGGTGAATTATTACAGTCCCATTGAGCCACCACAGCCAGCTCGTCCATAAGCCTGGCCACAGGTCGCCTCATCTCCCTGCACTTAGTTTCCTGTGTATTCTCCCTGACCTTTTCTTTCTGCTTTATATATAGACAAACCTGAGGATATTGATCCAGCCAAGGAACCTCCTACAGCTGAGAAAGTAGTAGTAGATGATGAGCCTGGATCTGACTCCGGTGGGTGAATGCTTGAGTACCAGGCTGTAGGCTGAGAGCTTGGCGGAATACTTGCCGAGTGCCAGGGTCTGTGAGCGTGGCTTTGTGTGCTGTACGAGCTGTTATGGTGTGTAACTGCCTCTACTTCATTCCACAGGGTCTGAAAAAGAGAAGACAGAAGCTGGAGGCGAGAGCAGGAAAAACGATGAGTTATAATGCCCCTGAAATCCCACTAGTGTCAACATCTATTTATTTCATGGTTAATTTCTTGTTTTTATAATGGACTTGGCTAGTCACAATGTAAATGGAACACAACAAAATCTGACAACAAAATGGGGTAGAGATGTAAATTTTATGTTTTCTTTTCTGGGGATTTTGCCGCTACTAACTTAGCGATTTGGTTTTTGGTTTTCTTTTCTTACGTGTTTAAAGGTGGCAGCGTGCCCACCAAGAATTGTCTCAGTTTCAGTAGAGAAGTCACCAGAGTGACTTTTCTGTGGAAAGAAAGCAGTACAGACACGTGTTAAGCTTCAGGAAGTCACTCAGACTCTGTGCCGCGCCTCCACGGGTGAGGGTGAAGGGGATTAATGCAGAAGCAAGCGTTAGCCGAGATGGTGGTGTCTCCGCAGGCGAGGCCCTGTCTTAAGGAAGCGGAGTGCTTTCGGCTGCTCGAGGTGCGGTCTCGTTTGGGTTTGCGGGCAGGGGGAAGGGGCAGGGGGTGGATGTGTCTCTCCCGCAGACCGCCGTTAGAAGCTCCCCTGCCCGTGCTCTGTAGCAGAGTCTGAAAGCCCTGAACGGAGACTTGGCGAAAAGAGTCGGGTTGTGGTTTCCTGTCAAGTTCGGAGCTGTCGGCACTGCAGGCGGCGGCAAGGAGGGAGGGCTGGTGCGTGTCGCAGCCGGTGAGGAGGCGGCGGCGGATCCGCTGGGGCCTCCCCGCGCTCCCGGGAGCGCCGCGCGCGAGCGGGCACCTGTGACTGTGCATGTGCTGTCGTTCTGCGTTTTGGGCTCTTCAAGCGACAATAAACAATCGCGCTTCCCCACCGCCTCTGGCCGCCGCCGCGCTCTGTCCCGGGAGCCGCGGGCGGGAGGGGGGGGGGGGGCGGGGGGGGCGCTGCGCGCGCCGCGCGGTCCGTGCCGCGGCCGGAACGGGGCGGGGGCGGGGCCGCCGGCCGCGGTGGCCAATGGGAGCGGCGGGGCGGGACTTCCGGGCGGGGCCGGGCGGCGGCAGCAGCCGGTGGAGCCGTCGGTCGCTCCGCGCGCGCGGTCCCCGGCGTCGCCGCCCGCCGCCGCCGCCGCCTTCCCCTGAGCCGAGCCGGGCCCGCCTGGGCCCCGGAGGAGCGCGGCGGGATGGCGGCCGGCGGGTACGGTCGGTACCGGGCCGTGATCTTCGCGGCCATGTTCGTGGGGTACACGCTGTACTACTTCAACCGCAAAACCTTCTCGTTCGTCATGCCCGCCGTCATGGCCGAGGTGCCGCTGGGGAAGGACGACTTGGGTGAGTGCGGGTCCCCGGGGGAGGGGGCGAGCGCCGCCGCGGGCTCCCCTGGGGGGGCGTCCGTCCGTCGGCCCGCGCCGCCCGGCTGAGGCGCCCGGCTGTGCCCCGCCGCAGGGCTCATCACCAGCAGCCAGTCCGCAGCGTACGCCATCAGCAAGTTCGTCAGCGGCGTCCTCTCCGACCAGATGAGCGCCCGCTGGCTCTTCTCCTCCGGCCTCTTCATGGTGGGCCTGGTCAACGTGGTCTTCTCCTGGAGCTCCACCGTCGCGGCCTTCGCCGGGCTCTGGTTCCTCAACGGCCTGGCCCAGGGGCTGGGCTGGCCACCCTGCGGGAAGATACTGCGCAAGGTGAGCAGTACCTCGAGGACCTCGCGCCTGTCCCTGCCTCCTTCCACCCGAGGAGGTCACGACCACCCGCTGCGTGTCCCCCTGCCTGCGAAGTGAATTTCCATGCGTGAGGTTCTGCTTTATTCAAGCCGAGAGCCAACAAGTTTGTTAACTCTAGTGCGCACGCGCCTCGGTTCTAGCTCAGTTTGATAGGTAACATCTCCTGGGTTGCAGGTCTTCTCTGCTGCAAGAGACATAATTTTTTTGGGGAATCCAGTATTTTAGCCGTGAAGACAGAGGTCTGCTCGTCTCTTTGCTGTTGCGGCGGTTTGCTGCCAGGAACAGACAACGAGCAGAATTGCATCTGCACGCTGAGGGAACTAAGGGGTTGCGGACTGCAGGCTGCTCAGGTAGAAAACCAGGTGACAGATGGAGGAGCAGCGTGAGCTGAGCCTCTGAGCTTCACATGTCTGGGTTTTGTGACAATCTAAATGGAACAGAGTGATTTCTGCCTTAGGGCGGCGGGGAGGGGGGAGGTCAGGGGGGTGTGTGTGTGTGAACCCCACTTGAAAGATGTAACCTCCAGCAGTGTGTGGACTTGCAGGACGGGGGCAAGGTGAGCAACTGCGTTGCCCTTTTGTTGAGGCACTGAGCCTCATCTAGCCAGCAGGAAGGGGATGCCTAGGACGGTTGCTTGTGCAGAAAGGAAGGGCCTGAATAGCAGGAAAAATAGAGAGAGCGTTTTCTGAGCACATTTGCGAGCATAGCTCTCAGGCGTTTTCCTGCCAACAGCAACCACCCAAGTGGTTCTAGCTCTGGGTGCTTGTTGCAGCGCAGAGTAGACATGCCTGATACTTAACTCAACGGTGAGCCCTGAAGTCGCCCTCTGACTCCCTGCATGTCCCTTCATGGTGCCACGCCAGCAGACCTCTCCGCGAGGACGCTGTTCTTGGCAAGCGAGTACACGGAACTGCACGCTCTTCAATTTCCCTCTCTCAGCCCACGTCTCGGTTTCACGGTCTGTAAATGGAAATAACTGCGCACTGGCTCGCGGTGCGAGCACCTGTCAGGCCCCTATGGCCGATGCTTGCGTAACGTCTGGAGTTGCCTGTGTGACTCGGGTAGTGAGGAGTGGGTGCTCTATTTGCCTCGGTTTTTAGACCTGGGTCTGAATTGCCCCAAAATCGCAGCACGGGCTGTGATCAAGGATTATCAGGTGCCATGTCGCTTTCTCTCGGACCTCACCCTGTTTTTTCTTGTTGTTGTACAGTGGTTTGAGCCTTCCCAATTTGGGACTTGGTGGGCAATCCTGTCTACGAGCATGAACTTGGCTGGGGGCTTAGGTCCCATTGTCGCTGCTCTCGTGTCTCTGAACTACGACTGGCGCATGACTTTGTCCTTCTCTGGCTTCCTCTGCGTGGTTGTCTCGTTTGTTTGCCTTGTCCTGATTAAAAACGAGCCGTCGGATGTTGGGCTGCCCAACATTGATCAAGGAGCCAAGAAAGGGAAGAAAGGTGAGCACGAGATGTCACCGTGAGCTGACGGCCACAGGAGCTGCGGTTCCTTCTGCCTGTGTATGGCCACAGGCTTGTCTCTGTCGGTGTACCGAGACCTCTGGCCTTTCCAGTTCACGAAGTCGCTGCTTGGCTGGCATGCGCGAGGGGCTGTTCTCGTCAGCTTTATGCTGGCAGCCGCCAAGTTGCTGTGTTCAAGTCATAAATGGTAAAATCAAGCCCCAGGGTAATGCTGCAGCAATGGGCCAGTATTTTGGCTCCCGACTCTGTCACAGCAGAGCAGAGGGAGAGCCTGACAGGTGATTATTCCTGCTCCTCACCCTGCCAGCAGCTGCCTGTGTGTCACTGGGATGCTCGTAGCTAGCTGTTCCATCTCCCTGCCTCTGTAACATCTTCCTGCTCAGTGTCCCGGTTTTCTCGAGGCTTTGTTTGCTCAGATTGTGAGCAGTGTTTGTCTCTGGTGGGGGGTGGGTACCAAAGAGAGTAAAAACACAACAGTGGGGAATGCTTCCTTAAGCCTGACCTTCCTCTGCTCCGTGTTGGCAGAGGGCAGTCCTCCCCTCACCCTGCCAGGGCTCCTGGTGGACTCTGCTCAGTGTTTTCTGTCCTAACCTCTAGTAAATGTTTGCTCAAACCACTGAGCATGGTGCTACTCTGAAAGCAGGACGGGCGGAGGGGAATTGCGACACAGGTTTGCTGTAGGATTTTAAAGGCCAGTGGAAACTCAGCCCATCTCCCAAACTGCCCTGCCATGCCTGTGCTGCTAGACTCGACCCCTTTGTGTAAGAAAACTGTACTGCTTCCCCAGAGGGTTTTCTGAGGAGGGTCCATTTGTAGAAATTCCTGGAAGACCGATGCAGAAATCAAGATAGCGCCTGAAAGTCAGTGACTTCCTTTGGGTCTGTGTAGTGGCTCTCACAAGCACAGCTGAAAGACATTAGCATGAAATATTGAGAAGCAGATAATTTTTCTAGCAATCTTTGTGCAGCGTTTGTTGGCAACCACAACGTAGAACGTTGCTGAGAGTAGTGTTTTGATTATTCTTTTGAAATCTTTAATGAACGTAGAGTAACTTGACAGAAACGATTCTGAAATCACAGCAAAGCCAGGATGAGGGGGAGGTAGAGCCGTTCACTACCAGCAGCTGTGAGTATCTGCCTCTGTAGGGATGTCCTTATGCATGATTCCTGCTTGCAGATCTACCCGTAATGCTGTGGAGCCAGTGTGGTTGAGTAGCTGTGCTCAAGTGGTTGTAACGCTCGTCATGATGTTCCTTACAGGTTCCTCCAGCGACAACAGCACTCTGACAGAGCTGCTGCTCTCGCCGTACCTCTGGGTGCTCTCATCGGGCTACCTGGTCGTTTTTGGAGTGAAGACGTGCTGTACCGACTGGGGACAGCTCTTCCTGATCCAGGAGAGGGGACAGTCCATGCTTGTGGGTAAGATGCAAAGCTGTGTTATTAAGCTTTGTGGCTGCAGCCTGAGAGGGGTTGCCGGGAGCTCAACTGGGTACAAGAAATGGACACGAGCATCTCCCTCCAAGGGATTCATTTGCCTCCCTCCTAAGCATCTGCTTAGATCCGCGTAGGTATTGAAATAATGCGGCGATGGAGTTACTGCATATGCCGAGTGCCTCTGCAGCGGAGCCCTCCTGGGACTGGTGGTCCTGCACACGGACAAGCCAGAGGGCCTGGACTAGCAGAGCTGCTTGGCCTGACGGCGGCTGAGCTCGGTCTGAAGCACAGCAGCTTTGCTGTGGTGACCAAACCTGACAGCCTGTTCTTTGCCTCACCTATGTCCTAGGTAGTTCCTACATGAGTGCCTTGGAGATCGGAGGTCTGGTGGGAAGCATTGCTGCCGGATACCTTTCTGACAGGGCGGTAGCAAGAGTAAGTAATCTGGGCCCTAGGGTGTGCTGGGCAGGTAACACAGTGGAAATAGGGCACAGCTAAAAATGGAGGGATTGCTAATCACCGAGAGCTGTTTGTTGGCATGGTCTGACTTAAACCAAACCAAGAAGCCTTGCTGAAAGGCGCACTTTTGACACACCGTCTGTGTTACCACGAGCGTAAAACCGAGGTGGAGTCCTTCCAGTTCCTGACCCTCACCTCCCCTTCCTGCGTTACAGGTGGGTCTGTCGAGCTACGGGAATCCTCGGCATGCGCTGCTGCTTGCCATGATGGCCGGGATGTGTGTGTCCATGTTCCTCTTCCGGGTCACAGTCACGGGCGAATCTCCCAAGGTAATCTGTGTGCGAGCAGCTGGCCGTGAGCCGTAGGCATAGCCCTTTGCGGCGAGGAGCTTGGTGACAGGGAACGTGAGTTTTCTCTGCCGTTCACAAGAACCATCATTGGTGTTTTCTGTGGAGAAGCAGGTGAACGTAGTCTGGTTTGGACTGCTCCTGCTGGCTCAGTTGGCTCGCGTAGCCTGCGTTACCGGGTGTAGCATATATGTGACTTGCCTCTCCCTTTCTGATTGCTAAGTGAACGAGACTGCTTTTTTCCTTTTTTTCTTCTTCAGGAAAATCACTTCTGGACTGTAGCCTTGCAACCTCTAGCTGATCTTACAGGCCTAAAAGAACACGAGGTTTCTGCCTTGCATTTTTTTCTCACTCTACCTGTTTCTGCTTTCGCTGATCTGCCTTTTTACTAGCCAAGGAGGTTGGTTAGCACTATGGAACTTAGAACAAGGGCATTGAGATTACTGTAAGTTTTGTATGAATTATGTTAATTTGATTACACTAACTGACTTTCTAAAGTCTGATTATAAAACTTCCAAGTTCTGCGGAAGGCTCTGAGGATATGTGTTCCTCAGGTGAAATGTAGCCAGTTCAGGGGTCTCACGAGGGAGGTCGGGAGGAATGATTCTGCTCCTGCACGTACCTTCCTGCTTACTTTTTGGCAAGCGTTTTCCTGACTCTGTTTCCGTTTCCCATCTGGCCACCTCGAAATGGTGTTTATACCTCAAGACGTGTGCTGTAATCTTGAGGTGGTCCAGTTACTTATGCTTTGTTGTCCTTTCACAAGCGAGTGGTAAATTCTGAGCCAGGTAGTTTTCCTAGAGTGTAAGCTAGTGCTGAAGCTCAGACTGTTGGGTGGTTTTGGTTTTGTCAACTGCTTGCATCTAAAATGAGAATAGCTTATAGCTGGTGCCTTCAGCCTCATTTTCGAAAGTGATGCGATTGACAGCTCTCCTGTAGAAGAGAGGCACTGATCCCATTTCTGATCTGGACTTGTTTTGACAGCTGTGGATCCTGACCCTGGGAGCTGTGTTTGGGTTCTCCTCATACGGGCCGATCGCCCTGTTTGGGGTTATAGCCAACGAAAGTGCCCCTGCCAACCTGTGCGGCACCTCCCACGCCATAGTGGCCCTCATGGCCAACGGTGAGTCCTGCCTGTTTCCTCAAAAACTGGACAAAACCCAAGTGTGTTCCTGATGAAGCACGGTCTGGTGCCTGGGCACCTTGTTACTGATGGTGGGAAGTCAGCTGCGGAGCAGAGATGATAGAGCTGGAAGCCTCAGGGACGCTTCCTGCTGTACCTCGCAGGTTTCTGCCTTGTGCTTGAAGTTCAAGCCAGGCTTGTGGAATTTTTATACATGCAAAACCATGTCTTGGCTCCTGAAATTTGGGACGTGCAAGCATTGCTAGTTTTCTGTTTGTTTTCCCTTACAGTTGGGGGTTTTCTGGCTGGACTCCCTTTCAGCACCATCGCCAAGCACTACAGCTGGGCCACAGCCTTCTGGGTAGCCGAGATCACCTGTATCGTGAGCACGGTGGCTTTCTTCTTGCTGCGGAACATCCGCACGAAGATGGGCCGGATTCCCAGGAAGGCTGACTGAGGATAAGCCGCTCGGTGGAAAGGATGCCCGTGTCAACGTGAACGACCCTCGTTTGTGTTTAACTGGCCTAGGAGTGAGTTTACCTGTTGCTGCAACCTAGATTAAAATGTCTCGATTTCTCATCTACTGTCACGTGCCTGAGGGCACAAGGCTCCTGCTACTGATCACTTTTTCCCTCAAGATGTGATAATTCAGCTAGTTTACATGTGCAATGATTTTTATTTTTTTTTACTGTACCTCTTCCTCACAGCACTGTCAGTGAAGCAAGCAGGCTCTGCAACCCAAAGCTTCTCTGCTAAAAGTACTCTGAACCGGCTGGCTTCAGGTGCTGCCACGTGTAGTTCTGTCCTTGTTGGAACTAGATGATCTTTAAGGTCCCTTCCAACCCTGACAATTCTTACTGGCCATCCCGGCCGCTGGCTGTCTGCTCAGCCTGGCTGTTCAGGGGTGCTGAGGGGAGCCTGTGCTGCGTTTGTCTCTCCTGTCTGGCTGCTGTGAGCGTGCGGCTGCCTCAGTTCACTGAGGCACAAGCTCCCCACGTGCTCTCGGCCCTGGAGCAGCAACGGCGGTGAGTGTTGATGATGACTGTTTGGCCTCATGGCTGGTTTGAGAGCATCGCAGCTGTTAGGAGGGAGGGAGGGGTTTTGCTCCAGGATGCATGCTGTGGCGGGGCTCTCCGCGGCACTTAGCAATAGGCACGTTTCCAAGAAGTTCTTGGCACTTCAGGGGCAAGCGTTCAGCGACGCTCCTTCTGCTGAACTGATCCTGCCCGGTGCGATTTCTGTGTACGGTGTTAATGATTTGCGAGGGAGGCAGCTGCTGCCAGGGCAGCGTGTAGCGAGCACTTGGCAAATCAGCCAGCAAAACTGACCCTGTGGCAGGTATTGCGAAAGCAGCTGCAGCTGGGTTTCCTAAGCACCCATGTTTCTAGCATTGGCTTGTATTTTTTTAGTATGGTCTAGGATGTTTTCGGCCCAGAGCCACATCTCTCGTGGCAGCGGATCAGGGGCTCGAGCTACCTCGCAGAGTTGGCCTGAGCAGAGCCGCCGCTGCCAGCCAGCAGCCTTGAGCAGTCGGGCCCAGCACTCTTTGCAATAAGTAGACTCAGGTTTTTGACCAGGATTTTGTCCAATATCCTTGGTTTTCCCCAGAAAGATTTACTGCTTTAGGGCCCTGGGAGAAGTAAGTTCAACCTGTGAAGAACCCCCACGCAGGTACTTGTTGAGCAGCTTGATTGCCAGAGTAGGTGGCCAGCCTTAATTAAACCGATGGAAGCGAATTACGTTTTGTACTTAATTATATGATCTACTCTCTGTGAAATAAAACTGGAGCAGTGTCACAAAGGCTCTGCTTGTCTTGTGGGGGAATGGCGCGAGCAGAAGCACCCAAATGCGCTCACCCTCTTGAGGCGCCGCTGCCACCTGGCCAGCAGAAATCAAACAGCCGTCTGCCTCTTCACCAAGTGTTTATTACTTCTACACAGAAACCCTCTGCAAAACCATAAGTTAGCACTATACAGGAAAAATACATATGTACAGTTACGAAACGAAAGAAACGATCGACTGCTGTGAGGCCGCGGCCGCGGACCTGCGCCACTTCGTTCTCCACTAGAGGGCCGCAGAGGCGTAAGAGCAGAATGAGACCCTGTTGCCTGATGTAAACAGTAGTAACAAGTCTGTTTAAGGTAAATTTTACAACAAAGGGGATAAAACGGTATCTCAGGAGCTAACGAAGCATGTGTTGGGGACAGGCAGTCTCTCGCTGCTGTGGGAGAGGCCAGCCAGGGAGGAGAGAGGCCCTGTGTTTCAGGGAACGGAGTCCGTGCAGCCGGCGAGGCTTTGCCTACGATCCCGGTCCGAAGGGTCCAGCTTTCTCTGCCACCTCCAGAGCAAGTTTCAAGTTCTGATCAAACAACTCACATCTGGAACAGAAAAACACAGAAGGGGATGACTTCACCTACAGAACAGGCTAACGAAGACAGGATCCCATCTCCTTTGGCTGTGCATCCTTCAAGGAGAGAATTCCTAACTCATGAGACAGCGGCCTGACTGCTGTCAACCCCTGGCTGTTAATTAGAATTAGAGTGTTCTGGATTCCAGGCATGTGCTCCAGGGTTATGATGGGACAACAGGCAACCCCATCCCACTTCCCCTGAGAAGCAGCGCAGGAGAAAGCACAGGTCAGTGTCCCGTCCTGCAACAGCGACTGTGTCTTCCCCCTTCCCTTGACCTCTCGGTCTGCTTTGCTGCTTCAGTGAGGGGCTGTCAGCATTTGTTATCGCACAGGTCGAAAGCAGCGAGGGGCTGCGGCTGCGTTGTTAAACACGGGCGCTTCCTTACCTGATCGGCATCTCCAGGGAGTAGAAAGGATTCTTCAGAGCGAAGTCAGAGTAGATCTCGTAGATCTTGCGGAGAAGGGCGTCTATCCCTGCCTGCCTTGGGTCGGCAAGAACCACGAATTTGATCCCTAGAGCCACAGCGACACGAGCGTGAGGAAGGCTGAGCTCCGCCATAGCCCCAGCAGAGCGGCGTGGTGCTGGGCCGGTACCTGTCAGTGTCTGGAAGCAGTGCAGCTTGAAGGTGTCTGTCTCCAGCATCTCGATCCCGGAGCTCCCAACCTCAGGGGACAGCTGCGACCCGATGGCGAAGAGCCTGCGGGGAGAGGGCCCTGAGCGCTGCCCGCTGCCCCGCCACCGCCCGCCCTGCTCCCAGCCAGCTCACGAGTGGAACATGGAGGCCAGCATGAGCTTCTCGTTGGAGGAGAGGCGGTGGCGGCCGAAGCGGATGGACACCGGGTAGTTGGCGGGGTTGCCCAGGAACTCCAGCACGTCCTTCCCGTCCGCCGTGAAGCGCCCGTTCACCTCGGCGCCGTTGATGGCCAGCACGGCGTGACCCACTGCGGGGAGAAAGAGCGCGGCCTCACGCCCTGCCCGGTGCCCTCCCGCCGGGCCCTGCCCGGTGCCCTCCCGCCCGGCGCCTCACCGCGGATGCCGTCGCGCTGTCCGAAGGCGACGACGACGCGCTCGTCGTGCGGCCGCAGGACGAGATCGAGCGGGAAGCTGAAAGTCTTCTCGGTGTCGGCGCGGGGCGCGTAGTGATCCAGCTGGTAGATGAGCCCCCCGGCCTTGTTCACCACGTAAACGCTGAAGATCGCCATGGCGCCGCCCGCACCGGAAGAGGGGGCCTCCCACACCGGAAGAGGCGGTGCGCCGCGACCCGGCAGCGCCCGCGAGCCACGGGGCTTCCCCACGCCTCGCGCCAGGGACTTCCTTTCCGGGCAGACATCTTGAGGAGCGGCCGCGGCCCCAGCATGGTGAGCGCGGGCGGCGGGAGCGGCGGCGCCGCCACACCGAGGGGGCGCTCCCCCGGCCCCCCGGCGCCCCGCCGGCCCCCCAGGCCGCTCTCCCGCCGCTCACCGCCCCGCTCTTCTCTCCCCGCAGCCGCCCAAAGACGACAAGAAGAAGAAGGACGCGGGTAAATCCGCCAAGAAGGACAAGGACCCGGTGAACAAGTCCGGCGGGAAGGCCAAGAAGAAGGTGGGAGCCGGCGGAGGCGGGGGGGGGGCGCCCAGCGTGGGTGGTGTCGAACTTGAGTGAAAAAAAAACACTTTGGGGCTTTTTATTCGGAGATAAATTCGGTGTTATCGTTTACAAAAGGGCTTGCGCGTCTTTTAGTGCAGGGTGTGATCCTAAATCGCAGAACGTTCAGGGTTGGAAGGGACCTGGAAAGACCATCGAGTAGCAGCTGGGTCTTTTGTCACTTACAAGATGGCTCAGGGTTCTGTTTTTTCTCCTCTTTCCAAGTAGAAGTGGTCCAAAGGGAAAGTGAGGGACAAGTTGAACAATCTTGTCCTGTTTGACAAAGCCACCTATGACAAACTGTGCAAAGAGGTGCCCAACTACAAGCTCATCACGCCGGCGGTCGTCTCGGAGAGGCTGAAGATCCGAGGCTCCCTGGCCAGGGCTGCTCTGCAGGAGCTGCTCAGCAAGGGTAGGCACCCAGACCGCGGCAGAGCAGCGAGCTGCTCGGGTCGGATGTTCTCTTGCCCTTGCTTTGGAAAGGGGTACAATATCCCTGGCATCCTCCAGTCCACACATGTGCACTCAAAACGATTTCCTTTCTCCTAGGTTTGATCAAGCTGGTGTCCAAGCACCGAGCCCAGGTGATCTACACCAGGAACACCAAAGGCGGTGACGCGCCTGCGGCGGGCGAGGACGCGTAGGGAGGTGAGGCGCCGTGTCGGGAGTGGGCCCTGTCGCCGAGCGTTCTCCTTGGAGCAGCTTTCCCCTTGTTTTGTGCCAGCTCTGATTCAGGACTTCTTGCTTTGCAGGTTCGCCAGTGACCTCATCAGCGACACGTCACGCGTAGATGCACACAATAAAATTATCGAAATGATTTTCCGTGCTTTTTCAAGAACGTGTACGTTGTGTTATTGATGATGGATGCTGGTACGGGTCATGGCTGTCCTCTCTACTAGCAGGGTTTTTGCATTTATGATGTTAGGAACTTGATACTATATTGTGGGAAGGGAACTTTAGCATCACCTGTGGCAGACAGGGGTGTTCAGCCGTGCCCAGTTCTAGCAGGAGGAAAACAGGCCTGCTGAAGTATTTTATGTAAGAACTGCCCACAGCAAAGCTCTTTAGGGCCTCCTTTCTTCTACGGGGGAGTAATTGGTCATGCTGAGTTTCAGTTGGTCTACGTTACGACACAGGTAATTGGTTTAAAAAAAGTTTATTTCCCAAAAGTGTATTTCTTTAATGGGGTATAGGGTACACGCTAGTGTAGGACCCCGGCGGCACGTGCTGCATAGCTTTCGGGCTTTCCGATTAGGAAAGTGGGGCGTAGGCAGGAGGCCTTGGGGCAGCTTCAGGCCTCAGTCCTGGATGCTCGCACAGCGGGATGTACGCATCTGGCAGCGTCACCTTCCAGTCACCTTTTCCTTTTCTTTTCCCCTGATTCAGTTCTAAACTGGTGCCTGAAAGAGAGCGCAGCAGTCAGAAGGCAACAGCCTCGAAAGAGGTGACGAGCGCTGCCTCATCTGCTGAGTAAGAGCACGCCAGGCGCGGTGTTTCAGAAGGGAAGGTCGATCGCGTATTTTTGTTGTTATCTCGGTGAGCTGGAACAGTCTCTGCAGTCTCTGCGCTCGCTGACAGGGTTCTAGTGTGTGCGGAGGGGCCAGCACACAGTTTGGGAAGGCGCATGAGGCTTGGGGAGGCAGACAGCTTCGCCTGTGCGGCCTCTGCGGCCACAACCGCGCATCACGCCCGTGGTGCTCGGCCCAGGCTCTTGGGTGCTGCTGCCCAGCCCGCTCCGCGAGCAGCACGTGCGGGAGGAACCGGCAGACCCCGCGCCTGACTGCTGCTCACCTGGACTGCCACCGCCTGCCGTGGTTCCAGACCCGCCCGAAAGAAGGGAGCCAGCTGTCGCCCGTCTGAGAGGTATGGTCAAAGTTGGCACCAACGCGCTCTGCTGGGAGCTTCCGCAGCTTCTGCTTCTCCTCTGAAAAAAATATTTCGTTCGGTGAAAAGGTTTTGGGTCAGGTTGCTTTTGACTCTTTTGTGTGGTAAAGCAAACACGAGGTTAACCAAAAGGTATGCAAGCTGCTCACTTTGTTTGAGAAACTCCTCATACGAAGGTCCGATCTGCTGTTTCCTTCCATCCTCTTCCTCTTCCTCAGTTAGCCAAGGAGGTTTTGCTCCTAAAAGTCACGGGTACAAGAAAGACAAAGCAGCTGGCTTGCCTTCGTTAAAGCCATGGCAGATCACACCTTGTACACCACGCGCTCCACACAGCAGCAGCGCCAGGAGTTTGCGTGATGCGGAATTGTTTTGTTTTATTCTCCTCTGGCGTGTCAAATAGTGGGAAAAGTGCAAGCACCTCCTCGTGAGGTTGTAACTGCTTCAAAACCACACAAAGCGTGGGCGAGACTGCCTGTGTGAGGTTACCTGTGTGGACGTTGCCTTTGCCTTCTGCTTCCTGTGGACAGAAACAAAACGCTCATGAGGCACTGACGCCTTTAAGAGTGTCTCTGAACAGAGCGGCATCGGGTGCAATCCTGTCTGTTCTGCAGCAAAAAGACATGAAGGGGGGTTTGTTTTTCCAGGGTGTGTTAAAGAACATTTGCTTAATGAAATGGAGCTTAATGCCAGGTGGCCGAATCTCTTGGCTGCTTGCTTGCCTCAGTCTGCAAAGCTGCCTTTTTGGGTGCCAGAGACAGTGACCCCTTGTTTTGGTTTGTAACCCCTGCGACACAGCTTGCTATTAGGTTGAAGTCAGACTCATTAGCTGCTCACCCCTACCTGATGGCCAATGAAGGTCAAAGCCTGGCCGGGTTCCATCCAGTTGAAGTCTGGTCCGGAGTGTGTCCTGCTCGGGCTGGGCTGCTCTGTGTCCCGAGAGGAGTCCCTGGCAAAAAGAGGCCGAGAGGCAGCAGGAGAGGTGAGCGATGCGCGGAGCTGGGCTGGCAGCGACTGTCTAGAGGGTTCTAGTGCGGAGTGTGTGTGTCTGGAGAACTTTGCAGCAAGAGGGAAAAGATGTTCTCGGGGCACGGTAATGTTGAGCGCTGGTATGTTGTTGTGGTGCTTGCTCGTTACGGCTGGCGGTGCTTACAAACGTGCAGACCAAGAGCGATCTTTGTGGGGCTCTGGTGCTTGCTACGGTCTAGACAGAAGTGTGTGAAGGGGCTGAGCAAGCGTGGGCTCCTGGCAGTGGTGGCTCGGGCAGCCGGCCAGCGCGTGGCCGCGTTCCGCGGGGACACGGGTTGTGGCAGCGGCGGGAGGGACACGGTTCTCACCCGTGGGGTCCCGCCGGGGGGCTGCAGACGGAAGGTCCCGCGCCAGGCTCCGGCTCCGCCTGAAGCTGGGTGCGATTCGGGAAACGGGAACGGTGTTCCTGGTGCCGAGCAGAGCCCCCCCGCCCCACCCCGCCCCGCCGGGGGCGCCGCTGCAGGCGCGCGGCCCGGTCCCCGGTGCCCGCCGGGGCGCGGCCGGGGCAGGACACGGCTCACCGACCTGCAGCGCGGCCCGCACCGTCTCCCGCTGCCGGCGCTCGGCCTCTCGGATGCCGGCCGCCATCTGCGGGGAAGAGGGGGGGCGCGTCAGGCCCGGCCGGGGGCCGGCGGGGCCCGGGGGCGGGGGCCCGGCGGTACCTCTCGGATGCGCTCCTGCTCCCGCCGCCCGTGCTCGGCCAGCGCCCGCTCCAGCTCCGCGGCCAAGCGCTCGTACTCCTCGACCGGCACCAGCGCCCGCTCCCGCAGCGCCGCCTCCGCCCGGTTCTCGCGCCAGAACCGCGCCGTCTCCCGGCGGTGCTCGGGCCTGCGGCGACACGGCCGGTCAGCGCCGCCCGCCCGGGCCCGGCCCCGGCCCCGGCCCCCGCCGCACCGGCCCGGCCATCGGCACCCACCCGGCCAGGTGCTGGAGCAGCGCGGCCCCGGGCAGCGCCAGCCGCCCCCGCCTCCCGTCCCGCGGCACGGCGCGCCCGCAGCACGGGCACCACACGCGGCGGTCGTGCTCCGCCGGGTCGTAGGGCTGCACGGCCCCGCCGCCCGCCGCCGCCGCCCGCGCCGCCGCCGCCTCTGCCTGCAGCCGCTCCAGCGCCTCCCGCAGCCGCCGCCGGTGCGCGGGGCTGTACAGGTGCCGCCGGCCCGAGAAGGAGGAGCGGCGGCACAGCGCGCAGTGGTGCACCGCCATGGCGCCGGCGGCCGCGGGGCGCAGGCGCGGCGGGGCGGGACCGCACGGCGGGGAGCGAGCCGGCCACCGGCGGCCCCGCGGGGCGAAGCGCAGGCCCGGTGCGCCCGCTGGAGCTTGGGGCCGAGCCCCGCCGCAGCGCGGCCCGCCCGGTCCCCGTCCCCACCCGGCTTCAGACCTGTCTCTGCCCCCTCTCCGAACTGGCTGCCGGGCAGCGATGGTGCGGCGCGTGTCTCCCTGCTCATCTAAAGTATTTCTTTGGTTTTTTACTTTTTTTTTTTTTTCTTTTTCTATTTACGCGTTCTAGTGTGGCATGGCTGAAGGAGAGCATCCGAACTGCAGCGTCGAGGTTATCTCAGTGCTGCCACCCAGCTCCTCAAAGACCGCTCACCTTAAATCAAGCCCTGCTCAGACAGACAGACAGAGAGACAACCTGTGCTGCCGCACAGGCAGACAGACATCTCTTCCTCTCCGACCTCTGTGGTCGCCCTAAGCCCTGCGGATCCATGGTGGGATGCGTGCTCGGCGGAGGGGGAAGCTGCCGTCCTGGCGTGGGCGTTTAGACCCGATCAAATCGCTTTCACCACGTCTGTTATTTCATGCACGTTGGTGAAAGGAGCTGATCTACAGGCTGAGCCCAGTCTGCTTTGCCCCACAAGTTCGGGTGGGCTGCCCCCAGGCATCCCCTCACTGCGGTCAGGGCTAGGGGACAACCCAGCAGTCAGCTCCAGAACCTGCACTGTGAGCGTGTGCTGTGTGAGCCTCTAGACAGGGCACCCCAGCTCCTGCCGCGTGCGGGACTGGTAACGGACAAAACTGGACTGATCGTACTTAGACCCAAGCAGCTGCTGCAGCAGCCAGGAAGAAGGTATGAAAAGTTTACTCTTCTTGACCACTGCCCACCTGCTGCCTGCCTGACTTTTGGTCCAGGGATGTGAATTTTACCACCTCTTGCTGGAGAAGCCAGCAAGTCAACAAGACGGCAGCAAGCTCTGGTCGTTGGTTTGGTTTTGTTTCTTCCTTTGTCACGTCCTTGCCTCTCCAAGATAACTCTCTCCCTCCTCTGCAGTTCTCACTGATTTCTGCCAAGTGAGTGTTGTTGAAATTCCAAGCAGCCTGTGCAGCAGTTATGTGGGTCCTTGCCTGCTGGTTTTACAGCTGGGTGGGCAAGTGCGAGAGCTTGCAATAATACCTGTACAGTAGGGACTATTCTTACTCAGCCAACTAATGCATCTGCTGCTCAGCCTCTGAGCTGCGGATTGAGACCCTTTGTTAGGGAACAGATTGACCTTTTCCTGCAGCTTCATATCCTCCACGCTGCAAGAACATGGCAAGGGGCAACAGCTTGCCTGGAGGACTTTGTGTTAAAGCTGTAGCAGGTGCCACTGGTCAAAATACCGCTGCAACTCGAGATGTGCACAGCTGGAGCAAAAAACTTGTGCTTCTGAAGGAAATGAGATTGCTATCTTTCTCCTCCCCACCTTCTAAATCTAAGTCCTTACATCATAATGCTAGTAATTTCCACGGGCAGTTCTTGGGAAGCTACCTGTGGCAGCGCCTGAGAAAAGCTCGTTTTGAAAACACATGATACATGTTTCAGAAGCAGGGAGCCAGAAGGAATCACAGGTCAAACAGAGATCTCATGAGATCTGTAAGAGAGAGAGAGGAAGTTGTGATAGTTTCTTGGACCGTGGTGAGTGCTCGGGCACTGGTGCTGCAGCCTCAGTCGCTACCTGGTTAAACTGATAGGTGTCATATCGTGATACTGAGAGGAAGGCTCTGGGTTTACTGTAGCACGCTTTTTTTTTCTCTTGCTAACTTGGTTCCATTAAAGAAGAGTTCATGGCTGGTCTGGTGACCAAGCCCGGCTCGTGGGACTATCTCCAAGTGCCTGCTATCATCTCCTAGACCCAGTGCCCTGCAGTGCTGATGCCTGCGTACCAGCTTTGTTGCCCACATGTATGCCTCCCACTGTGGAAAACATCATGGAAATTCAGTCTCACTCTGTATTTTGCGGAGCTTCCTGCCCACTGAAACGTACCGGGTTTGCTCATGCTTTGGCACACCGAGTCGAGAACATCTTTGGGCAGGGCCTGCACTTCCTCCTGAAACCTTCTGTGCCCTTCTGGAGTCAGCTTCCACAGGCAGGACTTGCGGTTTCTCTCGCAGCACACAAAGTCAGTGGTTTTCTCAAACCAGCTGCTGAAGCACAGGTTGTGTCGGATTGTGTTTTTCCAGCCCTTCGGGGCTGTTTGAAAAAATGGGAAGTGCTGCCTGCAGAGAGAAAAGATATATGCTGAGCTGAAGCACTCAGAGGCTGTGATAAATCACAGAATAGATTGTACCTGGGTGAGGGAAGAAGGAGAAGGTGCTCCCAGGCCCCCGTGTTGCAAGAATGGCTGGCACAGTTGAGCACTGCCTTTTTCTAAGGAGGGCGAGACAAAACTAAAATGACAGCTCTCGAGACTCATGGGTTTGAGTGTCAACAAAGAGGGAAAATAGTATTCATGGCGGCACCCTGAGCAGGAGGCAGAGCTGCCACATCCCTGCTGCCCAGTAGAAGATCAGAGGCTCCCGTACCCTCGCTGCCCCTCTTCCCCTCATTCTGCACGAGGAGCCAGGAGAAGAGTGAGTACCCTGTGAACTGGTAGATCTGCTGTACGGTCAGACTGTCGCTCGCACTGTTGCACAGGGCAAGGGCGATGAGGATGGAGTAATTAAGCGGGGGACGGGGCCAGCCTCCCGCAGTTTCAGTGCTTGTCTCCCTGGGGTACTTGGGCTTCACGCTCTGAGGTCTGAAGGCTGCGGATTTCCCAGGCATCGGCATTGCACGGAGTTCATGAGTTTCTGGCATCTCCTGAGGAACTGGAATGTCCACACCCAAAGCATCTTCACCCTCGGTAAGCTGGGGAGAGGAAGGACAAAAAGGATGCGGAGGTATTAGCCATGGGTGGAATGACAGGCGGGGATAAGCTGTTTTGCTCTGGGGGAGGATGAGTCTGGCAGAGCGTGTATAGAAAACTTCTGTATTTTAAACTTCAGCCTCACTCCCCGCACTTTGTACTCAGCCCATGTTCATCAGGCGGGCTCCATGCATTGGCTGACCCCTGCTGAAACAGGATGCAGCTGCTTGTGGAGCTGCCGAGCCAGCTCATTTCTCATGGGATTGTTAGGAGTGTACGATGCCTAGGATTGCCCGAGCAGTTCCCGCTTTTGTACCTTTCCAGCCTCGCTGGAGGATGACGGCACATCCTCCTCCGAGCAGTCTGTGTCGAAGTAGTCCCAGGATGCTCTCAGAAAGGAGGTTTCTGTGGCCTCAGCAGCTGAGGCCACCGGGCTGTCGGAGCTGCCTGAGTCCACACCAGGGCTCCCAGGGATGGGGCAGACCAGGCTGGGGTTTACCCACATCCACAGGTGGGGCTGGACAGCAGGTCCTAAGGACAAGGAGAAACATCACCCCACTCGTCCTACCTGAGGACTGTTTCTAGACCGTGCCACTGTCCAGAGGCAGCCTGGGGAATCTCTACTGGAACGCTAATCCCCAGGTGCCTTCTTATCCCTCTAAATCGTGTTTTATTTCAACACGCACGTCTGTGTGTTGTTGTGGTGCTGTGGCCAGCCCAAACAGCGGTGCTCGGAAGCCCCTTTCCCAGGCTATCTCCTGGAACACCACCAGCCTCTGTGGGTAATACCAGGTCCCAGACTTACCCCTGTTGTCTAGCAGCATTCCCAGCAGCGAGTGCCCACGTGCCGGAGGGTCCGGTGGCCACCTCAGCGTGGGATGGCACGGAGTCTCGTCAGGAGCTGGTGGATGTGGGGAGCACAGAGACACCTGTGGTGAGCTTCTGGTTTTTGTCTTAGCCTCATTTTCCGTAAGCTGCCTACTAGCCTTGTACACAATTTGATCTGATCACATTTAAACGTAAACAAAACAGGCTTTTTTGTTAACTTTGAGACTGGAACTTGTGCTTTCCCGGATTCTACAATTTTCACCCAAGCGTTGGAATTTTTTTAAAAGGAAGCCAAGACAGCCAGTCCTCCTGAGGCCCTTACCTTGCAGAAAGTCTTCAGTTGTGATGGTGAGTTTGAGCTCCTCTGCCATATCCCAGTCCTCAAGGCTGCTCTTTAAGTGTAGGCTCTCCCAAAATGACTTGTTTTGAAAATTCAAGTACATTTTCTTTGTGTGGCAATCTCCAGGTGCTGAGTGGAGCAGGATCTCCAAGGGTGGCACAAAGAATCCCACAAGCTTGAAGTTCTCTGTGTGCTGAGAGACTCGATTTAATATTTTTATTGAAAGGGCTATCACACAGGTGGGTGAAAGGCTGGTCTCTGTTTCACACCTCTAAATGTCTATTAAAGCCCCTTGCAGCGAGTAAGTGGTATGTATGGGCGGAGTAAATGAGCTGATTGAGAGTAAGATGAGTGGCACTAAGTAGTCTCTCTTTTCTGCCCATTTACTTTGCTAGAGTCTTCATAAATGAGTCATTCCTGTGTTCATTAGGCTAATATTTTAAATTTTTTTCTGCTTCAGATAAGATCAGTGTTACCTGTGCTCTGCCGTGGACATCCACAAATGTCTCTGGACACAGGACGGATCTCTGAGAGATGCGTTTGCAGGTACTGGGGAGCTCCTTCGCCCTGCTTGACAGGAATGAGAATGGAAACTGCTTTAGATCAGCCCGGGCAAAACACTGCTGGGGCACCACCATGGGGGAAAAGGAGCCAGGTTAAGCCGGTACGGGATGAGATTTCACAGCCTGTCTCCTAGAAACTTTTTGCGCAGCTCAAAAACGCAATCTAAATTCTGCACCTTCTTGAGTCACTTTCATTTCTTCGACCCTGTCTTGCACATGCGGCCCCTGCCTGATGTGTCCCGGGGATTAGCAAGGAAGTAATACGGTTTGTGCTGTTAAAAGGGGGGTTATAATGCATGCTCATCCTATTTGCCCGCTCACCATCACTCTTTTGCTTGAGGGGCAGAGGATTAGGTGGCACAGGTATAAACGGAGTAGCTACAAATCAAAATCTAAGCCTTGGCTTAGTACCAGCAGGCGGCTAGATTTCAGACTCTGTGCATATGTTGACCGTTTTGTAGGAAGACACAGGTTATGCTCGTAGCGGAGGAGGACGTCAGGGACTTGCTGCAAGTCTGTGGCAGGGAGACAGGCAGAAAGAGGCTGGCTTTGGCAACGGCTGGAAAAGATTGTGTTGTAACACCAGCGTCGTGATGCTGGGAGAATCTTGGCTGAAAAGTGAACGCCGTGACCCTTGCAGCATAGGTTTGGCTTCGAGTTGTTTGGTTTTCTTCTGCAGGATGAAAGGAAAGGGGTAAGGTGCTTCTCCCCAAGGCAGGTGGGCTCTGCAGTGCTTTGCGCCAAATGTTCCTGCACTATTTGCTGTCCTTATTCTCACCCTTTGCATATTTGCACCTCTCAAGATGGTCTGCTGAAAAATAAGTGGAACACTGAACTCAGTTTTTCTTGAAAAGGTAACCCCCAAAGGGCAGAGAAGGATCTGGACTGCTCAGTTTTGCCTCTTCAGTAAAGGCAGTGACTGTTTGCACTGTGTTAAGGTTTGTTTCATTCTTGTGAGGCATTCCACAAATGTCACATCAGTGTGGCTTTTTCTTTCCTCGATGCAAAAGATTACAGCCACACAGCTTTTTCCACCCTTGTGTGACAAAGTTCTGCTAGTGGAGATGACGTGCTCCCTGTCAGATTCCTCAGGTGGGAGCTGCACCTGCTCAGGAGGCTGCTTTCCTCAAAGAATCTGAGCATGCCCTGATCAAAACCCTTTCCTCTTCCTGAAACTGGGGACTGGTATTTGACTTGGGACGTGTTGCAGACAACCCAGCTACTACAGCTTAATAATTTACCACGTATCACGCAACCTGTCGCACCACAAAGTTGCTTTCCCCCTCTCTATCTGCAGAAAAACTCTCATGCAGTGGTGTACGCATCAGCTGAGGCATAGTAATTCGTTAAGCCTGTGATTATCTACACGTGGCCTCAAATGATGCTTCACCTACCTGCATAACCTTTGGCACTTGAAGAACAAACCCACATGAGGGCAAAACTGGATGCAGTTATGTTAATAAATCTCATGAGTATTTGGAGGGGGGTAAAACAAGTCCTGTGGTAGCCAGACCTTACACACAGATGAAGTATCTTGACCCGCTTGTTCTTCAGCCAGGTGTGGCTTTCGAAGAGCAGGTGGGGCCACCCGTGAGGCGCGAATATGTGACTCGAAAAAGACCGCGTGGGGACGGAGGTGTCCGCGGGGAGGACGCGGTTCTGGGCACCCTGGTTGGAGCGAGCTGGCAGAGCATCGTCAGCCTGTGTGCCTCGGCCACAAGAGGCCGTGTGAGCTGGCGTTTTGCAGGCAGCGACGGAATCCACCTGTAGCTGGTTCAGAGCCGGTGCCCCCGGAGTGAGGTGGGGGCCACCCAGCAAAAGCTGCTTCAGAGCAATAAAGGAGATGAGAAGCAGCTGCAGACCCTCCCGGGCTGCCAGCAGCAGTTGAGTAGAGCTTCCTTTCTCCCAGCTGCCACAGGTTTCTGTCTCCTCAGAGAAGGCTGTCCTGCTCTCTGAAGCTGGTAAGTCGTGCAAGGGAAGGGGAGGGAGGGCATCGAATGTGAGGTGGTACGGCACTCCACCCGGAGAAGCCCTGAACAGTTGTCCTTAGACACTCCCCAAAGAAAGACTTGAAAAGAGCGCTTTGATATTTCCTGCCCCTGCTGCAGGAATGGAAAGTATTCCCCCATGTGATAACGTTTACTCTTGCTGGGAAGGGTTGGAGGCACTGCTATAAAACCAAGGGGTAAAGCAGGGAAATGAGCCCTGTGGTGTGCCCAGGCTGCGTGATGAAGCTAGCCAAACTGGGAACAGAAGTGTTGATGGCTTAAAGCTTAAGAATGTTTTAGACGTATATGGTTGCAAACACAGACCTTGCCCCTAAATCTAGGAAAAAGGCTAAAAGACTTTAATTTTGCCTTTAGCTGTTCGGTTGCTGAATCCCAGTGCCATCGGTTTGTATATTGTGTGTTTTGGGTGAAAGCATCGTGACCCCTGAGCGCTGTCTTGTTACCTCTGCTTTTCTGGGGAGAAGGGTCTCAATCAGATTTATAGAGCTCATTTGTGGCAAATAAAATCAAAGGCTACCAATTCCTTATGCCCCGTGATTTAGCCAGTAGCTCACACTTGTGTCCTAAAGCCATCTCATTTTTTTTGACCACACTCTAGCTTCAAAAGGTGAAACAGAAGTTGGAAAAGAACATGCTGACACATGCAGAAGGCTTGAAGTATCCAACATCTCTGTCTGCATCATGAATGGAGCTGAAGATGTGTAGAAGGGAACAAGCTGAAGGTGTCTTGGCTCAGCACATCTGGATTCTTCAAAGCCAGCTCTTTTCAGGTGAGTGTTACACGTGTGGAAGCCAACTGATGGGATAGCTTTGTTGAAAACCAGTCTCACCTTCTCCCACATACCACGTAACGACAGGACTACGGGGAAGTTTTGTAAGGGTGCACGCTGGGGTCAGGGAGCAAGTGCAGTTCTCTTTCCCTGCTGATTGCCATCCCCCTGCATTTTAGATTAAGTCTTGTGTGCAAATCAAGAAAAAAGACGTTTCGGATGTAAGACGTAACCTCAGGCGTGCTGAATCGTTTCTTGGGGTGTCTGAATTTTGCACGTGTGTTTCTGCCTCCATGTGCAAAGTGTAGGTAGATGTCTTCAGCCAGGCTTATGGCTTCGTGTGAATGTGCTGTGTGAGGTCTTCTCGGCAAGCCAGAGACACTAGGTTCGATCTTGGTTCTGAAAGACATTGGATCCAAGCTTGCTCTCTCCCCTAAAGGTAGGGGAGCTCTGTAACTGGGCTTCCAACTCACAGTTGTTATTCAGTTCTGGATCGAATGGCTTTTGCATTCCATGGCTCCTTAAAGCTTTGAATTTGCATAGAGTGGCATCTGCTTGTCCATGGTCATACGAGGGTGTTGTCTCGTTTCTTGGCATTGTCCTGCTGATGATGTTTGTATAGAAGTGAGCTTGGTGGGGACGCTGGGCATGGAGGTGCTGGTCATGCCAATCTGCTGTGGTCTTTCTATGTATATATGTCGGATTTGTGCAGACTAGGGTTAAAAGCAGTCCTTTTTGTTAAAGAGAGGCAGCGGGGAAAGCACAAGTGGGCAGGGGGAAAGGGAACGCAAGGCAGAGAGAGGGCTGTGACTGGTGAGAGGTGATTGCTTGTCAGCACTGGACCAGCAGCTGTGTCAGGTTGCCCAGTTAAATCCTGCGGGTGCCTGGTGTGTCTCTGTCAGTACCGTAGGTAGGTGTTGCTGCTGTTGTAGTTGTTCGTAGCCTTCTCAGGTCGTAAGAGCACAACAGACGTACTTGATGAGCATCACTGCCTTTTTATTAGCCATATTCTATTCTCTCTGAACAAATACACTGTTTTTTCTGGTGGGGTAAGTTGGCCTTTTACCCCCCACATCCACGAATTCTGTGAAGCTGCAGTAAAAGAGCTGAAGTCGGGTCTCTGCCCCTCCTCCCTGATTTTTAAACCCACTTCAAAGGTGAGCTGGCGGACGATTGAAGTGACTGGTTCTGCCGGGCTTGCTGCCGCTCACCTTTTGTGCCGCTCCCCCGCGGAACAAAGCGTAGCACTTCCCTTTGATTTCCCCCTTTGAAAGCCATAGGGGACAGAGTCTGAAATGCTCTGTAACTTTTTTGGTGACTCTGCTCTGATACCTTCCTGAAGCACTGGGTGGGTCAAGACAGGGCTCCAGGGAGGAGACCTCGCCTGCAGCTAGGTTAGCCATCGGCACAGGCTGGCTGACGGGACGCTCCAAACCCCCTGCGTGTCGCAGCTGGTGTCCCCCGTGTTTGCAGGGAGGGTGAGGTAATGCGTGGAGCTGGAGGAGGAAGGAGCCGCAGAGCGTCTCGGCATCGGTGGCTTCAACCAACACGTGTGGGGGTCGCAGAGCCCAGACGAGGTGCTCCTCGCCACCTCATCTGCTGCCCGAGGGAGAGGTCTGCCCTGTTCTCCATTTTGCATGCTTTCTGCCAAGAAGAAGTGTCACATGGCAGGGCACGGCACATGCTGCCAGTCTCCTCCCAGGTGGGAAGCAGAAGACCAGCGAGTGCACGTGCTGCAGTCGGTGCCCAAGGCACAGTCTGCTCGCTGCCTCTGCAAGGGATGCTCCGTGTCACAAGTGCAGGGCTGGATGGAGGGGAAGGTGAGAGAGCAGGGCTTGTCTTCGTGATGTGACTTTCCAGGCCTCCTCCTGCGCCATCAGAGCTTGAGAGGCTTGCAAAGCTTTAACGCGTAAGGCTGTCATTTGCAAGCAGGCAGCAATGCAGACCATGTCCCAGAGCGCTCTTATCAAAACAAAAACAGAGCTTGTCTCTGCTCAGCTCATGAGGTGACAAGATCGTGGCTTGCAGCAGTGCAGCTGCACGGTCGGCGCGTGCAATATGTAGTGAGAAGTGATGTGGGTCGTGTCTGCGATGCTCAGAAACAGTGGGGTGCTGACTCTGTGCAGGGAGCAGTGGTAATAAAGCAGGAGGAATCGGTCATGTTGAAGGAAGCGCCAGATGACAGACTTGTGCTAAGGTTAATAAATCTGATCTCTGTTAGTCTGGTGAGACTCTTCATGTTTTATAGCCGGTGTCACTTTTGTATGTGTTGTAGAGCTGCAGAATCAAGAGGAAATCTCCCCTTACCTGCTAGTTCAGGGCCAGACTGGATGCCTGTATGTGGCTGCTTATGGGACAGCCCTGAAAATCTAAATACATCAGTGTGTGTGAGTGTGTATGTGTGCACGCGCTCGCCTCACGGCCCCAGGGTGCGAGACCTTCAGCCACTTATAGCAGGATGAATGATGTATTGGGGCACAAGCCTTTGCAGAAGACCTCTCCGCGCGATTCCACCTTGCTCGGTGGGGAGTCACTGGGATCAGGACTGTGCCTCTGAAAGTTTACTCTAAGAAAACCCCAGCCCTTTTCTTTCTACTGCTGCTTGAGACAGGGATGTTGTATCTTTAAGGCACCCCCTTCTCATTCCCCAAATACCTCAAGGCCTCGGAGTGGTTCTGGAGGAGAGGATCAGTGCAGGAGTTTAAGGCGTCTTTCCCTGCCCTGCTGCACTGCTCACTTACTGCTCCGAAGGCTGTGCTTTGCTATTTCCATGGAAACCATTAGTTGCTAAGCAACTGGAGCATCATCTGCGCTGAGCCCTCGCATCTAATTATCCCATCACAGTGGCTGAGAGGGACTGGGGGGGGATTAGCTTCTCTACCGTGGCAGATCCATTGACAACACTTTAGTCACATTTAAAGGGACATCGTCTCACTTCTGCCACACTTACCTACGCTCTCTTGCTCGGGCAATTACTTGGTTTCCTCACACCCTTGGACTGTGAGGAGGAATATGGATTTCTGTGAGCAGCAGAGGCATCGTCTGTGTTTGCTGCCTGTGCAGGGAGCTCTGGTGGGAGCTCTTCTCTCCATCCAAGTTATGCACGATGCACTCAGCTCTATGTTTGGATCACGCGGTCCTTGCCTTGTGGACTCTCTCTGGGCTGTACTTGCAGTATTTCATGTGTCATCTCCTTTGTCTTGCAGTCACCTTGATGCTACCCTTATTTTGTTGTCTCTGCCCCAAGAGCCTGATATCTTGTCTGCTCTGTGAAGTACTGCTAATTCTTCAGAACTCGACAATGAAAGAGGCGAGCAGCTCGCAGTCTTCTGTCTGTCTGCAAAGTAAAGTGAGCATTGGATAGATTGATACTTAGTTCAGAATTGCCTTACTGAACTTTACTCAGTTCAGAATTACCTTACTGGGACAGCTAGAGATTGTCTTCAAGGAGCACTGAAAGACTGAGGTATAAAGTAACAACTAAGGAAAATCTCATTTCCCAGACCTCTGTCAGTGGACAAAGCCACCAGCTGACTGGTGAATTCTGCACATTCAGATAAAACTACTGGTCCAAGAGCCAATTCCGACTTTGAGTTTGCCAATCCAATGTCAGCGTTGTGCAGGACTCAGTCTCCCTGCCGTGATAGGTGGCATCTGAGTGAGGTTCCCAGGCTTGTGAGAAGAGTGTTGGAGTTACCTTTAGACAAACGCCTCAGGCTTCATGAAAACCTGACTGCAACAAGGTCTGTGCTTGAGTAAATTGTACCAGCTTCTTCCCTGCTCCTATCTGGCTGCACAGGGAAGATTTTCCTCCGTTTTCACTTTCTCTCAGGAAACAGATGCTTTGTGCTTTACTAAGGTGATTGGTTTTCTAGTGACTGGATCAGTGAGAATGGAGAGGTTTGTTAGAAAATTTTCCCTTTTTTTTTTTTTTTTTTTTTAACTGCATAGGTCTGTGAACCAGGTGAGTGTTTCTGCAAAGCTTCCTGACAGTGTTTGCTGCACTGTGTATGAATGACAAGGGCAGAGCTTCTTTAGCAGGAGAATGGCTTATGTTTACCTTTGGAAACAAGAGAATCCCTGAGACCTCCCTGAATCGTCTTTGTTTCTGTGTCCACGCTTAAATTGTGAAGTCTTTTGCTGCAGCCAAAGCCTGCAGGCACTACCCAGACCTGGCAATATGTTGTGCCAACCTGTTAGCAGTGCTTCTACCCTTCTCTTTTGGCACAGGACCAAGTCACGTGGCTCTCCAAGGAGCGAGTGGCCGGGGGCTAGGCGGGAGGGAGTAACTTGGGAAGATTGAGCAGGTGCCCCCCGCCTCACTCTTGGGGTAAATGAATGATGATGATGATGATTAGAGCTCTCATAATGATCTCAGGGAGGGGCAGGTGGAGGAGAGAGACATATTTTAGTCATGAAAACAGGAAACGTAATAAAGTCCACACGGTAATTAAGAGCTGGAAGGGAGAAATAGATGGATTTCTGCCCAAAGTCTCGCTGGTGTTGGCGGTTGGGCACTTTGCATAATGCTAATAGACAAGGAAGAAAGGTTTTGGAGGAGAAGCGTGGAAGATGGAAGTATTGCGCAGAGGTTTCTCCACTTGGTGCGGAGCGTATAGCGTAACGGAAAAGCTTTGTTTTCCCCAGTCGGGGCTGGGAAACCCAAAAGAGCAACAGTAACCACAACCTTTTGCCTTTGGTTCTTTGGTGTAGACTGAATGTGTCAAGACTCACAGGGAGATGGTGCAGGCCTGATGACCCATGTGTAGTTCTCTCTGGCCTGCCTAGGCAGCTCTCTGTTCCCTGCATGGGGATTTTCAGTCCGTTAGAGTGTCAGACCAGTGCGCTCATCCTCTTAAGAAAAGTGAATGTGAGAGGGTTCCTGAGCTCCTGCTGCCCTGTCTTGTCCTTGGTGGGCTTCACAGACAAGCTCAAGCCTAGTGTAGCTCCTCAGATGACACGTGAGGATATCTCATAGCTCCGTGCAGACCAGGGCAGCTGAAACCTGCTCGTCTGCCCCTCCAGAGATGTGTGAGATTGCTAATCAGGTGCAGGTCCCTGGTGGTTTCAGATGCTCTAATAAGGAAGTTAATCCTCGCTTTTTTCTCATGAGTCAATGAGATTACAGGTCTGCTGGTCTGACTGGTAAATGTCAGAGCAGGTGTAATGGGAGGTACTCTGAGCTTTGAATCTTGGACTCTTTTGCCACATAGGACAGATCTGCAGAAACATGCTGGGAACCAGCGTCTGCCCTGCTTGCTTTAATTCAGCTGTGCCTCTACCCTGTTACCATGGGTCTGCAGAAGGGAAAGGAAGCTGGCTTCCACACATGCCTCATGGGAAGCTGAAGCATGATGTGGGAACCGGGGTGGAAATGAGTAGAGAGGCTGTGAGCACAGGGGAGTCTGATATACCTGCTTACAAGAGGGTGCTGAAAAATCAGAATGCTTCTGTGAGAAAAGAGTGTGGTGGTCCGTGTGTGCACACTGCTGTTTGGGGGAGTAGAGAACGACTCTGCTTCTTTGCAAAAGTGAGAAAAAGGTTGTCTGCAGGCAGATATTATGGGAACTGTTCAAGACGTAGTTTGCCGTGTGTTGGAGACTCGCAGGGATCAGGGGAAGCAAATGTGCAAGCCTCTGACTCAAGCACGAGGTCCCAGAGTCAGGAAGGAGTAATCTAAATGCTGCTTGAGCCATGTGCTGAATGTTAATGAGGCAGGCAGCACTCACGAAAATGCTGCAGCCCGGCTTCTGCCGCCCAGCTTCACTACCAGTGCGGCCGCCTCCCTGGAAAGAGCAAAAGGGCTTGTGCTGGCAGATGATGACTGAGGACGTGAGCTTCTGTGGCTTGCAAGGTTGTCCGTGTCTATGCTGGTAGATGAAGGCTGTGCGGGAGTGGCACACGTCACCGCAGGCACACAGTGTTGTTGCACAGTGGTTGGGGCAAAAAAGAAATTAATATGAGGGAGAGAATTTAGCAAGAGAGAAAGTCACTGCCTAAGTTGGAATTTGGCCAGGATGCTGAATTGAGCAGTGTGACTTCCGGGAAACGTTGAGGGATTTGTAATGGTTTGTTTGAAATATGGTGCTTGAGGTTTTGCAGTTCCTCCCACCTGGCTGGCTGGCTGGGTGGGAGGTTTCCTGGCTGCTGGACGGCCAGCAGCGTTTGCTGTTTGCTTCCCGACTTGGAAGCAGAACTGGGGAATGTCTCGCTCCGTCCATGGGTTATACTGCATCCTTGCTCTTCTGCCTCACTTGCACGCTCTCTCTTTTGGTTTTCCACTGTCTTTTGGTATCTCAGGGCTTAAAGTGCTTTCAAGAAGAGCTGAAGTTAGGAGAGCAGCAGCTGAGGAAGCTTGCTAAATGCTCTACCTTGTTTGACAGCTCTTCTCGACACCAGATGGTTACTAATTAAAGGGAGTCAAGTGAGGAGATTGCATTGGCCTTTCTATACATTTTTTCTTCCTCGGAGGAAAAGATTTCACGGCCTTAGAGGAAGATCGTCTTCCTTTATTTGCAGGGATGTACTCTTCCAGTGCTGGTAGTCCATGGTGATCCCTGTGGGCACAGGATCTTTCAGAAGAAGCAGGCTCACTGTTTGCTCTAAGCCTAAAGCAGCTGCTGTGGGAGGTAGGACAGAAAAACAGCTGTGAAAAGAAATCGCAAAGTGGGAGAGGAATTTGAAATATTGGGAAGATCCCTTCTCCAAGATACTCTACGGGACCTTTCCTTGAAGACTCACACTGTCAGTAGAAACAAGCCTGATGCTGTTGTGCCACCCTTTTGCTGAGTCTTGCCATCCTTGGGGAACCTCTTGTTCCTCCTCTTGACACGCCTTTCGCACAGAGAACTTTAAATGCCGCCGCTCTTGGACCACCTCTGTACACGTGGGCTGTGACATGTGGCTTTTCTCCATGGTGCTGGGAGCTGGGTGGCTGGGAAGATGAAGGGCAAGCACAGCATGTTTCTTACTCTGTTTTCAAGAATATTCGGTTTCTAGAGCCAATCTTAACAGATGCACTGTCAACGCTTAACAGTTCAACCTCGTGGAAGAACTGTATGTGGAAAAGTGCATTGGCAGCAACAAACACCTCCTACACAAATTCATGTCCAGGAAAATTGCAGCAGCTTGGTCTCCATTAACTTCCAGAGCTGTGGTCCTCCACAGGTTCCCCTTGCTGAAACCATGCTCCTTGCTCCTGTTGGCACCATTGCTGCCTGGCTGCTTTTTGGGGGACTTGAACCAGGACTTTGAGTTGTTCCTTGCACACAGGATTGCCAATAAGAATACGCTTTGGTGCTATATCCTGATAATTGTGCTGTTAGACTGTGTTTGAGCATTTCAGAGAAGAGCTTAGCCTTGCTCTAGGCAGTCATGTGTCGTGCTGTTCAGTCTATTTTCTTCTGCCCTCTATGTGTGCTCTGGAGAGACAAGTGCTCCTTTCATGCCAGACTTTCAGGGACTCTTAGGCAGGACCCGCTCTGCATATTGCGAAGAGTCAAAACAGGGACCTCAAACTTGGCTCTCCTTTTGAAGGGAGGAAGTTGTACTGAGCGCGAGTTGAAGGGCGTCTATACAGGTTGTGCCAAACGCGGTTCAGCCCCACTAGAGACGGCTTTTCTGCCTGCAGTTGGAGATTTTGCCTTTCTTGAAACCTGGGCTCCAATTAGGAATGACCATCTGGTTGCATCTTGCATTTTGGAGCTGGCACAGCATTCTGTCTGGGTGTTATGGCATTAGGGATGTCTTGGGGACTGGCAGGGCCATCCCTGTGCCCCTACCCAGATCAGGCCAGCTTTCTCTGGATATTGCTGCCAGATGTAGAGGATGGCAGGTTTATGCAGGAGCTGCTGGTACCACCTGTGGCTCCTCATACTGTTGGCTCTGCAGAGCCAACGTGTGCAGAGGACGTCGCTTTACCCTTGGGCAGCTTCTCTTCTTGGTGGGCTCCCTGGAAGTTGGAGTGTGCTGACCTGGAGTCTGTCCTTTTGTGTCCCTGACAGCACAGCACAGATTCACATCTGCATGATGCTGCTGAAGCATCATCTCCCTGTCATGAAATATTCATGCTAGTCTCAAAAAGGGCTCCAGCGCAGCAAATCTCTGTGTCCCTCCTGTGCCCGCGCTCCATGCGTGCGGCAATCTGTGCTGGAGGGATGGCGGCACTGGGCTCTGCTGTGAGGTCAAGCCAGATCCAGGCAACTGATCTCTGTCTTTGGGGAAATAAAACAGAGCAGAAAAGTAGCAAAACCCCAGGAGGTGCCTTGGAGACTTAACACTTTCCAGGCTGGGAAGCACCGGCAGAGAGAGCATGCAGCGAGCAGCCTAAGCAGTACGGGGAGAACCAGATCTAGAAAGCAGCCAAGATGCTGTAGTCCTTTCTCAGGCTGGGCTGTTTCCAAGCCTGGAAACACTGCTAGAACAGGTTCTGCTGCTGATGGGCATGCTGGTTTAAATCCGTCTGATGCAAGTTGCTGTGCTTCTCCTGGCTTTATGGATGGCCGCCTTGATTTCACTGCATTCACTCTACAAAGTGCAAGTCCTTGCTAGAATGTCATGCAGGAGTACTCTTTCCCCTATGGGTGGAGGAGCATAAATCTTGGGTCTCGTGAGTTACTTGTCTTTGGTATTTTTTTTTTATATTCAAGCCATTTTTGAGCCTCCTCCTCACTTACCGTTAAGATGTCAGACAGTGAAAGTAATATATTGCATCAATTGTAGGGAGACTGATCTGCTTGGGGGAAAGTTTCTGGGCTGGGAGTGGTGGTGGTGGTAGAAGTCCCGCAGTGACCTCTGTGAGCTCTGTCACGCTACGGGGACCTCGTCTCGCTGGGTGACACGGGAGCAGAGCAAACTGCGCCAGGCAAGCGCGAAGGTGAGGAGGGGGTTCGGTGCTCGGGCACGTAGTGCAGGTGGTGTTTGAGCGGCCTGGCTGGGCTGGCGGGTGCAACTGGTTTGTTCATCCCTCCCTGTTCATTTCCTTGATAATCCGATTTACATTCCCTTTTCTTCCCCTGGATCCCGCTGTTACCATGGGAACTGTGTTCACAGTTGCATTTCATTGGCTTCTGGAAAAATTCCTTTTTCCCTTTCCTGCTGTCTCTCCCTTTTTCCAGCTTGGCCACGTTGCTGTGGCTGTCGGAGGATGGGGAAGCTTGCAAGGCCTCTGATAACTGGGATGAAGGCAGCGGTTAGAGGGAGAACTCAGGGAAATATGGCAAGACTGTTAGGGACCAGATGAAGTGATTCTGCTTGTGTTGTCTTTGCCTCGGTCTTTTCCGCATCCTGCAGCTATGAAAGGGAGTCCTGGAAAACCGCTATCCACAAGTCCGCCCCCTCGCCCCAAGGGTCTCTCCTGCTTTGAGTCCACTGATGTCTCTGATGGCTGGGGAAGCCAGCACCAGGGTGGAACATACTGTGCTCTTTGTTGTAGCTAGGGGATTTTCCTGCCTGTTTCTGCAAAGACCAAGCTGTTGTCTTGATGGCTGTATGGTTGAGAGACAGTAAGGGAGAAGACGCTACTCCAGGCTCTTGTGCTGTCACCTGCTTGCTGCCTTTTGCTGTGTCCCAGAAAATTGTGCTTTAGCCTGGTAGCTTAAGAGTGTTGAAACAATTGCGATACTACATCTTGACAAGTTGTCATTTGTTTGCTTCTTTGTTCCTTAAGTAACTGCAGCTTGGTGTTTTCAAGTACAGGATGTTTGCTTTAATTGCAAGAGAGGGTGCATTTGAAGGAGGAAGGGGCAGTGGCAGAGCGGATACATTCCCCGAGCCCCTCCTTAGCAGGGTTCTCTTCCAGTTACTCAACCCCACATGTAACGGGGCTACTAGCTAGGCTGTTTCAACCTCACCACTCTGGCCTCCACTCTCCCTCGCCTGGTCTAGTCGAACTGCGAGACAGCCAACCAGCCTTTGGCAGCCTCCTGCCATCTCTACCCATCTAAACTTGGTTCCTGCCTCTGTTTCTCTCCTGGCCAAGCACCTCAGCACCCGGCTGACCTCATTAGCTGTGGCCAGGCCAACTCCCGTATTTGGTGTTCTGGCTCTGCCAGGCTTTGCCGCTGGACACATAACTTTCCTGCAGCCCCTTGTGTTACCTTTTACCCAGGAGAGGATTTTGATGCTCGCTTCTCAGTCTGCGTGCCGTAGAAAGGGCAGTTGTGAAGGGCATTAGGGTACCGGTTAAACAGACACCGAAGAGGAGCTGTCTGCCCAGGAGGGTGCAATTGAATGGTTCAGGTGCTGACTGCGAGCTGCTGCTGCTGGCAGGGAAGCAGGGCTGGTTTAGCTCTTCGTCTTCTAGCCCAGGGAGGAGGATGTCTTGCAGACCATGGAAACCCATTTCCTCAGTTCTGCACCATTTGATGTTTTTGACCAGAAACCGCCGTTTCTACTTTTCCTCTTAATTAAAACATCCCCTTCTGCCACCCGCCCGCTGCTGTCCTGTCACGCGTAGCCCCGGAGGGACCCGCGTCTCCGTCGCATCACCTGGGGGAGGAAAAGGGGTAAATACAAGGAGGCAACGCGTTCGCCATCGTTCCTCAGCATCGCTGTGGGGGACGGCGGAGAAACGCGGCGACGGCCGGGGCTGCCCCGCTGTCTCCGGGGTGCCCCGCCAGGTGGCGTCGCCGGGCGCCGCCGCCCCGCTCGGGCCCGCCGCCCGCTCTCTCCGCCGGAGCCCCACACCGGCTGCGGGAGGGAGAGGCAGGCAGGCTCCTTTGCGAGCCGGCGCGTCCCCAGGCTGCGTGAGGCTGGCGTGTGTGTGCAGAGCAGCCCCTTCACCTCTCTCCCCTCTGTGCATCCTCTTCGTCCCTCTGCCCACACAGCTGAGGGATGCACGAGTGTTCCCAAGGCTGGAGAAACTGCCCCTCTGTGTATGCAACGGCGTGAATATTTAATAGCACTGACACCGGAAAGAAGGAGGAGCGCGGGGAGAGGCAGCCAGCACTGCGCTAACCTCGCTGTGTGCTGTGGAGAAGGCAGGCTGGGGTTTGACGGTGCCTCTGCATCTGTGGAGCGGATGGCAGAGAGCATGTTGCTGGAGAGCATGAAGGGAGGTAGAGAAATGTGGAGTGCAAGAGGAAACAGAAATGCAAACAAGTACTTGGGTAGGGATGTAGTGGTCCTGGCAAGGGGGACCCTTTCCTTGTCGCCAGTTCTGCAGAGGTCTTGTGGAAGTTGAATGAGGTGCTCAGCACCTCTGGCAGGAAAGCACCATGAAACCCCCGTAAACACCCATGTGTTTTGGGAGATGGGCGCAGATGAGCAAGGCCTGGCTGGAAACTAAGGGAGCAGAAGTGGGAGCAGAGCCCGAACTCACGTTACAACCTGTAGCTTTACTCAGACAGTTGCCCTCCCTAGAGCACTCAGGAACAGATGGGTCTCGCCAGGCAGATGTGTGTTGATGCAGGTGAGTCTCGCTGCATGAGCCCCATGTGCCAGGGTATGTGCCCAGCTTCTCTGCCAAACAAGTCTGCCCCTGAGATGCTGCGGGAGAAGCTCTTCCCCCAGCTAGAGATGCGCGTGGCTGAGGTGTTGCGTGCACCGAGATCCACGCGACTGTCTCTGGAAAGGAGACTATGTCTGTGGGAATGGGCGTACCATGTGCTAGCCCAAGCTATGAGCAACACGAGTCCTCATCATGCTGGCAGACGGTGTGAGGCAGCAGCTCGCTAACTTTTCCTGTTATGACCCCATTTACAGAGCGGTGATTTCGAGTGACCCCAAATACTAATAGAGGCATTGAATAGAATTGAATTTGTCAGGCTTATGACCTCCCTGAAAACTCTCCTGATCTCTGCTCTGTGACTTGCTGACACAGGGCTTAAGTGTCTGCAGTGACCAACCTTCCAGGAGTCCTCTGGAGATGAAGGCACCGAGTAGATAAATCAAAGGGAGGGATTACTCTGTTCCTAGTGTAGGACTGTAGTAGAAGGGACAGCAGAAGCTGTTCTTGAGCCTTCCTCAGCTATCTCGTTATTGCCTGGTGTGATGCACCACAAACTTGCCAGTGCTCTGCCTGTCACTCGGGGCTGGCACACACGTGAGATGCTCCGTTCCTGCTGCGTGTGGTTGCACTCTCTTGTGTACCCCTGCAGAAACCGTGTCTGCCCCGGCACCCTCTCTGACACCCATCACTGGCACGTATGCGTGAAGGTTTGCCTGTCTGCGACTAGCGTTTGGCCGTGCAGGTACAACGCAATGTCTGTGTGGAGGCTGCTGCGCGGGTGCGCCCGGCAGGCAGGGGCCCGAGCCGGGCAGCCCACCAGCGGTCGGCGGACTGCGGGCCCGCCGGCGGAGCAGCGAGGAGATGAGGAACGCCACCGCCGGGCCGAGGGCCACCTGCCTGTTTGCGCAGACCCCAAATGCCCCGCAGCCCGTGCCTGCGGCCGGGAATGCCGCAGGGAAGGGAAATCTGGGTGCCGGGACCGCCGGTCCCTCCGGCCCGCGCCCGGTCGGGCTCACCCCCCCGCGGGCAGGGCGCCGGGCCGAGCCCTCCCGTCCCCTCGGCCGCGGCTCTGCTGGCTTTGTGTCACCGCGGCGCTGCGATTTCAGAGCCAGCTCTGCCTGCTCAGTTTTTCCAAACCCGCACCGGGGAGGAAGGCGCCCTATCAGGATAAGAGTCCTCCCCACCCGCCCGCCCCGCGCCCGCTACCTTCGCGCTCCCAGCCCGGGGTGGCAGTGGGAGGCGCCGGCTCTGCCGATGTCTGCATTTGTCACGCCGGTGGCCTCGCTAAACGGTTTAACCCTTCGCGCCCCGCAGGGCTGCTGGCCGCGGGCTGGGTGGTCTGTCACGCTGCCCGGCGGGCTCCGGCGCTCCTGGCTCTGCAGGGCGGCGGGGAGGAAAGGTCCCTCCTCACTCCTGCGCCGGTAAACGTCAGCCTTTTACTCAGTTTGCTGCTCGCTGTGGGCTGCTCTGGGCGGTGAGGATGTACAGAGACCAGAGAGGCACAGCCAAGATCTGTGCGGGGCCCGAGCACAGCTGGAGCGTGGAGCAGAGGCTGCCCCGAGTCCGGGCTGCTGTGGTAGGAGTGAAGCTCCTCTCCCTGGCCGGTATTGCAGTGGCGTCCGGACTTTGTGCGCTGCCCAGTGGACCGGGGTGGCTTCCCCTGAGGCTGCAGCGAGCATCTGAGGTGGTGGGAGGACGAGACTGGCATTCAGGGCACACAGGACCTGTAAGAAGGGAAGAAGGCTTGGGGAGCTACAGTGTGCCTGCACCCATACAGGCCTTAGAGCTTAGCTTAGACCTTGAGCCTCGGTGTCTTTGTGATCCTGGAACTCTGTCAGGAGTTTGTCTTTGCTAGACAAACTAGATGTTTGTGTGTTAGATGTTGCTGTGTTAGGTGTGCTGTGGCTGCAGCAGCATGTTTCCAACTCAGCTTGATTATATTCTCCTCTGATACTCCAGTGCAGGTTGTGGTTTGCCTTTAGGACTGCAGCGTAGGAAAATCCTATCATATGGAAGGGAATCAGGGCCCAGCTCTGGTGTGAGGATGCTGACCAAGCAGGAGCCCGCGGCTGGCTGGCTGTGTCGCCTCACATGTTGTCTTTGCGCTTCTCAGTTCCTTCTGGCTGTGGTAGACGGGTGGTCTTTGCCTGCTGGAGATGTGATGGTTAATAAGTTAGCATGAAGGAAACTGGCTGGGATCCCATTTGAAAAGAGCAGAGAAGCCAAGCTGGGCACTCCTGCTTCTGCCTAGGTCCATCTGGCTAACGGCACAGACTGCTGAGGCAGCTGCAGAGGTGGCAGAGGTAGCGCAGGCTCCTCACAGCTGCCTACTGCTGGCAGCTGCCCTGCTCAAACTCCAATGAGTGCGAAATGAGGGAGCCCATTTTTCCCCAGCTGGCTGCAGGGCTGGGCAAACTTGGGGTTGGCTTTTTTCCCCTTTTCCTGAGCGACAGCTTTGTGGTACTGTTGAAACAGAAGCGGGATGGAGACCTCATCATGCAGCCCGAGGGAGATGGAGGCGCAGCAGGGTCTTGTGAGGCTGGGGGATAGGATCCGTGCCAGTGACTGAGGGCAGAAGAGAGTGCTGTGGCCAGGAACCCACGTGCGGATGGGCAGGACCAAGGGTAGCACGGAGAGAGCTGAAAAGACGTATTTAGGCCAGAGTCTACCTCTGCACTGGTAGTGTAGCCTCTTCCATCTCCTGTTCTGGGGAAACAGGAGATAAGTCTGTGTGCCAGGTCTGTGGTTTTAATGCTGGAGCTGCTACCAGCTCCCAGCTCTGTACTTACGTGGATGAGCAAAACAGAGGCTGCTCCTAAAACAGGCATTTCACAGCCCCGGACTTGTTCCCTTCATCCTAGTGCATCTGTGCTCTTCCATCTCTGGGGCCTCTGCTGGGGGTTGATCTGGGACTGGAGTGAGCCACTAGGGAAACACTTCTGGAGAAGGCATCTCCAGCTAACTGTAACATCATTAATTCCAGTATAGTTAATTGGACCTAATTAATCATATTCATAAGTGTAATGAGGGCCTTGCCCACAGGGGTCTTATGAAGGTCTAAGCTCAGGTCTGGTGTTCTGGAGAGGCAATGGGAATGAAAAAGTCCCAGAGCCTTGGAGGTGGCTTGGGACCCGGCTTCTGCGTGTGCCAGATGTCCCCATAGGCAAAAACATGACAGGATAAGCCTGACCCTTCTGACCCTCTAGCCCAGTATCTGCGGCATCCCACGGAGGTAGAACATGTCAGAAGCTTCTAGGGGCTGGTTCCAGTTCTTCCCAGGGAGGGCTGGAGTCACAGTTGCAGATGGCTCCCTCTTGATTCTTGACTAGTTTGGAAGTGAGGCTTCTGATTTCCTGGGTGCGTGTTTTGTGGTGCAAAGGCAGGAGAGCCCCGTGCAAAGGAGGGGCAGGTAACAGCCGATCTGGGCATCTCAGCCAGGGGCTCGCTGATGTGCTGATGTACCAGGCAGCTCACGGGATGAGCTGCTGCCGTGGTGGTGTTGGCAGAGCGAGGCTCTGACGAGCTCCAAGGGCTTTGCTTCACCATCTCCTCCCCTCCCTGTCTCTCCTAGCGTGGGCGTAATGATAGAGGAGGGAAGGGGAGACTGGAAGTCGGAGTCAAGCATAGGGAGAGCAGCTAGCCCGGCAGATGTTAATTAAAGGCAGAGGCTCAGCACTGAGCCGGCAGCGGCTGGTCCTCCCGCTGACCTTTCTCAGTCTCGCTCTGCCACTTTCATGTGCGCAGGCTGCGAGAGATGCGAGGGGCTGGGATGTAGAAAGCCTGGGAGGCCGCAGTGAAGGAGCGAGAGGGAGAGGCAGCCGGCGGGCCGGGAGGACAGGTGGCTCCGCACGTCCCCTTCGCGCCCGACGCGTCGGGGGAAAGGAGCTGCCCGTGTGCCCCTGGCACCGGACTGTGGTGCCGTGCGTCGGTGCTCGGGCATTGTCTTTAACCCGCCGCTGCGCCGTCTGTGCGTGCCGTCTGCAGGGAGGCGAGCCCGGTGCCGCTAACGGGGAAGAATGAAAGCCTGATGATATGTCGCCGCTTGCCGGCGAGGCTCCCGGGAGCTCACCGGGCGGGCAGGGTGGTGCGCGGCCGCTCCGCTCCCCGGGAGGGGGCACACCACGGTGCGGCGGCGGGGCCGGTGTAGAGCCGAGGATGCCCGGTGCGGCTTTTTGCGGGGGGATCCCCGGCGACACTTCGCGGCACTCGCCCGCCCCGATGCGGATGGGGGGGGCTCGGCCGCCTGCCCTGACCGCGCACTGCCGGCGGCCGGGACGAGGTGCGAACTGCCCCGCCCGGTCCCGCCCCGCCGCGCGCCCGCCCCGCGCCCCGGCAGGCGGCGCTCCTGCGGCGGAGTGCTCCGGGAGTGCGGGGGTGCCCGTGCCCGCCCCGCCCCCCCCTCGCTGCCACCCGCCGCCTTTTCTCCTGCGCCCCGGCGGGGGCGGGGGGGGGGCGGCTGCGGTGTGCGCGCAGGCAGAACGGGAGGGCGAGGTGCATGTTCGTTCTCCACTGGGGCCGCCGCTTCCCGTCAGCGGAGATGGATGGTTTCTCCCTGGGTCGCCTTTAGCTCCGCAATGCTCAGGGATGCTGCCAAGGCGTCCCTGCCTCCCGCCCCCTCCCTTCCCAGCCCACCCCCGAGCAGTTAGCGCGCTGCAGGCAGGAAGGTGACACGTCCTGGTTAGGATGCTGCTGGCATCATCCGGAGCGGATGGACCGGCTTCATAGCCTGGCGTGCGTGTGCACTTGTGCGGCTCCCCGCCGCCTGCGCGGAGCGGGGAACAGGCGGGGAGCACCGGCAGCCAGCGAGCCAGCTGCGTCCTCCCCACCGCATCCTGCGCGCCCGGCGCTGCCGCAGGCCCCGGGACCGGTGCAGAGCTGCGCTCCGGCCGAGGCAAATGGTGTGTTTGGGGTGGACGCTGTGTCCACCTGATCCTGCACCTGGTTAGCCCCAGCCATCTTGCCCCATGCGTCCCTCTGCTCCGGGGATCTCACCTGCCGCTCCCCGCTCCTGTCACCTCCGCCCCGCTGTAGCTGTCGGTGGAGGCTGTTGCTCGGGGGGGGCGTTAACGCGTGGAAAACTTGTTGCTAAAGACAGTAGCGTGCTGCCCTTCCCAGGTGGTGGGGCCAGCCCCTGTGCGTCTTGTGCAGAGGCTCTGAGAGACACGCGCGCCAGAGAGGGGCTAAGGGTGGAGGACCTCCCAGCCCCAGCGGGGCTCGGGAGCGGGACGTGCAGGGCGCCCGCGCAGCCGGGACTGGAAGGGTGTGGAGCTTCACCCCCCGCGCAGTGATGCAGCAGAGCGGGCCGACGTTCGGGGTGACGGGGCAGGGCAGAGCGGCGCTCGCAGGAGAAGCCCTCCCAGGGGGGAGGCCGAGGACTCGGGGCGCGGGCGCCGCCGGGCCCCGTGTGCGGGACGACCGGGTGTGCGGCGCCTCACGTACCCGGGCTCGCAGGGAGACGGCATCTCCCCCCGCGGCGGCCGCCGGCGCCCCCAGGCCGGGCGCCGCGTGGCGGGCGGACGGCGGAGCGCGGTGCTGGTCCCCGTCAGGCCGCTGGGCGGCCGGCGGAGAGACCAGGAAGCGGTTAATCGGCGCGCGGGGCTTTTATTTTGACAGGGCAGCGCCTGGCTCCGCGCTCGGAGGAAAGTGAATGATCCTGTTTCTCCAAATGATTATTCAGGCTCCGGCGGAGAAAGGAGCACTCGGCACGCAGCGCCTCGCCCCTCGCCACGGCGTCCCCGCCCGCGCCCGGGCCGCCGCGCCCGCCGGCACTGCAGCCCGCCGCCCGCGCCCGGCCGCCCGCCGCAGCGCGGGGAAGCCGCCCGCGGCCCCGGGCCGGGCGGGCAGCCGGGGCCCGCCGCGGCCGGACGCCCACCCCCGCCGGCGGGCGCGGGCTGGAGCCGGCGCCGCCGGCGGAAGGAGCGGCGCGGCGGGGCGGGAGGCTCCGCCGGCAGCGCCGGCCCCGGCCCCGCGGCCCGCGGCGGGCGGCCGAGCCATGAGCGCGGCCCGCGCCGCCGGCCCCGCGCCGCCGGCCGGCCCTCAGCAGCAGCCCGTGGAACCGCGCCGCGCCGCCCCGGCGGGCTCGCCCGGCCTGCCCTGAGCCGCGCCGCCGCCGAGGTGAGTGAGTGAGTGCTCCGCCGGGCCCGGCCGCCGCCCCATTGTTCCGCCCCGGGCGGGGACCGGGGCTCCGCGACGCGCAACTCCCCTCCGCCCCGGCCCGCCTCGGGGCTGTCACCGCCGCGCCGCCGCCAGCCGCGGCCCCAGCGTGCCCCGCGGAGCACTCGGCCGCCGAGCCGCTGCTCCCGGGGGGCGGCATGGTCTGCGGCGGGGGCGGCGGCTCCGGCTCGGCCCCCGCGCCGAGCCGTGCTGTACCTCCCGCACCCGGTGCCCCGGCCCGCCGTCGGCGAGCACAGCCCGCGCCTGCCGGGGGCACGCTGTCAGCGCTCCCGCGTTCCTCGGGCGTCTCCAGGACATTGCGCCCGACCCGCTTGGCCTTTTCGTCTCCTCTTTGCTCTCACGTTTGGGGTCCTCGTCACCCATCGCCTCGGCCGCTGGTGATGCCTCGAACGGGCTCCACTCCAGGTGCAGAGAACTTACTCGTGCTGCGCTCGGTTTTACCCAGTGTGCTCTAGATTTTGCGAGGCGTTATCGGTGCTGTTAAAGCCTCGGGGAGGATCGGAACTGGGATTTCTGGACTCACGGCGTTTTTACATGGGTTTCAAATAAATGCTTCTGCCCAAGCCTATCCTGAGACCTCTTCCCTCTCTTTGCGGTGTCTTACTTGACAGGCTTCTCTTCCCTCTGCAGGCAAACCAGACATGTGGTTGACTTGGAGGAAAAAGGGGGGAAACGCCGCACATACGTGCTTTCCTCGTGCGCAGCAAGGAACTGGTGTAACGAAACCTTCCCTGCCTAGTGTTAGGGATGTGTCTTTAGCAGGTGGTGAACTTGTCCTAGCTCCGCTTTGCTAGCAACCACTTGCTGGAGTAGAAACGTGAGAAGGATGCATATCTGAACACATAAGTAATGCTACATGATAGGGCAGGCTGTTGTGTTGTTGTGTGCGCGTCTCCGCGCCTCGGGGGCAGCACGGTTTGACAGGGTGTCGGGCTGCAGTGTCCTGGCCACGAGGCGAAGGGCTGCCGGCAGCGTGGAGCCGAGCGTGGCCATGCACCTTTGCCCGTGGCGCATCCCCGCAGAGTGGTGTTATGGGAAAATGAGCGGTGCGCGCTTGACCTGCAGGATCTGTGCTGCAAGCACAGTTGCCTGTTGTTACCCTGCCCCGATGTAGTTTTGTGCCAGGCATGCAGTAGCGACTCGCAGCTCCTTCCCTTCGTTGGTCACCAGGTCTCTGCAAAGGGATGTACATGTGCCTTGTTCTGCTACTTTGGCAGCAGAAGGGATAAGAAAAGTGAGTCACGGAGGAAGCGATTTGCCCAAGGTCGCTTGGCGAGCTTGTGTCAGTGCTGAAGCAAGACATGCTTTGACTTCAGCGCCAGCGATAACGCTGGCTGCTGCCACTCATGGGTATGTCATGCACACCCAAGGCTGGTACTATTGCAGAAATCACTAGGTGGACATTGTTGCCTGGTTCTCTTTCTCCTTGGTAGAAAGATGAGGGTATCAGTGTGCTGTCTCTGCAGCAGTTCTCTGTTTCACTGGGCACTTGTTCCACAGAATTCACACTCTAAATGCTTTAGACCTTTTTGTCTGGTTTTTAACATGTTTTGCTGTTTTAGCTGGGCAGCTGATGTGATCGGTGCCTCCCCACCTCTTATTTTTGTTACCTGGAAAACTCGTTTCATGGTGTTTGGTACCTTCTGCGGTGCGGTGTTCTGAGTGTTGCTATGTCTACCTGCCCCTGAAAGTCCCTTTCGTCTTTCCAGACCACCACTGCTGGAAAAAAATTAAATAAAAAGGCAACAGCTAAAGAAATGCTTACTTAGAAATTTGAAACCACAGTTGTTGTTCAGTTGAAGAAAGTAAAATAGTTGTGTTCTGTACTTTGAAGCCTCCACCTTTTGCATCTCGTCACATTGCTGTTGCAAGGTGGGTGGCTCAGAATTTTAACACTGCGGACCTTGCTTGTGCTGGCTTAGAGTCCCTAAGGTCTAAGCTCAGCCTAGCCTTTGACTTTTCTAATTGAGTTGTCGACCCAGCTGGCATTGCATCCTCTGGGCTCGCTGTTTTGGGATGGAGGGGAGCTTTGCTTTTCCTTCTCCACACCGCTGGTCTTCCCTGCTGAAGGGCAGTGAGCACTCTCCCTCCCAGTGATGTTTACTGTGTGGAACGGTGCATAAGGGAACGGTAGCTAGAGAAGGCTCTTCATTCCCTCTCTGGGGAGCATCAGCTGTGTCCCAACAGGTGGCTGTTTCTTACTGCTGTAGAGGCTTTACTCTTCATGGCTTACCCCCATAGTCCTTAGCTGGCCGCAGAGCCCCCAGTAAAAGATGGATCCTGGATTTGTCTTCTGTGATCCCTGTCCTGTTGGTAGAGCGTCTAGCTGAGCGTTGATATCAGGACATCCTTTGCTTCCTTGCACTGTTTCAGGTGATTGCATCAGGCTTGTCTACTGTTAAGAAAGTTTTTAGCCATTGGGCACTCGAAGATGTGTCTGCATCCCACCCAGGTCCAGGTGTGCTCTTCCTGGCACTAGTTATGTGCTCCAGCTGTTATGATGGGTTTTAAGCTGCTTGGGTCTAGCTGTTTCCTGGGAATGGCATAGGCTGGCTTCCAGTTCTTTATTCCATAGGGCTCCATCCAATTTTAAATACCCTCACTGACGGATCAGCTGAGCAGGCCTCTTCTAAGTGAGTAAGTCCCCTGTGGAAAAGCACAGCTTTGCTGTTCCTGTCCAAGAATGGATCGGGGTCTGCTCCGCTGGTGAGCCCACTCTTGGGTGGCTGTTGCTGCCTCCTCCCAGGTATGCTGGCCAGCCCCATAGCCTGCGCTGAGCAGAAGCCTGGAGTTTGCCCTGCAAATGTCATTCTCCTTGTGATGCTGCTCTTTTGGCAAAGACCCAGCATCACGCCAGTGCCCTCCTGGACGAGGGGGAGCGCAGGAGAGAGTTGTGCCAAGTTTGTGACTACTTGTGGCTTTTTTGACAGGGAACATGGTACATAGATGCGTGAATATATATGATATAATGGAGGATAGAGATATCTTAGCGATGTGCTGAACAGATGCAGCAATATTTTGTCAGTGTTACTTAAGCTGCATCAGCGAAGTGCTAGGAGGATTGCCAGCATGACTCTTCTGGCAAATCAAAATCTAATGCAGGTCAGGACTCGGTGTCACTCAGCTCTCCTTTTCTCCCGGGAAGATACTGACTGGCAAACGCGTCTTCTACCCCTCTCGTACGTGGTTCTGTGTTTCCTGGCAGTGCAGGAGCTTTAGAGGCTGATTTTATTTAGCGATCTCCATGAGACTAAAACTGCACTTGTAGCGCTGAAGCTGTGGAAGAAAACACCTGCCTTGGAGCAAGGGACCTAAGAAGCATTGCAGCACCTTTGCTTGTCAGTTGTGCTTTTCCAGCAGCACTGTATGGCACGAGGGGGCAAGGGTGGCCGAAACGAGATTCCTCAAGTCTTCCCGACTTCTGTTTCGAAGTTGGGTGCTGCTTTTTGGCAGGTCAGTCTTTACTCTCTGGTTTGGCTTCCTTTCTGCGAGCACCACTCCAGGCAGCCCTGGGTGGAAGGTACCCAGGAGCTGTTACTGGAGGTTGACGGAGATGGTTTCTGTTGCTGTATTTTGCCCTTCCTTGGCCTCTCCCTGGGAGGCAGCACCGGCCAAACCACGTGGTGTGGGTGAGAGGCGCCCTTCCTCCTTCTGTGGTGCCTGTTCCAGGTCATCTGCTTGGCACCAGGCCCTTACTGGGGATGGGGAGCTGGTTTTGTTTTCTCCCTACCTGATTTTCTTTAAAACTCAAAAGCGCAGAGCGTGATGGATTTTGTTCTAATTGGGACCAATTCACGGTGGCATTTGGAGTTGCCACAGGGCTGTACTCAGCAGGAGCTGGCATAGAGGAAGCAGTTAGTGTCACTGGCACCTGCTTTTGATTTAAGGGAGAGCCACGCTACGGAGGGGCGGCTTGCCAGGAGTCCTGCGCGCTCCCCATGTCCTTGGTGACCGGAGCTGTGCTTGTTGGTACCCTGGGCAGCCTGGTGCCTGGTGTGGCAGGAGAGAGAGCGTGGGGCGTCTCGGCATGATTATCCGAAGCCAGTGCTGAGCCTTGGAAATCAGTGTGCTGCTGTTGGGGCCAGCACCTCGCTTCCCACCTCGTGCTCCTGCTGCCCCTCTTCCAGTGCCTGGGATGGGCCTCTGGAGAAAGCAGTGTGGGGATGACGGGCTGCAGCACGCTGAAGAGATGAGCGGGAACCTGGTCTGTGCTTCCTGGGCACAGCCAGCTGGATGATGCCTACTTGTTTAGCTGTTTTGGGAGAGATTGACCGGTTCTTTGGCACCTGCTGGTGTCTAGGCAGTGGGTCTCCTGTATCCCGGTGTCCTTTCTGGAATGCAGGATGGGTGTGTCAGGCAGTGGCTTCCAGCCCCTCTGCTCTGCCAGCGATGAGACGTCAGGGCCTTCCTTGCAGCGTCTTTCTGGGGAGGCAGAGGAGCGTGCTAGGGTGTCTTTGGGAGACTGCGCTTCTCCGATGCGGGCAGATCCTGTGCCAGCTTTGACCAGAGCTCCTAGGGAAAATGGTGCTTTGTTGCAGCGTTCTGCTTCCAGGAAGAGTAGGAGTTAGGTTTGGGGTTTGTTTTTTTCTTAGCTGCGGCTCAAAGATGCCTTGAGTCCTAGCTAGGGGATGATGGGGAGTCTCTTCTGATGCTGGGGTAATAGCCTCAAGATGGCTTTAAGACAGGGTTGTACACTGTGCCCAGAGGTGGGGCGTCACCCTGTTTGGTGAGGAGCTCTGCTTGAGCCAAGTCCTGGGCCAGAAGCCAGGTTTGTGATCTGTGCCAGGGAGGGCGAGACTTGGAAAGCGAAGCAGAGCTCCTCCTGTGTGAGAGATGGCCTGAAATACCAAGCAAAACCACAGAGTGCTCCTTGTTCCTGCCTGTGCCTGCTGGTCTTTGCTCTCCCTGAAGTATGTGGGAGGCTGCAGGATGGATCTGTTAGGAAGCAGGAGGGCTGTGCTCCTCAGGCACCTCTGCTCCATCCTGTCTCTTTGGGCTGCTGGTCGGGTTGTTTTTTTTGTAGCCGTGCTTTTTTTTTTTTTTTCCCCTTCCCTACTTTTAACCATGCCTCTCCCACTGCTGTATCTTCCCCATCCTTGCTGCCACTGATTTGAGGGCCACCTCCCTGCGGGCAGGCTGTCCAGAGCAACGCTGCGTAGTTGTGCTGCTTCTTCTGTCACAACTGAGCTGAGCAGCTTTCCTTTTCCTTGCTCGACTGCTTACTGCAGCGGCCGAGGAGAGGGAAGGGCCAGGATATGGTTTGTGTAGAAGATGCACTGACTGTTTACTGACTCTCTGCTTCTCAAAATGTAAGCACAGGAAATGCCAGGCTCTGCTGGGGTCTGCGTGAGCTGCGCGGCTTCTGCGCGCTGTATGTCTTGCAACCTCTGGCAGTAGCAATGTTCGGCACTATCACAGGCCAGAGAGCTTTTGAGTGCCCTGCAGAAGCAAGGGCTTCATTTTTTTTTTGCCTCTGAAACAGGCTGGGAGGAAAAGTGAAAGGAAATGACTTAACCAAAGGCAGGAAGGGAGTATGGGGCAGAGCTAGGGACAGAAGCCAGGATTCCCCATTCCTGCTCATCGCTCCGCCCCTACTCGGCTGTCTCTTTGGGTCTCGGCCTCCTACTCAAGTCCAGGTGTAAGGGGGCCTTTCCAGCCCTCTGAGAAGCTGGAGGTCAGGATCTTCTCTAGTGAAGTATCCTCAATGTGTGTCTGTGAGCTTTCCGGGCACTCAATGTCTCATCTTCAGGATTTGCCCACCTGAGAAAACCGTAAGTTAGAAAGCTGTGAGTGGTGTGGTTACAGCAGAAGTTGCAAACCATGTCCTTGGGTAGCGGGTCGAGCATGTGGTTCTCCAAGGAGCACCATGGTCCTTGTCTGATGTGCGCTCTGCAGAGAAAAGCCGCTGTCCCACTCTCCCAGAATGCTGTACCCTTTTTTGGAGGGCCATATCCAGCGTTCTCTTAAGGGCTGAAGTTAACAGAAGCTGTTTCTCTCTGCTTTCAGTGCTTGACTTGCCACCCAGGGCTTGGTACCTGCCTCTTCAGGTGTGCGTCAGTTGCTTGGTTCTGCAGATAGGGACCCTGGAGCATTGCAGTCTTCCTAACAGAAAACATATTGCTAATAGGCTTTTTGGAAGAAAGATCTTGCTGAATAGCTGTGTATCAGTGTAACAGTTGTGCTCCTCTTCAGATGGGAAGGGATATCTGCAGTGGTTGCAATGACTGTTGCTATGTTCTGTTATTATGCAGTGCTAGGTCTCTGGCTTCTTGGGAGAGACACGACCTGAGGCTGCGGTTGGTAGAGGATGCTGGCTGATAAAAAGGTGGTTGCAAGGGTCCTGAGTAGGCAGGCTGTAGGTCTCCATGCTCAGCACAGCGAGGATCTAGATGAGGAACTCCGAAGGGCAGTACTGAGAACAAGGGCTGCACCTCCTGGTGACTCTTCCCAACAGCATGCTGGCCAAGGCTGTGGAAAGCCCCGCAGCGCTGGAGCTTTGACCCCTTCCGTGGCAGGATTCGTTCTGGCACCAGGCTGCAGCAGAGGATTGGGCCAGACGGGGCCTGAGCGGAGCGGGTCCGGCCACAGGCGAGCCTCAAGCGTGGCAGTTAGGCTGGGCTGAAAGCTGCCTGTGTCCTGCCTCTGTGCAGCCTTGTTTGAACTTTTCTCTGGCAAGGAGCAAAAGGAACCGAGGAGACCTAGGGCTGGTCCAAGCAAGTTTCCTCTCTTCTCCCCGCCCCTAGATGCAATGGGGAGAGGGGAACGGCAGCAGCTCCAGACTGCCTTCCTGGAGTGGAGCAGTTCGGGGAGGGCCTTGGTCGTGATGGCTTTGGAGCAAATGGGATTTTTTGCCTCTGGTGTTCCCTGCCTCTTGGGCTGCGATGTAGGGAGGGGGAAGTGAAACTGTGGTTCAGAACAAGCCCTCTGGATGGCAAGAAAATTGCTGAGTAGCCGGTTTCCAGGTTGCCGAGGTCCTAGCCAGGGTCTGGAGTGGCTGCCAGAAGCAACAGGCTTGGAATTTCCTCCGTCCGGTGCCAGCTCCTCTTGGGCTGGCTGCAGCACCGCTGCTGGGTCCGGGGCTCCTCTTGAGCCCTGTGGATGGGGTGCTCCCAGCGCAGGGGTTACGTCGGAGCTGGAGCTGCCCCCCCTCGCTCTTGCAGCCTGGTTTCTGTTTTCTTTTCCAGGGTCCAAGCTGTTTTGAATTATGCAGCCTCTGCCTCCCGCGGGGCTCCTTGAGCAGCCGCCTAACGAGCTGAGCTGCTGACAAACTTAGCTCTGGCTCTGGCTACGCTTGGAAAATTTTACAGCCTTTTCAGAAAAAGGAAATGCCGGGAAAGGCCTGTCTCTTCTTACTTTTATGAGGGGGTCCCAGTTGAGGGGGGGCGAGATGGCTTTGGAAAAGAAGACAGGAAGGATTTTGTATACTGCGGTATATACGCTTTCTAGTGACGGCGGCGAGTGAGCACGAGGCCTCCTGCCAGAGCCAGACACAGCGGGGTGAGACCCGCAGGACTCTCAGAGGGTGCGCGACAGGCATGGGGAAGCTGTGGCTCCTCTTCTACTGGGAGGTGGTGGTCTGCGTCTTCCCTCTCATCTGCCAGCACAGCTACTGGCTGTTTAATCTTTGCTAATTACGCTTTTTTCTGAACAGCAGTGGTTTTATTTCTGCCGTGGTCACAGGCAGAGGCTCATGCCTGTGGCTTTGTGACGAGTTGGTCTGTAAGGCTCACAGGAAGGATCGCCACAGATGCTGGGCTGGTCGTCTCCCCATCCCGGGGCACGACAGGGTGCCCGGGCAGGGTGCTTCTGGGCACAGGGATGTAGGAACACAGGTGCCACCAACATTAGACTGGAAAGGGACACTTTTGTGTCTTTGCCACTTCGGCTGAGCAACCGTGTTACCGCAGGAGAAACTGGGGCACGAAAGAAGCTGAGACTTGCCTGCCTTCCCTTGGTGAGATGGTGCTGAGAAGGGAGCCAGGAGCCCTCAGTTTTGCATAGACTCTGCGTTGGTGAGGTGCGGAAGGTCTGCCCTTGCATTCGTCCAGTTTACTTTGACAGAGCCTGCCAAGCGCAGCGCTCATCTCCTGACAAGTGCCTCTGTCTGGAGAGGCACTGGGGGGTACAGGCTGCTCCTCGCCATCCTCCTTGCGGGTCCTCGCAGTATCCCAGGTCCCTTTCCAGTGGTCAAAAGGCATCTGTGGAGACAGGGACAAGGGTGTGGGACGGAGCCTGTGAAGCTGCAGTGGCCTGGGGAGTTGTGGGGCTTCTCCAGCGGGGAGGGATCAAGGTTTCTGTGCGATCTGTAGGCATCAGCTGCTGCCAGTCATGGTGGATGAGCATCAGACATGGGCAGCGATGGCTCTGGGTGGAAGGAGCCTTGCGCCAGTCCTGCTTTGAGGGCTTTGCCCGCTACGCCTGTCAGGAGTGCGGCTCTGGATAGCTATTTGATTTGGCAGCCTGTGCAGGCCTGGCAGCCCTAAGAGTGGGATGCGGGCACCAGAACTGTGCCCTCCTCTCTCTTTTTTTCGTCACTCCACGCATCCTCAGCTTTCTGCTGTGTTGGGCAGGAGAAATCACCTCCCTGGGGCTCCGTCCCCTCCTCCACCTGGAAAATGAGTGATATGTCCCCTTCCTTTGCTTGGGGCTCACGAGCAGAGGCTGAGATTGCCTTTGACAGCGGAGGCCAAGCACCTTCACTGGGCTGCTGGGAAGCACGAGCACGGCTTTCCCGTCACCTTCGTGCAGAGATGAGCTTCTCCATCCCACATCCTTCTCAGAGCTCGAAACACGTGGGGAGCTTCTGAGAAAAGTAGTAAAAAAATTTTTGTTATTGTTATTTATTTCTGTGCTGCTATCTGTGTATATTTGGTTTAGAATGGCTGCAGTGGATGTTTTGTGTACTCTGTACTTAGCTTCCTAGTTTTCAGTGGGGAATCCTGTTTCATGTAAACTTGACGTTGCAAAACAAAAGGTCCAAGCCCTGTTTACCATCTTTGCTGTGAGAAGAGTACGAGCCCAAAGGAGGAACAGATAAATGCAGGGTCATGGCTGTACTTCAGTCAGTAGCACCTTTCCTTCCAAAACATTTCCACAGGCCAACGGTTCAGTAACGATCTGCTTAGGCTTCCCACCTCCGCTGGAGAGTTTAGGGTGAGTTTTGCTCCTCAATCTATTTAAAAAAAAAAAAAAAGCCCAGTATTCAATGTTTAAATCTGTGCTTTGGAGCCTGTTTCAAAAAAACAAAACCAAGGAAACACAAAGCCTTCCCAAACCTGGTTTTGCTTGTTGAAAATCAGTTTTTATGAGTTGAGGTTGTAAATGTTTTGTTGATAAAAAAGGAGTTGCTTTGCCTTAAGCAGAACTTCAGCAAAGAAATGTCCTGCCACCTAGAAATATTTTGACATAAATATAATTTCAGCCCTCATATTGCAGGCGCATGTGTTATTTTAGTGAGAAGAGTGATTTACCCACTTGAGCGTTGGTGTGGTCAGGACCTTAACTGTAAGTAACTGCTCCCCACCCCACATGGTCGTTTTGAAATACTCAGAGACTCAGCTACTGGTGGCAAATGTTTATTGTTTAGTTTATTATGCTTTTTAATGAAAATGAATTTCACAAAGTCCTGCTCTAATTAAAGTGTATTACTTATATTAGTAGGGTTTAGTCTTTGTTGTTGTTGTTTGGTTCCTTTTAAGGGCTCTGGTTATTTTTCTGATGCTGCTATGGGCCCCTGTGCAACAAATCTAAGGCTATTGCAGTAACAGGCTGCCTTTCCCAAGTACTTTCCCCAGAACTCCCAGCAGCAGCCTGCAGGCCCCAGGAGGTCTGTGATGGGTAGGCTTAATACCAGCAAAGCAAACCAGCCACTCTAGGATGTCCTAGATCTCAGGCTGATACTGGCAGTGCGGTGCTCCAAACCCTTCCAGTGGACAGGGTCGATGTTGGCCACCCTTAGGGCTGCTGATCCCTGTCTGGATGATACTGAGCTTTGTATTTGTCTTGCTGCAGCCAGATGGAGAGGTTAATTGCTATGCCCAACCTCAGGGTGAAATGAGATTGCAGAAGAGGGTGGCTGTAGTTGATGGCTGGTTAGTTGGAAGGGGAGAGGGGAGAGGTGATTGCATAATGTCGTGTTATGGCGTTGTCGAGTGTGTCAAGTAATGTTGTGTTTTGGCATTGCCCTGCCTCCAAAACCCGATCCCGAGCGTGTTGAGTGGCTGCTGTTTTCATGCTTGGTCCATGGCTGCTCCTGGCTGCGGAGGGTGCAGTGGCTGTGGTTGCTGTTTGCAGTCTATTTAGAAAAGCTATCGAGGATATGCAAAGAATCGATCTCTCTTGGAAATTGATAGACAAATCCCAATAGCAAGCACGCTGGGAGGCCAAACTCTTCCTTCTCTTACCACCTCCTTGCCTCCCTGCTGCGCACGTTGATGTGCTGTTGGCCTGCTCAGCAGGCTCATACTTAGATCTGAGGTGAGAGCCCAGCGGTGCCCCTGATGTGACACGCTGATGGTCATGGAGGGAACGAGGCAGAGCGGGGACCTGGCTCAAGAAGGACACGTGCCATCCAGCTCCCTTTTGGATGTCAGGTCTGCATCCATGAGATCCTCCCGGCTCTGGAGAGCCATGGCTGACGGCTGCCCCTGGCCTTGGGAAGGAGGAGAGGTGTGGAGGAGTTGGGATCATGGCATCAAAGAGCGGGGAATCTGTGCATTGCCCTTGGCCAGCAGACTAGTCCAACGCGTCGTCTGATTTGCATTAATTTTTGTTTTAAAAGGACTCAAGTGGACCCAAGTGCCAGACTGCATTGCAGTATGCTGTAGGAGGAGCCCCGGAACTGCTTGATTTGATCAGAACAACGAGCCTGAGGAGTGGTATCGCTTAATGAGCCAAAGACCCCACTGGCCCAAGTCGGTTCCTTTCCATCTGAAATGGGCATGTGATTTTTCTGGGGGTTTTGAGGTCCTTTTGAACAATCTGGTGGGTGAATGAGGGTCCTGTAGACCCTGGCAGTGGTCAGGATGCTCTCTGCTGACAGGATGGCTCACCGGGTACCTGTTGCTGCCCTCGGATGCCCCCGTGCCTTGAGACCAATTCTCTAAGGTGCTGCTCACCACCACTGTTACTATCATCAGACCAATGCTGCCTGACTGGCCGTGTCCCAGGTGCGGGACAAAGCCTGTGGTAGAAGGGTGGTTTGGGGTAGCTGCTGGATGCAGAGCTCTCCTGGTTGGCCTCCCCACTGCAGGGTGAGGAGGAAGCCAACCTCCCCTGCCCAGCGGCAGGAAGCGAGAGCCACGTGGGCTGCCACAGAGCCCCACTGTCACCTTGCACTCACACCAAAAGCAGGGCGGCTGGTCTTGGGCTCACTGGCTGCCTGCCATGGCGCTGGTGGCCTTATTTTGTGTCCTCTGTCTGCAAAATGAGAGGTGCGACATGGACACGCCTCGGTGAGGGGGGGGGTCTTCCCTTTTGGCTCCGCCAGAACAGGAGGCTGCAGCCAGGGCTCCTGGGCTCTCTTCCTTTTTCTACTGTGAATCTGCTGTGCATCCATCCTCAGGCACTTGCCCAGGCCCTGGCTGTCAGTGCCTGGCTGTCGCATATGCCAGGAATAAAGGCAGCTTGCGGGCTGTAGCACGCTGCCTTCGCCCAGCTGTAGCCAGAGTCTGCCATGGCGCGACGGCTGGACGGGGATTTGCAGCCGCCGCTGCTTCCTGGGAAAGAAGGGTGTTGTGATTGTCACGGCAGGGCTTTTTCCTCCCGCATTTGAGGTCTCTCGACAGTCATTCTGAGGTCTTTCTCTGACCCTCTGCTGGGGTCCCGGGACTCCCGCTTCCCGTCGCTGAAGTGGTGGTTACCAGAGGGAGAGGCAGCGTAAGCTTTCTCGGCAGAGTCTGTCATGTTTGTCCTGTTCAATTGCAATGCAGCAGCAGTGGCACCAGCCGCCGCCTTCCTCCCCTCGCTGGGCTGGAGCGCTGCAGGCTCTCGGCAAATGCTGTCTGCGGACATCTGCTGCCTCCTCCCCCACTGCCTCCTGGCAAGCGGCAGCAGCTTCCCAGCGAACAGCCTGCTCTTTGCTTCACCCCCCGCACGCCCTACCAAGGTTCCCTTCTGCTCTTACAGGCTCCTTCGCAGGACCTTGAAATGGTGGTTTCCTCAGTGCTGGCTCGACGCCAAGCAGCCTTCCGTCTCACAAGACCGTAGCTGAAAAAATCAGGGTGCCTGATGGAGGGGAAAGGCTTATTAAAGGTGATGCTTACCCGGCTCTGGCTCGTGATTCAAACAGGCAGCCCTCGCCTTGGCAAGCCTCCAGCCAGCGCCTGGGGCCTGAGGCAGGCGCAGAGTCTGGGGCAAAAAGCTCGGAGGTGTTTGACTGGAGCAGATGCGGCAAGGTCAACTGTGAGCTACAGCCCTGATGCTAGAGCTGGATGCTTTGGTCCGATGTCTGGCTCGGGTCTGTCCCGCGCAGCTGCAGGGTGCAGAGTTCACTGTTCCAGGTATTCATCTGGCCCCTTTGGGAAGGAGGGAGGTTTGTTTCTTTCTGCTCTGGCCCAGCAGTGGCATGATGTGCTTCTTGGGTGCAGAGGGCAGCGAGGCTGTGGATTTCTGGCTCCTGAGAGTAACTGCCGGGCTTGGTAGTCCTGCCGTCTTGGCAGCAGGGAGCTCTCTGCAAAGTGGCATTTCTGTGGCTTCAGCTTCTTGGTGCTGCTGCACCAGGTTCCCGTCTGGGTATGCGTTTGGCACCAGAAGGTGTGGTGGTAGCTTGAGGGGAGATCTTCACCCTAAGCCCAGCCAGTCCCCCAGCTGGACAGTTGCTTCAGGTGCTTCTAGCCTGAGAGCTTCTTCAAAGGTGAGAACGGAGGAGCTGAGAGGGATGAAACGGAAGGATTTAATGAAGAGGGGTGCAGGGAGCATAGCAAACTCTTTTCTCCTGAAATCGGTGAAGCGGTAGCTGGGAGCATGAAGGCGGCGCTGGGCTGTGATCTCAGGGAAAGCCCAGAAGGAGGGCTGAGGTATGTGGATTAGTCAAAAGGGATGGTAGAGGATGAAAGAGGATTCAGCAGCCATGACTGTAAAGGCAGGTTTGGAAGAAGGAGCTGGAGGGATTGCAGGTGCGACATGAGCTAGTGGGGAAATTTGCTGTTTTGTACCTGGATCAGAAAGAAGCAAGTGCGATTCAAAGGGAGTGAGACAAGAAGGCACAAGTCTGTTTGGAGGGAAGGGGGATCATCTTCTTCACTGTGACCGGCTTTGCGGTGGAGGGCTGCAGAGGCGCAGCTTGATCCCCCATCCCAGATTGCAGGAAGCGTTGTGTTACAGAGGAGCATTGCTTGGCACGTGCTTCCTTGACTGTAGGTTCTGGCCCCCGTTTGGTTAGTAAAGCTGCAGTCCATGCCCATGTCAGGTGCTGAAGAAGTGGTAGCAGCAGAGCTGCTGGGTAACTGCTGCTGGAGGAGCTGGTGTCTGTGAAGGATGTGGCACAGAGATGGGTGCGGTGGGGCGAGGGGGCAGTGCATCTGGCTGACAGCGAGCAGCAGGACGGGGGGCTGCTTGGCGAGCAGGGCCAAAGCTCTGCGGTGTCACCGGTGAAGGATCCTGGCGCACCCGTCGGTGCCGGTCTGTGGCAACTGGGACTGGAGCTGCTGTGTGGTGGGGGAGACCCTTGAGCAGGTTTGACAGTGAATGGAGCCCTCGGGTCTCCTGTTTGCCTAGGCAGTAACTGCAGGCTCCTCCTACTCATCAGCATGGCACTGAGCACCAAGGAGATGAAGCGAGGGAAAGAAGGGGCATGTGTCTGAGACGAAGATGAGAGATGCCACTGAGAAACAGAACCAAGCTCCCTTCCTCTTTGTGTGCTGACGGATACTTGGTGGGGTGGGGGCAGCGAGGCTGGGCTGCAGGCCAGAACCGTTCACACGCATCCCTGGGAGAGGAAGCTGAAATGCTGCAGGAAGCCATGCTCTCGCCTGCACAGGTGATCCAGAGCTGCTGCATCGCAGGGACGAGACAGTGAAGCCAGGCTTCCCCCAGCCCAGGAGGAGGTGGCGAAGGAGATAAGGGACCCCTGGCAGGCAGCCTTTAAAGCCCCCTCCCAGGAAGCGGGAGCATCACCAGCAGCTGAAGGCAAGACTAGTAGGTCCTAGAGTTTACCTGATGCTGAAGAGAAGCAGAAGGTGCCATGTGGAGACCAGTCACTGCCTCCACCAGGAGACAGTCAGGGGAGAGGGAAAAGGCAGTGGAGCACGGTATTGCACACTGGTGGATGGAGTGCCAGGGCCCAGGAGGTGGCTGGGGAAGGACGTCTGTCCCCTGAGTGGAGAAAGGGTGCCCGGATTCTGGCAGGACCCTGCCCTCATGACCGTTATCTCCCGTGGGTAACCTGATTAGTGCCCCTGTTTGTGACTTGGTGCCCACAGGTGTTGCAGAGGGTGGTGGCGTGGTGGAGCCGGGCGCGTGGGCTGCAGGGACTGATGTTGGGCTCAGTGAGCGGCACGCGGCTCTCCTCCTGCGGCGGTGCTGGGTGCGTTCCATTCCCTCCGTACCGAGACTAGTGCAGGGCTTCCACTCTGCTAGGCTCTTGTTTTCCCGTGCTAGGAGTCAGACTCCTGGACTGAGCCTGGCGGCAGGGCTTAGTTGCCAGTGAGCCAGGCAGCAGGCTGAGCATCACGAGGGCAGCTGAGTCCAAGCCCGAAGCGATGTCAGGGCATCGGTGGCATTCCCGGGAGGCAAGTTGCCTCACCTCGTGCAGGGTGGCTTTGCGGTGGGGGGCAGCCACCCTCCCCACCCTCCGCTTCCTACGCTGGAGGGCTGGAGCCAGGAGAGCTGGAGGGGAGGGATGGCCCCGCGAAGGGTTAATGGCGCGCTCCAGCCCGCTGCTCTGGCAGCCTGGGCCCTGCTGCAGGAGCCCTGTTCAGCAGCTTGCTCCAGTTGGCGTCTTTCCCAGAATGCTTTGGAAAAGCACTGACCTCCGACCCTCAGTACAAACTGAGCCCAGCACGTGGGAGGGAGAAATTACTCCCAGACCTTCAGGCTCCAGGGTTTACAAGCTGCCTGCAATAAAGCAGCCATTTTTTCCGACAGTTACTAAATCTCCCCTTTTAGCTTCCCTTCGAGCCTCTACCCGTCGCTCCCCTCCCCTGCCCCAACCCTGCGCCTTGCTCCTTTGGCTCAAATCAGAAACATCTCCACAGGTGAGGCCAGCCTGTTCCCCTGGGCTGAAGGCTGGGCAGGGCTTGAGCCACTGGCCCGCAAGCAGCGTGGATCCCGTCTGGCTTGGCAGCTGTCCTTGTGTCTGTCTGTGCGAACCGGTGCTGTGAGGCTCCCAGGGAGCCTCGCTGCAGTGTTCTCAAGGGAGATCCCACACCTGCTCCCCCACCCACGGGGTGCATACCTGCACCTCTCTCCTGAGCCCTCACAAGGCTGGCGGGGTGCCGCTGGAGGTGGTATCTTGTCCAGAGCAGCTGGCACGTTTCAGTATTGTCTTAGTGTCCATGCTGGGGACTGGGAGCCAAAGAGCAAAGGTTTTCCTCTTGGCTTTGGTGGTGGCTGGAGCAGCTTTGGGCAAGGCCTTGGTTTTCCTGTGTCTCCATTCTGCTATCTTGAAACAGGCATAAGAGCTACGGGGTTCGCACTTACCTGTCATCGGCTCCTTAGGTAACGTATTCTGTCTGCGCTCCCTGTAGTGAGCGAGGGATTAATCTCCAGGGAGGCTGACCAGTTTCTATGGGAGATCACTGTGTGGGAGGCTCACGAGGCTTCACCAGCTAGTGTTTGTAATGCTTGCTGCAACTGCGAAGTGCCAAGTACTGCTTATTCACATACGATTTCATGACCATCCAGTTGTGTGGAAGTGCCGAGTCGGCGTGGGGCGGTGAGCTCTGCGTGTCTGGTGCTGTGTTGAGCGTGCCAGCGTGTTGTGTTGCCTCGGAGGGTGTGAGGAGAACGTGTTCGTTGTTGTACAGAGCTTTGGGAACAGAAAGAGCTCGTTACGAGTGGCTGCCATGCCATGGGCACATGGCATCCAGATAAATGAAACGGGAGCTGTATTTCAAAACAACCTCTTTCCCGCTCCTCCCATCTCCTGTGCACATTCCTCTGGCGGGGAGCAGGCGAAGGTGGGGTGGCAGGCAGCCGGCCACACGGCTCTCTTCCCAGCAGTTGCAGGACACCTCAGATACCACAGGTCGCCCTGGCCTTGGCTGTACCAAGAAGGGTAGATGGCACCTGCCTGGGGACCCAGACTGTTGTCTCTAGCCCTCAAGGTGGCTGGAGGGAACCGGCAGTTAGACTTTCATGACACTTCTTTCCATTCTCAGCAGTCTGCCGGTGGCAGTGCTGTGGCGGGAACCTCACGCCACGCGTGGTACCAGCAGCACAACTGTGGCAGACCCGTGCTGCACCTCACTCTGCGCTGAGCCCGGGGGCACAATGTGGCAGGGAAGCCATTTTCCTAAACATGTCTTGGGCCAGTCTAGAATCAGCTCGATGCTCAACAAAAGAGGCATATTCATGTGAATCCCCTTTTCTCCCCTCTCCAAGAGCTTGGTTTTGTTTTTAAATCTCTATGGCAGGCAACCAAACTGGCTGAGTCAGTCAGCTGGCTGGCCACCAGAAGTAAAAATGCGGTTTTGTCCCCTCCCTCGTTTCCCCCCCCCCTCTTTCCCCATGGATTTTTTTCCTCCTTCACTTAGCGACAGTTTCATGTATTGACAACAAACCTCTTTCTGCTTCCTTCTCTCTCGGGGCTAGGACAAGTGGTAGCTGGTTTTTATTGTCGGAATCGGGGAGAAGGGAGAAAAGGTGCCGGATGGCAGCCTGGTTTTTCCCTCCTGCTGGCAACAAAGGTGAAGCATCTTGCCCAGGCTGTGTGTGCCACACTGAGGAGCAAGTCTCCCTTGGCTCTGCACCCAGGGGCCGTGCGGGCCAGCCATGGGCTGGCTTTCAGAGGGTGGGAGATGGTGAGAGGCAAAGGTTCCTCGGTGTTTACTAGTGCTCCTGGCTGCCGTGGCACAGGCGTGGCCAGCTGAACCCCTCCTGGAATCGGCTTTTTCACAGAGAATGGGAGCTAGCAACCCTCCTGTGTGAGCAGCCTGGCATCTAGTTGAGGGGCAGCCGGGCGCTGTGTTGTCGAGGGGGAGGCAGCGGTGTTCGGTCTCTCTGCTGGCAAGCTGTGCGGGCAGCTGGCTGTGTTTCATGTGCCTCGTGAACATCCTGGGACAGGGGCACAGACATCTGCCTCTTGTGGCAGGAGGGTATGGGAGCTGTCTGCCTACACGATGCTGGTGAGCACTAATGTCACTCCCCACAGCTGGGGGGCTGCACAGCTCTCTCCCTGCCTGCTACACCAAATTCTGGGGTGAAACGGGTGCACTGTAGCACTGGGACTCAGATGAGGGCTTGAAACGTTTGAGAGCCCCTGCTTGCCATTGGTGGCCCTCCTGGGCCTCCACTTTGGTCTGCTAATTCCCAGGAGGCCACATCCCGACTTGGGAGCTCAGCTCTCCCTTAGGCTTTTGCTGTCACATCTCTTGCTCCCGCCGCACGCTTCCATGCACCCGGACGTAGCTGGACTCGGGCAGAAGCAGGGCATGTGCACAAGAGGTGGTTTTCTGTGCGGTGGCCTGTGGTTTGGCCATCACCGTGTGTACTCCCCATGCATCCAACTTCTGTAGCCCATCTGTGTGACCTGTTCCTGGGGAGGAGGGGAGATGGCGCATGGGTGAGGCAGATATGATCCAAGTACTGCCAACTCCGCTCGTGGCAAGCCTGTGTCCCAGCCTGAACTATGTGACAGGAGGTCATGGGGTCTCCCTGTGTGTCCCAGCTCCCAGGGAGTCACTGCATGCAGGAGCTTGTGGCACCTCGCAGGAGTAAAACCTATGGAGCAAACAAAGGAGGCTCCTCAGGGAGGAGAGGAGTTTTCAGATGCAAATTGCCCCATTGGTTTCAGAGACAGATTTTCTTAATTTGTATGTTGATTTTTGCTATTTCAGATGCATGAATCACAGCGAATGCTTCAGCCTGGCTCTGGCTTCTGTGTACTTGAGCAAGAGGGCTGCATGAGAGCAAGCAGCCGGTTGGCTGCTGTAAGCCGTGCGGCTATCTGAGGATACCCACACTGGTCTGAACTAGTTTGCCATCATATATCACTGCTCAAATGCGAGACATACTTCCAAGACAGCAAAAGCAGGGAAGGGGAGAAATTGATTTACGGTTTTTTATTTTAGCAGGAGAGGATGTGATGGGCTAAGAAATGTAAAAGGCAAAATAGATCTTCCAGCGTATTTTGCTCTGTTGAAATGAAGGGAGCTTAAAGGTGGCCAGGGAGGCTTGAGAAGACAGAGGGGAAAGGTGCCTGTCAGCTCCTGGTAAGGTTGAGCCTCTTTGCCACATGACACATGGACAACGCAGGCATGAGGAAAACAACCGCTATCTCAGTCCCTAAAAGATGTCTCTCTGCACACAGAGTTTTGTGCCCACCTCTTCCCTTATGGCCTGTGACCCTGCCTGTACTGTGCAGCTGGAGGCAGCTATGAAAACGCTGCGGTGTGCATGTATCTGCGGTTCATGCAGGAGCTGTCATAGTAGGGCAGGAGAGGTGAGGAAAAATGAGAAGTGCTACTGGGATCTGCTGTTTGTTGGCAGAGATTTCTGGGGCTGGAAATGAGTAGAGGGCAGTGGATGCTCCATGTTTGCTGGGCACTGAAGGAAGGAGCTTTGAGGTCAGGAGGTAGCTGCTGGGGTTGCATTTCCTGCATTCATTTGTGCCTAGTCCTGAGCCTGTCCTCACTTCCCTTCCCTGCCTCTTAAGAGTTTGTGCCCATGGGATTGAGGAGGCGTGGGAAGATGGGAACTCTGTAGCAGTACCTGGGTGCATGTCTGATGGACTAACTTCTGATGTAACCACACTTCTTTCTTAAATTTATTTACGGTCATACACTCAGCAACTGTCCTGGACAGTTTGGTTTGGAAGGAAATATAATGACTCAAAGTGACCTGAAGATTTGGTGCTGGACTGTTATTTTCCATCAAATGTGAAGGCCACTGGGGCCCTGAGCCGGCACAGAAGCTGTTTACATGCAGTGCCCTTGCAAGTTGTCTGTGTTAGTGGGTATCTACCTGATCCTGGTACTTACCTGTTTGCTTCTGGCTTTGCTGGAGAGAGAGGAACGGGACTTGTTGGTTTTGTCGTTGTTGTCGTGGTCAGTGCCCTTTTCTGGTTCCTAGGTCCTTGTCCCTTGGATTGCAAACCTGTGGGCATCTTGAAATCAATCCCGTTGCTTTTTCTGTGAGAAGGGGGTGGAGGGAATAATCCCCAAATGGATCTGCTGTCTAAATCCTTTCCACTTCATGATCTGAAACTCCTGACAAACCGCCTGGTCATTTGTACTCTAGCTGTACTGTACTCTTCAAAATGCCGGTGCTGTTGTGCTGTTTGTGGTGTTCCTCCACCCAGCAACATGGGTTTTAATGTTGGAGGAGTGGAGGAGGGAAGTATCCCTGAGGGACTACTTAACTTCCACACCTGCTTACATTCTGCTCCACAGGCAGGTGACCGGAGTTGGCACAGTCTGTTTCTAACCTCATCACCAGGAAAGATGCTTGTAACAAGGTCTGACCCATGGGCAAACTTTTAAACAAACACAAACTTCTGCATCAGATCAATACCTGGATCAATGTTTTGTTGTTTGGGATTTTTTTCCTCTGTCGGAAACAGAGTGTAGCTGTGTTGACTCAATCTGCTGAGGCTATTTCCCAGCCTTTCTCCCTGCGAAAGCCTGAAATGAAGAGCTGGAATTTCAAGCTCTTTGCATTTACATTGTCATCCTAGTTTAAGGTGTACCTGCCTTTTAGGCTCCTTGGAAAGTCTTGCTTATAGTTCTTGGAGCTAACTGGCTATCTCAAGCATATCACAAGGATGAAAGAAGCTGGGCAGCTTGGCAAACCACAGGCAAAACTGTGCTGCTAGGTACTTTCTGCCCTCTGACCTTCCTCCCTGTCAGGTTCCCTTTTTAAGTGAGCTCCAGGATAAGCCAAATGACACTTCAGTTGTGCAACCCTCCAGCACGGCAGCCTTGGTTCCTTCTACCAACCCACACGTGTCGGTGCAGTCTTGAGAAAGCCCCTCGCCGGATTCCTTGCCAGTGTGTGCTGTGTGTATGTGCCATGTGTGTGTTGGAGAAGGAGGCTTAGCTCTGTGCTTGTGCTGCTGCGGCAAGCACTGCCCACCACATCGCCGTTGGGTTAGGGACTGGCAGAAACAGAGCCCTGAGACAGCCTAGTCCGAAGCCTGTCCTCACTTCTCTTCCCTGCCTCTTAAGAGTTTGTGCCTTGGCCAGGCACTTTTGTGTTGTCTATAGTTTTACTCAGTCTGGAAGGGAAAACCACTCTTGTGCAAGTAGTTAGAGATGAAAACCTAGCTGCTGTCGTCACTACATGGAGAGTGGACACCGACTGTCCCCTCTCTGTGACTGTGCCTGCACATGGCCCTGTGATGCGATATCAGCTGGGCCAGCAGCCAGGGCTGAGCTGCTTTGTGATGGGCCCCACCGAGTAAGGGGTGTTGGAGTATGAGCTGTGCTTGACACAGAGCAGGTGGACAGCACTGTGCCCTGAGGATGCTCAGGAGGACGGTGTGCTCCTGCACAATATATCCAGATGTGGGAGCTGACAGCTCATTTCTTGTTTTACCTTGTGAGCGTGAAGATGATCCTTGTCTCCTGGGTTTGCCTGCGTGGAGTGAGGCTAATGGGCTTGGCTGTTGGAATGGTGAACCTACCGATGTCTCTGATACTTGGAAGGAGCTGTGAGAGACTTTGAGCCCACCCTCCTCCAAGAGAAAGCCATCGTGTCTGCAGTAGGAGCCTTGCCTCGGCTCTTTCTGTGGAGTGCTTGAGGAAATCCTGCAAGCCCCAGCTGGATGTGAGCAGGGTGGTGTGTCTCCAGCCCCACGCAGATCAGGCTTTACTTGCTTTCACAGCAAGGTTCTGGTGCCTGGGGGTGGGGTTGCTGAATTTGCTGAGCCAAGCGTTGCACAAGAGAACTGGCGTCCTCCCTTCCCTGCTGTGCTGTAGGGTTAGGCTTGCTGTCTCAATTGCAGTGCCAGGGCCCGGGGGACGGGAGGACCTCACAGGACAACCTAGTACACACTGAGCAGGGCTGGGCTGCAGCGAGAGAGCTGTGTGGCCGCGTCCCGCCACGCTGCCGTCCCACCGGGAGAGAGGGCACGGCAGGACCGTCATCGCATCCGCTTGCAGAGAGGCTTCCACGTTCTCTCACGCCCACGCGCTGGTACAGACGCGCACACACATACAGATGCAGGTTCATACCAGCGTGAACATGCTCGTGCGGCTTCGCATGGATCTGCGGTTAAGCAGGCACACCCACGCCAGCATGGATGCAAATAGACCCATGCTGGTGCGGCCCTGCTTGCCATCACAGACGTGTTCGTATTCGCACAGCTTCAGGCTTGTGCCGGCACAGGCGCACGCATACATGCCCCTGCACTCACAGGCGCAGGCGACAGAGCTAAGCCACAGCGCTGATCTATTTTTGGGAGCACTCCTAAGAATTGTGAGCGTGTTTCAGATGTTAGAGTCTTAGATGGGGGAAAGCTAGAACAGATGGCTGGAGGGTTCAGAGCAGCAGCCCTGCTGAGAACAGATATTTATAGGCAGATTTAACCCTTGTGTGGTCTCACGAGCCATGTTTAAAGCAGTGTCTGAAGTGAATGTTGCAGAGTCGAGCAGTGACCTCTGAGGGTGTGCTGTCCTATCTGGTTTCTGTGAGCCGATTATCAGTGTAGTCTGGAAATCCTGTCTATGCTCTACCTCTTTCTCAAGTGCAGGGATGCAGCTTTCCCTAGACCATGGAGCCTGGTTTCTATAAGCCTTGGTGAAACTGGGCCGGTCGTGCTTATTACTTGCTGTCCGAGCTGGGGCAGCGGGTACTGCGGCTGCCCTGTGCTTGCGTGACCAGCAAAATGAGGACAAAGATTGTTTTGTCCCTCTTGCCCTGATTTTTTTTCTTTTCTTTTTTTTTTCCCTCTTTTTTGCCAGAGGTTACCCAGATTCTTCCTTTTCCTTGTCGGAAGTAGAGATTGTGTTTTCTTTCAGGCATGCTCTCTTGTAAAGAGACACAGATTAAACCCTGCCCTGTCAGATGTTTTTACCCACCCTCGTCTTGGACCTTCTTGCTTGAGCATTTAGGGAAGAACAGTATCTATCTGCAAACCGCCCTGGTTTGTTGAACAGAGCTGGCTGCAAAGTGGGGAGCGCAGCACGTTTACATTGACAGATCTGTTTGTACACCTTCCTTTGAGAGCAGCCAGCCTCCTGTTGGGGACCTGAACTAGTGCTGTGTTTAACTTGGATGTCATGTCTTGAACTGGGCTTGGTGGAGCCGAGTAAGAGTAGCAGGAGAGAGTGATCTGGAGGCGAGGAAGAAAGCGATGCCTCCAGGTGAGAAATGTAAAGAAGTGACACAATAGTTGTCTGGGAGTTGCAGGGGAGAAGGCTCTGGCTCTGAAAGCATGAATGGGGGGGTACAGACCTGAGGAGCTGTGAGAGTCTGCTCAGGCTGCTTGCCAGCCCAGCTCTGGGAATATTAGGGAGTGGTGACACTCCCGAGCTTAGTGCAGTAGACCAGGAGAATGGATGAAAAAGAAACGAAGATGAGGACTGCTGACAGAGTTGGTGCTGCCAGGTGAGAGAAGTGTGCCGGGCTGTATTTGTGCTGCTGAAAATGGGGAAATTGAGTCTGGTTGTGAGACAGGGCAAGAAGCTGCAGTGTCAAGTGGAAAAGGCCACGCCCTGCAGGGACAGGCAGTCAGTCCCGTAGGGCTCAAGCCGCAGCGGGTGCGTACGGCGTGCACCTGAGCTGCACCTTCTCCTTGTCGGGATTGGACTAATCCAGTGTTTGGAGCTGCGCTCTGCAGTGTCACCTGCAGGCTTGTACCCAGCATGGGGATCCCGGAGAGGCAGCGCTTGGCGGTACCTGGCTATTTTCCACTTATCTTTGCATGGTTACGCTCCTGTGGACCAGTCGGAGCTGCTTCAGATGTTGGAGGCAGCATGCAGCAGCTGTAAATCGGGCTATTAGTGCAGAACCGGGTTCCCGGCCAAGGGTTTCACACAGATGCTCGGCATACACTTCAGTGAGCCGAGTTTGTTGTTGTGTATCCTGGTCCCATGCCCAGAGGGACATGAGGCTCTGCTGAGATGTCTGGGAGCGTGGCAGAGTGCCGGCCTTGCCTTGGCATAGGACTTCCCAGTGGTGCTGCCGCTGAGCTGGAGATTTGCTCTGTCTCTTGGGTGTGTGAGTTTGGAGCATCCCGAGTTCTCTTTGCACTGACATGCTGGAGTTGGGAGATGCAAATCTGAAGGAGAGTGGGAGTATGTTGGAGCTGCTTGCTCCCTAGCTTATTCATCACAATTGCAGACTGTGGAGGCTTGGAAAGCAGTCACTGTCGTCCCCCGATATGCGTGCACAGTCGTGTTCTCACCGCTCACGTTGTGTGTCATGTTGAGAACTTCTCAGGTTTCCCAGGAGCTCTTGGTCCCAGGTCAGCCATGGAATTGTGACTTTGCGGCGACAAAAACCTGGTTCCTCCTCCTCCAGTCCTCCTGTAGCACATCCTGAGAGCGCAGCTGATACTGCTGTAGACCCAGGTGCAGTGCTGGGCAGCCGGCTCGCAGTCTGGTCTGCTTCATGCTGGTGCTGGCTGGCAGCTTTGTGCCTGTGGCTGTCTGACTGCATTTTGTACCCAGACAAATTGGTAGGAGCGAGGTTGCTCAGCAGGGCCACCGGGCACTCTGGCGTGGTGTCCCTGCCCTGTTTTCTCCCAGGGCCTTTGGGAAGGCCTGGCAGCTCTCCTACCTGAGTGGAGGAGAGTGCGTGGCAGTGAGGATCCACCCAGTAGGTAACTGCCAGTCCCAGGGATCTGCCCACACTTGCCTGGCCTCCCACAATGGCCCCATTGTTCCTGAGAGGGCAAGGAGGAGGCTGCCTGTGCCTCCGTGGGTATCATTAACCCTCTGCCTGCCAGCAGCAGGCTGCGGGGGTGAGCGTGCAGCAGGAGGTCCCATGGGCGGGTGGAGGAGCTCCCCACTGCCCTCCAGTACGAGGAAGGGAGCTGCAGGGGAGCACCAGCCTCTCTCTGCCAGCTGCCTCCAGGGTGCTGCTGTTTTGAAGACAGCTAGCACACACCTGTGGTGCACGGAGAGGCAGGGCCCTGCTGGGTCTTGATTTCCTCTGACAAAGCGTAGGGAGGCCCTCTGCCTTCTTCCAGGCTGTTGGCTGCCATGACCTTGGTTTGGGAGCAGCCTTCATCCAGCCCAGGCGTAGCCGCCAGCAACTGAGTGGCTCTGGCCCCAATGCGTGTGCTGGAGCAGGACGTGTCTTTAGGAACAGGATGTTTGGGGTGTTGGGGTGCTAATTCCAGTGGCTGAGGTATCAGTGTGGAAGCTCTTTAAAGCAATTCCAGCCTGATCAAAGTGCCTTCTTCCTTCCTGTCCTGTAACGTGATCGCGGGCCGACGAGCTGCTCGTGGTCTGCTGTGGCTTCTGGTTCCTGTTGTTGCAGAGGCGCAGCCTCGGAGGGCACAGGCATGCCTCGCCGGTGTGCTCATGCTGCTGGGGTGCTGGCTCGAAGCCAGAGCATGGTGCCCCTGTGCCTGAGAGGACAAGTACCCCTGTCACCAGGCAGAGGAGCTGGACACCTGCCTTCCTCTCTACTGGCTGGCTCTGCACTGCTCGTCTTTTGGTAGCAATGATGCTCCCCTGCGGCTTTCTGCCTCTCTTACTTCCCTGTCAGCTGACTCCAGTGGTTATAGGACTGCCTCAGCACCCCTGCTCTGTCACATATTTCCTCTTCAGAATCCATGGGATGAGGGAGAGGAAGAGGAGTTTGGCTGGCATGCCAAGACTGCGTACGGGAAACTTTCTGGCTGTTGGTCTTCAGAGGTGTCAATCCGAGCATGTCTCGTGCTAGCTCGAAGACGTGCGCATCCGCTCTGTGATCCAGGCAGCTGAGAACTTTGAAACCTAATAGATACCATGCGAGTGTCACCAATTGGTTCTACTGCAAACCCTGCAGCTGATTTGCTTCTATCAAAACTAAACAGCTACGCTGCTTCCAAAAGATCTATTATCTCTACTTCTTCCACTAAGTAGCTTTTGGACTCGTCCCTCCTCCTTCGTACTGCAGTCTTTGTTGATGCAATAACTTTTCTTTTCAGTACGTTCTGATTTTTAAGTAACAGCGTAACTCGAGTTGAGTGTGGAGGACCAAGAGCTGAGCTGGGAATGCTTGACGGCCCCCATTATGGTACCGAGAGCAAACAAAACTACTGCGGAGCTTGACCTGGCCAAGTCTGGGCACTTGGGCTCTGGCCACAGAAACTACTGCAAACCACAAAGCCTCCTACGAGCCTCAGGCAGGAGGGCTGGAGCAAAGTCAGAAGCTCTTGCCCACCCGGCGTGTCGTAAGTTAATGAATGCCCTCTGTCCTGGCTCTCTGGGGGTAGCCCCAGGACAGGTGCTGTTCAGTTCTACTCCTTGTCTGTGGTTGTACAACTGCTGTTAAACAGGAGTCTCACTGCCTGCCCCCTCCAAGGGCTGCAGTTAGTAAGATGAGGCAATTTCTAGCTCTTTCTGCCCATTTCTTGTGGGGTGGTTGGAGGTCTTGGTCAGGCTTAGATCATTGTGTCTCTGGAGGAGCTCGGTGAGCTGCGGGGGTGTTTGTATAAGGGCAAGGTAGCCCCTGGGAGTTGGGGCTGGGTCTGTGGGGAAGGCCATGCCTGTGTGCACCCTGAGTGGGAGAAGCTGGGGGATTTCAGCTCGAGGTGCGGAGGCGGCTTCTGGTAGGTGAAGCGTGGTGATGGGGTGGAGCAGCTGCCCTTTTGGGTTGCGCGGTGGGGAAACCCCTCTCTGGATCGGTGCAAGCCTAGGCTCTGACAATAAAGCCAGGCTGGGAACATGGGGTCCCCTCTCCTCGAAGTCTCTCACTCCCCCTCCTGTCCTGGTACCACCTGCAGGCAGCTGCTACGGCTCTGCGGCAGGATCTCCGTTACCTGTGCCAATCCGATCTGTGCTGGGGAAGGTGAAGGGTTTCCCAGGGTGGAATTTCCTGTGAGGCAGATTGCACGGCCGCTTCCCCTCTGACCTTAAACCCCAGTGTGCCTTAGTCATGATGGCATGCAAATATGAGACGATGGGGTGGGGGCTGGAAGGAGCTGCTGGGAAAAGGAAGTGACCTCAACTGGGGTTTAAATATAGAGCCCAGGCTCTGCCGCGTGCTGGGCCTGGTATTTATAATCCTGGACGAGCACTTGGTGATGCTATGCCTCTCTCCTGCAGTCCGAGTGGCAGAGGGCAGCGTAGGGGCAAGGTGCCTGGGCAGCTGGTCTTGCTTTCCCCTCTCTCCCCTACATTTCTCTATCAGCTCCCCCTCCCCACGTCAGCTGGGGTACGTACATCCGTGCTCACATGCAAAGGCACAGCGCTGCAATCTGGGTGGTTTGCTGGCCCGCAGGTGCTCCAGCCTCTACTTTTTGTGCAGTTGCATTTAAAGCCAGGACTGGGCACAGGAAAGGAGCCCAACTCTTTCCCGAGTCATGTCTATTTGGAGACCGCACCAAGAACCCTGGAACACCGAGTCATCTGAAAAGTGCGTACAGTCAGGTCAAAGCAGGGCTGTCAGACCAAACCTTCCTGAATGAGGCTTAAAATGTCTTATTCCGTCTGCCGTGAGCCTGGGCGGTGGACCACTGGTTGTACCATGTGGAGTAGCTGGGGTACACAGCGTTAAGAGGTGCCAGGCGTGTCCCTGCCAAGGGTTTCCTGCCGGGACTATCGTGCCCTTCTAAAGGCTGGAAAGTGGCCTGAGCTTGCATTGTCGGGTTCAAAGGGAGAGCAGTTGTTTTGGTGGAGACTGACTGCAAGGTGCTGTAGGATGTCTTACCCTTGTTTGCAGTGTGCAACAGGCACCTCTGCGCTGCTGTTATCTGAGGAAGCGAGGAAAGTGTCTGCTGCGGGGAGACAGCGCGTGGGTCTGCTCTCCAGCAAGTCCCCTGTGTGAGGGCTGGAAGCCCATGGTCCAGGCACAGTGCCCCAGCGCCAGTGGGAGGTACGGCAAATTCGCCCGTGTTCAGCCCTGGCGAGGCTGCGGGAGCCCTGGGTGACGGTGACATCTAGTGGCTTCGTCCCACAGTCTCCACCTCAGGCCCAGAGATGAGGCACTGGACTGGGTACGACACCCCGGACACCTGGCATGAAGCTGGACCAGCTGTGGGCAACAGACCTGCAGTGCTCAGGAACCCTTGTGTCTCTGACTTAGAGACAGTGGACAGGGACCAAGTGTGACATCCTTGTTGACGATGGCTAGTTTGTCGCACAGCCTTGCAGAGAGACTTTCTGCTCAATAGGAGAGCAGAAACTATTGTGTTAAAGCTGGGGAGCTACTCATGAAGGTGTGGCATTGCTGGGTTCCAATCCTGCATGCTACTGGCATCTCCTGGGCTTCTTTAGTTGTTGCCAAAGGATCCTAAAGCAGTTACTGAACTCCAGACGTAACTGAATGACTGTCCTCATAGGCTCAGCTGCATCAGAAATATCCCAGTGTTACTACCTGCCTGAGCCATGCTGCTGCCATCTGCAAGCTAAGATCCTTGAGGCATTGACTAAAGGCTGCCTGTGACTCTGGCCAGATTTCACAAACCGTGGAAAGAGATCCTGCCTCGGAGGAAATTGAAGCTCCCTGAGCAGCAGCAGTACCTTTGGAAGAGATTTCTGGCTCTGCTCCCTGACCTACTAGATGCTGTTACACCACTGCAGCCTGCTGAGCTGCCACGGCTGTGCCACCCTGCACGTGGGGGCACCTAGAGCTTCCCACAGGTCTTTTGCACACCCGTCCCCAGCAGGTAGCATGAGCCGGTGTGTGAACTAATTCCTCATCATCATCCCAATAGAGGTGCATGTGTGACTGTCAAATAATGTCTGGCACATGCAGGGTTTCTTTAGGGAGTGTGCCAGTTGGACTCAGAAGCTGGAAGGATCTGCAAATTTGGTGATAGACCTGGAGATTCCCTGAGCACAGGAGAGGAAGCCAGGCTCTGCCTGGGAGTGCAGTAAGCAGCAGCAAAGCCAGAGAAGCTGTTGAGCTGGGGGCAAGGAAATGCTAAGAAAAGCTCTTTGGAGACCGATGGATTGAGGCTGCAACAGGAGAAAGGTAGTCAGGTGCACGGCGGAAAGGAAATGGCTTTCCTGATTCACCTTGCTCTTTCCAAGCCTCAGTTTCTACCCATGTTACATGGTCATGTCTGTCCTTAGGTGGAAGGCAGTGTGAATCTGAGGGCTCGTCCTACTGAAGACCATTGAGACTTGTGGCCAAGCAGCCCTGCTGAAGTGCATCATTCCCTGAGGCAGCTCCAAATGGCAGGACATCAGCAGGACTGGCCAGAGTCACTCTCAGAACTGGTGGGATTCATCAGAGCATTACATTCTTTCTGCAGGTCTTTTCAAATCCTCCCCTACAGCTTGTGAGGCTACCACCTTTTCTGCCACTGAAAAGGGCAGGAGAATGATACAGGAAATGAATAAAAAAAAGTTGCTTCTCCAGGCTAGCAGTCTGATGGTGTAAGAGCAAGATAATTTCATGCCACTTTCAAAGCAGACAGCTCTTGTCAGTGCAGTGTTGCCCAGTGGAACTCCCTGCCTCACACTGTCCCCAAGTGGGGCCGGCCAAAGCAACACTCAGATGAGAATGCCTTCAGCAGTAGCTGCCTGGGTTCAGGCTGTTCTCCCTGGGCACGTGCTCAGGCGAGCGCTAGTGTACAGGGGCTGGGGTGATGCTTCCGTAATCGCTGGTCGCTAAATAGCGTGCTGGCTCAGAGCTCTGCTTGTGGAGCTCGGGTGGGTTCCAGGGCTTGTCCGGCTGTTAGAGCCCATTGCTCACTCCTGGCTGAAGCTGGCTGAGTGACAGCAATGCTGCTTCAGTACTGGTTTTGAGGGGTTTTGTTTCTCACTGGAACAGACTCAAAAGCTATTGAATGGTCTTGCGAAAAGGATTGTTTTGGAACAACCATTTTTGCATGGAAAAGGTCAAATTTCTGATTCTGGTCTTTTTCTCAAATCAGAAATGATCCAAGATTCTTGGACTCCAGGAAGTTTGTCATAGTCTTTGCATCTGACTTTAAGAAATAGTATAGTATTTCTTCTGCTGCTAACCCTGGGAGGACTGGTAATCTAGGAGTGGTGTTAGGTAGTGTGCACGTGATCTCACGCAGGCTTGGGGTGAGAGTTATTTTGGAAGGGAGCAGCAGGTCTTTGGGGCCTTTGTTCAAGAAGCCCCTGAGCTTGCTGAGTGCCTCTCATTTCCAAGACCAAGGTGTTCCGCTTGAGTCCGTGGTGGTGTCCACAGGACCTTTTGGATCAGGCTTCTCCCAGGATTGCTGCTTGTAGTGAGCAGGCAGGTGGTTATCAGCATAGGCGACGTCCTTAGAAGGTGTTTGCAATGACAACCCCGTCTTGTTAGACTTGCTGACAGACAGGGGTTGGGTGTCTTCCTGCTTGTTGCATCAGTGTCACGACCTGTCTTGTATGTCAGGCGTTCTCAGGCTGTGGAGCATGTCAGCACAGCTCAGGAGGTCTGGGTTCTGGTCTTGGCTGTGTATGCGCAGGTCGGTAGTTGTCTGGGTTTCACAAGAGCTCTCCCCAGCATCTGATAGGAGGAAGGTGCGGCGAAACTCCTTCCTTTTTGAATCATTGTCGTAACTCTGGTTTCCCAGCTTCCCCTCTCAACCTTTCTCCCGATGGAGACAGCACAGCAGCGATGTCAGCCAGCACTGAGACGTGGAAGCTGTGGGGCAGGCGGGCTGGGGGCCGGGAGGCTTTCCTGCCCCATCAGGAGGCAGGCGTGGGCTCTGCATACTTGTGGCAGCGTTGGGAATCTGCGTTATCGTCCTTGGGAGCGACCGGGAGCATGATTCACCAGAAAGTCCTCTGGCAACGCAGCGGGGTTTCAGGTTTCTTGAACTATCAGCTAGCAATTCCGGGACTGGGAATATGTCAGCCCAGTCTCTCCTTGCCCGGAGCTTCCTCCTCCCCCCTCTGCTGCTGTTCAGACCGTACTGGAGGAGATCTACTGAAAGCAGCTTTTGTTGTTTTGTTTTGAGGTTTCTTGTCTGCTAAAGTCCCAGTCTTTGATTTAAAATTCTGACTTTTTAGATGTAGCAAGCGCAAATATTCTCTGCATTTAGATGTAGTGCTTCATTCAACAGGGATGTTTCTGGGGAGTGCCTTGTGAGCTTCCCTCCCTGCTGTACGCTGGGTTTGTCCCCCTGTTCAATGACAGGGAAATCGAGCCACCCAGGAACAGTACATCTTGCTCAGGGTCACTCGTGGAATCAGGGGCAGCGGGGGATAGAAGCCAGGAGTCTTGGCTCCTTGCTTTAACTGCTGGAAATTAAGTTTTCTATTGTCTTTAAAACTACTGGGCTGGAGTGGGTGTGTTGCTAAATTGCCAAATGAGCCAGATTTCTTTCTTTGCAATCTCTTTTTTGTTATGTTCCTTTCAAGATGTTTTGGATCGTTTGTCTCCCCGTGTCAGTGTATCTGCTTTCTCATTAGTTCTCTTCTGTGGCCCAGATGTGTGGCATGCCTGCTGGAACCCAGTCTGAGTCTAGAGGCGTGTGCAAGGAGCTTACACCAATCGAGATGCCTATCAGCACGCTGCAGCCAGGCAGATGGGAGGCGGGGTGGATCCCTGCTATGCATCTGCAATAGGATCCAACTGTTGCTGCTCCTGAAAGCAGAGCAGAATCCGCAAGCAGCTGCTGCTGGCATTTCTCCCGTTAGGAACTGCAAGGGGAGCGCAGTCGGTCTTGGTGAAGACTGGAAGAGGAGGGCTTCCCAAGGCTGAGCTGGGGCCCCTCGTCAGCCCAGGGTGGCTTTCTGTCCTGTGATTGGCTGAGGCGAGGCATTAGGAATCCTCCCTGGAGCACCAACCTGCTCCCAAAATGAAGGAAGAAGATAGATGCCCTAAAACCGTAACGTTCTTGGAGGGACCTTGCAGCCAGTCAGGCTCATCCACGCTGTGGGGAGCATCTGAAATTTTCGCTGCTGCCAGGTCCTTCGGGATCAGTGCCTGTGTTCCCTATAGTCTGACTCGAGAACTAGAGGGATAGGGGGTGGGTCCGTCTGGAGCATTAGTCTCTGGACTCTGCCGGCATGGTCTTAGCCGGGCCCTGATTTTCTTCCTCCCTCCCCAGGATATCCACATCCCTGTGCCACCCTGTACTGGGGTTGTGCTGCAATGCCACTGAGCATTCACGTTTTCAGTGAGGCGCTCGGGGGCCCGTTCTGAACGCGGTATCGTGTCCCTGCAGACGTACCACAGGCAGACCTGCGTCTCCCAGCCTGTCGTCCATGTGGATGGCGGAGGTGGCGGCTCCTGGGCTGGTCTGGCTGCACCCTGGTGTCAAGTCAGTTTGCGACCCTTGGGATTGTGGTGCAACGTGTTGCAAAGATGCGAGTGCAGGGCAGCAGGCGGGGGTCTGGGCCACCAGCAGCGGGAGCTGTTGCAGGGCTTGCTTTCTGGAATGCTGTCTGGCAGCAGCCTCTTCCAGCGGGCTGAAGGCTCCCTGCAGCTGGCCAGCCAGCGGCAGCAGGCAGCGTGTGTGCTTAATGCTGCAGCGTGTGCCATATGGACCTTCTCCTCCTCCCCGCTTGCCCTCTCCGTGTCTCCTTCCCTGCTCAGCTCCCCTCCCCCTGCAAGCGGTTTGACAGAGCAGTTGGGCAGGCACTGAGACGGCAGCTCTGACATAAATCTCTTCTGGTGTGGAATGAGGGGTATAAATATCCAGAGAGTGATGTGATCTTTCCAGCTGCTATTAATAGGTCCCTGGAGAACAAGAGCGAGTGAGCGAGACTGGCTGACACTTAAAGGGCTAGCAACTCCCTTATGTGCTGTGAAAATTAATCAGCGCTGTGGCTCACCATATTCCTCCAGGCTAGAGCAGAGCCCTCGAGAGGTGCGTGGGGAGGAGGCGGTGGAGGAGGGAGTAACTAACGTCTTGCGATGATAGGCCAAGCTGTGCACAAACGATCCCACTAACTAACTAGGAATGCCAGGGCGGGCTGTGCGATAGTGCTGTTTGTGCAGGCTGCTCTTGGTTGGGCGCTGCGGCGTGCCAGCCAGCCACTGGCTCAGCCTCGCCTCGCAGGGAGGGAGGCAGGTGCCGAGAAGTCCCTTTTGCAGGCAGGAAACTTGCTGGCGGTGGATGGCAAGCTGCAGCCTGCGCCTTGCAGTGACTGCTGTCTTTCGGGGATTTCGGGTCTGACAAGTGTGCTTTGCTCTTTGCTTGTGTGCTGCTCTGGGTACGGTGTTTTGCCCTGACAGAGTGAGCACTTGGCTTTTGTCAACTGTATGTCTCCAGGCCTGCCTTGGGCAAGCCAGGAGCTCTTGTGGCACTGTGTAGAGATGCGGGGTTTGGTCTGGAACTGGTGTTTCCTGTCCCTGGGTGGCAGAAGAAATCTGTGTGCAGCATCTGGCCTGCATGTCCAGATGGGAGGAGCAGACCACGGGCCCAGTAACCTCTGCGTGCTGGGAGATTTCTCTGCCTGTGTGTAGGAAAGGTTCTTGAGTGGGGGGTGTCACACAAAGCTCGTAGCAGGTGTAAACCATCAGAGACTAGTACCTCAACTTCCCTGAACACGTGGTTTGCTCTCCTTTCCCCTGCTCCCCGAGAAGTAGAGAGGATGGTAAGGGCAGCAGGGGTCTCCACAACTCTTTGAGGTTACTGGCTGGGGTTGTGAGGAGGCTGTAGCAGAGGAGCATGGGGTCCTGCAGCAGAGGAGCATGCTTTAGATGCTCTGGATGAAGCAAGCCAGGACTGGTTCTCATGACAATGTGCGTTTTTCTGCTCTGAGACTGCGTCCGAGGGTTTAGCGGTGAATGTCATTCAGGCTGGGAAGAGTCGACGTGTAAGCTGTGTCTGAAGGTCAGAGATGTCCTCTGCCCATTCCATTAGCCTCTGAGGTGAGGCTGGCTGATGTCCCACACTGCCTGTGCCATGTTGAAGAGGGCTGCTTGCTGCAAGTAGGAGGTACGCGCAGGCCAGGAGGGGTGCACCCTGCAGGTGCCAGGGTTGTCTGTTGAACTCTGAGGGTTGGCAACAGACATCCAGAACACGCAACGTGCTCAGGTACTGTGGACCGCATCCCAGTCATCTCTAATGCCCATGCGGAGCTCTGAGGGGAGGAATCCTGGCGTGAGGCTAAGAAGACTCTGCCAAGGCAAATAGGTCCTGCGCTCTGCCCTAACCACCCCTTCCCCTCAAGGCTCTGCCTCAGCCTGCGGGGCAATTCAGAAAGCTGAGCTGGGTCCGGAGCAGGAGAGCCTCACCCTACAATCCCAGCAGGCCTGTGGTATGTTGCATCATCCTGCTGGGCTGGAAGCTGCCAGCGAAGTGGATGCTCTCTCACCCAGGGCCTTTGAGCAGGAGCCAGAATGGTCCCTCAGGCCCCTAGGAGAGACAGGGATTCCACTTAGCTGAGGGGTGCCTGCCCTTCACGGCTCTGCCCTTCACGGCTCTGCCCTCCCCTTGCAACCCACCGCCGCCTCCTCTTCAGCTGCCTCAACCTTCTGAGTTGTTCCCTGCTCCATCCCAGCTTTCTCTTTACAGGCTTACGTCAAGACCATTTTCTGTCTGCCCAATCATCTTCTCTGTGTTTTGCAGAGCAGAGGGAACTTAGCAGCAGAAGGGGTCTCTGAAACCAGCAGGGCACCAGGTTTCTGTTTGGAGTCACAGAGCTGTCTGAGCTCTGGGAGTGCCTGCAAAATAGCTCTAAGGATCATTCCACTCACTGAAGGGCCAGACTGGCATGGAGTACCCTCTTCTTGTCATGGCCTTGGAAGCAAGGGCTCTTGTGTCCGTGGCTGTGCCCAGGAGCGCTGGCAAGCCTGCCATGCGTGCCTGAGAGGGACTTCACTGCTTGTCCACACGCAGTTAGCTGCGAAGCGGGGTCCTCTGCTCACAGGGGCCAGGGCTGATTCCTGGCACGAGTGGCTCTGGGTTATGCCTTGCCACAGGCTTTGCCTGGCCTGTGGTCAAGTGGCTGCCCCAATGCCCCTGGGCGCCGTGCCCACACGAGGGTCACTCTGCTCACCACTGCCCTCCTCTCTTGCAGGTTTCTGACCGAAGGGCCTGGGAGCTCCCTCCAGTGGTGCTGCGGGAAGCTTTAGCCAATCCAATGCACCCTGACAACAAACTGCCCAGCCATGGCAAGGCAGGCAGCAGCGGTGCCCCGGCCCAGCACCACAACGTGAGCCAAGCACCCACCTGCAACCTGGGCTCGAAGGGTGTGGGGGCAGGCAGCCATGGCAGCAAGGCCACTCAGATCTCCCCTGGCAACTCTGGACTGAAAGCCAGCCAGAACACTGTCCCAAACTTCAGCTCCTTGAAGGGCAAGGTGAAACGGGAACGAAGCATCTCGGTGGACTCTGGAGAACAGCGAGAAGCCAGCACCCCTTCACAGGACGTGGAATCAAAAGGTAATACTCTCCTAACCCTTGCCTTGGCACGTCCTCCTTGCAGTTGCTCTAAGCGTCCTGACAGGACCTGGGATAGGAGCAGCTATGAGCATCTTGGTTTCTGCACTGTGGCTTCTGTCTGGGCTTGCCCTGGCTGCCTATGCATCTTTGCATCATGGCTCGTTGCATCCGTGGTTTTGGGACTGGAGTGGCTCCACACTGTCTTTACGTTTCCTAAACTTTTCGTTCCCTCAACTGTTTGTTACACTGAGATTCTGGGGGTTCGGTTTTCATGGACTACCAAGGCCAGATAAGCAGGAGCATGATTCACTGAAACTGCACCAAATGCTGCTGCTTTGTGACATGCAGACTTTCAACTTGGGACTAAGTTGAGTTGTTTTCTGACTTCTTGCTGTTGGCAAAGAGCTGCCTCTGTGGTGTTCTTGCAGCTGCCTGACGACTCGGTCGTGGTTAGCAAGGAGGTGCTGTGAGGGTCGCTGTCTGAACAGTTCTGTGGTTTCGTCAGCAATAGATGATTCTTATGTTACAGCACGTGGCTTCTGGAAAAAGGCTGAGTCAGTGCTTCCAAACCCTCTGGCTTCCCTGTCCTCATCAGCCTTCTATGTAGTCTCTTGTGTTCCAGTGAGCTCTGTGCTCGATGGCTGCATGGGTCACTTGAGCATTTTGCGGGAGGTTGTCGGAGGAGAAATCCTAGTGGTACCCTAGGTTCCAAGTGAGGTTCTCATCCAGTCCCCAAACTCAGAGATGCTGTTCTGGCTCTTAGCCCTACGCATTTGATTTCACAGCAAAAGCTGTGTTGCCTGACTGCCTTAGGCCAGAACCATTCCTTGAAAGAATGGGTAGAAGGTACCTGAACAGAACTCCTGTCCCCAGGAAAGCTTTCTCCCCATTGCATTGGGGGGTTACTTGTAGACCACTGATCATAAACACTTGTAGCTTTATGCCAGTACTGTCTTGTAGCCCAGATTTCCATGGGAAAATTACTAAAATGGCGTGTTCAGGAATGCCTGGATCTCCTGTGTTCCTGCTGCTGCACACTGACAGGTCATGTGAATATGGCCTGGAAACCGCTAGATGATGTAAAAAAAAAAAGGAGGCCGGATGGTGTTATATTAGAGGTAAAGCACAGGACTGGAAGTTACCCATCCTGTGTTGGATTCCTTTCCCTGAGTCCCTGGGTGCCTCGAGGCAGGCCAGTTCCTCTCTGAGCTGCATCAGTCCCGTTGGAGAAATGGAGGGAGTATCCAAGCTTACAGAGGGCATAAAGGCCCCCGCCTGACTGAAGGCTGCAAAGGGTAGTCTGCCTCTTGTTCCTGTGAAGAATGTGAATGTGCTCTCCCGTTCAGTTTCCAGGTTTTAATTGCTAAATCACAGATGCCTTAAATTCAGAGTAAATGCCCAAAGCTCTCGGATTTTGAACGGCACTTGGACGTGGTCCTGTGTTTGCAGACTCCTTTCAGGCAGTAAGAAATATGTCTCATTCTGAGCCACTAGCTCTCAGAGGGGAGTCTCACCAGGTCTGGCTGCAAAGATAAGGAGCCCAGACTGAGCAGATGCTTTGGGATCTCTACCAGGGCTGGGCAGATGTCGGTGTAAGGCTTCTCTCCCAGTCCATCCTGGCTGGGTTGGCAGTGCCAGCGCACAGCTCAGCAGGGCCCTGGTCTTCCCATCCCCTGCAAGGTGACCTCAGCTCTTCTGATGGTTCTGTCCCTTTGCAGGTGAGGTGGCTCCCCGTAGTAAGCGACGGTGCGTGCTGGAAAGGAAGCAGCCGTACAGCGGGGACGAATGGTGCTCTGGGCCAGACAGCGAGGAAGACGACAAGCCCATCAGCAGTGCACACAGTGAGTGTCTACCTCTTTAGCAACTCAGAAGCTTGAGCGAAGCCAGGTCCTTCCAGCAGCTCAGCAGGGAAGGTGGCACTGGCATTGGCGTTGCTGACTTAGCTGGGCGTGTGGCCTGTGCCAGGCTATCCACCCAGCTCTCCACAGCTCTGCTTTAAAGGCAACTGAGTCTAAAGAGGGTCTTGACAGTGGTTCGGGCAGGGCTGAGGTGGCCAAGGTGTGTACCATTTGGGGCAACAATCTGTAGGTCTCTCCTCTTTTCCAAAAGCATCAAAACTCTTTGATTTTTTTATATCTAGAATTCAGTTTACTTCCAAATTGCAACAGGGAGAATTTGTGAGAGTACAGGGCAAGGTCCTGTGGGGCCCAAGGGCGCAGCTGATGGAGAACATGGAAGTGTGTAAAACCAAGTAGAGGGTGGCCTTTGCGCCTTGCTGGTGCACCGTAGCCATCCTCTCCAGGGTGTGCCATTGTGCTTCGCCACAGTCCACAGCCCTTGTGGGAAGGGGTAGGCCTGCTCTGAGATCTACCTAATTGGAGTATGTTCAAGGTGGGGCTGTCCGGAGGCAAAGGCTTTAGATAAGACAGCGCCTGTGTCCCCGCACCAGGCTTGCAGTAATGTCTTTTCTGTCCCAGTGTCACCGTGCTCTGCGTGCTCCTGGTAATTGCAGCGCTCATTAATACTAATTAGGAATATTATTTTATAGCGGCTGACGGTTAATAGCCACCACTTCAGTGGACAGCATCCCTCCTTCCCCGCGGCCGGCGCGTCCCCCGGGCGGGCAGGGAGCGAGGGGGCGACGGCGGCCCTTCCGCGTCGGGGCAGCGGCCACCGGGCGGCGGGGACGGCCGGGCGCGTGCTGCCACCTGCCGGTGCCCCGGCGGGCACCGGTGCCTCCTCCGGCCCCCGGCTCGGTCCGTGCCCCGGCTGCTCCCTCCGCCCCTCCCGGTGCCGCCCGCGGTGCCGCACGGGCTCGGCTGCCGCAGCTCGTTCCTGTGCTCTGCAGATTGTAATGTAGCAGATCCTGCGATGTCCACGGCCTCGCAGCTTGGCCCAGGGTCCAACCCACTGCCGAACCTGAATGAGACTGGTTCTTCCAACGGTCCCCATGGTGCTGCCCCCGGCTTACGGTCAGACGCTGCAGGAGGCGGCGGCGGCGGAACAGGAAAGCAGCCTTCGCAGTTCGTTTACGTCTTTACAACACACCTGGCTAACACGTAAGCACTAGATCCCATCCGTCCTCCACTGGTATAGGGCTGACCTGTCACACCTGCCTGCCGTGCGCTGCGTTCTGCAATACTTGCCGTTAAGTGTCCATCTAGTCAGCATCTAATGAAAAGATTCATCCAAAGCAGTATGGACTGCTGTACTGATTCAGAAGTGTCTTAAAGGGCTGGATGTCATGGCGGTGCCCTGTAACACTTGGTGTTCTCCACTTGATTGCTTTCTTCTGTCCTGCACTGTCTCACTTGTGGGCTCTTAGCAAGGCTGTTCAGTTTTAGGGCTCTGCTATACCACAGGTTCGGTGCAATAGATCCTCAGGTGTCTCTGTGACAGTCACGTTAGGGCAGCAGGCACAAGGCAAAGCCAAGTGCCCATCACAGGACGTGGGAAGAGGGAAATTCCAGGGCAAGCAATTACCGCTTGGAGAACCTCACTGGGACATGTGCAGAAGAGATGGGAGAACTGAGAATATCCCCCCTTCTCAGTGACCTCCAGAGATTTCTGTCTTCCCTCAAGGCAGAAGAGCAGAGGTGTCACCTGGGGCCTGGGATAGCTGGGATGGGGCTCAGTGCCTGTTGTCAAGCAGTTTGTGCTCTCTCCGCAGAGCTGCAGAAGCTGTCCTGCAGGGCCGAGCTGACTCCATTCTGGCCTACCATCAGCAGAATGTCCCGCGGGCAAAGCTAGACCAGGTATGTCAGCTCTGAGCCATGCTAGTTTGTGTCGGCATGTGCTGGTGACCCTTCCCTTCACTTTCAATGTGGCCATTGTCCCCCAGCTCCTGGCTCAGCTGTGGAGGGAAAGGGTTGTCGGAATGCCCCTTCAGTGGAATGGGAAGCTGCTTTGCCATGGAACGTCCTCAGAGCGAGTCCTGGCTGCTGTCAGCTGTGCAAAGTTTGGGAAGGGGCATGGCATGTGGCCCCACGTGGGCACAGAGTACCTGTTTGCCTGTTTCCAGGACACGTAACATGGTCTGGGTCTTCCCCACGAGGATTGAAGGTGAACTGCTGCAGGAGCCTGGTTTTGGGATGGAGAGGTCTCCTTCGGGGTGCAGGGAAGAATGCCTACCCAAGGGTTTTCCTGCTTAGTTTGATTTCCCTTTTCTCTCCCAGGCACCAGCTCCTAAAGTGCTGGGGGTTGCTGAGCCACTTCCGATTAACCCTCCTGCTGCTAACACTCCACAGTCTCAGCCAGCGGCACCTCAAGCAAGTCAGCCGCAGACACAGCCTCCCCCGCCGCAGCCTCCACCTCCACCTCAGCCCATCAGTCAAGCGACTTTGCCTGCACCCAGCAGCCTGCCCCAGGAAGGGACAAGTGAAGATGTCCGGAGAGATCTGACTCCCAACTCTTTGGGGAACAACAGCAGCAGCAGCAACCAGCCTGGAAGCAACCACCCAAATACACCCACTGCATCTACCAACGCCATGCAGCCCGGGCAAGTGGACTCCTCTGCCACGTCCAGCTCCAGCCTCCTTGGGGAGGGCCCAGGTCCGGGGATGCCAGGGAACGGGCAGGCAGGCCTGGGCCCCCGGAACCCCATGAACTCGGAAGGGCTCTCGAAGGAGCAGCTGGAGCACCGAGAGCGCTCTCTGCAGACCCTGCGGGACATTGAGCGTCTGCTGCTGCGCAGTGGGGAGGCGGAGTCCTTCATGAAGTCCAGCCAAAATGCAGGTGAGGGCGGCACTGCCCCTCAGCCACAGGCTGCCCCTGCCCAACCCCCTGCACCCCCTGCTAGCATGAAGAAGTACGAAGAGCCTCTGCAGTCCATGATCTCCCAGACCCAAAGCCTTGGTGGGCCCAGCCTGGAGCACGAGGTGCCCCACCATCCGGGTGCTGACATGGGACAGCAGATGAACATGATGATGCAGCGGCTGAACCAGGATAGCCTGACACCGGAGCAAGTGGCCTGGAGGAAGCTGCAGGAAGAGTACTATGAGGAAAAGCGACGGAAAGAGGAGCAGATCAGCATCCATGGCCGGCCCATGCAGGAGATCATGATCCCGCAGTCCATGGGAAGCATGATGATGCGTGGGCCCCCGCCACCCTACCACAGCAAACCTGGAGAGCAGTGGCCACCAGGGATCGGCAACCAGCTGCGGGGACCCATAGATGTTCAGGACCCTATGCAGCTGCGGGGAGGGCCGCCCTTCCCAGGGCCACGGTTCCCTGGGAATCAAATGCAGAGAGTTTCTGGCTTTGGAGGGATGCAGAACATGCCCTTGGATGCTCTCGGGCCCATGAATGCCATGCAGAGGCCAGTCAGGCCCGGCATGGGATGGAGCGACGATATGCCTCCTATGGGAGGCCCCGGGAACTTTCCACAAGGCACCCTGCCCTACCCATCAGGGCAAGGGGACCCCGAAAGGTTCATGAATCCTCGTGCCAGGGAGGAGATCCTGCGACATCAACTGATGGAGAAACGCCCAGTGGCAATGCAGAGACCCATGGGGATGTCCAGCAACTCCATGAGCAGCCAAGGCATGGAAATGGAGAGAATGATGCAGGCTCACAGGCAGATGGATCCATCCATGTTTGCTGGGCAGATAACAGGGGAGGGCCTGAGCAGTGGCCCGATGGGAATGGATTTTGCAGGTGCTCGGGGGATGCTGAGCCCCCCTATGAGTCAGTCTGGCCTTCGGGACATGGATGCACCTATGGGCCCTGGCAACCTCAACATGAACATGAATGTCAACATGAATATGAACATGAACCTTAATGTCCAGATGACACCGCAGCAGCAGATGATGATGTCGCAGAAGATGAGGGGGCCTGATATGATGGCCCACCAAGGCATGAGTCCTGAGGAGCTGGCCAGGGTGAGGGCCCAGAATGGCAATGGCAGTGCAATGCTGGGGGGGCCCCAGAAAATGATGATACCCTCCCAGTTCCCCAGCCAAGGGCAGCAAGGCTTCTCGAGCGGGCAGGGGCCTTACCCCAACATGCCCCAGGAGATGGGCAGCGGCTCGGACATGTTCAACCCTGAGCAGGGCACCATGCCCGTTGGCAGCATCAGTGGCACCACCAGGCTCAGCCATATCCCTTTGCCACCAGCCTCTAATCCCGCGCCCACGCAGGGAGGAAACCTGGCCAACATGCACCCAGCACCTTCCCGGGGACTGGGCCGCCGACCCTCTGACCTCACCATCAACATCAGCCAGATGAACTCCCCCAGCATGGGTCACCTCAAGTCACCCACCCTCAGCCAAGTGCACTCGCCACTGGTCACCTCCCCCTCTGCCAACCTCAAGTCCCCACAGACGCCCTCACAGATGGTCAGCATGCCACCTTCAAATCAGTCTGGACCCCTCAAGTCCCCCCAGGTGATGAGCTCCTCGCTGAATGTCCGGTCTCCAACTGGCTCTCCAAGCCGCCTGAAGTCCCCTTCTATGGCTGTTCCTTCCCCTGGTTGGGTGCCATCTCCTAAAGCCACCATGCCCAGCCCAGGAGTCAACCAGAGCAAGCAGACTCTCAGCATGAGCTCATCTACTTCCATGGGAGGACTGGATCAGGGTATGCCGGGTATCTTGTGTGCGTGTGTGCGTTTGGTTTGGGTGAGTGTGCAGACGGTGTTTCTCTCCAGCTTGCGCTCATAGCGGGGGGACGCTGGTGCCTGCACGTGCCCATACATCTCAGGGTGGGGCAGTATGAGTCTTTTTTCCCAGGAGTCCAAACAGGGCCTTGTCAGGTAGATGAGAGAATGAACAAAGCAACTTTTACTTCAACCCTGGCACACGCTCTGTGATACAGGCACCAAAAGGCGTGTCTGTGCTGGGTGGTTTGAAGTGAAAGTCCATCACCCTTCTGGAGCGGGATCTCCGCATGAGCCTCCTCGGCATCTGGAGGGTGCTGAGCTGTGTCAGTTCTGCATTTTGCAGCTTCCTCTTGTCACTGCCATCAGAAGGAGACGATGGGGTCGCTGTCTGACGGGAGCACGCCACGATGTGCTAAACTGGTCTCTTTCTTGCTTGCAGGTTCTCTCCCTTCTGGCCCTCGGAGCAGCTCTTCCGCACCAGCCAGTAACACCTCTAGCACCATGAATCCCAACATGCCTTTTACTTCCTCTCCAGATCCATCCCCCTCCCAGAACCCCCTCTCGCTGATGATGTCCCAGATGTCCAAGTACGCCATGCCCAGCTCCACACCACTTTACCACAATGCCATCAAAACCATTGCCACCTCTGATGACGAGCTGCTGCCGGACAGGCCTATGCTGCCACCTGGAAGCATGTCAGGTACGTGCCTCTGGAGCTGAACTTATGAGGTGTCAGACCGTCTCATGGCTTCCAGCAGGCCTGTGGCACGCGATTGGAGAAACTGTTCTGCTGCTGACTACCATGTCATGTAGTTTAAATTCACTCTTGTTTGTGATAGGCTGCTCACTCCTCCACCCGGTGCCTAGGCTTGGGCGCGCTGTCCAGAAGGATGCGAGCCAGTCTGGCATTTCAGGCACCCTTCTTTCATGAGCTCTGGAAGTTTTTGGAACTACCTTTACCTCATGTGGCTGTGGTGGCCCTGGGTTTTCATGGCTCCCGAAGTTTTCTTGGGCCCAGGATTTGCAAGCAGAGTTCTATAGCTCAGAGTCCTGGTGTTCTTGTGCAGCGGGACAGGGATGCTCTGAACCGGGTTTGGGAGTCTGGTGTTTTGAGTGGAGGCCAGGTGCCTGCACAGGCAAGGCTACGTCATAGCTTAGTTCTGATTTCAGTAGGCAACAGCCCGATACGCTCCGCTAGCTGGTAGCACTGGTGAGGGCAGCTAGGCAAATGAGCGTTTTTCTTCACTTGGTGACCAGCCCCAAGGGGAATTCCAGCGTGCTGCACCACTTGATTTAAAGGTTTAAAGCTGTCTGATAAGTATTTTTGGCAGTTTTCAAAATGAAACATCAACTTCTTGACTCTTTCACTGCTGAGCAGTCACTTAGGTTAACCTCAGCCATCCAAATGCATTGGCGCCCTTCTAAGCCAAACCCCTCCGCAGGCACTGAGGGCTCTGCTGTACCAATGAGCACAGTCCTGTCCTGCAGAGCACGTGTGTTGGGCTGCCAACTCTTGTGCTTTTTTTTTCTCCTCACCACCCGAGGTTGTGTGGTTGCAAGAGCTTGCCAGCTAACCTTGCAGGCAGGTGGTGGTGAAGGGTCACTCCTCGGTGCCTTCCAGGTGTAGCTCTGGTGTAGGGATGTCCTGACATGCAGAGCCGGCTGGGACTCCAAAAATCAGTGGGCTGTGAACAACTACAAATCCAGAGTGCGACTGGATGAAGCTGAGATGTTCACAGACTTGGAGGGCTGCAGTCCAGGGCACTTTTCCCTGACGTTGGTGCTTTGCAAAGCCCATCCTGAGGCGGCTTACTGAGCATCGTGCTGCATGCTTTGGACTTTTTGAGCAGGAGTGCTCGGCAGGCTTCCAGGGCATGGATTTTGCAGCCCTGAGAGGTCTGTGGATAGAATTAACTCTCCTCTCTTTTCCCTCTCCTTAGGTGTGACGGGGAATCAGCCAAATCAACTGCACTTGAACTCGGTGGGACCTGGATCCTCCCAGAGCCCCATGGGAATGAACCTGCCTGGGCAGCAACCCCTCTCCCACGAACCGCCCCCCACCTCCATGATGTCCTCCCCGAACCCACTGGGCTCCAACATTCCTATGCACCCGAGTGCACCAGGGGCGGGTGTGCCCCCCCAGAACCCTATGATGCTGCCCCCAGGGCCCCAGGACTCCTTGAACCAGCAGTGCGGCCCTGTGCCCAACAGTTCGCAGATGATTCCTTCCAACCAGCTCGTGTTCCCCCGCATGCAGCAGCCACACAACGCCATGCCGTCTCCCGCTGGAGGCATGCCCATGGCCCCTGGCGGCGGAGGCGGCCCTGGGATGCAGCAGCATTACCCACCAGGGATGCCCTTGCCACCCGAGGACCTTCCCTCCCAGCAGCCTGGTCAGATACCCCCTCAGCAGCACATGATGGGCAAGAACATCCCACCTCGAATCAGCGAGCCCTACCCGCCTGTTCTTCCCGGGGTAGCGTCGGTGCTGAACGACCCTGAACTCAGCGAGGTCATCCGCCCCACGCCCACAGGTATCCCTGAGTTCGACCTGTCCAGGATCATCCCGTCAGAGAAACCAAGCAGCACCTTGCAGTATTTCCCCAAGAGCGACAGCCAAGCGCCCAAATCGCAGCCTTCCAACCTCCACCTCATGAACCTGCAGAACATGATGGCTGACCAGCCCCCGGTGCGGCCAGGTATGAACACCCCCAGCCTCCCCGGGCAGCAGGGCATGCAGAGGGGACTCGGCATGCCCATGTGCCATCCCGGACAAGTGCCCATGCTGGGCAGGACAGGCATACCGCCCCAGCAAGGCATGATGGGCAACAGCATGCACCAGGGCATGATGTCTCCACAGCAGAGCCTGATGGCCCAGCAGAATTTCATGCTGATGCAGGCCAAGCAGAGGAGCATGTCTGTGTCGGGGGAGATGTATGCCCAGACAGGACACATGATGTCACCTCAGGGCTCTCTCATGGGGCCCCCGCCTCAGCAGAACCTCATGGTCACACACCAGATGAGGCAGAGGAGTGTCTCCCTGGACAGCCAGATGAGTTACATCCCTGGGCCTGGGAATATGGCGAACCTGCCTTTCTAACCCCGGCCGGCGCTCAGGGGCACGGCGGGCATGGGGCTGCATGTACAAACGTTTTTAAATCTTTCTTTGGGGGAGGGTTGGGGGGGCCAACGCCGGTGGAGGACACCACGTGGGATGCTTTTCATATCGGATTCGCCTCTACACAGAAAACCAGATGTGCAGTAAACTTGATGTGAATTGGGTTTCTTTTTCCTTTCTTTTTTTCGGGAAGGAGGGGTGGAGGGGCTGGGAGTGGGGCTGTTACTTTGAACCCTGTGTGGTGACCAGGGACATCCAGACCCTGTGGCAGTTCGTAAAGTTTTCATTTACGGTTTTCTCCTTCAAGTGTTTTTCTTTCCCTTTTTCCCCACCCCCCTCTTTTTTTCCTTTTCCTCCCCCCCCCAATTTTTCTTTTTTTTTCGTTTTAAGGAACCAAACTGTGCAAGAGGGTGTTTGGAACTAGCTGTAAATAGGTCGCTGGGAAAGGCAAAACTTGTGCTGGTTTTTAATTGTTCTGTATTTCTGTGTTTTAATGGAAGCCTCAAAACATGTTTTAAAAAAAGAAAAACAAAAAAAAACATGCTAAAGGCAACAGTGTACACAGATTGAAAAATCTCCTTGGGGGAGGCTGGAGGAACCCCCAGGGCGCGAAGGGCATTGAGAGAGATCCCATTGTAGAATGACTCTGTGTCAAACCTGTGTTGTTCACGCGTCTGAACGGTTTGCATGTGCGGGGTGTATAGTTTCACGCAGATCTTAGGCCCCTGCGGAGGCTGTGCAGAGTATGCAAACACAACCGACAACCGAGGACCGTCGAGGAGGTAGGAGCTGCGGCCCTGGTGAAACGCTGCTGGAGCAATCTGTCTGCATCTGGCGAGGCAGAGGCCGCAGCTTCACAGGATACAGGTATCGCTGCTCTGCCACGACGCTGCCGTGGCTGGGACCTGGCCGTGGATGCCGGCCCTTTGGCTGGAGAAGTGGCCAGGATCTGGGCTGCGCAGGTGGTAATGTGCTAGACCTGAAGGTCTCGACTGGCCATGTCACCTCTAGTCTCTTCTGTTCCCTTCACGCCATCTCCTCCCCCAGGCAGGGCGGTGTGATGTGTAGGGTTAGATGGGCCCTGAGACAGGTGACGCCATGTGTTCCTGTGTTTCTGCAAGAGGCTTGCTGGGAGCCTAGCTCTTTTGCAGCCTTGTTGCATCAGTCCTTCACCCATCTGCTGCCCTCCACGACTGCACTGTGCCCCCTCCTACCTCTGCCGTTGATTGCTCTCCCAGGTCTTCCTCATGCTTATTGGTGGTCCTCCTCCAGAGTTTCACAGGCAGTCCTAGCTGCATCTTTTTCACAGTGAGAGTGACAGAGCTCTGGAACTGACTGCCCAGGGAGGTTGTGGAGTCTCCTTCTTTGGAGACGTTCAAAACCCGCCTGGACGCGTTCCTGTGCACTCTAGGTGATCCTGCTCTGGCAGGGGGGTTGGACTAGATGATCTTTGAGGTCCCTTCCAACCTCTAACATTCTGTGATTCTGTGATCTTACCCTGAGCTACTGACAGCAGCCCTGCTCTGTTGCACAGCAGAGGTCCATCTGTCGAAGAGCGCCTTGTCCCTCTGTGTGTTACTCCATCTTAGTGTCAGAGTTGTTGTGTACGGTGTCAGTAGTGTGGCCATCCTGTGCTTTGGACAGAAGAGGCTGCGGTTGTGTTGCAGGCCCTCATTCCTAGGCTCACAGAAACTGGCTTTTTTTGGATGGGCTCCACCCTCCCCATCCTACCGTCCGTAAGGTCTTCCTGCACGCAGCGCTGATGGTCTTCTCTGTGTTTGTTCATGGAGGGGACCGTGGGGTGACGCACATGCACTTCTGCACACGCCACAGTGTCTCTGGCCCTCCGCAGGGACCATGTTCCAGCATGGTGGATCCCATGGATTTCCAATGGTGAACTCAGGGCACGCAGCTGCTGGAGGACCACCAGTTGGAGGATTCTCTCTGCAAAGCCAGACTTAGCATACTACCTCTCTTGTAACAGAGCTCACCTTTCCCTACTTGCTGCTGCAGGGAGGACAGGGCTTTCGGAAGGGGAGGTGGTTGTCATGTAGTGAGTGAACAGCAATACTTTTTTATTACATTGCAGGCTGTTTGGAAAGGCCAGCAGGTGCTGAAACGTCCCCCCAGCGGCTGTGTTGGTCTGATCTATGAGAAGATGGAGCCATTCCGGTTAGGACTTAAAGTCTTGGGACGTTTTGTAGTGAGCAGGACTGCGTGGGGGATGCGCGAGTCTGGATTCGAGGAAGGATTTTGCTCTGGTCTCCTGCTTTGTGTGGTTTTGTTGTGTATGATGTGAGCGAGCAGCATTTTCAGAGATGGCAAAACAGGAACAATCCTGTGAAGTGCTCATCCCTGCCTTGGTAGTTAGAGCGGAGGAATAATCTTCAGCCCAGGCTAGCGAAGTGTGCTTTGAATGTGATGTGGTAGCTGGTTGGCTTTTCCATCTTTTCAGAGTGTGCATTTCACATGGGAGGATGTGGCTCAAGCAGATGTAGCTCTTTCTAAGCTTGACTTGCCTGAAAGGCTGTGGCTACTCTTGGCTGCACTTTCAGGGTATTGGCTGATGGTAGTTTCTCGTAAACATCGAGATACCGATGCCAGCCCCAAACCTTGTTCATCACACACCAGCTAGTCATGGTTAATTTGAAGCCATAATATTTTCTATACAGATTTTTTTTTTATTTGTCTGTGGAAAGCTGTTGTTTTAACCTGGTTGAGATCACCACATGTCCATACCTTTCCTGTTGTCCCTTTCGCTCAGCCCAACTGAGAAGTTGCCCAGGGCTTGCGGTCCTCGCTCTGCCGTTAGCGTGTTGTCCCGTGTTTGCTGGAGCCTGCAGACTGCTGGGGAGGTTGGCGCTGCTGGTTTGCGGAGACAGGGCAATGTGATGCGGTTTCCGCCTGCTGCAGGAGGAAGACCAGTCCTTTGGTGATAAATGAGTAAGAAATAAAGCCTTTTGACTCGGCAGCCCTGGATAGAAAAGGGAAATCCCAGCGCTAGGTCCCAGCTCTGGACTGGGGAGCCCTGTGGTTGATGCTCCTCTGCAAAATCCCACCACCCTGGAGCCAGCCCTACCCCCGCCGCTGCGATGGCTTGACAGCAGGTAGAAGACATGCTGCCAAACACCCATCTGCCCCGGGCACTGTGTCTGTGAACAGCAATATGGCACGAGCTTCTCTGGAAGCTCAACAACAGCCAGTCCTTGTTAGACCTGGGCAGGGTTTGCCATCAGCGCATCACCCACTGCTGTGAGCTGTGTCTAGTCTCGTGTCTTGTAGTTTATTGCTCGACTTCTCAGCTTGAGTTCTGTGTACTGACACCACCTAATCACAGTAAAAGCTTTGCCCATGTTTTAGCCATGACTTTGCCATGTTTTTCCAGCTCCAAAAAAGCAAATGCTGGGAAACCACATCTTTCAGTACGTCAGATAATCACACACCTGGAATTAGCTTTCACGTTGAGGTAATGGTGACTGACCTGTTCTCTGTCATCCCATGGAGAAACTTCCACAGTCATTTTGTACCATTATATAAATATATATATAAATATAAATATATAAATACAATATGTGAAGACATCTTATTGGTTTTTATTTGAAACAATTTTTAGGCTTGTTTTTGGGTATCTGTGCTGCCTGTAATGTATTGACCTGTTTTATAGGTGCCTTTTTATTAAAAAGACAAATTTCAAAACCTGACCCTGTGCCTGTCTTCAGTGGGCTGCATGGTTTTCTGCAGGGCTGCAAGCACGCATGCTCAGTCCAGCCCCTGGCGGAGCTCAGCCAGCATCACCTGCAGCAGGTTGGCCCCACTATAAATACCTTGCATCAAGTGGGGGCTCTGTTGGGGAGGAGCTCTTCTGGGATGCAGGAGTTGTCTGTGCCTAAGGTATGCTGAGACTTCGCTGCAGTTGGAGTTTTCTTGTGAAGGTCGGGCAGCCCCTTGTAGCAGGGTGGCATGTTTAATGCCTGCCCCAGTCTGTGCGGGATGGACAGTTTGGCCCTCGTTGGCCACAAAACCCAACCACGCAGCTCAGCGTGGTTCATTACTGTAGCGTGGATTTTGCTGCCTAAGTCCAGACTGTGCTGGCTGTTGTCCCTGATTCTCTGCTGTGCCAGCCCATCCTCTAGATCCTGTAGCTTGAAACAGATCATCTTTTCTAGGTGCTGCAAACAAGTAACGGTCATGAGGAAAATGGCCTCATTTTTTCCCTCCTGCCTGCTGCTGGTCCCTGCCTCTGTGGCTGCTCCTGAGCACATCTGCTCCCAGCCACACACCCCAGGCAGGAGCTGCAAGCCCCTGAGCAGGGGTAGGTGAGGGAGAGGGACTTGCCACGTGGGCTGCAAGTGTGGCCATTGGTGCTGTAGGTGCTGTCTCCTGTGACTTTGAAGCAGTTGCTCTGTGCCTCCATCTGAAGAGAAGCTCCTGCCCTTTCAGAGATGGCTACTAGCTCCTCAGAGGAGCTGAGACACCTGCACTTGGCGAGATCTACGTGTGTCATGCCTGCAGCGAACAGCGATCCGGTAGCAGAACCTGGGCCAGCACCAGGAAACTACCTTCATGGGATGTGAGACAAGACAGTCCTCCCAGGTAGGTGGAGGGGCTCAGGGCTGGTAGGGGGCCAGGCAGGGCCACCCTGGACACCTTGAGTCCATGGGAAAGAGTGCAGGGCAGAGAGGTGACCTAGAGTAGAGACTCGCTGCCCAAGCTGTCTGCTGGTGCCTGGAGCCTCGTGATTCTCCCTGGTTCTGGGCATCTCGTTGCCTGGCAAAGGTCCCGTGTGCCATAGCTGCTGAGTGCTCGTAAGTAGCCAGAGCAAATGTGGAGCATGCTAGGATGGCAGCGGCACAAGAGGCTGGTTGGTTCTGGGGGCTCAGAGAGAGAAAAGCGTCCCGCTGTTGTCTGCGTGCAGAGCCAGGGCGATGCACGGGGTATGCTGCCCAGGGCGAGAGACCACAGGCTTGGTGGCTGTGGTATCCTATGTCCAGAGCCACCTGTGTGCAAGAGAAGGAAGACATGGCAGGCAGTAGTACTGAAACTGAAGTGCTTGAGCATCTCAGAGATTGGGGTGAGGAAGTAGGTAGTCTTCTTGATAAGGAAAATGAAACTGTGTGTGAGTCACAGTGGGGCAGAGGGTGCTAGAGCTTCTAGGAGGGGTGTGAGGGCTCAGGGAGAGCTGCTCCCAGGCAAGAGTTCATTCAAGCATTCCCTGGCTCATGCTCACCTGTGCACGCTCCGCTGCCTGCCACGGCCCGTGATCACTGCGTGTGTGTGGCAGGATGCTCTGCTAAAACACCCCAGCTCAGTCTCCTGGGAGACTCGCTTGCCCGGCAGGAAATGCACAGCAATGTGCTGTTGTGGGAGTCTTTGTGCCCCCTTCTTTGGGACTGCCTTTGGGTGGGGATCGAGGTTTCCTCTGTGTTGTCTGCTCCGTAGCCCAGGGTCAAGGTCTCAGTGTGTGCTGTGGATAGCGGTGACTCCCCTCGGATCAGTCCTCTTTCCCGGTGGCCTGAGGCAGGCAGAGCCTGTCTGCCTCACTCTGTCACGGTGGGCTGGGGGCAAAGCAGAGCTCCAAGTGCCAGCCTGAGGGCTGTGGTGTCCGTGAGCTCTGGTGCTGTGAGCGCTTAAGCAGGGAAGCCCACTCTGGGCCAAGGTCTGTGACGGCCATGCAAATCTCGGGGAGGACAGAGAGGATTTCACTGAGTGGAAAGCCCAGCTTCCTCTGTGCTGAATGAGAGTTCCTCTTGCTTTTTTCTTGTCGCTGCCTGGTTGTAGTCAGCTCCAGGAGGAGCAATGTCTGCTGTTTGGGGAAGGGTCTGCCAGCTCTGAGCCAAGCTTTCCTCAGGCTGGCTGAGCTGAACGTGGGTGCAAGGGCAGCTTTCGACTTGGGTTAGCAGCTGCTGTAAGAACAGGGTAGAAGGTGCTGCAGTTGGTGGAAGAGGCTCTGTAAAGCTGGGAGCTAAGATAGGTCTGGACTGACTCCAAACATAAGCAGACAACTGCTTACCAGCACTTACATGAGATGATGGTATTTTATTTAACTGTTTGTTACAACTCACTCAAAACTTTCTAAAAGTTTATCAACATACCAGTACTAAAAACCATAGTTACAATAGATGCATAATCTGCTCGTTCTTTACTCACAGATTTTCTTTTTACCTTGTGAACACCGTAAGAATTTTACACTCTGACTGTTCATTTCTTTAGTAACGTTTTCATGTAGGAACATAGTTCTCATCAGAACGAGGGCAGGGAGGTATTTTACAGTGCGTCTGCAGTGGGTTTGCTGGTTGGTGCAACTGTGGAGTTAGCAAGGGCAGGCAGGCTTCAGAGAGCTGCTCTTCCTCTGCTGCGCGTACGTGCTCGGACAGTTACGGTCGCCATTACCTGCAGGTTTCTGCTTTGAAGATGCAGCGCTGCAGGAAATGGTGGACTGTTCTTTGTATAAAAGCCCTGTGCCTGGGGAGTTTTCTCCTTGAGTCACAATTTGAGAATGAGCTATTGAGGTCTCTGCCTGAGCTGGACTGATATAATGTGACCCCTTCCATAATGACTGGTCTTTTTAGCAGGGCCTTTGGGTATGGTGAAGTTTGGCTGCAGCCGAGCCCTTTGTTAACGGGTTGAACTTCAGAAGTGAGTTTAGCACAAAATTCATGCTGCAATAGAAATGAAGTTTTTCCAGCTTTGTGTAAAAAGTGAGGTGAATAGGAGAGTGCTAAATGTAATGGTAAAATGTGCTTGTGATTAGGATCATGCTCCTGTCACATTTGGTACATATGGCTCTCATACAGCTCAGGCCATAGCACTGCTTAGCTAGTAAGAAAAACAGAAGGGACCGGCTCTATGTAGACGCTGCAATGTTTATATGAGACCTACTAGGAAGCGGCATGCTGCCCGAGTCTGCTCGGGCTGCCACACACGCCAGCTTGTGGTGCAATAATTAATGACGGTGAAAGTTACTGCTCTTATTTTGCACCAAGTTGTTGTCAAGCAGCCCTGATAGGAGCAGTTGCTGGATACTCGTGGTTCAGGTCAAGATCAGCGCCCAGATTTGTTCTGTGTAGGCCCAGATGCGCTAAACCTCCAAAAGCCTCATTAGATGCAGGTGGACCTAAAATACCAGGAGGCACAGTCCAAAGCAAAATGCTGTGTTCCCTCTCAGCCCACTAAAAACAATCAGAAGTTATGCAAATGAGCTCTTTTCCTTATCCTGGGGTGGTGGGTCTCCTTGCTTTCAAAATCCAAAAAATGCTATACAACTCACTCCCAAAAAACCCAATTACACCTTCGGCCTCACAGAGCTGTGTTGTTCACCTCCGCTGTGATCAGTCACAAGACGGAAGCCATCTCTTCAGACAGCACTCCTGCTTAAAGGAAAGCTTTTACGTAGTCAGGCATTCAGTTCCGCAGTCACTCACTGGAGCTCTTAACAGCAGTAAAACAGATCAAACGAGCAGGAAAGGATGCGGCTGGTGTCAGGAAAGAAATCTGTGACAATCAAGTCTTTCAGTCCATGGGAGGACCTCCTGGCCAGTGTTGCAAAGATCAATGTGCAGTGGCTGCCCAGGGGGATGTTACGCGGCAGGAGGAGCAATATTGCAGCCAGAGGCCAGTGGGCTTGCACTACTGGAGTGAGCTCTGCATCTCCCACTGGTCCTGCCTGCGTCTCTCGTTCCAGTTGCTGTGGCAAATGAGTCCTGCTGCTTCCTTCAGGCGTGTCTCTACCAACCTGAGCCAGTGAAATGGAGACTTGCTTAGCTTTTGTCCTCAGTCCTTGCTCAGTGACATGTCTCCACATCTACTTGGCTGCATTTTTTTTTCCTTGCCCCTGGCACCCCGTCTTGTGCCTGGCTCTGTGCACAAGACGCCTGCCATCAGTTTTTTTGAGGGCAAGGTTGAAATTTCAGGTTCAGTCTGCCTAGGTTCATCCAGCCTCACCAGAGTGACCATCAGACAGCCAGTGTTCACTAAGAGCTTCCAGGTGGATTTCCACAGGTATGAGAACCAGAAGGAGCTACAGAAGTTACCTGGTGGGATTTGGGTGTTTGGTGGCTATCAGGCCTCAGTTTCCTGAGGAATGAAGAAGATGGGGATGCTTGTGAAGCTTAGCACTGAGACCACAGAACATGTGCCACTTTGGAAGGCAAGCCCCAGGCTGGTTCTACCCTGCAGGTAGCCTTTCCCGCTAGAAAGTGGAGATAGAGGTGGTGTTGTCAGACTCGATCCCACTGCCCTTCCTCGTCACCTCCAGGATATCCTGCAGGGTCTCCTGGCTTATGCAGCCAAGCTCCTGCAGGATCCGGAAGAAGTCATTGCGGAATTTGACTCCAATGAAGGCGTAGAGGATGGGGTTGAGACAGCAGTGCGTGAAGCCGATGGCCTCTGTCACCATAATGGCTGTGTCTAGCTGGTCTTCCAGGAGGCAGTTTTTGGTGAAGGCTTCTAGCTTGGTAAGTGTGTTCAGGAAGATGACGATGTGGTAGGGGCTCCAGCAGAGCAGGAATACACCTGTGACCAGGATGGCCACACGGACAGCTTTTTGCCTCTGCAGGCGCTGGGACTGACACAGAGCTCGGACGATGGCCACGTAGCAGTAGCACATGACCAGCAGGGGCACAAAGAAGCCCACGGTGTGATAGAGGAAGCGGGTTGCCAGCCAGGCGTTGTTGCCATCTATCCCAACCTCTGGAAAATAGCAAATACTGCGGTTGCTGTCATCTGTCCAGACTTCCATGAAGATGAGATCAGGTAAGGTCAAAAGCAGTGAGCAGAGCCAGACGGCCGTGCAGGTGAGGTGGATGGAGCGAGCTCTGCGCTTGCGGTAGGTGTGGATTGCATAGACGATGGCCAGGTAGCGGTCCACCGCAATGCACCCCAGCAGCATGCTACTGCAGTAGAAATTGATCTTGTGGATGGCACTGAGGATCTTGCAAAGGAACTTCCCAAATACCCACCCAGCCAGGCTCTCCACCACGCTGAAGGGGAAGGTGAGCAACAGTGCCAGGTTGGCCAGAGTGAGGTGGAAAAGGAAGTTTTCTGTGGTAGTGCGAGACCGCTTGAACCTCTCTAAAATGACCAGGACCAGGGCATTGCCCGTAGTCCCTGACACGAACATCAGCAGATAGATGAGGGGCATGAAGACCTTTCTGAAGGGGTCTCTCTGGTCACCAACCATAGATGAGGCTGGGTTGAAGCAAAAGTAGCCCTCCAAAGAAGGGGTGGTATTCTCGGCTTCGTAGTAACCGCTCAGCTCCACCTGGCTCTGGGGAACAAAGAGAGTCTGGTTACCGAAGGGGAGCTTCTGAACACAAGGACTCAGCCTATTGGCGGCACCTGGCAGACCTGGAGCAGAGGACAGACCTGGAGACCTGGCAGACCTGGAGCAGGCTGCAAGATAGCCCCGTGTCCTACAGCCTGCCTGCATTGGGAGGACCCAGGAAGCTTTTGCTTTCTCACACGGTGCGGAACCTTCCTTTACAAGCTTTCCTGATTTTTCCACCCATTTTTTCACCAACTGTCCCCATCCTGCTTGCTCTCTGCTGCGAAGTATGAAGGTCATGGGTTTCACCTCACAGCACATCTGTACCTGGTGTCCTGTGCACTGATCCTGTCCTGTTCTACCCCTCCTCCTTGGAGACTTCTGAGGTGCCCCGGGGCAGAGCAAGGCTAGATGGGAGCAACAGTAACTGTGCTCGGGATGGCTTTCCATGGGCTAAGAGAAAGGTATGGAGTGGTTGTTCAAATATAACTGGAGGAACACTCTGAAGTGCTACAGTGCCATTGCTACAGGGATGAATACTGGGGGGAGAAATCTGTTCTGTTGGTAAAACTTGTGGTTCTGAATTAATTGCAGGAAAGGGAATTTGAAAACACCACTTGGACCCTGGGCTGATACCCAGTAATGAAAGTGTGAAAGAGCTGCCGGAGATGTGATTCACGCTTGGCTTGCTGTAGCTCTTTATCAGGTGAGCAGCCTGTATTTGGGCTAAGACTGCAGGTAAGTCCCCAGGAAGCTGGATTCGCGCTCGGGACGAGACCCCCGGACACTGGGCATGCTCCAGCTGGCCTCAGGCTCCTTGTGCATTCACAAAAGCAAACGGCTCGGATGCAGACGAGCACAGAAAGAGCAGTACAGGAGGCTTGCGGCAAGCTGAGAAATTAGTGACAACTGGGAAGAGCTCGGCAACAGTTACCCTGAGCTCCCCCACCCACACCCTCTCTGGAGACCAGTGCCGAGACTTCAGTGTCAACCACAGCGGAAGTCTCTGTTTGCTGCTTTCATACCTTTCACTGCCAGCTGTAGCTGTTTGCACCTGTTGCTCCTTCCCTTGTCAGCCAAAGTTCCCATCTAAAAATACTTGCCTTGCTTTAAACAGTTTTTGAGCTGCTTTGGAGGGGTTTTGCTCCCCCTCCTGCCATGTTACACTAAGCCAAATGACCATGACCAGCCTCAAGTCCTGCATTGTGCCTAGCTAGAGAAGGGTGATTTATGTTTCTTGTCTCTCGGGTAACGTGCTGGGTGCCTCCACACCTGATGGTCTGGGGTAGAGAGGTGACTTCACAGCAGCCATGTTCGTCTGGAACTGCTGTGCTGCTGAAACCATCTCCATGGCTCCAAGGAGCCCCTGGGCATGTTGGTGGGGAAAAAGCCTACGTAGCATTACCAAACGCCTGAAGCAGGCAGCTGGCTCAGGTGATCCCTGAGCAGTGGACAGCAGGAGCCCTGGGGAAAGCATGGAATAAGCTTTCCCAGCTCTTGCCCTCTTTCCCAGGCCTCTACCTTTGGCTACTGTCAGAAAGAGTATTGAGCCAGACAGCCTTTGATCTGACCCAGGTTACTCTTGGTCTTGCCACAGTCCTGTTCTCCACTGGCTCTGCACCCAGCGGTGCTGCCACTGTGCTATGAAGCCACGGTGCCGCCTCGCGAACGGGTGAGAGCAGTTCCTCTCATGGGCTAGGAGTCCTCCTCCCTGACCAAAACCTCAAACGCATGTGACTGTCTTCCGCTAATATGATAGTTGGGCTGCAACCGTTTGGTGAGAAGCATCTGTATGCCCATAGAACAATTTCTAATTTAGGGTATGATCCTGGAGACTGGAGATTACTGCTGAAGACAAAAGCCTTTAGAAATCCTTCCCAGTTTGTGTTCTCCCTGACTTAAAAACGTTTCCTGCCTAGTCCATACCTGGACCCTGTGTCAGGAGTTACCAACACATGCAGAATTCTGCGTTGTGTTGGCCAGGGCCAGATCCTTAAATATCCCTGAGGAAAAAACCACAACAAAAAACGATAATGTTCGCAATTTGGTACAGTGACCAAACCAGGCTGCTCAGGACACACAGATCACCATGCTGAAAACCGCAAAGAGAACATGTTGGAATGGGAAACTTCACTGGGAGAGGTTGGAGTGTTCTAGCTTTAAAGGGGAAAAGGAAATGATGGGAAATGGCCAGGTTTGCTGGCCAGAGTGTTGGAGGCTGCCTGGAGCCATGCCGGCACCATCATCAACAGCGAACGGGCAGCGTGCACAGTGTAGAACAGCTTCGTCTGCTGAACGGTTTCCAGCATCTCCTTGTTTTCAGAGGTGGAGATGCAGAGACCGAGTGCCATTATCAGACACCATCTGATCACTGATAAGATGGCAGGTAGAGCTCTTACTGTAAGTCACTCGCTGTGGGCAGGGGAAGCGTGCGCTGAGCTGTGTCTGAGGTGTCCTCTCGTGCATCTCTGAGCAGAGCAGTGAGTGTGGGTGGGAGTGGACAGAGATGAGTCGGAGACAAACAGAAGATGAGAAGCCAGACTCTGGGCTGAGACAGGAAGGACAGGGGCCAGAGCTGCAGGAGATGCACTGTATGTGATGAGCTGAGGCTTTTGGGGATCTGCTGTGATTCCCATTTTTAGGACTGGAATTGTGGGTTTGCCTGATCTGGGATGGGAGAGGTCAACAGCCTGCATGCAGGGGGACCTTTATACAGGTCTCATGCAATAAAATTGCAGCCAGATATGGGGGTAGGAGATGAAGTGGTGTCTTTTTCTGTAACTGAGCAGTCAAGTACATGCCCAGGAAGCCCGTTCCCGTGTGCTTTTTGTTTGGGAATCCCTTTTCCCCTGTAACCCACATCTCAGAGTTATTCTGGTCTCCGAGCGTCAGCTGCTTTTCTCAGTTCCCCAGTCATCAAAACATTTGGCTCTAGAAGAGAGACAGCTTGTGCACTATCAGGGATTTTCCAGATAAGTCATTCCCTTCTAGCCAATGCTGAGGCTGGGAGAAGCACGTTTCTCTCCCAGAGCCTTAAAACTGAAATTGCGCACATCAGCGCAAGTTACTGGCAGAGCTTCTGCTCATACTCTCTCTGGGTGCTGAACTATGGAAACCCACAATTAAAAGCAAAGCCTGTGGAAATGCCACCTTACTGTACCATAGGTGCCTTTATGGCTCTTGAGTCCTGTTGGTCCTATTCCAATGCAAACTGGTCTGCAGTACCTCAGGGGACCCGACGGAGATCTCAGCAGTCTATCTGCAACTGTGTTTTTATTTCTCTAGTCTGCAGCTGAGGAGGGTTAAGCGGGCAAAGCTTCTTGTTACGGATAAATAGGTTATTGTTTTGGGCATGTAACTTTTCCACAAGGTTACTGAGACAAATGTTCCCCTGTTGTATCAAAGTCTAGGCGAAGCCCTTGCTGCACTCACTGGGGGATACTGAGATAAATCCCTTTTCAGCACAGATGGTCTCACCATTTTTCCTTCCACACTTGCTCAACTGGTCAAGCATTCCTCTCTGGTCAGTGCACAGGGCAAGGTTTATACCACTGCTTTGACAGGACACACTAGAGAGCTTTTTTGCAAATCTCTGTGGGTATGTTGCTGCTACAAGCCCTGAATATAAGTAAAGCAACGCATAGCATCACAAAAGCAAATGTGGCATTGCTCTTGTGAGATCTATGGCTGGTTCTGGGAAGGATTCTGGAAAGTATTGTACACAAAGGACAAATCCCAGTGCTGCTTAATCCCCCTGCGTTAAAAGTTACGCAGTTTTGCCATAAGCAGCCACCTGCTTAAAGCATGTGAGCAGGTCAACAGCATACTTCGAGTTCCCTGATTTTCTGGTGGTTGGACAGATTTCCAGTGGACAGTTTGGCTGGAGGAATGAACCATCACGGAGACAAAAAGGGTTTGAGCTTGGTTGTAGCCTCTCAGCAAGAATTAGCACTGCCACTGAACTTTAGCAGCAGTCTGAGAGAGAAGCATCTTCTCCAAAAACTTTCTAGAGGAACTAGCACCGTTAGCAAAGGATTTTTATACTGGATGAATCAGAAAAAATAAGTAGGGTAGGGCTCGCCTCCCCCTCTCCTCTGTCTTCCCTGGCATATAGGACAAAGGAGGGACAAAGAAATTGATAAAAATTAAATCTGCCATTTCTCTCTTTAGACAAACTAAACAAAAACCTGAGGTTTGATGTAGAAAGCCACTGTATTAAAAAATAAATTCTGAGTTGCAATATTTGAAAACCAGGCTAATGATAGCACTGCTGTGGACTTCCCCTTGGTCAGCACAACAAACTAAAAGGTGCAGCTGCAGTCTCTCACTTGTGATCGCAGGGAAGAAAACTTGCAAGACGAAATACAGTGTCATTGCTCCCTAATAGAAGAAGTACTTGCAATTTATCTTCCCTCTTTAACATCCCCCTCTTGTAAATGTACTGCATATTCCCCTTTTAGCAGAGTCTACGACAGCCTGTTCATGGAGAAGGCAAACAGGTCTAGGAGCATGCTTTCACATACTGAGAGGCAGCACTGGGTTTGCATAGGTATTCCTGTTATGTAAAGATCCTAGTTGAGATGCTCAGGCCTTTGCACACTGTGTGCACAGGCATTTACACTAATGAAGGCTGGTGCAAAAGGCATGCAACTCAGAACAAGTGTTTTAGGCCCACGTTGTGTCAATGGCAGTGCAGAGAGCGGGGCAGCAGGGAACAGAGACTGGACAGGCTGGCAGCAAGGGACGGGGCTGCAGCAGCCCGCCTGGCCCTTCATCACCAACTGTGGTCTCAGACCTCATGCAATGGCTGTGCTCAGGCTCAGTGCTCGCCAGAATGTCTGCACCTAAGGTCCCTGTAGTTAGGCAGCTGTACCCAAGGGAATACCTGCCGCACTTGGATCACAGCGGCTGCAGCCACACTGTGCCGGCTCTCCACAAGCACAGCGCTGTGGCTTGCAGTCCCCTCATCGGCCAAGTCCACACTTAAGGGCTGACGGGGCTTAAGATTGTGGCAGTGCAGGAAATCACTCAAACTTTCCCTCTGCCAACAGGAGAGTGAGAAGGCAGACAGATAGCAACTAGGTCTTTCAGCGCACCCCAGCTCTACCTGCTCTACCCATCATCAAGCAAAGCCACTTGACTCACCAAGTCATAGGTCTCTGATGAGTAGCTGACAGGCCCCATGGTTTCAAGGGCAGGATCTGTCTCCTCCAGCAGTTTCAGCAAAAGTTCTTCTTTTCTGGGGTGGAGCTAATAATTTAAGAGAGTAGGGAGGGACGGATGCATGTAACAATAGAGTATTTGCAAGGCAAATGAGCACCAGGCATAGAGTGACCTAACTGATGTAAAGGTTAGTATCTAGCTTTATCATCTTTTAGGTTTTGTTTTTTTTTTTAGCGTTGTGAGTTGATTTTTGAAGTAAGTTTGAAGAATCCACGTTCCTTTGGTCTGTACCAGAGAAGATCCAAAACGTCTATAGGTCTTCCCTGGAAACTTCTGGGGCTCTTGATCGTGGCCTTAAAGGCTTTCTTTAAGGGCTAGCAACGAGGGTATGGCTCTCCATGGCAGGGTGCGTTTGGGACCCGCTCTGTCAGCGAGACAGCTTGTGGCCTTCAACAACGGCTTCACCCCCAAATCCTAACTACTCCATGAGCAAAGCAGAAGCACCCTGCAAAGGAAGGTACTACGAGCCTGCAGGTGACAGTGATGCTCCCAGGTGAGAGGGACAGGGAACCGTAGGCTGGAAACACCACTCAGGCTGTAAGTTTGGCCAGCAGGCATGGTGTGGAATTGACAGGGGTTCAGGGAGCCCACCCCAAAGAAAGAGACAAACGATTTCTCTTCCAAACGCGTACCACTCCAAGGAAATGACTGCTAGTGTACAGCCGTGACCTAGGGGATCCGTGTGTTGCTGTAACACAAAATGTGAGAAGGATGATCCTGGGAAGAGCATGGGAAAAAAGAACTTTAGATGAAAAATGATGTCACTTCACAGGCAGGTAAGGAACTGACTACAGAAAAAAATTGTCACAAAAATATTTAAGGACTGTTTTAGTGACCGTACATTGAAATTTCTGCCTGAACTCCAGTATTCTGCCACAGGTGTACACACTCATTCAAGAAACCATTCTTATTTTGTCAGGAACATAACACTTTATTAACTTGTATAAGATCTTCTGATAATAGGAAATTATTTAGCTTTACATAAGGATAATGCAATGCATTGCTTGTGTATGTTCTATGTAACTCTGTGACTAACCAGCACATCTGCTGACCAGTTTGACACTACGCTGACTTCCTGAGCTCTGCTTGAGAAAAGCCAGATTGCTTCTGGCTCCTGAGTCTTCTCACCTCTAATGTTTTCCATTTGCCTTGTTTGCTGTTACCCTAACTAAAGCTTTGTGAAGCCTGCGCTGCCTACAGATGTGACATTTACTAATCTGTTAATTTCTGTTGTAATTTGTTCGTTTAAGGTTCAAGTGTGTTATTTCCTGTACATCTCGTGAAGTGCGATGCTTAGCCCTGCAAAGAGTTGAGATGAAATGCCGGTCTCCATACAGCAGCAGCAGGCACCGGAGAGCGAAGGCCATGCCCACCATGTGCCTCTGACCATGGGAACGGGAGAGTCAAGGGGTCTCCCACTGTAACTCCTGTGCCTTTCAGATGACAAGCAGCACAAGAAGCTCGTGCAACAACGAACAGGCACAACAGCTGCCTTTCCAGATTCCTTTTTCCCTTGCCGTGCTTGGAATGGAAACCTTAAAAAGGGATGCATCAGGTGGGAGAGGCTGACAAGGGAGTTCGGCACCAGCGATGATCCAGCAGCAGCTCCACAGCAAGGCAGCAGGTAAGGACGAGGCCATGCTGATCTTGTTTCCCATGAGAATTGGGTAGGAATACATGCAATTATTACAGCTGAAGGGTCACAAGGCCTGGTGGAGGTGGTTGTGCTGCGGCTGGTGAGGGAGGGAACAGTGTGGCTTCTTGCTCCCACCATGACCCGCGGACCTTGTGTTGCGTGAAGCGCGGTCTTGTGTGCCTGTCGTGCTGGCCCCTGGTGCATGTTTCATTATTAAGAGTAGGGATAAATGCTGATCTAGATGGCTGTAGATGAGAGAAGGTGGAGAAAAAACGGCAATGTGAGAGGAAACCATCAGCCTCACTCATGTTTTTGTGCCTGTGTTGGAAAAACATTTGAACAAAAATTGGTCTGCAAAACAGGTTTGGAGTTACCGTCATTTTTAGGCTAGTGTGTAAGGTTATGTCTGCATGGTGCCTCAGTTTGGCACAACCCTTGTGTAAGGAACAGCTATAAGAGAAGGAAACGGCGATGTCTAAGCTGTTGTGCTTGGCGGCTGTGGCTCGGGCACGCTACACCAGTCTCTTATCCTCACGTCTGTTAGCTGTGTTTTTGTGACCATGTGACAACGCTGCATTAACGCTCCAGCCTTTTTCTTGGGAAACAGCAATGCTCCCGGTGCCCCTCTTATGAGGCGTACCCGGCACGCTGTTTCTGAGGAAGGGCAGTCCCCAGTGCCCGCGGTTTCAACCTCCGGTACGATGCAGGTCCCAGGCTGCGGGCGCAGGGTGGCCCCGTCGCCAACGGCGGATGCGGCTGCCTCGGCTCACGAGCGCTTCTTCTTGCTGTGCCGAGTGACGGGCGACAGCCCGGGGCCGTGGGCCCGCTCCGCCGCCAGCCGCGGCAGGAACACCCCGGGCCCGCTGCCTCGGCGGCAAGCGCGCGGACCGCCTTCTCCCTCCTCCGCTGCCCTCAGGCGCGCCAGGCGGAACGCGGACCGGGCGGAAGTGCGACCCCTTCCCCGTGCCCCTGCGCGGCTGGCGCGGTCACGTGGCACGAGAGATCCCACGCGGGGCCGGGCTCAACGCGCGCCCGGCGTGCGTGCGTGCGTGCGTACCCGCCCGCCCAGCGTACGTGCGTGCGGGGCGGGGCTGGCCTGCCCAGCCGGGAGGGGGAGGGCGCACGGGAGGAAGGAAGAAGCCGCCATCTTGGAGCGTCGAGTCGCCATAACAAGGCACCAAGGGGGAGCGAGAGGATTTTATACCGGGGCGAGAGGGGAGCGCGGCTGGTGGCGGTGAGGACGGGCCAGGTTGCCGGGAAGGGCATGGGTCCGCGGGAGCGGGGTGGGGGCGCCGCTGCCGTCCGGCCGGGCCTCGAGGCCTGCGGCGGCCCGCGGGAGCGGCGGGCCCTGGCGGCTCCGAGGGGCCGCGAGCGGGGCGGGGGCGGGCGGTCGGCCGGGCCGCGCCGGGAGCGGCGGGGCCGGGGCGCGGGGCGGGACCGCGGCGGCGCTTGCCGCCGTGCAGAACGACGGGGCTGCGGGCGGGGACCGCTCCATTGTTCGCGGGCGGGAGGTGCCGGTATGGCGCAGCTGCGTTTCGCGGGCGGCGCCGGCCCCGCCGCAGGGCTCGAGGGCCGCACCGCTCTCCGCCGCCGCAGTGCGGCCTGGGCTCGCCTTAAACAATGGGCATGGCGGGGTATCGGCGGCCGGTCGGGCTGCGCGGCCGCTTTGTGGCGGGGCCGGCCCGGGAGCGTCGGCCCTGCTGGGGGCGGGGATGTGTTGCCCACAGAGGAAGGGAAGGAGCCGGCGACGGCCGCAGCCCACCCCGCCGGCCCGGCTGCGCTGAAGAGGGGTAGAGCCGTGGAGCGGCGTCCGTTTGTCCGTCGGACCGTCGGTTTGCGAAATGGTGGCGCTTCTCGTCTCGGAACGGGGGGATTTGTTGGGCTCAGTGAGGCTGTGCGCTCTCCTTTGATCTCTTCTCCTAAAGGTGGTTCCGAGCGAGGGGAGGTTAAGGGACGGAAAGGTTCCTTGCCCGGCCGTGTTGGGGAACTCCCCGGCGTTGGTATCCGGGTCTTTTAGGCGGCCCTGAGTACTTTTGTGACTCGTCCGATTTTTACGAAGTTAGTGGGCAGATACCACTCTTTGAAGACGCCTTGAAGCAGTGCTTCCAGTCTGGAGGGTAACTAACAGAAAAAATCCTCGTTCTGCAAACTTTAAAGTTTTGCTGCAAAGCTGGAATTGACAGGCTTGGAAACAGCAAGGCATCCTGGGAAGAGCTTGAATTCCTTTTCAGTCCTCTAGAAATGCTCTTGAATATGCTATTTATTCGCTGGGGAACCATGCATTTTTTTGTGGGCACAGAAGTTAGGCAGCAGTAGTCTGCTGGGTTTTCCTTTGCATTTTGACATGGTACAGACGCGTTGTGATGAGAGATCTGACGGGCGAGCCTACGTTAAGTTGCTTTCAAAAGGTTTTGGTTGAGGAACGTCCTGGTTCCCTGATATCATAGTAAGGAATTTTTCAGCTCTCGTGCATGCTTACTTTATGTAAGATGCAGACTTTGTATTATCTGTTCATGGCTTTACCAACCTTCCAGTTCAACATGTTGCCAGTATGAAGTCGTGTGTAGCAAGTGTTATCTTTTGAGTGCGAGTGAGTTGTTACTGACAGCTGGAGGGTAACGTCATACGGGACACATAAGCAGGAAGTTGGATACCTAGTGTAAATGTATGTTATTCACTGATTCACTTCATGCTCAGTCCTGTAGACTTAACAAAACAGGAAGCTACTGTCAGTTCGGGTTTGTGATAGCATTTGTTTCACCTTCTGCGTGGTTTTAAGTCCAGACCCAATTTAAAAGCTTGAGTAAGCTGGTTGAACTAGCATTTTGGGTTGAAGGAGTATAAGCGCTTTTTTTCATTTGCTTTTTGAGTATCTCCCTGCCCCCTTAATTTCTGTTTCCTTTTCAAAGTGACAAAAGTGATCAGAGGGTTTTGTCATTTTGAACTGGACTGTCCACTTAGCATTGTGGCCTTGCTTCCTGTAACAAACTTGTGCATAATGGTGTTGCTTAGTGTTTTAGAGCTGCTTTGCTGCATGCCAGAGGCAGGGCAGTTTCAAGAACAGGCAAAGCAATTGATATAACTTGTGTTTACTTTACGGTGAGGGGCAGGTTGTATTTTTCAAGTGATTGCTCACTGAAAGGCTGCTCATAGTATGGCTGTTTACAAAATTATCTTTGGTGACTGAAGGTGATGGACGCAGCTTTCTATTAAACTTTGACATGTGTCTTAAGAATTACTGCTGAGAAGACAGAAGAGCACGTACGGTTGTTGCACGCTGCGTGGGAAAAAGTGATTCCTAAAATACAAAGGTAAAATGATGTAATTTACGCAGGCAAAAATCCCCATACTAATTATTGTCTGCTTCTCTTTCAGATTGAAGCAAGTGAATTCTGATATAACTCAACTTTGCTAGAGGGCTTTTTTTAAAAAAAAGTTGATCCACAGTGCATCAGAGCAAGTTACTACTTTACTTTTGAGTGACTTACAGGTGCTTGCCTGCATTGCAATAAAGGACTCATATATTGAGCAAGACTTATTTATCTCTTCGTTTTGGAGAGTCTAATAAACTGTTATTACAGTTTCTGTACTGACTTTCAAAGTTTTGAAGTCTAAAAAGACATCTTTAAAAACAAAAACATGAGCACGGCCAGAACAGAGAACCCTGTTATAATGGGTCTATCCAGTCAGAATGGGCAGTTGAGAGGCCCTGTAAAACCCAGCGGGGGCCCAGGAGGTGGAGGCACACAAACTCAGCAACAGATGAACCAGCTGAAAAATGCCAACACAATCAATAACGGCACTCAACAGCAAGCACAGAGTATGACCACCGCTATTAAGTAAGTGTATCGGCTGCCGCAGAAGTATCGGGAGAGTGTTCCTGGGTGCCGGTTTGAAAAAGTTTTCTCCTGTTGTTGTATGTCACTGAGTGCTCTGTACCTAATGAGAAGAAAGCTGTATTTCTGCGAGTTTCTCTCTGACAGTGATCTTTGTGATGTTTTTGTTGTGAAAATTGAATTTGGCGTGGTGTTTTCAGAACGTGTAGCCACTTGTCAAAGGTAGCCCACTGAGCAGCAGCAGCATCCTGTTTTCTTTGCTCATTGTGAGTGGTACGAGAGGGAAGTTGGGGAGTGAACTGAAATGTAAAACAGGAGGAAACACCATGTAGTCTCAGTCCAGTTGTGTATGTTTTTCAGTTGTTTGTGGCAGTTCTTTCTCATGGTGAGAAGTTATTTAAAGTTGAGTATCTTCTGCGATTAATCTTAAATAGCAGCACTTGCTCTCTTCAGTATTATGCTTCGGCTTGGATTCATCAAAGCCTGAGCTGAGATAATATGGTACCACTCTGATACTGTCCTACCATTGTGCTGGTTTTGAAAGTGTGCTAGTAAAGTGTAAGTGTGGTGATTGTAAAGTCTGAAATATGTAAAGGCCTTGAATGGTACAGTAATGTGTTCCTTTTTTATTGTCCCTCATGGTTCCTCATTCCCCCGAATGACATTCACTTTTATTTTGTTGCTTGATTATTTGTGAAGGAAATGCCAGCTGTTGTCAGAGAATGTGTAACGGAATATTCAGGTTCTTAAAGTTTGCCTAATGCATGTGTCATTCCCCTCCCCTTTTTATTTTATCTGTTTTGTTTTAAAAAATGGTTTACTGTAATGAAACTAATGAGTTAGACTCATCGAAATTCACTTGTGACTTCCTGAAGGACTTACTCTCTTCTGTACAGTGGCTTTCTAGAGAGGATGAGTGTCTAAATCTCACTGAGAACAAAAGACAACATTTGATTTATAAGTGCAGTGTGTATTTACTTAATTTTCTCCCCAAAAGTGTTTTTTTAATCTTGTTGTATTACTCATCGTTTAAGAATGGATGTTCCCTGGGCAAGAGTATTTTTTCTTCCAAGTGAAGTATTCTCATGTGGATTTATTATAGCCGGTTTCTATCATGTGACTAAGTCAGTGCTCAGTTTTAAATCTGTGTTCTACTGGATTGATGCAGTGCCCTAGAAACGATACTGGAATCATGAATGGATAAAGATTTCACAAAATCTCCGTGCACCTGGCAGGCTGATTTTTCTCCGTTTACAGTTTCCTGCCTGTTGCATCCAGTATAGTTCAGAGAAGACTTGAGCTTGTATGTGTAGGTGCTTTTAGCTTTTAGGAGGTGAAAATATTCCACATTCTAAGAAACATGTAATCTGTATCTAAGAAAATAAAAACACACAATAAAATTATTACACCAGACTTTAAAAAAGAAATATTATTTTCTTTTTGCTATAGACCTGGTGATGACTGGAAGAAGACTTTAAAACTCCCTCCAAAGGATTTGAGAATCAAAACTTCGGTAAGGATGGTAGAATTCTAGGAATAAATGTTAAATAACAGATGTGAGAGAGGCCCCAGTGGCAAAATACTTGTTCTAAGTGTGGAGGCAAAAGCCGTTCGGCTCCTGGTTTTTTAAATGAAGAGCTGCTTTGTTCTACAACTGCTCAGGAGAGATGTTTGTCTTGGAAGGCTCGAAAACGGAGTTTACTGCGGAGTTCTTAATTCATTGACGTTATGGCACGGTACCGACAGTGTCTCTTGCGAGATGGATTGAAAGCTGTCAGCGTACTTTCACAGTACTGTGTTTGGCTGTGACAAAGCTGACATTTACTCGCAAGATCAGTGCGAACGCCTCTGTAGCAATGGAATGCGCTTGTTGGTCTTCCCGTGTAGTCAGACCAATCCGCACCTGTGGACCTCATCTTACGCGTGTGCTTTTTTTTTCATTATTCAGGACGTGACCTCCACAAAAGGAAACGAGTTTGAAGATTACTGTTTGAAACGGGAGTTGCTGATGGGAATTTTCGAAATGGGCTGGGAAAAACCATCTCCTATTCAGGTTGTTTACTGACAAGACTACTTATGAGCAGTGTTTAGTTTTTATAAATTATTTGAACTTCTTATTCATGCTTAAATGTCAGATGCTCATGTTGTGATTTGTGAAAGCTGGGATTTTGAACGGTAGAACTTGGTGGCCCTTCGGGGCAGGTGAGAGTTTCTAAGACCCAGCTCAATCACTTGGTCATACAGTGGGTGACTTAGAGATGGGACTGACTGACGTGTCAGAGGAACTAATTTGAGATTTTCCATTGCGCTCTGGACGCATTATTCTGTTAATGCTTTGTTTAGTGACATGTTTCACCTAAGTTACCCCAGCGAAAATAGGGCTGTTCTGTACGTTTTTCAGAAAACTGAGTTACCACAGGCTGTGCATGTCTTTACTTGTCACAGAAGTGACAATGGCTTTGTCACACAGTCTTGGCTTTTTTATCATAAGTGTCTGGAAGGAGCATAATGGAGATTAGAGGAGAGAGGTTAATATGGTAGCAAGTTTACTTTTCTTTCCCTCCATCTTACTTTTACTTTCTAGGGCTTGTTCTACTAAGGACTGTTGATGTGTAAACTTCAGGGGGTGAGGGAGGTTGAACTCCTGTGTAATTGCTCTTTGGAGGATTGTCATTGACACAGCTCTGCCACTTTATCTCCTGAAGGCATAAGAAAGGTTTCTAGGTAATTTGCCTGCTTCAAAACAGATTCTGACTGTGCTGCCTTTCCAAAACGCTCAGGATTCTTTAGATCGTGCTGTAAAAGACAGTCAAGTGAAAAATACTTGGGGCCTGTATTTGAGTGGCTGAAGTTTAAAATGAAATCCTGCTGGTTTTACAAGAAGTATGTCACAGGAGCACACAGGTTTTAATTAATGGGGGTACCGATGTTAAAATATGGCTGGGTATTTTTTTTTCATGGGAGGAGTTTGCTAGTGACTACCATTGTCTTTTCACTGTTTTCTGAACTTTTCGGGTTTTTTTCCTAAAGTGTCAGTATGGGTTCACCTGATCCTTGTTCCTCTTCTGAGCAGGCAAGATAAGGACTTGGGGGAACAGAGCTATTTTTTTGTCAGGGAAATCTTGCCTCAAAGGTTGAACTCACTCCTGTTGCGAGTCTGCGATGCTTGAAGTTGCAGGATATTCTGTTCATGAAACATTCGGATTTCACTTGCTACAGTTGGCAAGAAGAATTAAATTTGGCCAGACTCTTCAGCGAGCGTTGCTTATTCACTAACTGTTACTGCATTTCAGGAGGAGAGCATCCCCATTGCTTTATCCGGTAGGGATATCTTGGCTAGAGCGAAAAATGGAACAGGCAAGAGTGGAGCCTACCTCATTCCTTTACTTGAACGGCTGGACTTAAAGAAGGACAATATACAAGGTCAGTCCAGATGTATCTTGCTTAGCTACGGCCAGGTGATGGTATCAGTCGCTACATTGAATCCGAGACCAGTCAGGGGAGCAGCACAGGTTATATGCTTGTGCTTTCAAAGAAATGTGATGGGGGGTGGTGGAGGGGAGGTGGAATACTCAGAAGTTCCACAGTTGCTTTCAAAAGCTTGAAATGGAAGATGTCTTCTGGACTTTACTGTCTTGCCCTGGCAAGAGGATTTGGAGCAATAAGCAAACGTGCTGACTGGAGGACTCGCACTGAGGGATTATCAAGGAATTTGGCTTGCCATAACTGGTTCCGAGGCCTTGTTCAGGATATAGAGAGAGCGCCTCCAAAACCGTATAAATGTAGCTCTCCTAAGGTCTCCGTCTTCTCTAAGGATTAGTTTTAATGTGCAGTGTGTTACTAGTAACTCAGATTGGTGCTTTTAACTTTCAGCAATGGTGATCGTTCCCACCCGTGAACTAGCCCTGCAGGTCAGTCAAATCTGTATCCAAGTCAGCAAACACATGGGAGGTGCCAAAGTGATGGCAACAACAGGAGGAACCAATTTGCGAGATGACATAATGAGGCTTGATGATACAGGTTGGAACACTTTTGCTACGCTACAGTTGCTGTTTGTTCGTGGCTTTTACAGTGTGGCAATGGAATTTCTGCTCGTTGCTATTGTGTGCTTGTTCCAGAATAGACAACAACATGTCTAGTTTGCTGTTTGTATGCTGTCGTTATTCTCTCATACTCATTGTACGAAATGCGGCCATGAGTGCTAGAAACACAGTTTTAGTTGCCTTAACTGTTTTTTAAAGTGTTTTTTTTTTTTTCTCTTCTAACCTTACAGTGCATGTGGTGATAGCTACACCTGGGAGAATTCTCGATCTCATCAAGAAAGGAGTAGCAAAAGTTGAACATGTCCAGATGATAGTATTGGATGAGGCAAGTTGCTCATGTTAAATGTTTTGGGATTTTAACAATAAGATTAAACAATGATGTGTCTGAGCAAGTTCCCTTGTTACACACAGGAGCAAATCAACTTTGCTTAGAGATGCTGTAAGGTTATAGCTCAACTGTTTCTCACTAGTTTTGAGAAGATATTTTGGCAGAAGAATTTTTCTGCATGCAAATCTTTTAAGAAGATAACATAGAAGGTTTGCCTTTCCTGTCTTGAGTTCTTCAGGAATTGCAAGAGTCTATTCTGAAGGAATGCATTTCATTTTATTTCAGCTTATAGTGAGCAAGCTGCACTTACTGCATAATTACATATAAAACTGACTTATGAACATCCAATAATGTACAGGCTTCTGAGCAAGAGGCTGAGAAAATAGTTACGTGAAAACTCTTGCATGACTGATAACGGTTCTCTTAGATTACAATTATTTTTCCCGAGTTTGATTCTGTTGAAATCGAAGTGCTGAAACCCAGAAGAGGGTAAGCTTCCTTTTAGTGATGAATCCTGTCTTCAGCAGCTAAATCACATCTTTTGGAGTGCTCCAAAGGGGACTTGGCCCATCATAAGGGCAAGGAGGGATGCTCTAGGAATTTTGTTTTGGGTTACCCTCCCCCCAGCCAGTGGAACTACCAGAAGACTGAAATCTTACCCCATTAATTGAACGTACTCGTTTATGACTTGTGTTGTTATAGGCAGATAAGTTGCTGTCTCAAGATTTTGTTCAAATAATGGAAGACATTATTCTCACGCTACCTAAAAACAGACAGATTTTGCTGTACTCGGCCACTTTCCCTTTGAGTGTACAGAAGTTCATGGTGAGTGGAAATGTATTCGTACATGTGTGATGGTGGTGACCTTGCATGTTAAGTTTGTGGTGTGTAGCTGTTAGTGCTTGGGTTTTTTTGTTCGTTTGGTTTTTTGTGGTTTTTTTTTTTAATGCATCCAGACCTCACTGGTTTAGTGTAAATCTAGGACAGAAATTTGAAAATGATTTTTGATCTGCAGTGGCGTTAATGGGAAGGCTACGTATGTGCAGTTCTTGCCTGTAAGGGCCTGTTTTCTACTTTCGACGCTAGTTGTGTGCCGTCAGCACTGATTTGCTTCCGGACAGTGCGCTAGTTTGGTATGCTCAGTCACCTTGGATTTATAAGTACTCCTTTGTGAAATTGTACCCCCTGTCTGGCATATAGCATGAAGAGTGAGCGGCTTGACAGCACATCCTTACCATGGAGGAAGTTAAATGTGCCAGAGGGGGGGGACATGCTTACGTTGTTTGGCGCGTAGATATGCCTGCATAATCCTTATCTTCGTTTTCCAGAATTCCCATTTGCAGAAACCCTACGAGATTAATCTGATGGAGGAGCTGACCTTGAAGGGAGTTACCCAGTACTATGCCTATGTAACCGAGCGTCAGAAAGTACACTGCCTCAACACACTGTTTTCCAGGGTAAGCATGTACGGGTGCTTTTTTCCTTTTGGAACCAAAAGTAAGACTGAAGGTGGCAAAGGTGGCTTAATGACGCGTTTTCCTTGTGAAAACACGCGATATAGCAGAAACTAAAAATACACTTTTTATGTCCTGCTCCTTTGCGTTGCAGAACCTTGTTAATCTGTTCCCCTCTTGCACATAAATACATCCCGTGTAAAATACCTGCCGCCTTTGTCTCTGGAAGGGATTTTGAATTGTGTCTTGGATTGTTCATCGGTTAAGTACTGCATTTACTGAGCATGCTACTTATGTTCAGCTCCAGATTAACCAGTCGATCATTTTCTGCAACTCTTCTCAACGGGTTGAATTGTTAGCCAAAAAGATCTCCCAGCTGGGCTATTCCTGCTTCTATATCCATGCTAAAATGCGGCAGGTGAGTATGAGGTCTACAGCGGTTTATTCCACACCATCCCAAGATTTACTGTGTAGCTGAATTAAGTCTCATGCTTGCTTTAAATTTGCTTGTGCTTTGAAAATGGAAATGTGCATTGCATTGCTATCAGTTTGTTTTTAGACTGACCCCCCCCTTCTCCGAACCCCTTTCCAGACTATACAGTGTAGCTGGTCAGTTGCTACTTAACAGTACTCCAGGTCAAGTTAATTAGTCCAGTGTAAGCATGGACTGTGGCCAGAAGACACAGTTCTTACTGCTGCTGCCTTACTTTTTGCTGACATGGGGAACTGTGGTAGACCACAGTGTAACTGACACAGATAAACCAAGCCCCATATAAAACAAGCAAAAAATCCCCACAATATCCAGTCAGATGGGTGTCCCACATGGCACTCTTGTATTTTTTTTCGTTTTAGATGTAAGCTAGAATAAAATGAAAGCTCTAGAGGAAACCTAGCTTCCTGTTTGTGGAACTTGACAGGTCATCCTAATGTTTGCTGGCCTTATGCAGACCAGTAATTAATTAGGCAGAAATAGGAGTCGATGTTGAGAACAGAGAGGTACACGGATGGGTTCCTCAAGGCCGAGTTTTGTATGCTTTTGATCAGTCAGCAGGTGATCTTTGTGACCAAGTGCAGATATGTTTGTGTGGAAACCTTCAACTTGGTCATCCCCTCTGTTAATTTTGCTCCTTAAGGGTGACAGTACTTAATCTTTGTGTGGCCTAAAGTGACTTGTTTTTGAGAGGAGAGTCTTCACAGACAGTTGACTCATCCCACCCCTAATTCTGAATCGGTAGTGAAGAGTACTCTGTGCTGGCAAATGAAGTTACCGCTGATTTCACTTTTAAAGGGACTGAATAAAACGCACATTGAATTTGGCAGGGGGCTGGGGAAAGGCAGTGCTCAAAATACCTGTTTAACTTCCCTTGATGCCCACTTCATGTAACCATAACTTAAGATGCTGCTGCTCTGAGATGGCTTTGATGCCACTGTAGGAGGCGGAAAAACACATGCGATTAACTGTCTTGGTTTAAAACTGAGGGCGGCTCTGGCAAGTTCTTTAAAATTCATTGGTGAGAAGTGATAAAAAATAAGTATGGGCAACTTTGACTCAGCTGTCCTCTAATGACAGGGGAGAGGACTTCAAATGGCTGAAGTTCAGTGTTTGTAACTTAGGTATAGTTGAAAGTCACAGCTGTTTGGTTTTTTATTTGTTTGTTTTGCTTCCTTCATGTATTTCCAGGAGCACCGCAATCGTGTGTTCCACGATTTCCGAAATGGCTTATGCCGCAATCTCGTTTGCACTGGTAAGATTTCCTAAATGTTCCTCTTTCTAAAGATGGTGATAGAAAGTGGATTAGCTATTAGTCCAGGTATAGTAGATCAAGTTTTGTAATAAAGCAAAGCAATATGTCTGCTAGGATGTCTTTGTCAAGCCTGCTTGTAGCGTGGTGCAGCACTCCTTTAGGCATGTAGATTTTTGTCTTTTGTGACAGACCGGGAGGGTGCAGCTTGCTAACAAGTTGTTTTCCTGCGATAGCATTTTCTGCACTGGTGAAGTTTTCTCTATATTTTCATGTGTGAGCCCTCTCTGAGTCGTTGGGCTATATGTAAGCGGTATGAAATATCAGTAGGACTGTGGTAGGACCAGTGGAGGAAGTGCTGCTGATTCTTTAAATGCTTATAGCTCATGTTTTCTAACTATTTTTATAGTTTCGATTGGCCTGTGTGTGATCAGAGTTTCTCTGTTCTGTGGCCTGTTTGGGTAGTACTGCGGCAATGTCTGCCAGTCTCTACATATGTCTGGGTTAACAAAAATTGCTAGAAGCAGAATAAAAATGAGTTAGTGGCGTGTTGCTCTCGTCTTGAGTCTGTCGTGACATTGGCAAAGCACAGTTGTCGCAGAGGAGATGCTCATATAAGAAGACACACTCAAAAATAGTCTAACCTGGAAAAAAGTAGTTTCACTCGATTCACTTTTTCGGCATAGATGTGTGGATCGCGTGTTTTGGCGATTCTTGTATTGGACATACAGATTTGTGTGTAAACTGCCTTTAGTACAAGGGAAGCTTCTATCTGGAAACTAGTGCAAGCCAATGTAAATCATAGTTAATCTTTCCACCCTCAATACTGTCAACATCTGAGCTTATTGAAAGTAACTTTCTTTGTGACCTGGATTGTCTTTCAGATCTGTTTACCCGAGGTATTGATATCCAAGCTGTGAATGTGGTGATAAACTTTGATTTCCCAAAGCTGGCAGAGACTTACCTCCATCGTATTGGCAGATCAGGTGAGAGGAAAAATATATCCTTTAGGTGCAGTTTTGCTGATGACTGTGAGGTTTCTTAGGCTTGAGTTGGCTGCTGGTTTTTATTACCATATGTGAGAGTTAATTTAGGTAGCTTTGATTTTTCTGACAGATTTATTTTTGGGTGTCATCTTCGATAGTTATCCTCACAAATATCTGAATAAAGTGCCATTCTCTTGCAGCTGGCTTGAATGGTCCAGTCAAAAAATGCAGCAAATTTTGCTTTACTCTCAGGAGACTTACTGATGTTCCTGTTTGCAATTTAGGAAAATTCTGTGCTGAAGACCTAGCTTCTGTGGTATCTTAAATGTAGTTTTATTCTGCGTGTGTGACGAGGTGTCTTTGTAATGTCTGGACATCGGCGGAATATACCCTTCAGAAAGGCAGTATGTAGTTGAACTAGATACGCTTGAACTTTGTAGTTTCGGCTTGCTCGAGAGCTCTGCTTTTGAAGGACGGCTGGATATACGTAATGCAGTAGTGGGAGACTTTTTGTTGGTAGTTAGTGAGGAGGTTTAGTCAGAGCGTTTTGAACCTCCTGGGCTTTGTTATTCCTACAGCAGTACGAAACTCCATACCAAAAACTGCTAGGAAAGTTGTGGAGACACGTGGCAGCGTCTGGATTTGCTTTGCCGTTAGAGAGCGATGTTAGTAACTCCACTATCTGCAGGTATTTTCTGTCAGCCTTCTATTATGCAGTTCAGACTTTTTTTTTCTTTTTTTGTCCAGGTCGGTTTGGTCATCTTGGCCTGGCCATCAACTTGATCACCTATGATGATCGATTCAACCTGAAAAGTATTGAGGAGCAGTTGGGAACTGAAATTAAACCCATACCAAGCAACATTGACAAGAGCTTGTATGTGGCAGAATACCACAGTGAACCTGTAGAAGATGAGAAACAGTAAACATGTGCGTATGTAAATGCCTTCTGGAATAGGGAGGATGTTCTGGGTCAAAGAAGAGCTGATGTGTGTGTTAACGCATGGGAGGAGGGGGATGTGCTGAGGAGGCTCTGAATGTGAAAACGAGGGTTTGAGATAGACTGTCAGTGCGAGGAGTTGTGTGTGCTGAAGCTGAAGGGAAGGGTGAGTAATTTTTAGTTGTTTCAGGAGAAATGCTAACCGTATGCTAAGGAGATTGAAAATGGGGAAGACGGGGGAGCGGGGAATGGTGTTTGGAGAGGCAATGATTCTCCCTAAGGAATTCTTTCTGTGTTGCTTAGCTAAAATGAGAAATTGATAGGCGGCAGAGAGGTAGGTTGTTCTTAAAAACGATGGGGAGAGGAAATGGATAGCTTTGAGAACAGAGTGCCAACAGAAGAGCCTCAGCACCTCACCAGTCGTTAGGTTCAGGTTCAAGCCAAAGGGCCTGCGTCTTTTGTGTTCTTCTATCCGTAGGACACTTGAGAGGAAACAAAGTAGGCACAGAGCTGTAATTCCTCTTTGCTGCCACTCGGGGTCGTCTACATAGCTTTGAGAGAAAGTGGTGTTTCACTGTCAGGCTTGCAAGTGTGCCCTTTCTGATTATTGTCTGAGGAAGGAGGTGGCCGTGGAAGCAGACTGCCAGAGAGCATTAAAAGGAACCGTGTCCCCTCTTTGAAATTGTTCATGGATAATCCAAGCCGGTACCGCCAAGCTGACTCGCAGCCTTGCTGTGCTGGCTGAGCTTTCTCCGTGTTTTACACACGAATAAATAAATAAACCCCTCAGGTGATGAACTTGAAAAAGGATCTTGGGTGGTTTCCTTAAGGGGGATGCTGTGACATGGCCTGAGAACTGTTTGCTACTTCATAAAGGACAAGAGATCAGTAGACAGTCGGGCTCCGTAGGTATGGTGGGGCGTGTGGTTGAGATTGAGATGTTCTGAATGCTCTTTGCTTGGCCAGAGCTGCTACATAGTCACTGTCATTCATTACTTACGTTGTGATTGGGCATAAAATTGATTTAACTGTTGGTGTTGTGGTTGTGTGTTTGGTTTGGTTTTTTTAGGCTTTGATTACACATGGCAGAAGGTGAAGCCCTTTGATCCAGATCTGTGACACATCGTTTCTTTGGGGATACCCTTCTCTTTGTGGGTTTTTCTTCATCTTTTCATTTCGGAACTATGAAGACTAAAGAGCTCGGCCTTTTTTTTTTTTTTTTTTTCTTTTAAAATTTGGCAGCAAGGAAGAAAGAAGATAAAAGGAGGAATGTCATTTTGGTTTTCCACTTGTTTGCACTGCGTGCTGATTGAACATTAGTTGCACTAACTGCTGGTTTTAAATTTATTTTTTTTTCTTTGGGTGGGAGGGGCAGCAAGGGAAGAAGAGAAACCCTGAAAAGAGAAGAATCTTGATGAACACGAGCTTGTCTGCTATTTCAAATTCTTCAACCATCGACTGAGTGCATTTCAACTTCTCCCTGGTTACTCATCTGTTTTTAAGCTAAAGAGCTTGTTACTTATTCGTGCAAAGTGCCTTATGCTATGAGACCATTCAGAATATCACCTTTCTGACACAGCCCAAGAAATCAACAGCCATTTTTGGTTTCAGGTCAAAGTTCCCCTCTCTTCCCCCTCTCCTCCTCCCCAAGTACTCAAGCCGAGGGCTGGGAGGTGAAACGTATTGGTAGTACTACTTTTTTTCAACTTTGTTCCTTTTTTTTTTCCCCCCAAATTTTTTTTTTAATTGGAGGAGTTGATATGCATCCGCAGTTCACCCACACTGTAAATACCTGTATTTAAAATGAAACCAACTTAAAATCTGGGCTGATTAGGTGCAGCATCGTAGCTCCAGATGGAAAGAGTAGCCTGTCATCCTTTGCAGGAGCCGTAAGGAATGCCCTGTGCTCTAGCAGAACACTAAAGACTGGTTTCCATAAGAGTCTCCATTAGTAGTTACAGCACTTGATATGTAGACTTGTTTCAGAGCCATGGCCCTCTTTCCTCTGGTGCAGTGTGTCCCATAGAAAATCAGATGTGTATATTGTACAAACTTTGTAAATATGATTTTTTTTTTTCTGTTTGGGTTCATATATAACTTTCTTTTGTGATGAAGGTTGCTGGGGTTAAAGGGATTAGACTGATTATGGGAGCAGCTAAAGATGAGAGGGGCTCAGTTTTCTGCAACACTAAACAATGAGAAGTGCTCTGACCTCCGTGAAGGGCAGGCCTCTACGAGTGACCCTTGTCAGGGGGGTTTGCTCTGGCGCTAGCAACACTGTCCTGCACTGCTCGTGTGGAAGAGCTCTTTTGTGAGGCTACAAGACCTCCAAATCTGTAGCTCAGCCTGTCAAGAGATGCTCTTTGATTTCCCCCTTAGCAACTTCAGGAACTTGCCAAGCTCTGGAGAGGCAGTGACCTGTGTTCCACCATGGCGTAAGGGAAATCTGGCGGTTGCCAGGGTTGCTGAGCAGCGCAAGCGTAAGGCGTGGATTTGGGTTTAAGAGAAACCACGGAAAACCAATTTACATGCATAAACTGACAGTTCTGGAGCTTTGTGGGGTTGATTTTCTTCCTGCAGTACTGTGCGTTTTCTGCCCGAAGCGGCCTCTGTGCGGACTTAGGAGCAGGAGAGGGCAACCCCCTGTTAGTGTCAGAAGCAGCAGGAAACTGCTTGCCATCTCTCCTGTTTTGGCATGAATTGCTGTCAGTTTGCATTGTATATTGCTGAAAAGTGCTGTTTCTGGTCAAGTAGTGTTGCCTTAAATTGTGCCCCTCCCAACATGCTTGATGTTTGGCCTGATCTACAGGCAAAAGGAGTGAGACAAATCAAAAACTGTACTCTTTTAAAATTCCCTTTTAGCCTGTTCACCAACACTGTCAGGAGGCACCTGGATGAACGCAGTCCCTTTTGCTCCATTGTTTATTGCATACACAGATACTGCACTCACACCACGCTTGCTTACTTTTGAGGCAGGAATTAATTGTCTTAATTTCTCCCCATTTAGACCCTTTACCCTTTCTTAAATTCAAATTAAATTGTTTGGAACCACAAGGCGGACTTACCCAGCCGTTTCCTTGCGGATCATAAGTAGAAGCCAGGTGCCTCCTGACAGTAACTTTACAAGATGGAAAGGTTTTTGCGTTTGGGGTTTTTCTGGTTTTCCTTTTATCAGCAGTGACTCCATAATTGTAGCAAATGCTGCACTAGAGTACAAACTGAAGAGCTTGGTCACAGATGCTCTGTGAGCCACACAGCTTACATCTGACTGGCAGGTACTAAATGTAAACAATTTCGGGGTGCTTTTTGGGGGGGGGGGGTGGGAGTTTGTGGGTGGTAACTTTGACCAAAAGTAAAATCTTGCTCTTGTACTGCAGCCAGCTTATGATTTTCCAGAGAGACAGAAGAGGGATCATTTTAGTGCAACAGAGACATGGAAAATGTAAATAAAAGTTGTGTATCTTACCAGCAGACAAGAACAGGATAGCAATGTTGAGTCAGACGTGTGTGCTCTGCTGGGATTTGTGGTAGGTTAGCCTGGTGCCATGTGTCGATGGTCCCTCTTGAAGCACAGAACTTTTGAAAGTATTACTTTAAATTTGGCCTCTATTTGAGGATTGGCACTTACCTAAACTATCGGGGGCGCCATTTTTAGGTGGCTTCTTGTTGAGAAGGAAGCAGCCTATTTTTGGTGCTAGTAGGCTATCTAACAGGTGCGGTCTTGCAAATGGAAAGATGCTCCAAAAGACTAGGATAATCCTAGTTGTTTTTTTGTTTTCTTTTGGTTTATTTTCTAATTTTTGTTTTAGTGTTGTTTTTGGTTTTTTTCTCCCTGCGGAGGAGTATGTATAAATCTTGGTTTGCCGAGATTCCTTGCGAGCTCCTGTGTTTGCTGGTCGTGTGCCAGCCGTTACATTTATGCATTAGTTGGAGACTTCAGCGATGAGCCCTAGGTCAAATACATCCTCTGACAAAGATGATGCAAATGAGAATCTGACGTGTTCTGTGCTTTTCCTCTCAAGTCTGAAAGTGTCACTCTGAGTCTGATGAAGTGGAGCTTCACAGCTGGGTGAAGTGGCTGTGAAGAGAGTGGCATGATTCTTCAGCCAGCTCGCTCAGAGAACCAATAGGCTGGGCTCTAGGTGCGTGCCCTTAGGAGTGCACTGCAGCTGCTGGGGGGCTTTTCCCAAAGGGAGGGGGGTGGGTCGGTCTCAAATAGATATTTCAGTTTCCAGAATGAGATGGGAGCATCTTTCCTTTGCCCTCTGTGACTTTTTTGTGGATAAGAACAGGGAAGCTCAACAGGAATTCATGTTGAGTAAGTGTTGGTATCAAATCATCTCATTCTGATCTTTTGTTCTTTATTTTTACTTGGGATGGGGGAGGGTGTCTACTCAAAGGATTTAAAAATGCTTCACACAGTTGGCTTTTGTTTTGTTTTGTTTTAGTTCGTTGTGGTTTTGTTGTAGATTTGTTTGTTGCTTTTTTTCCCCCCTGCAAATGACTCATAGGGCACAAACCTGAGCAGACAGCTGTCCTGCCTCGGTTTTTGTTCTAGAGGTTCTGGAGACGGCACGTTGTGTCTCCTCAGCTGCCGCTGCAGTGGTTCTTGTCCTGGTGCTGGACTTGGTAAAGCCGCTGAGGCCTAGCAGCTGTTGGTTTCCGAGGACAAAGCGAATTTTGTTCCCAGGAACTTCAGCAGTATGGCCACCACGGCACAAGTTGGACAACAATAGTCGCACAGGGAATTTTCCGATTCTGTGAACTTCTGGTCCGTCGTTTGTGACTCACAGTTTCGTTTTGTAATAAGCCAGGTCTCTGGACCAAAATGCATGCATCTGGTCTTTCAAATGAGGTTTTGGCAAATTATCCGGTAGGTTTCACTCAGTTCACCGCTGTGTTGCTAAAACGCCCCTGTGTGGAAGCATTGTTAAATTCTGCGGTAGACAAGTTGGGGAAGGGTAAGGAGGGGCGGGGGGAGGGATGGGTTTATTAAGATACAGCCTTGCTGTATTTTAACCAATAATTCTGGGGAAGGGGTGCCAGGAGAAGAAAATAGTCACTGTTCCCTTTATTGAAAGAAACTGGAACTTTTATTTCAAGAAAATTATTTGCAATTCAGGTGGAATATCATAATCCACTAGTCCCTAGTCAAGAGGTTGGTACTCTTAACTGTTAACCAGCAAACAACATGGACTTAAAAACATGCAGGGGAGGGAGGGGAAAATTGGCTTTCTGTTAAGCTGGTAATTGGCAAACTCCAGTGGAGCTCAGATTTTGTCGAGAATGTTTTTTTTCTGGTTGTATGTGCGTCGCAGCACTGACTTGTGAAGAGCTTCATAAGTCACGAGTGCGAAAAAGATGAATGGTAAAATCCTGGTTTTGTTGATGAAACTCAATAAAAGCTCCCTGGAACTCCAGTTTGGTCTTGTTTTTTTTCTTTTAACTGCCCCGAGGGAAAAACATGCTGACCTCTCTCTAGAGAACCTGTTGGCACGTGTTGGACACTCAAAACTAGGCCTGGAGAGGAACTGCAAGAAGGAGCCAGTCTTGATAAAATCAAATGCCCTCTGCCCGTGACAATGATGCGCAGCTATGAGATGCGTTCTCTGGCCTCTTGCGGAGGACCCTCCAGCCTCGGTGACACGTGCTCTTGCGGAATCCAGTGCTCAGATGAGCGGGCTTTATGTGGCATCTGGTTGCAGTGACAAAGGGTTTCTGCAAGGGGCCAGAAGAGCACTGCAGAAGTCTGCTGGGATTGTACCTGTACAGCTTTCATCAGGAGCCACCCTGAGCTCTGTCTCGCTGGCTTCTTGCGCTCCGTGAAGCCTCTGGTCTGCTGGGGCTCTGGTCGTGGTAGTTCCCGGGTAGGACGGCTGTGTTTCTCTTCCACAGGTAAACGTGGGGTGTGATGGGCTTGTCTGACCAGAGTGACTTGCTGTCCTGGACGAGGTATGTGTGAAAAGGTGCACTGCGTTTTCTGCCTTATGCCTGAGGGAAAGCCAGCTGGAAAGGTACGGGGAGCTGCTGCCCTGCTCCAAAGTTGGACGGGGAGCTGGTGCTGCGCTTGGCTGTGTACATTCATAGCGCGTTCCCAGCCCGCGGTGCGGTGCGTTCCTGCGGCCAGGCCAGCAGAGCCCCATCAGCAGTTGAACAAGGAGCGAAGTAACAATTTCGTGGGTGTCCCTGAGCAAGAGGCCCCATAAAAGGCGCGCAGAGCTGCAGCCTGCGGTGCGAGCGCTGCGGGACGCGGCGGTTCCCGCCCTCCGCGCCCGGATCGGGGCCCGCGGCAGCACGTGCGCCACCGCCTGCTCTGCCACGTGACCCGAGGGGCGGGGACGCGATCACGTGAGCGGCCGGGGGCGCGGCGCGTCTCCAACATGGCCGCCTACCTGCAGTGGCGCCGCTTCGTCTTCTTTGACCGGGAGACGGTGAAGGAGCCGCCGGGGCCTGATGGGGCCGGTGGGAAGCCCTTCACGCTGCCTCCGGGCATCGCGGTCTGCGACTCGGGCCGGGGAAGCCTCGTGTTCGGGGATATCCTGCGCGGCGGCGGCGCCGGGCGCCCTGGCCTGCGTGGGGCTCGGCGGGGCCGGCGGGCACCGCTCACGCGCGGGCCCGGGGCTGCCTCGGCCTCGGGGATGCGGCAGCTTCATGCGCGGGGCTGCTCTTGACCGGTTAAAAAAAACCGCCACTGCGTGTTTGGAGTTTTTTGGGCCGCTCTGCACAAGCGTGTTTACTGTAGCCTGATCAGGGCTCAGCGAGGAGCAAGCAAGGGTTTTGTTTCTGGTCCGATTAGGAGGTGTGGGTCTGGGGTGGGTTTTGGGGTAGGGGTTTTTTTAGTGTTCTGTTTTGGGGTTTTTTTACTTTTTTTCTCCTTTTTGTATGCCTTAACCGTCACCTACATATGGAAGGTCAGATTTGGTTTTTGCCTCGCTCCCTTCAACTCAGCAGTTTCCAAGCTTATAAGCTAAGGGTAACACATCTGTACCAGCTGAAGCAGCACAGTATCCTGGTTTCTGTTGGTGAGGATGAAGAGGGGATTAATCCCTTGGTAAGTTGAATGACAAAGAGAGGAGAATGTGTTTGTGTTAGTGGTCTTAAGATTATGTCAGTTACTTTAGTTGACCTTTATTCCCTTCAGTAGTTTGCTCACTCAGGGCATTGTTACTTTTGATGCCAGGTCTCGGCCTCCTAGTACTTCACACTCTGCTTATGCCAGATGTGTCATCGTTTGTAGGTTAAAGTCTGGAACCTGGAGAAACGAGATGGTGGAAATCCTCTCTGCACACGGATTTTTCCAGCAATACCAGGCAACAAGCCCACAGTTGTATCTTGCCTAACCGTCCACGAGAATCTGAATTTCATGGCTATTGGTAAGTAAAGCTGAACTGTAGTAGCTTAAGAAAAGTATTATGGTCCTTACTCAGGTATAAGGAAAGTGAATAGGTAGCACAAAAACCAGCACAGAAGATCATGACTGTTTTTCTTCGCGTGCAGTTTTTATGCTACTTTCACAGAGAGATAGTGTGTCTTGCACTGTCAGAGCTTGAGAACATAAACACGTAATTTTAGCCTAAGTGTCCATCTATCAGAGTAATAACTTTGATACTTAAAAGGGAAGCATGTATTTTTAGCTGATGTCATCTTTCCCCGTCAGTCAGAAAGGTTACACATTTAGAGAACTTAGTACTAAATTGAGCTTTTGTTGTAGTACGTGAAAGCACCACAGGTTATTTGATACCCAGTGTTACATAGATTTTTTATTTGTTGAGCACTGTATAGAAACCTTTTTTTTAAAAAAGAGAAAAGCCAATTTCCCATTTTGGATTTAACCATTCCTCTGTAGTATTTCTTGCTTAACTTCTGGCAGAGTAAGAGAGGTAATGTTGTGACGTTACAAGCACTTTCAGCGAGTTTGTTCCTGCACTGAAATCAAAAAGCTTTCCGTATGCCTTCCACACTGGAACAACTTGGAGCGCTGGGTCTGTCGACAAGCTGTGAAAACCGCATGCTTTATTTCCTTTTGGGAAATTTCCCTCTAGCATTTTTACAGCGTGTGATGTGTTTTGAGAAAGCAAGCGAATTAAAATGATAGTCTGGTTGGTGGATGACAAAACTGCTTGTCAAACAAAATACAGGCAGACTGAAACAATAATAACCTGCAAGTGAAGTTGTGCCTTGCTGAACAGTGGCATCCTGCATGTAGCTGAGTGACAGCGCTAACTGTAACAGGAGCACTGGGGTGGTTTGGCATGTACTTTCTTGACTTTGCTGATTCCTTGAACCTGTGGCGATCCTCTTACTTAACACCTTGCTGGCAAGTAAGGTGTTGTTAGGGACCGGAGCTGACCTTACTCTGGGTAATTTTCAGGTGTGCCATATATAAGTAACACTTTGGTCTGTCTCTTTCACCAGGTTTTGCAGATGGGAGTGTTGTGCTTACGAAAGGAGACATCACTCGAGATCGCCATAGTAAGACACAGATCCTACACGAAGGCGGTTATCCGGTTACTGGCCTTGCTTTCCGCCAGTCTGGCAAAACAACGCATCTGTTCGTGGTGACCACAGAGAACATCCAGGTGGGCAATTAATTGGAAAAAAAGAGACTCTGACTTGCAAATTGCTTTAGCATTAGAGTCTAGTTCAGAGCTATCACCAAACGGTTGTGTTTCCTCTGTAGTCTTACATGCTTTCAGTGAAAGACTATCCTCACCTGGAGCTGGACACTCACGGTTGTGGATTGCGCTGTTCATCGCTCAGCGACCCCTCCCAGGATCTGCAGTTCATTGTGGCAGGAAACGAGTGTGTGTACCTTTATCAACCAGATGAACGTGGCCCTTGCTTTGCCTTTGAGGGACAAAAGATGATTGTTCACTGGTATCGGGGGTACCTCATCGTCGTCTCCAAGGACCGAAAGACTTCGCCAAAGTAGGACTTCTTGGAACAAATGAATTCTTTTGCTCTTGCAGCTTCCTGATTTCCCTCTTAGTTCTCCTTCCCTGTGAAGCTTTGCTCTTAGGGGCCGATCGCAGCCTTGTCAGAGGTTGTTAAGATTCATTGGGACTGTATATCAATTGACTTCCATTGTGAGAGTAGCACAGTTAGGCATGCTAAGTTAGGACTATTCCCCCCCCCCCTCCAAGTTCTATGAATTTCTCAGTCTAACACGTGCATGGGATTGGTGTTTTGTCTCTGGGTCTACTTAGTTTAATTGCCCAGAGGAACCCCATATGTCTTGCTCTCTGGACATCCCTAGTTTTCATAGGTATCAAGAATTCAGGTTAGGCGTCCTTGTTTTCTAAAACTTTCTTCTGCTCTCCAGGTCAGAGTTTACTGGGAATGAGGCACAGAATTCAGACAAACAGGTCCTGAATATCTATGACTTGTGCAACAAATTCATTGCATACAGCTCCATCTTTGATGATATAGTGGATGTCTTAGCAGAGTGGGGGTCTCTGTATGTACTGACCAGAGATGGGAAGATTCACGTACTGCAGGAGAAGGATACCCAAACCAAACTCGAGGCACGTAAATCTTTTTTGTTATTAGTCTCTGCCTTATGTCCGCAAGATCGTACTGACCGTGCAGACTGAAAAGTCGCACTGTTCAGATGAGTTATGCAATGAGTGACCCAATAGTTTTTTAGCGTAACCAAGATTACAAGGCATTTGGTATTTAAAAGCCTGAGCATGCATATGCGTAGAGCCCCCAAAAGGAGAAACAGCTCGTTTTCCAGGCGTGTGTGAACTTGTTCTGTGGGGTCACCGTGTACTTAACAGATGCTCTTCAGAAAGAACTTATTTGAAATGGCCATTAACCTGGCCAAGAGCCACCACTTGGATAGTGATGGTTTGTCAGAGATTTTCCGGCAGTATGGTGATCATCTGTATAACAAGGGGAACCATGATGGAGCCATCCAGCAGTATATCCGGTAAGTGGGGGCCCTGTGGAGCTGTGACTGTGTAGCACAGGTAGGGGCTGCAGAGGCCTTGGTTTCTGTTTTGAGCTCAGGACTAAACGTAAACCAAAACAAAACAAATGTGACTTGAGGGGAAGGTTCTACCAGTAGAGAGAAATGTGCCAGCGAGATTAAAAGTCTCGGAAGAAGTTGCTTGAAAATCGCTCTATATGGCTTAGGATAGCATTCTCCTCCTTGATCGTATTGTAACGTGAATAGTGAAAGCTCGTTGGATGAAGTGGGGCCTGATGCTGTAATTGGAAACGAGATCGCTCTGGGTAAAATGGGTGGTGCGACTTGTCCACGTAGGGCAGTCTTCTTGGAAAATGCTTAAACATCTTAATGTCAGTTTTAAAACATCTGGGTTTTTTTAAAACTTGGCACAGCCTGTTTTGGGGCTTACTGAAAACTTCACATTCGGTCTCTTTAAAACGCCACGGTGTTACGTTCACGTAGAACTGAAACTTTGGAGTCCGGTTGCGTGGCAAGGGTCGGCATGTTTTTTTTTGTCAACTTGCGTGAAGTGCCAAGATAACTGTGGCTAAACTGCTCCACATGGGAATGAGCTTTTAAAGCAGACTTTGAGTTACGTGACTCAAACGAAGGAAAGTGTCGCTTTTGATCTCCTTTTTGGGTGCTTCCCAATTAGCTTTGTCAGAGTATAGTCCATCCTGTCACTGACTCGTTTAAAGGAGGATTAAGTCTGGGCTGTCACTGTTGTCCCAGTCGTGGCCTTTGTGGAGGGTGGGTTGTTTCACCGTGCGCACAGACAGGTGGTCTTAATGCTGTAAATACTTGTGACTTCTGATGTGCAGCTGAGTGGCCCCAAGTGGGTCAGTGCCTGCTGAAGTTAAGGCTTCTCCGTACTCTGTTGTTAATTGCTCCATGTATTTTGGTTTCTTGGGCGCGCGGTCTCTTGTAACGTGACCTTTTCCCTCCCAGGACTATAGGGAAGCTGGAACCATCTTACGTTATTCGGAAATTCCTGGATGCTCAGCGTATCCACAACCTCACTGCTTATCTGCAGACGCTCCACCTGCAGTCCCTGGCCAATGCAGACCATACTACACTTCTGCTGAACTGCTACACCAAACTCAAAGACAGCTCCAAACTGGAGGAATTCATTAAGGTATTGAGGGAAGGTGATATCACGCAAAGCTGTTACGTCATCGTAATAAAAAGGGGTAGCGGGGACATCGTATGTTGGCTCTGGTGAGACTGTTGAGAGAGAGGAGAATGTATTTGTCCCTCAGTACCTCTGTCTTTGCTCCTTTATTTTCAGGCTCTTGGTTCCGCTCTCAGTTTGACTGTCTGGTCACACGAGCCTAGAGCACGCTGGCTTTTGCCAGCGTAGTTGGCAAGCTCCTTTCTGCACGCGTGAGCTTTCCCGTGCGTGAAAGGTGCTAAGTTGTCCCTGCTCTGGCTTTCCTCCTCTTATATAAGTGATTGCCACTTGCGGACTGTGGGAATGTTGCTGAGGGACCACCTCTCAGCTTTTGTTCTTGTAGACTAGTGAGAGTGAGGTCCGCTTTGATGTGGAAACGGCGATCAAGGTGCTTCGCCAAGCGGGTTACTACTCCCACGCCGTGTACTTGGCAGAGAAGCATGCACATCACGAATGGTACCTCAAAATCCAGCTAGAAGACATCAAGGTGAGGAGACCTTACTGCTGCCATGTTCTAAATGGAGAGAATACCACTTCTCTTCCTCCTCTTTAGTGAGAATACTGTTTCACTGACCTCATCTGTCTGGCTAGCATGCCAGCAGGACTGCTGAGACAACAGTAATGACACCTGCCGCTGCTGCTTGCATGTTGGCGTTCTGCGTTTGCCTCGTGCAGTAGGCTAGGGGTGGAAAGCAGAAGGTCTTGTTTTAGTTCTGACGTGCCCTTCAAGAGAAGGGAGGGTCATTAGTGATTGATGAATCTAAATTACTCTCTCTTTCCCTCGGGCCACAACCCGTCTACCTCCCTGAGAGGACAACAAGCGGGAGTAGGGAACGAGGTGATAATTCAGAGCAAACGGACTTCGTGGCATACTTGCGGCGTGTCTTAAATGCTTTCTGCCTTGACTGCAACGTGGAGAGCAGAGGCCAGTGTCACATTGATTATTTTGCTTGCTGCCTCCACAGAATTACCAAGAGGCTTTGCACTACATTGGAAAACTGCCTTTTGATCAGGCAGAGAGTAACATGAAGCGGTATGGTAAAATCCTGATGCACCATGTCCCTAATGAGACCACGGAACTGCTCAAGATCCTTTGCACTGATTACCGGCCATCGGGAGACAATGAAAGCCCTGGGATGCTGGAAGGAAAGAAGGTACGGCTTGACTCAGAGCTGTTGCTCTCGAGTAGGAACTTTGAGTGCTCCTGCCTACCTTGGGCTTGTAGGCCTCACAATTTTAGGTGTAGTGAGAAGCCCTGTGATGGTGTACTGCCAGTCCCAGAGACGAGAGACCGCTTAAAGTGATTGCTCAGAACCGATTCCTGCTGTAATCGGCATCCTGTACCGTGCTCTCTATCTGCCGTGTCACCGACTCTGGGAATGAGCGCTCCGTGTGGCAGGGAAAAATCACCGGTCTGTCTGAGACCGATTGGGGTGCTTTACTTTTTCTGTCTATGTTACAGGCTAATTCAGAGGAGTTCATTCCAGTCTTTGCGAACAACTCCCGAGAACTGAAGGCTTTTCTGGAGCACATGAGTGAGGTGCAGGCTGACTCTCCGCAGGGTGTCTATGACACTTTACTGGAACTTCGACTCCAGAACTGGGCACATGAACAAAATGAGCAGGTTTGAGCTCCTCCAGCCTTGTGTTTTGAGTGGTAGATGTGGTGTCTTTGAGTCCTATTTGCATTCTTGCCAACCCATAGCCCTTTGAAATGGGTGTCGGTAACATGAGGCAGTACGTATGCTGTGCTGAACAAATGGCGCATAAATGGGAAAGCTTCATGCTGGTTGGGAGAATACTCGTTTCAGTGAGGCTGAGCTTGTTTTGTATGAATCTCATTTAAGAACAGATTCCAGACAGTGTGACCTCTGTGGGCAGATGCCTCTGCCATAAAGGTAGCTCTGTTTGCTTGCCTAGATCTCTGAGGATGCTGTTGGGGCAAAAGAAATTATGTCTTGTTTGCTTAAAAGGGATAGAGAGCCAACAGGAAAACAGCCCTCCTCTTGGAAGAGCTGCAAATTGGTGTCAGGCCTTTGTGCAAAATGTTCTGTGTCTGTTGTTCTCCCCGACCTCTCTCCCTTCTCTGTAGGTCAAGGAGAAGCTGCACAATGAAGCTCTCACCCTCCTGAAGAGCGGAAGGTTCAGAACAGTCTTTGATAAGGCCTTGGTCTTATGTCAGATGCACAATTTCAAGGATGGCGTCCTCTACCTCTACGAGCAAGGCAAACTGTGAGTATTGCTCTTGTCTGTAGAGTCCTGTCCCTCCCTGCTCCTGTAGGGATTTCTGAGCCATGAATGCCCCAGCCTTGCAGTGGTCACGACCTCTTTAGTATCTCAAGACGGTAACTGTAGATGATTCTCATCTGAAAATGTCTTGATAGAGCAGGACAGTTATGTAGAGAGCGAATGACCTTGTCTCGTTTGTGTGTGAATGGGGATTGCCTGACTAGATGAAAACCTGAGGTCCCTGTAATAACTCAGAAGGAGAGATGGGTTGTTGCAGCTTATGAGTCTCTTTCTCCCATAGTTTCCAACAGATCATGCACTACCACATGCAGAATGAGCAGTACAAGAAGGTAATTGAGGTGTGCGAGCTGTATGGAGACCAAGAGGCTTGTCTCTGGGAACAGGCTCTTGGCTACTTTGCGCGGAAGGAGGAGGACTGCAAAGAGTATATTGCTGCGGTGCTGAAACACATCGAGAACAAGAATCTTATGCCTCCATTACTTGGTAATAATGATGTGTGGCACCCCCAGAAAAAAACCCCAATCTCCCCCAAACAAACTAGTTTATAGCATTGTCTACAGATTAGAAATTTGGGACAAGTTTGAGCCCACCATTTAAAGTAATAAGCTACAGGAAAAAGCGATGTCACTGAGAGCTCCCTAGTTAGAAGCAAAGATCTGTGGTATCAGTCAGCGATGTCTGTACGTGCTTTCTGTTCTGTCAGCGTGGGGAGCTGAAGGGCTTGCTGAAGCTCCCTTGGTGAAGCAGAAACAGAATCCGATCCGCTAGATCCTTGCTTTGCCCCTTTGGTCTCAGCTATCCAAACATGCTCCCACTCGCCCACTTCGGGAAGAGGTTGAACCGAAACAATCTTTAAATGAGCTCTCAGTACAAATGCTGACCACCTTTGCCTGTACGTTGCCTTTTACAGGAAAGCAGTCTGTCCAGATAGGAGTACCGTAGCTGCATTTTTTTTTTTTTGCTTGTGTTTAAACTAACGTGTTGGTTGCTGTCAGTTGTCCAGACGCTGGCTCATAACTCCACAGCAACACTGTCTGTGATTAAGGATTATCTTGTCAACAAGCTGCAGAAGCAGAGCTGCCAGATAGAGCAGGACGAGCAGAGAATTAAAAAATACAGAGAAGAAACAACAAGGATCCGCCAAGAGATCGAAGAGCTAAAAGCAAGGTGTGGGACTGTGCGCTGTCTCTTCTTATATAGGGTTGAACTGTACTTTCTTTTGTTAAGGCAAAACGTACTTTGTCTTTTTCGCCATTCTGCCTCCTCTTGTTCTCTCAGTCCCAAGATCTTTCAGAAGACCAAATGCAGCATTTGCACCAGTGCCCTGGAGCTGCCCTCAGTCCACTTTCTGTGCGGTCATTCCTTCCACCAGCACTGCTTTGAAAGCTACTCTGAGAGCGATTCAGAATGTCCTACTTGCATGCCAGAAAATCGCAAAGTGATGGATATGATCCGTGCCCAGGAGCAGAAGAGAGATCTGCATGACCAGTTTCAGCATCAGGTAAGGCATCATTGCCTGTCTTACTGAATTTAAGTAAATAGGGTTTAGATTCATTTATGGGTACACAGAGGCTGTCAGAGAAGGATAAGAGTGGAAGTATTTTAAAAACAAGGTTATGCTGACTGTGGATGGCGAGGCATTGGGCCCTAGAGTGACTGCAGTGCCCTAGGGTGACCTGCACAGGCCATATGGTGTCCTCGATGCTCTCCAGATGTGGAACTCTTCTTGCCTGACCCCGAAACAGGTCAAGACCTGTTGGCTAGCGTGATTGCTGATCAGCAAGTTGCCTAGGACAAATTAAGAAGAAAGGAAAAATGTCGTGTGAATTGGAATGGTGACAGGACAGGGCAGTAGGTGTAGAGCAATGGTGTTGCATCAGCGTCGTGTTTTCTGAGGATGAAGCGGTGAAGTTGAGAATGGGGCGTTACCTACAACACGTTAATGCATGAGAGACTAGAGTAGCCGAGGCAGTCACTTTCCCACTTAAGATAATTGTTACCTTTTAAGTGTGTGGCTCAAATGTGGGATTGAAACAAGAGGTGGATACCCTCTCGCGGCAGAGAACCGCACGGGAGGAAGCCGCTACGGCAGCTCTTGCGTTGACCTAGCAGAGTAGCCACGGAGCAGCTGGGGCTGCTACACCAAGGGAGGCACAGGGGGTGAAAGGGAAGGGGCTTGGGGGCGTTCACTGATGCAGATGCTTTGTGTCCGGCAGCTCAAGTGTTCCAACGACGGATTCTCCGTTGTGGCCGACTACTTCGGTCGAGGCGTTTTCAACAAGCTCACGCTCATCACGGACTTGCCCCCGGGAAAGGCGGCTACCACCATCGAGGCCGGCCTGCAGCGGGAGCTGCTCATGCACGCCAAGCGCAGTACCTGACCTGAGCGGGCCGTGCGGCCGCGCCCCTCGGGCTGTACGGGCTACCCCCCCCCCCCCACTCCCGGCCCCCAATAAACCGGACTCGCAGGGCAGCGCGCTGAGAGTGCTGTGCGGGCGGCGGCGGGTCACGTGGGCAGCCGGACGTGACGTGGGTGGGCGGGGCGCGCCGCGGCGGTGCCGGGAGCGCGGAGCGCGAGGAGGTGTCATGGCCGAGCCGGCGGCGTCCGCCGTGAGTCGGGGTCTCCGGGGGCGGCGGGAGGCGGCGGCGAGCGGGCTGCGGGACAGAGGGCGGCCGCTGACCGGGTTGTTGCCGTAGGGCGAGAACGGCGTGGGCGGCAGAGCGGTCCGCGTGGGCACCCGCCGGAGCCAGGTAGGCGGCGGCGGGGCCGGGGCGCGTGGAGGGTCGCGTCCTCGGCAGCCGCGGAGCCGCGGGAAGGCCGCGCCGAGGCTCTCGTTCCCCCGGTTGCCGGCGGTTCCGCCGCACGGCCCGCGAGCTGGGGTGACGAGTCGGAGGGAGCGGCGTCCGGCGGCGCGGCTGCCGCTGTGCCTTGCTGCTGGGCGGCAGGGAGGACCGAGCTCGGTCCCGCGGGAGAGTTCGTGGGCGTCCTCGCGCCCCTCTGGGGGCTGCAAGAATAAGTTTTGGAAACACGTTCTTTGGAGCCCAGGTGACGGTCGGTTCCAAGTCTCGCCGCCTCCGAGTGGTTAATGCGGGGCGAGGGTGGGAGTGCGCTGCCGGGACAACGGGGGTCTTGCGGGGGACTCTTTAACTTGCCAGACGTGTGTAGTTCCTCTGGGGAGGCGGGAAGCACCCCCCTCCTCAACGGCTTGGGCCCACGCAGAGGACAGGCAAGGGGCCTGTCTAGAGATAGAGCCGGTATCTCTTGCCAGCTGCCTGCAACAGGGAGGAGCAAACTGGAAAAGGGAGATAAATGTCCTTCGGACCTTTGTTCTTCGATAATCTTGTTCTCTCTGGTATAACGTTCTAGGAAGAGCTCTGTACTTTCAAGAGGGTGTAATTGTATAGACATCAGGGTAAGACTTGTCGAGCTCTGCGTCTGCGCCACCTCTTTTTCTAACCTGAGGCTCTTGTGGCCTTTTACAAAGGGAAGCAGCTACTTATATTCATTTTACATGTAGGGAAACTACAGTACTGAGAACAAAGGTAAATGCTCTAGGCTACACAGCTCATCGTGGGAGAAGAGCTGAACTCACCTGCGGTTGCTTGAGTCTGCTGCCGCTTGCCTGTGCGGAATGATCCTCTGCTAGCGTAATTCTGGTTTGCTTGCTTCTGCTGTTCTTGTGCAAGGGAGTGCCCTTCTTGCGCTTTACTGTTTTAAGATCTGTTGCTTGCTAGACCTAAGCTGTTCCGGGGTTGAGGTTTTTTTGGGTGGGGGTGTGTATGTCCATAGAACCTCTAAATACAGTTCTGATCTTACAGAGGATAAATAATTCGTATTTGTCAGTAAATACAGATTTTTCCAACAGCACAGTCGAATTCTACTGGCTTCTCCCACAACTTGTAGTACTGGTAAAATTCACTCTTAGAAAAACCAGAGGGTATCCAGCATGTGCTATGACTTGTTCTTTTGTCACTGGGCAACAGGAGGATGGTTTTGCTTACCTTCCCACCTGCTTGCTGACGAGCAGGCATCTTTCAGCAGTTGCATTCTGCAGAGGTGAAACCAAGCGGCTCCGAGTTAGGTAGGTAAATGCTGTCCATGAGTAAGGACGCCGAGGTGGTTGTATAGAGAAACGGAATTTCTGTCTGGGGGACAGCTGATGACTTTGCCAATACAGCTGGAAATAGAGTGTGCAAATCCTGACAAGTAGGCTTCTGCTCTAGTCGCTCTTCTTAAATTGGTAAGTTCTTTGCTTTGCCTTGTCAGTGCTGGGATCACAATGGTGCTGAACACGGGGAGGTGTTACTCTTCTACCTCAATGAATTGATAAATATGAGTTCACGTGGTTCAAGGAGTTTGCACATATGAGTGATTTTAATCGGGGCTCCTTAATTTCTGATGCTTTCAGTTTAGAGAATAGAGCAGTCGCATACGCCTGACCATCAAAGAATGTCAAAGTCCTCTGTAGCTACTGTGTGAATGATGTGCTCTTTGTTTAGGGCTTTGCTTTCTGCTTCGTTGCAGTTGGCGCGGATTCAGACCGACAGCGTAGTTGAGATGCTCCGTGAGCTGTACCCTGACCTCTCCTTTGAGATTGGTGAGTTTTTTTGGATGCTGCCCTGGGGTAGGCAGTAGCAGGAGCCAGCCACTTATCTTTGTGTGCAAGAAGTGTGTGTAGAGTGCTGTAATGAGCGGTAGGACCGGACCCTGCTTATCTAAGAGTCCCGTCTGAATTTAGTTAGGTTGTGTGGCTGAGCAACTGCTGCTGGTGTCTTCTAGGCGAGAAAGAGGAGTTTCATAAGCTGCTGCTGATTGAAGCTCTAACTACGTCATGCAGATTGTGATATGTTGCTCCATTTGAGCACCTGCTGGTACTCTGGCTGCACCGTGCATTAGGAACATTTTCCTGTCTGGGGCTTGATGCGTTCAGCAGGAACAGTGGGAGCCTGTCCTTGCGCCCAAGAGAGCTGCTGTGTTAGCTGTCTAATGGCAGTCCAGAGAAAGGCTGGGACAATTTCTCTTGGGTCAGCTCTTCCCAAAACCTGCCCTCTTTCCCCTCGCTCTGTGTTTCAGGACAGTGAAGGAAGCCCCAGTTTTACTTGTCTTGAGCATGGTATATTTCCAGAAGAATAATACTGCTCTTAAACTGATCTTGCGTCTGTGTTCCCACAGCAGTGTGTGACACTGTATGGCTCGTTACATAGACGTTTCCAGTCTAGATCTGGTGCTCTGACTGAGCCTCTTTTACCTGTCCTCTCTCTCTCTGAGCAGTTGCCATGTCAACAACCGGAGACAAGATCTTGGATACAGCGCTTTCCAAGGTAAAGGATCTCTTCTTCCTGCACACAAGAAGTAATAGTATTTGCAGATGTTTCTCTTGTAATTCACATTCCTCCATTTATTCCATGTATGTGTAGATTGGGGAGAAGAGCCTCTTCACCAAAGAGCTGGAAAATGCACTTGAAAGACATGAGTAAGAGCTCATTGTTTTCTTTTCCTCGTCTGGCATTTCTGGTGCTCTTTGGACAGCTTTGGCTTGCTGCATATGTGATCTAGTTTAGTTCTGTACTAGCACCTCTTTGGGTAAGAAAGAAATGCTCTGACAGGTCATAGTCTTTTTCTTTTTTTCCGTCCCCTCTTTACTCTGGATTCTGAAGTAGATTTGTTGTCGCTTGTTCTCCCCCAGTTAGGCTTTTTTCTCCTGTCATTTTTGTGTTACCTGCTCATCAGAGAGGATGTAATCTCATTGCTGCTTACAAGTACGCTCTTTTGAAAATACTTTGCTTGGTGGCGTTAACGTGTTTAATTGTTAACCTGTATTAAGATGTTTGCATGCTACTTGTGGAGGACCACTGGGTATGGTCAAGTTGTGCTGCTTTCTGGATATCTTCTTTCTCCAGAAAAATTTGGTTCAGGCTCCTGCTGGAGCAGAGAGAGACTAGCGCTTCTTTTTTTTGTCTTTTTTTCTTGTTCAGTATCCTGAGGAGGCTTTCAGTGGTGCTTATGCCCTAGTTTAAGTAGATTTAAATCCAAAGGTATTCCTCTGCATTAGTGACACGTAGGCATGATAACTGCATTTTTGAGCAGTGAGAAAGTACTGGACTCTCAAGCATTTACAATGACCTTTTTTTGCCTTGTAACGAAGCAGATTGGTTTTACTTTGGCTAGCTGTTATTTTCACGTGGAAGCATAGTACCGGATAGTGCACCGGTTGCGTATTGGTACGATGAGTCTCTCCACGTGAATATCTCTGGCGTCTTTCCCTCATTCAACCTGTTTGTCGTAGTGTGTCTTGCATCGCTGCTGGGGGAAAGGCATTGTCTTAATTTTGCAGGTGGGAAAGGAGGGAAAAGTGATGTGGCATTTCTGGGGTAACACTAGAGTTTTATAGTAATCCTGGCTATAGAATCCTGAAATACCTCCCTCTTCTCCAAGTTAGTTCGCAGGGTGGATTCATACTTTCCTGTAGATGACTTGGACGCCTCTGGTAGGTACCGCGTAAGTTCGACCACATCTTGAGTGAATACTGTTCTCTGATTTTTAGAGTTGATCTCGTGGTTCACTCCTTGAAGGACCTGCCAACTTCTCTTCCTCCTGGCTTTACCATTGGTGCTGTCTGCAAGTAAGTGTGGACGTGAGGCTCGATTCTTCAACAGACTTGTGTTTTACAGTGTTGGTAGCGATAGAAAAACAAAGGGAGTGTATGTCCTTTTAGGTGTTCAGAGTTTGACCACCCTCTGATCAATCTCTGAAACAGTAGAGAGGCTGGACGTGTCCTAGTGTGCCGTAGGCAGCAGGCTCGCTGGAAATTTTTGCTTTTACAATGATGACGACGATGGGGTGTTTTGGAATTGGAGGCAATTCCTCTGGGGACAGATAGCAGAACCGTTAAGCTTGACAGCCTTCCGTAAATGACGTGTCAGCCATTCTGTGCTTGCATTATTTTGCAGAAGGGAAAACCCCCTTGATGCTGTTGTCTTTCATCCCAAAAACTGTGGGAAAACACTGAGCCTCCTTCCTGAAAAGAGGTGAGTTGGGGAGAGGAAGGAGAAAGACAGGTGTGTAGAAGCAGAAGGGAGGAGTTGGTTGATACTTCTCAGCGGCACGTCGTTGAGCTCCGTGCTTTATCCTGTAGTGGTTTTGCGCTGCTCTCTGTTAGCTTTCCGTAGACATTACACTTCAACCCACTTGCTGAAAAGAGGAACACTGTCTCGGAGCACTGCAGACGCAAGTGAGGCTGAATCTCTTGAGCCATGATTCAGTTGCAATATTTTCTTCTCAAGTTAGACCCTTTCTTATCACGGTCTCCAGAGTGAATAGCATGCCTCTCAAGAAGGGAAATGCTTACTGCCCAGACTGGCAGTTTTCTGTGGTTTCCAGCTACGCACCCTACTGTTTCCAGAGGTTCTCCTCCCACTGCCTTCCTGTCATTGATGAAGTCCCTCTAGTTCAGTAACTTCAGATGTCTGGCTACATCTGGTTCGGTTTGGGGCAGGTGAGCGTTTTCTTCCGTGAGAAGTGGTGTGGTCTTTAAATGAGGTTTCACCAGTCCTTGACTGTGGCTAGAGACTGCCCTCCGGAAGCATCTCCTGTAAATCGGTTCTTTCGGAGCGTCTTCCCCACACCTAGCTTTAGCCAGGATTTATGCTACACCTCACAGAGTGGTTTTCATTGGCATGTTTTTGGATCTTCATTTAAATTAAAGAAAAAGTAATAGTCATCGTTTGCTTCCTTGAAGGTTCTGACATCTCTGGCTGGAGGTAAGCATAGCAATATTCTGGATTTAATTGATTTTATTTTCCCCACAGTGTGATTGGAACCAGTTCACTTCGGAGAGCAGCCCAACTCAAAAAGAAGTTCCCTCAGTTAGAATTCAGGGATATTGTATCCTTTCCTGGCAAAACATGGGAGCTGAGTAAAGCTGCCAATGGGAAAAGATAACTTAAGGTGAAATGTGGATTCAAGGCTGATTTGTACCACCGGACCTACGGAACAAAGTGCTTCCTCAAAGGCTGCCCTCTTCTGACCTATTCCAAGGGAGGCGTAGCGTATACCGTCAGCCATTCAGTCTTCTCCTTTCTCATGAGTCTGTAAAAAAGGAGCCAGGCTGAATTGAGCAGAGATGCGGGACGCAGATGATTTTCGTGTTAAGGACTGTGCAAAAAACCTGCTTGACGGTTGCCCATCTTGCGTTTGTCACAGCGGTGCGGCCGAGTGCCAACCAATTCCTGATACCCTGGATGCGATTTGGGCCCCTAGTTCGGATGTGGGCCTCTGAACCAGTGGTAATAGGCACCGTTACTTGAGTCCTACTGACCTAGTTCTTCGCTACACAAATGGAGTTGGTGCCGGATGTTAATAATGTACTTAAAGGACATGCATGTCTTTGAGAGTCAGTGTTTGAGGTAATGTTCCATCATGTTTGGCAAAATTCTATCTAAAGAAATAATTGTCCATGTTGAACGCTTCTTTCAGGGTGGCACTCAAACTGCTCCTCATTTAGAGCCTGCCAACTTCTGTGCATTCCGAACACTCACCCAGGCGATTGCTAAGTGGTTACGGAACTATTGGCCTACTGTTTCTATGCTTCCTTAATCAGTTCTACAGAGGGGGAATTTAAATACCCGCCTAAAGAAGCTAGATGAGAAGGAAGACTTCAGTGCCATCATCCTGGCTGCTGCTGGGCTGAAGAGAATGGGCTGGGAGAATCGCATTGGCCAGGTGAGGAGCACAAAAATCCATTCTCTGCCGAGCTGTCGACTGCTTGCCTTTCAGACCTCACGGTTGTCCTGTCAAAGATGAGCATGCAATCTGCTCAATCCACTGCCACCTTAGCTTGTGATTTGATCTGCTTCACAGAGGGGGGTTTTACTTTGTTTTGGGGTTTTTGTTGGTTGTTTTTGTTTTCTAGCTACAGAAATTTACATTGTTCAGCTTTCCATGGTGCAGTGGCAGCTTGCAATCTGATCGCCTCTCAGCATTTCACAATACTTGCATCTAGCAACACGGCAGGGAGCGTGACTTAAGATTTTTCTGATTGGCTAGCTAAGAAAGTGTTACAATCCAGGTGAAGGAAAGTGCATTATCTTACGTTGCGGGTGGGAACGCGGGCATAGGAAGGAGGAAGTGATCAGGCAAAAAAACCCAATTGATGTTAAGAGGTGAACACAGAAGCTCTCACTTCCTGTAGTCTGAACAGTGTGACTTGAGGTAATTCTGATTTTACTTTCTTCTAGCTCCTAAGTCCTGAAGATTGTCTGTATGCTGTTGGACAGGTATGTCACAACTTTGTATCTTAAGCCATTCTTCCTAGCCTAGCTGTGCATCTGCATATTAAAAGCTGGCAGCGGTACTATGTGTTAGTTAATTGTGCTGGATAGTTCTGGTGTCTTAGTTGCTAAAGAACTACTACGCTGATCTCTCTTGTTGGCATTTACGCTCTTTTAGGCACAGCTTGTGGGAAGAACGGCGGTCAGCTCTGTTACTGAGTTTGGTGGGGACTGATTTCCATCCCTAATGGAAAAACAGTACCTGGTAAAGGTACCACGTGGCACAGCTGCGCTGGGACGAAGCGGCAGATGTGGGGCAGGCTCTGGCATGGTCAGCATAGTGCTGTACCAGGATAATTGTGCATAGCCACTGCTCTATCTTTGCCCTGTGGCGCTCCCTTGATCTGCCTTACGCAGGGTGTCCTCGCTCGGGTAGGGTGGAGCTGAAACACGTGTCTTGGAGCACGTTCTTAGCGCTCTTGTTTCTAGGTAGGCAAACCGTTCCAGCCCATGCTGGCTGCGGGGCCGAATTTGCACAGTGTTGCTCAGCGAGGATCAAACTTGCTAAACCGGAGCTGGCTATGCATTAGCGATTGCAAGTAATCTGCAGATTCAGTCTGAAATGATGATTTTTGCTCATGCATTTGTCAGGTACTGGGTGGTTCCTTCCCCTCCTCCCCCTAGTCTCATTTCCAGTTTAGGGAAGTATTCTTTTGTTGCTGTTACTCATTCAGCACTTAGTGTTTATCTCAGAGAGAGGTTGGGAAGCTTGGTTTTCTCCAGCGTTCTTGTCGTGAAGGGACATCGAGGTGTGCGTTTTCTCTATGTGCGGTCATAAGTGACATAGGCTCTGCAGTGGTTTGAGATGACGGCATGAATGCTTGGCTGAAGTCAGCTCTGATCTTTGCATTAACGGCAGCTGCCGTAGGATGTCTCTGTAACCAGTGGATTGTTCTGTAATTCATTTCTGTAAACACCTAAACATCCTTTCCTTACTGAAATGTGTCTAAGCCTCCGAGTTCCGCTTCACGACCAATGCCGAGTGCGTGCAGAGATGCCTGAAGTTGAGGAATTACTATGATGATTGGGTTATGTATTTCTTTTTCTTCTTCTTACAGGGTGCCTTAGCAGTGGAAGTTCGTGCCAAAGACCAAGAGATACTGAATATGGTATCTGCCCTGCATGATGCAGACACTGTGTTATGCTGCATTGCTGAGAGAGCCTTTATGAAGCGTTTGGTAGGTGTGACAACTTTGCCTTTCTGCCTGCAGCAATAAGTAACTGCAGCCCTAGTTGACCCATTTGCCATAGTACAGGAAATCTGTTAGGCATTCCCAAAACTATGAACTAGAGATTATTTCTGAATTGAGACGGGCCTGGAGGATGATAGGTGGGGTTGTGTGTAGCCTAAACTTTTCAGAGGCCTTTGCTTTGAACCTGTCGGGCAGGAACCTCCATGTTGTCAGCTGCTTTCTGTTTTAGGAGGGTGGATGTAGCGTCCCTGTCGCCGTGAACGCCGTGCTCAAAGATGGCCAGGTGAGGAGTGCTTTGTATTTGTCCGGGCTTATTTCTGAACACCTAGTACGTGCGTGTTTCCTAAACCTTCCCTGAAGGTAACTCCAGCAGATATCCTTACAGCCAATTAAGGCAAGTAGGCTCCTGACTCGAGCCTTGCAGGTTTGTGTCCAAAGCAGGAGTATGAGACCGGGTCTGGCTACGGAGGTTTGGTCTCCTAGAAAACGCCCTTACAATAAGTACCATATTCCCGCCCTCCCCTCCCTTCTTTAGAGGTGTTGCCCTGAGATCTGAAAGTCTTGCTTCTGATCTCAGAAAATTATACAGTGAACTGTGATTAAGAAGGTGGGAAGCTAGGAAAAAGGTCATCTTTTTCCTTGGAAAGTTGCGTCTTCCCTTGACAGGGATTACTTTTCTTTTAGTTGTGATGTGCCATTAATCTTACTGATCCCGCTGCACTTTAAAAGGCTTCTGCTCCACTTAGCATCTTTTGCTGCGTGTTGTTTTTTAAAGAAGGGGCAGCTGGCTTTTCTGTTTGTTTGTCAATGTGGAATTAATCCTTTCTGTGTGTCTTTTCAAGTTGTATTTGACGGGAGCAGTCTACAGTTTGGATGGATCCGATAGCCTCAAGGAGACTATGCAGACCAACGTTCATTATCCCCAGCAGGTACGTGAGCCACGGTGGCTTCAAAATCCAAACGCGAAGCTGCGTGACAAAACCAGGCCTTTCGAAATCCGTCTGTGGCTTTTGGTCTGGTTCCTTGGAACGTGTAACAGCATACTGTTCTCAAGGCTCCTCAGACCATAGATTTTGCCATTTCAAATGTGGCTTGAACTACTCCTTGCCGGCTCATTCCTGCTGCCTTACATTGAAGTGTTTATATTTGCAGAATGAAGATGGACCGAACGATGATGTGCAGCATGTTGGCATCACGGCCAGGAATGTCCCTGGTCAGGCCCAGGAAGCTGCAGAGAACCTCGGTGTTGAACTAGCCAGTTTACTTCTGAGCAAGGGAGCTAAGCATATCCTTAGCGTGGCAAGGCAGCTCAACGATGCCCGCTAAACCTGTGGTGCAGTCCACACGATCGCTACAACTCTTTGCAGCCACATTATTGTCCTCCTTTTGGAGGAAGGGATTGATTTAAAAATTCGTACCGGTCTTATCTGATGTTTGAGCACAAAAACTTGAAATATGAGGTTCGCTAACTTGAGTAGTTTACACTGTTTGGGGTTTTTCACCACCCTGTGTTTCTCGAAATTGCAGAGTGTCTGCAAAGCTGTTTCAACAATTTTTGTAGCTAGGAATTTAAAAAAATGCCTTAAAAAATACCTGGAAGTGTTCTATTCCATTTAGGAACAAGGCAGTCGTTACAGGCTCAACTGTGATAGGACTGAAGCACTGTACTATGCTGACAATAGTCGAATACTTATTTGGGCCTGCTCGCTCATCAGAATGTTGAGGGCGAAGACTGCGAGTAGGTTCCCAATACCGGGCTCATAGCAAAGTAGCAGAGATGCCACGGTCATCATAGGTCTCAGTTTAGGCAAGAAATTAAGTTTGCAGTTATGAATGAGATGGAGGTCTGTTACTCGACTACTAAAAGGCTAGGAAGTCTCAGTGGGCAGCCAGTCTAGTTTCCCCTGTATGCTCATCTACAAGGGTAACCAAGACAGTTGTTCACCTATGCTAACCAGGCAATGGGGAGCTGAAAAGGAAGCCCCAATGCAGGCTGTTGTGCCTTTAACTATTAACCCCTTTGTAGAATCATTACCACCGGCTTGCCATCCTCTTGGAAGGGCTCCTGCGTTACAGTGCCTTGTAGAAACACTGAAACGGCACCTTACTGGGGTCCCGTTTTTGGAAATGAAGCATCGTTTATTCTCTATGCAACGTCCACTGAATGTAACAGACAAAATACAGTTAGATTATGAACACCCCAGTGTGTGTGTCTGCGGAGCTGCTCTCTTGTTCGCAGTTTCTCGGGCCGGACGTGAGCGGGCCGGCTGCGCGCCGCCCCTACAGCCGCCAGCCCGCCGCCGGGCCCGGGCCCCGCCCGCTGCCAGCCCCGCCCCCGCCCCCCCCCCCCCCGCGGATCGCAGCTCTCCCGGTGAGCAATGGGGGTGGCCCTGAAAAGGGCCTTTGTGTGGTGCTGGGGGGTGGGGGTCGGCCGGCTGGCCGCCCTAGTATTCCTGCGACTGCTGCCCGCTGCCCTTCTTGCCGGCCTTGGTGGGGCCCGCGGCGCTGCCGCTGCCCGTCTTCTTGGGCAGTAGCACGGCCTGGATGTTGGGCAGCACGCCGCCCTGCGCGATGGTGACGCCGCCCAGCAGCTTGTTGAGCTCCTCGTCGTTGCGCACCGCCAGCTGCAAGTGCCGGGGGATGATGCGCGTCTTCTTGTTGTCGCGCGCCGCGTTGCCCGCCAGCTCCAGGATCTCGGCCGTCAGGTACTCCAGCACGGCCGCCAGGTACACGGGCGCGCCGGCCCCCACCCGCTCCGCGTAGTGACCGCGCCGCAGCAGCCGATGGACGCGCCCGACCGGGAACTGCAGCCCAGCCCGGGACGAGCGAGACTTGGCCTTAGCTCGGGCCTTACCGCCGCTCTTGCCACGGCCAGACATGGCGCCCCGCTCCCCTGTGAGTGCCTCCTCCTTTCCTCCCGAGCTCTGCGGCGAAATGGGGCGGCGGGCCCCGCACTCAAGCCTTTTATAACCTTCCGCGAAGTAGGACTCAGCTTATTGGGCGGCGCCTCCGCGCCCCGCTATTGGCATGTCTGCCGGAAGAAACTTTTTGCTGATTGGCTGTCCGGGAGCGGCCGCGGCTCTTACCCCGAGTCTATTGGCGACAGAGACCGGCCAATAAGAAGGTAAGGCGCCAAATTCGTACCGCGCTTAGGCAGTAGTTGCGCGCCGGCGGGGCGTGGCGCGCGTGTCTGTACGTGCGTGTGTGTGCGCGCGCGTGCCTCTGCAGGGGTATTGGGCTTACGGTGGCATTCGTGGGAGGAGCATTCGGGGACGTGCAAAACCTGCGCTGAGATCCCTTTTAGAGGGATTGTGGGATTCCGTGAGATGTGTTACGGATTGTTTAAGGGAAGCGCCAAGGGCAGGGAAGGAGTGAAAGCACACTGAGAGGAAAAACATAGGAACGTGGAGCGAGAAGCAGTGTAAAAGTGTCGGTTCTTTGTGAACGTGTTGCTGATTGGAAGCCTTCATCTCTGCAGTCTGTCGTGTCTCACTAAACTCCATTTCCAGTATTCTTCCAAAGTGAGGAAACTGTCTATCCTGTGTTCATATGTATGTCTGGAGATCTTGGTGCCAGCAACCTGCATCAGGCAACAGGGCCAAGGGGCCAGCGCGTATGTGGTACCAGCAAACAGAGAGACTGGAGCATGCACAGAGGGGTCTGCGGCTAGGGTGAAATGCCAATGTGTGCGATCACAGGTTAACGAGCCGGGCTAGCGAGTGATGAGGGTAACAGGCTTTGGAGCCAGGTACCGAGGACCGGATATGGGACAGATTTGAGCAAGACCAAGTGGCTGGACTTGAGTGCATGGAGCTGCAACAGCCTTGCATCTCTCACGATACCAGACTTAGCATGTTCTATTGTCACCCATCTCGGCGTTCCCGTCTTTCCTGTTGCATTGTTTTGCTTTTCACTCCTCAATCTCATGTGGGCTATTTCACCTGGTACTCCAATGACTGTTGTATTTTTTTCTGTCGGGTAGGTGTTGAATTGTGGTGCTAGATACTGCTACATAAAGTAATTGTACTTAAGCAAAAGGTAACGGCAGCCTGCAGGGTCTTAATTCTGTGTTTATGTAAAGCTTTTACTGATGGCCTCTCTTACACAAGGACACAGTGACTCTTACTCTGCTAGATGTGTCCTATTCCGTGAAGGTAGGCAGATGATAAAGGTGTTAAGTCCTAAAAGCCCTTCGGTGTGAACGTTCCTGGTAACTGTGAAAGAGGAAGGAGTCTACTACAGAAATGATCAGCCCCCTAGCAGGGTAGAAAGCCACAGAGATTTATCATGTAAGCTAGTTCCACTGTGTATCAATATTCTAGAGGCAAAGCAGTGAAGGGCAAACAGTACCATGAGTTATTTTATTCTCTGAGCACTCTGAGTTTTGGGTATGGTTTATCACAAGTCATTCTACGTCTGTGGACCAGACAGGATTGGAAAAGCCAAGAGAGGATTCTGGTTTACTTGTTCTGCTGGACAGAGTCTCACAGAAACTGAAGTTCCCGTTTTCTCTCTCGGGGAACGGTAACACACTTGTTAGATGTACGTAGACTTCATCTTTCCCAAAGTGCTGTGAGTAAACATTTGGGTCATTTACTTCCCCTCTGAAAGGTATTCCCAGTAACAACGATGTCCAGAAAAAAACCCAAACGAACAAAGGCTGGCCCACGCAGAGTAGCTGCTTGCATTTTGACAGATGTCCTGATGTTCTCTGAGGGCCGGAGTAAGATCATCGAATCGTTTGGTCAGCAACTGGAAAAAATTCACTGACGGGTACAACTCTTTCCCTTGCTCCCGACAGCCCAGTCAGACATCATAAAACAAGCGCACAAGTTGGTACCGGATTGAAAATGCAATCGTGCTGCCCAGGACCTAGGTAAAAATCAGACAGACAACGGAAACATTGTAGTGTTAGATAGTTTACAGGCTGGCAGATTCCTCCTTTCCTCATGGATTTGCTATGCTTTCCAGCATGCCTCGCTTCAAACATTTGGGCTAATTTTTTTAGGTATAGAAAGATGAAAGGCAGAAGTCTAGGCAAAGCCCTCAGTTCTTTTGCTGAGAATTTCTGCCCGTGTCTGCACATAGTCACATTGCCAGAACAAGCAGACAAGACAAATGCTTGGGAACGACTCTTTCCTTCCTAAGGAGCCCACATTATAATATATTATGAGCCGTGATGGTAAATCCCTCCTGTCAAAGTTCTGATTCAGCATCGTTACAAGAAGGTGCTGCTGACACTTCTCTGTTGCGAGTGGGCTTGATCTCAAGCAGCACGTATTTCCCATCCTCTACTATCCCATCCCTGACGTAGCCTGCCTAAGCCCGGTTCAGTCTCTAGGTTTGTTTGTCGGAAGTTCTTCTTCCCGAACGGGAATTAGGCTGTCTCCTCTCTTTCCTGGTAAGAACCTCTTTAATCTGAGTATGAAAACAGAATTTTATTGTGGGACACTAAGTAGCACAGGCCTTTTCAAAGGCGGCGTTTTTACTGTGTTACGCAGTGCCGAATAGAGGTAGCGGCAGTACTCGTGAGGCACGTGCGCTCTTAAGTCGCTTCGAAAAGCTCCCGCGCCCCACTCAGATTCCAGAGAGTGCCACGCTGATGTGAGTCCACCAGCTGGAGATAACTCCGGGACCTATATTTTTTGGTAGGACTGGTAATCGGGAACACGGAAATAGGCTGCGCTCTGCTTTCTATATGTTTTTCTAGCATCCAACAGTCTGCGCCTTGGGGATCTTCTCAAGCTAACCTAGGGACTCAGTGAACAGGGGGTGGATGGGAGGAATGTGTTTCCTCCTTGAGCTGTGTAAACCTCCAGTTCTTCTCAAGTTCCACAGCTCAACTGCATCTTGCATGAACAGCATGACACATTACTTCCCCCTTTCCCCTGGAAACTCTCGAGAGTGATTTGGACCTGTTTCAGTTGCAGGGTACATCTTTCTACTGGAGGAAGCATTTATCTGACCTGAATGAGTAGCAATAGGAGAGTAAGATTTTGCTCGTGGGTGGGTCCAATTAGCTTTATAACAAAATTAATGAGCGTCATATTATTGCATTCAGCGTATTCGCCGTCTTCATCAGTTCCGCTCCTCACATCTAGTATGTGCAAGATCTTGCCGACCTGGCGAAAGAAAGACAGCGTGTTATTTCACCAGGTACGTGTGGTGCTCTGCAGCTGGTTTTGCTGAAGGTTCCTTTTGCTGTACTGTTCCTGAAGTTTGGCTTGTGCTCTTACTAAAGAGATAGGACAGGGCTGTGTTGGTCCTGGGACCGTCACAACTTCTACACGTGGTTACTATGAAGAACTGACTGTTACCACAATCGAGTGACCGCGAGGGACGGTGACGGACTAAGCAGAATATTTTCTTCTGGATTTGAGCCAGGAAATAACCAGCGAACCCAGAAGTTCTGCATTCCCTCCCATCCCGTTCCTCTCACGTTCGATCACCGCCTCAAAACGCATCTGGATTTTGAACGTTTGCAAGCTATTACCTTCAGAATGTTTGTTCCGATGGCAGAGAGGCTCTTAGTTTTGAATTTGGAGTAGCTCATCTCCAACTTCCCTGTGCTAGGATTGAGCCTAAAAAAAAAACCAACACCAATTCCGGTCCAGATAGAGTGAGGAGATGGAGAGATTCCTATTTAAGCAGACTTAAGATTGCTAGCTGAGTGGTTGAGATCCAGTGGTAGAAAAAGCAGGAATAATCTGATACACTTAATGGGTGACAACACCTAGTCCCTCAGATTGGGCTGAGTGATGAGGAGATTCCTCCCTACTGCACCCCAATACATGCATACAGCTGTAGTATTTTAAAAATAAATTAGAAGAATCTAACATCTGCCAGAGACAATTGCCCATACAATATAGGGTCACAGAATGCTTGCTGCTTCAAAATCTTAGCAGATTCCACTGCAACAGCATTCCAAGTGGCCTGTATCAATTTCTCTCAATCTTGTATCCGTGAGTAATGACATTCTAACATTGTTAAAAATTACTCCTCTGTATCTGGGGGTGTGGGGTGGTGGGAGAAGTTAACTTCTTTGGGAAACCTTACCGTAGGACCTGGCCAGAGCTGGCAGAACAAGATAGGTAACTTTTAACTATAAAGATTAGTTTGATGGCTTTAAAAAAAACAAACACCCGCCACCACTTTCCTCAGCAAGTCCTGGAGATAAAAGGCACAATCTGTAGTACCGTTATAGGTCCCTTGTTATAGGTCACTTGGGTACGTTACCTCGGTAGCCGGTGACGAGGGCAAGGAATGATGTGGAAGAGCTGAGGCAATGAGTAGAGGAAGTTGAGCACTTGCGGGATGAAAAAAAGGAGCATTGTTTTGCTGAAATGCCCCAAGATGCCCACCACAGCAAAGGTCATGCCGGCAAAGTAGCAGAAGGTGTCCCCGACAAACGCTCGAGATGGGTACCTGCAGGCCACGGGGTAGAAAAGCAACGGTCTGTCATGATGGCCACCACTGTGAAAATGCCTTTATAACCACTGAATGTATTCCCACACTGCAGGGTAAGGGCCAAGAGGGAACCACAGCTGATCTGCACAGTAAAAAAGATGACTGCAGGTATTCTAAGAACTGTGGGACACACCCTGATTTGCAGAGAACACGGTACGAAAAGATGGCTAGCGAGACGTGGGGGAACGCATCCTGTGCATTTTGGTGAGCCGGCGTGAATGGAATTGTTCTAACAAAAAGAAAAGCTATCGGCGCATCGCCGGATGCTTTGTGATCGCGATTCTGGGAAGCAGCCTGTCTACGCTCCAGCGCCTCACCTGCACGCTGGTAAGTGTTTTGTTTGTTTGAAAAGGGAGAAAGTATAGGGAAATGATGTTTCCAGAGAAACTCTGAATGTCCGTCCTCTTACCAGTTGTGGAAAAGCAGCCCCAGCGTGGTAAAAAAAAAGGGAATCATGAAGTAGAGAGAAAAAATGTGATCATCTCCATAATCCCCTACGGAAGAGAGAAAAAAATGCATCTGTGATAAGACAGGACTGGTTGATTTCTAGTAATGTCAGGTATTGAAATCTAGGATTCTGTCTCCCTTTGCTTCTTGTACCCGCAAACACATATGCTATGTTCCTTACCAGTTAACTCCACAACGTTAAATATGATAATGGAAGCGGCTATCACCAGAGACTGCCCTGCTTCAATTCCATTAATTCCAGCGAGAATGTTGATGGCGTTAGTGCAGAACACTGCTAGCATGCCCATGTACACGTAGTAGAGGATCCCTGCGGGTAAGAACGAGCCAAGTGCTTTAATATGCATAGGTGAAGCAAGCCCTGGTACAATTCACTGACGTTCTTGCTTTCTGCTTTCTATAATGATCCGTTACCTAGCAAGCTTGGTGAGTTTTGGTAGCGGTAGCTTACGACTAAGTCCCCCCCGTCCCGTCAATCAGCCTTCATGCGTACATGGTCGGACACCGCAGTGACGGCAGCAAACCGCTGCGACACGGAGGTGGACCGCAGCGGTCAGTTTCTGTCCTTCAGGCATTCTGGTGTCGACAGCCGAGTGCTGTGCGCACCTGCCGCTCAACTGTATCTGCAGAATCCGGGAAAAATAATTGGTGCTTATCTGTGCGTGGCTGAACGTGTGCTGGGTCGCTGGACGTTCTTTCCAGCCTAATATTTAGCGGGTGGAGTGTTGCCCTCTCACTGGTTCCTTAAGCAAACCCTTTGTGTGTTCCCCCTGCAGCACAGTGCCGTCAGGTAACCCCTTTCACCTATTGCTCACAGCTCGGATGATGGCTTCTAGCGATTTGTAACTCACCCAGGTCCAAGTGCATGCCCAGCAGCACCCTGAAGGGCTTAGGCACCACAATGGTCGTGTTCCCGAAGTTGGTGAAGTAAACCATGAGCAGTGGGAGGGATGCCATGGTAGGAAGAAGGAGCTTGTGGCGCCAGCGCAGGTTCAGAACATCATCTGCAAAGCCCAGGAAAATCATGCAGCAGATGGCGAGGAGCGCACCGATGAGCTCCACGAACTGCGGAACAGAGAACGGGACCCCGATTACCGGCGGCTACCCTTGCCCGCGCCCGCCATGCTCACGGTGCCGATGCGCCTCACCTCGTCGTGAGGAAAGGCTGCGCACTGCTCCTCCACGAAGCACCTCAGGAAGGGCACAGGGATGAAGCAGAAGAGGATGATAAGGAACACGGCCCCGCTGATCACGCCCTGCGCTTCGGGACTGAAAGAAAGGTAAGGCGGGGAGTCAGCTCGGCCGATCCCGGCGCATCCCGGTTTTGGTGCGGCTCTGCGGCGCCCGTTCCGCCGTGGCAGCGCTACTCACACGGGCCGCCGCGAGGCCTTGTTGAGGTCTTCGCCGAAGAGCCGTGCGGCGAGGAAGTGGTCCTTGAAGGCCGGGATTAGCGTGAGCGTGGCCACGAAGCCCAGCAGCGACCCGCCGACGTTAATGAGAAGGGGCACGGCGGGCCAGGCCGCCATGGCCGCGGCGGGCGCTGCCCCCCTGCCAAGGGCGCGGAGCGCCGGCCGCCAACTCTTTCCGCCGCCTGTTTCCAGCCGGACGCTAGAGCGGATGCGCGCGTCTCCTCCGGACTGTCGGCGCGGGGAGCGCCATCTTTGGCGCTGGCACGGGCCGCCGGGCGGTGTGGGGCGTTGCTCGGGCGCCGGCTGGGACCGCGGACGCTAGCGCCTCGGCTGCGCTGAGGGCGTGCATGAGCGCCTGTGCCCGGCGCTGGAGACTGCGTGGCTCCGCGCCTGCCTCGCCAAGTGAAGCTCTGCTCGCCGAGGAGCGCTCGCCGTGGCCTGGGGGCGACGCCGCGGCGGATGACGCCCCACGGTGCCCGCAACCACCATGGCCGCTTCAGCGTCTCTGAGGCCGCGAGCCGGCGCTATCCCGCCCACAGGTACGTCACTTCCTCCCCGGTGCGGAGCGGGCGGCCACCGGAGGGGGGTGGTGCGCGGGGCCTCGCCGGCCCTGCCGCCGCCAGGCCCCCAGCTCCGCGCTGGCTAGCGGTCGGGGAGGGCGGCTGGGTTCCTGGGTGGAGCAGGGGCTCGGCTCCCGCCCCTAGCGCTGGCGGCATGCGCGGCAGCGAAAAGCGGCGTGGCCGTCGGTTTCGTTGTCCCTCACCTTTCCTGAAATGTTCGAAGAAAATAAAATGCTTTTAACTGCCGAGACATCTGCCGCAGCTGCTGGGTGCTCAGGGGAGTTATTTCTGCCGCGAGGGGAGGAGGGAGAAGCCCGGATAGGCGCGGTTGCTGTTCACGGATGTTGCGTTCGGGTGTGCGTTGTGAGCAGACGGGGGAAGCTGCAGAAGGTGCTGCAGTAGCAAGAAGTGCTTGCCTGTGCCCTGCACCTGCGATGACCCGAGATGGTTACTGAGGGCTTTTTTAGTGTTTCATAGGGAGCCGCTACTGCATTAAGAGGCTGGCTGTCTCTCGTATCTGCTGAGCTTCTGGAAAAAATGTCTTAGGCAACTTTAACCCAGCCTAAAGGTTACTACCTATGAGGTCGGCTGCTGGAGAGAAAACCGTGGCGCAGAATGGATAGGGGACTGGTGGACTAGAGACCCTGCCGGGGCTCTAGCAGGGAGGAATCGGCGCCAGCCGGCTGCTGCTACCTCGGGTGGCGAGCGGTGTGAGAGGAGCTGGTCCAAACTCGTGCTGCCCGCCCTCCGCGGCGAGGGGGGTCCAAACGGGCGGAGGGAAGGTTTCTCCCCTGGTGGCACGTCCCGCGTGCCTAGCGGGACCCGCTAGGTGAGCTGACTGCCGGCGGAGGGGGGTCAGTCCGCCCCCCCGCCCGGTCTCGGTGGGGGGCGCGCGCTCTGCGGCCCCGGCGCCGGAAGGAGGCGGGCGGGGGAAGGTCGGCGCTGCGCGCGGGTCCGGGGCGCCGCGGGGCCTGGGCGGCAGCGGGCCGGGCCGGGCCCGCGTTCGCCGTGGGGCCTCTCCCCTCCCCCGGTGGGAGGTGGCAGCGGCTGGGCCGGCGCCGCAGCGCGGGGGCTGGGCGGCGGCGCGCCCGCTATGCCTGCCGGCCCGCCGTGAGTCGCTGCGCGCGGCGCCATGGGGCCAGACCCGGGCTGGGCCGCGCTGGTGCTGCTCTTCGCCGCCTCGCTGCTCACCGTCGCGGCCTGGCTGCTCCAGTACTGGCGGTCCGCGGCCCTGCGTGCGCCGCGGCGGCGCGGAGCGGCGGCGGAGGAGGCCGGGGCCCGGGCGCTGCTCGCCGCGCTGCTCGCGCTGCGGTCGCTGCGGGAGCAGTGGCAGCGGGCCTGGGTGCGAGCCCTCAATAGCCAGGCGCGCCGGCACGGGGTACGGCGGGGCCCGGGCGGGGGGGTCCGCGGCCGCCGAGATGGGGTGGGGTGGGGGGAGCGGCGGCGGCCCGCGGGCGGGCGGGCGGGCGGGGCCGGCCGCCCTTTGTTTTCGGGCGCCGGGGCACGTTCCCTCGGCGGGCGCTCCCCGGAGCCGCGGGTTCTTGGCCGGAGGGAGCCGGCAGGCGCGCGGGCAGCTTTGCGCCGGCCTGGCGGGACCGGAGCGTATCGGAACGCATGTGCGGCCGCGGAAGCGTGGACCGGTACGTGTTGGGCAGCACGCGTCGTGTGCCGCGGTTTGGGCCGGGGCCCGAGCCCGATCTGATAAAGCTGCTCCGAGGTTTCACAGCAACGTCTTGCGAATGTGCTGGTGTTTATTCGCTCTAGTCTCCTAGCGTTGCCATTGTCTCGGTCTGTAGTTTTGAAGTTCACGAAGGAGAATATACCTCGCCGATTCCACGTGGCTGTAATTGCGGAATAGCTTGTGTTGCCTGCAAGGCAGGGGCTTTTGCCTACGAATGCTGTGATCTGAAGCCTGTCACGATCTCCTTTTTTTTGATGTTGTGTGAACAGAAAGGGGGAGCCTTTCTATTAAGATGCACGGGAGAATCAAGAGCTAAGAAAGGTTGTCACAAAACGGACGTCTTTGAAGAAAAGGAAATTAGGGTCTCGAAGAATGCTATGTGTGTGTATGTTTTGAGTTTTTCGACGAGACTGGAAAAGTCTCTCCCCTTTTGACAAAGTGAGTTAAAATCTGGACTGGAAGCAGGACAGGAAGGCGGATGTCTGAGTGTAGCATGACCACAGGTGGTTACCCTGAGGGATGACTGTGTCTTATGTGGGATTTTGGATAAGATCAGGAGTTACCTGGAGCTGTTTACATCTCTAACTGGAAAAATACTCTATCTCGGAGCCTTTTTCGAGGTAGCTATTCGAGTGATGACGTCAGTTGCAGCTAAACTTTGCGAGCCCTATAGAAAGTTACTGCGTTGCAATATTTGGCCTAGGCTTGCAGCTATCCTTGATGCCGCAGTTGGTTTTGAGGTATCTCTTTTGTCAGGCTGTAAACCGAATGGAAACGACATTTTGTCTTTTAGCTAGCGCTTGGGGTACTGAGTTTTCACAAGACGCTTGCTTCCAAGGAACTCTGTTGCCCTGTGCGAGAACTTTCACGTTACTGCCCGTAGCGTCGGGAGACCGTACCAGTGGAGGAAGAAGTATGGCCTTTTGAGTCTCGGTTGTTGCAAGCCTGAGTAACTTTTCATTGCGTGCCCCGAGGAATTGTGTTTTCAAGCGATCTAGGGGCCTGCCAAATGAGAAGAGAGTAGGGGCTTAATAATATGAACGCGCTGATGATTATTTTTTTTTCAGCCAGTACTTCTCCGACTTTTTTGAAGTTCAGCGTGATTAGGTGAAGTTAGCCTCAGATAGACCACTGCGCTCTCTGTGTAGTCCATGAGCGCCTTCCGAAGAGCGCAGAACAGGAGACTTGTTCTGCGCTGGGTGTGCGTTCGGTTGTTTTGTTTTGTTCTTGTAAGGAAGTTGCGTAAAGAATAGTCCTGCCGTCTGCCAATACCTCGAAGGGGAGGCTGCATCTCTTTTTTTTTTTTTTTGCAGCGCATTGTAGTTTTTAGGTAAACCTCGGTTTAGAACAGGTGGCGACTCCATTGCTGAAAATGCACCGGCCTTGCCATAAGAAGTCTTCCCGTGATCCCCTCCCCCCAGTCCTCATCTCCTATGAATCTATTCTTGATCGAGGGAAGGGACGTATGGCCTGATAACGCTCGTCGCAATGGACGGTGGCTCTTTCCCCACTCACAGTCTGACTCCACCCCTGCTCTCATTTTAAGTCCAAAGGGAAGCTGGGGGTAGATGTGTGCTTAGAAGCAAGCGTTCTCGCTTTCTCCCGGGTAGGCTTGTACTTGGCCCTTTTGCTGTCACTTTTTTTCATTTTGGTTGTTATCGACTGACAAAAAGCTGTAAGGAAACGTGGCTCTGCAAAGCTGGCTTTAATGGCAGAGTTATTGTGGAGGAGCGGACGGTTGTGAGTATGGCAGGCTCTCGGCACAAACCGTTTGGATTTCAAGTTACTTACCTTAAAACGGAGCAAAGGCTTTAAAGGAGCTGAGTTGCCTCTCAAGCGTGTGCTTGGCTCCTCGTTTTTTTTGTTCTTCCTCTGTGTTTTCTCCCTGCCTTGGGGTGTATGTAGATGTGTTCTACCTCGTGCACGCGGTCCATTCGGAGTGGGCTGGATGACGAGATCTTTTCAGGTTGTCCAGGGCCTCCCAGTTTGGTAAGATTGTGAAGTATTGGGAAGAACAGGACAGCAACTTGCTACTGCTGATATACCAGAGTCATCGGGCCGAGGCTTTGGTCACCGAGAGGAAGGGCCGATCTGATATTCTGGACTGAGCCGGGTGGGTAAGCCACACGGCTCTGGTGGAGGATGCTTCCGAGAAGAAGAAACAGCGGGCATTGTTAGTATGGTGCAGCAGGGAGCGATCTGATGTTGTTTCTCCATTGAGTCTTTCGAGTATGAAGTTTGGTCACTGGGAGAACTGCCTCACGTCTGCGTTGGGAGGAGGAGGCCTAGTTTTTGATGGGCAGGTGGCTCTTTGGGGAGTAGTACGTACGCCAGTCAGATTAGTGTCCGAGAGCCCCTTCCACCCGTTGTGGAAACAGACCGGAGTGTCTCTGGGACCCCACGTCAGAATTGTTCATCCTCTTTGCAACTCTCTGGGATACCTTGACCACTGGGAACTAACAGAGTTCTCCTTTTGTAGAGTTCAGTGCAGGTCACATTTGAAGAGAGTCCTCAGTTGCCACCAGATGCAAATATAAGTCGGGTGACGTGCAAGGAGCAGTCGGACCACAGCATGGTAAGACTTTGCTGTTCTGAATTCTGTGGCGTGCGGTTTCTCGGTCGACCGACCGTGTGTTCTGTGGAGATTGTCGGAGCCTGCGCGATGGGGACGGTGGAACCGGGGAAATTTTGTGTGAGGCCTGTCGTTGAGTTCAGAAACCCGTTGACGGGCTCGTAAGATTGAGGCGCTGAGGCTGTGCATCGATGACCTCCGTGGAGGCCGTGTTGGTGGAGCCAGGGCATACGGATGCCGAGCCCGAATATTGAGGTCCTACAGCGGCGTCACCAGCGGATGTTCACTGCCTCACGTACAGAGCCTGTAATGGCAGGTTCACGGCAGGAAACTGGATCTGGGTGTAAGCCTGATGTTTCTTTTCTGCCACAATGGGTGCCTGCTGCCTTTAGGGGTTTTGCATCACAGGGCTGCCTCTAGCTCAGCGCATCAGCTTGTCTTCCTTTTCTCTCCAGGTGCTACACTGCCATCTGTCAGCTGAAGTTGTGAAGTTCCCCGTTTCTGTTACTCAGCAGTCCCCAGCCACCGTTTCTGTGGACACCTACCATGTCACTTTGGCTGCGCTGCAGGCTCAGGTAATGCTTGTGAAAAGCAAGCCATTGAACTTGTTCTTTTACCCTTCCTCACGGTAACTGAGGAAGGAAGACTCGGTTTAGTGCAAATAAAGGCCTCCTGATGTCGGAAGAAGCATCGTGCTGTCACTAATACGTGGCAGGATGGCAAATATTCCCAATCCGTGTGCCGAGTCGCGTTTCCCGAGTCGTCTTCTGCAGATCGCGGCTACATCGTAACAAAATCCGGAGAGATCTGAGGCATGACGGCGTACTGCGGTTTTAAGCGTTTAAAAAGCAAAAAGTCCATAGAGTTCAGTTCCCCCTGCGGCACCGCAGATAGGGAAGGGTGTGGCCCGTGCGTATGTACAATCGTGGTGTCCTGGTGGCTGATGTGACAAAGAAACCTCCGGTGAGGAGTGCTTTGCTTGTCACTGCTCCCCTTAATACCCTCACAAGCGTGGTACAGAATTTTTCTGTGCATTGAATATTGGAGATGCTTCTTCCAGAACCAAAGCTCTGTGAAATTGCAATGGGTGCTAAGTCTGTAGTTACTTCCTGGCTGGATTTACTTCTCTGGAACGTGATTGTTGTTCCCATCCCGAAGAAGGGCTTGTTTGCGCTTTTGGCAGACAAGGCGAAATAATTAGAACTAACTCTGTGGTCTCAGAAGCTAATCTCACGCTATTGCAGGTACTGCAGTTGGAAGGTTGTTCCAATGGCCCTTTGTTCTCGGAAGCTTCATTAAAATTTTCAACTGATGTCAGATTATCCCGGTTCAGTTTTGCGCCTCTGTTCCGTGGTCATTTAAATGGCGTCTCTCTCTCCCCTCGGCGTTTAGAGTGCCGCCCGTCGTCTAGTCGCTGACGTCAACGGTGTTCGCTTTTCATCTCTGCGTAGTCTCTGAGAACCGAGTGGCCTTTGTCACGTCTCATCCTATCGCTCCTCTGCTCGCTTGCGTTTTCTAGGTCTCCTCGTCTGCGCCTGCTGAAGTTTTGGGGCGATTGTTCTAGAGACTCGCGTGCGGTATTCTAATCGAGGTCTTGGTGCTGCATCGTGAAAAGCAATAAGGTTACCGTATGTCTGTCGGTGGGAATACTTCAAGTATGTATTCCTAAGTAGGCCTCGCCTCTTTTACGCACCTCTTGTAGGTGACTCGCCTGTGTTCCCAGAACTGTGGCTTTCCACTGACGACCTTTAGTGTTCATAGTAAATAAATGTCAGTCTGTCAGTCCCTTTAGGAGGATGTTCAATTTAATACCCTTGTGTTCACTAGAGGTAGCGGGTCAAGTCTGTTTCTGTCTGTTGCGTTAACCACGCCTCTCAGGTGTACCGGGGTGCGAATTTTCAGCTGAACTACGGGATGGCATAGCAGACGGTCGGACCCGAATAAGTTTTTGATCCTAGAGACGCATCGCTGACTTTACAAATAGTCGTGTTTAGGTTTCCTAGCGGTTAATTGACGTAGCTCAGGAAATATCCCATGTCAGTGCCCAGCTCGCTCTTTCGGATCGTCCCGCGGCCTTTTTCTTCAGCCAAAGAAACAGCCTTTCTCTTTGATGGCACCTGAGCATCCAGAGGCAGCGAGGAAGCTAGATCTAGCAACAGAGCGATGAGGCTTCTGCAGCTCCTTCTTCCCGTAGGCCCTGGACCGCTTGCGTTCTTGTGTTCCATCTGTTATCGTTGTGCTGCTGTGAGGGCCTTTCGGTTGATGAATTTCAAACGGGACAAAAAGCATCTGATGGAAACAGAAACTGTTCCTGACTGTGGGTATTTTTTCTGGGCCAGGTGGAGATCCACTTGGAGGAGATACAGAATGAAGGTCTCCTAGTGTCGTGGATGTTCGAGGGCAGACCGGACTTGAACCTTTCGGTTCTTCCGAGAGTTCAGCCTCATGAGGTGAGCGGCAAGCGGTGGGAGGCTGGACTCGAGCGGAGGAAGGGCGGGACAGGCAGAAAGAGTGTCGAGCCGGGAGGAAGGCTACTACGGAGAGGAGAGGTTGGCAACGTGCCATCGTGGCCATTTAGGGCGAGGGAGGGGCTTCTTTCCCTCTGGAATTGATACTAGCTCATCTTCGTCAAAACGGTGCATCCTCAGGAGGGCCAAAGTGTTACCGCCGTTCGTCGTCCGAATTCGGAGAAGCGGCTGAACGGGAGTCTGCGTGGCGAAGTAGGCTTTCTGTCTACGTGGGTCCTCCTGCCGTTGTCATATGTGGAGCTGCAAAATGAGCTGGCTTGGTTCTGGTCTTGCTCATTTGTTTGTTTGGGGTGTTTTGGTGGGATTGTTTTGGTCGGTCGGTCACTTTTGTTCACCTGTGGGTTTTTTGAGACATGAGCCTGTGAACCTGTGAGTGTTAGAAATTTAACGGGCCGAATGTGCTCTCACTTGTGTGATCTGAATAGGTCAGTTCATTTGTTTGTTTTCTTGGCGCCCTCACTGTTCTATTCTGAGTAGATGTAGGAATTTGGCCGTTCTCCCAAAATTGTGGTAGTACAACCTCACAGGATGGTGAGGGTGTGGCAAACTCTAAAAGCTCTATAGTCTACACATCTGCAATGGGTAGACTACAGATGTAGAGGCTTAGCTTGTCTCATGTAGATGATTTACGTTTGCCTGCAGCAGTTACGGGGAAGCTCGAAGCGCTGGGGAAAGCGAGCACGGAATATGGGAAGAGTACCAGGGAGGTTATTGCTGTGAGAAACCATGTGGCGTCTTAGAGGCTCGAGAGGCAGTTGGAGCTGTATAAGGAGAAATTGTGTCTGCCTTGTTATGACTTTCTTGCATTTCTCTTGATCTGCGGAGAGAAGAACGAAGGGAGAGTGGATTTGTCCACCATAAAGGATCTGGTCGAAGATACCATTGTCAGCACGCGGCCGGCCATGATGGTGAATCTGAAGGCCTGCGCTGCTGGAGCCGGTGCGGTAAGGCTCTCTCTTCGTGTCATTCTCGCTCCGGGGCTCAGGCGGCAATCCGAGGGTTGAGACTCGCTTCTCGGCAGCGGCCGCGTCCTGGCCCCTGCCGTCATAGGAGTTTTGGGATACTGCAGTGCGGGCAATAGGGAAATCGCTGCTCCGAAGGGCAGCTCTGTTTGCGCCTCGTTTCCCAAATGCCGAGGTCCGGCTGAACTGAGGTGGAGCCGTACCGCCCGAGACCAGTCTGTTTCGGCAGTCTCTCTGTCGCTCCGAACGCCGACGCCTCATCCAGGACAGCCTCGGCCGAACGCCGACGCCTCGTCCAGGACAGCCTCGGCGGGCACGGAGCGGGCCGTGGTCTGTCGTCTTCCCTTGCCCGTCTGGCAGCCGACAAGCTTGTTCTTGCCCGTGTCTTTTCCCGTCTGCCGTAAATTCTCCATCTGGACTCACGTGGGGGCCTGCTGGAGGCCAACAGCCTGGGGAACCTACAGCATCTCTTGATGGCTTTGTGGGTATTCCCCTGTGTTGATGTGAGGACCTCCTTAGTAGATGTAAGGACAAACATCATGCATCTGGCTGCTGGCGAGTCAGTGATAAAGGCACCGGTCTCACTCTCATCGTTCCTCAGGTACTCGGCAATAAGTTGACTCGAGAGTCCTCATCCAGAGCAGCAGCAGCCCCTCTGTCTTCTAAGCTGTTGCTCCGGAATCTTCGAGTGCTGAACTTGGGCTGCCAGGGGAAGAGAGGTAAGTGTGAAAACGTTGCTCATCTGCAGGGGCAAGCGTACAGTTGGCGAGATCGGAGCGAGCGGGTGTTTTGGGTGGCTTTGAATGGGAAAGAGGGGTGCACGTCTGCCGAGCCGCCACGTCTTGTCGACGAGCGCACGCGTGCGCTCTGTGCCTCTGTTGCAGGAATCGGGGAGATACGCTGCATGGCAGAGCTGGACAGCCCCCCGCAGCAGAAACGGACGAGGCCGGTGACAGCTGGCAGTGCCGGTGCTGCGGCAGAGATGGAGTGGAACGAGGAGCTCTTTCTGTAAGTGTCTGCCCTCTCGGCCGACACAGTGTTGGCAGGCCTGCACGGTCTCTGGGTGTCGTTACCTCGCCGCGGTGACGAGTGCGGACGGCACAGAGGCAAAGTCTGAGCTGTAGGGCAGCGCGTGCTTGCGCTGCTCGCGTGCCGGGTTGCCGATTCCGACGTCGGCTCCAGCTGGCGTACGTGTTTCCCGCGCCCCCCGACGCTCCGTGTTTTAACCGGGTGGGCAGAAGCCCCGATCGTGGACGGCACATGGGAGCGGCAGGTACAAAAGGCCCGGAGCATAAATCCCAGCCTTCCAGGCAGATTGCTGTCTCAACTTCCCCTGGCAGCTTGCGCAACCCTGCAGGGGACACGAACCGGAGTTTGCTTCTGCATAGTTTGTTGCCCCTTATCTTGGCCTCCGCCGTAGCGCACGCATACCGGACCTTTGGGAAAGGTGACGAGATTTGAAGGAGGGAAAATACCGCATGGGGATATTTGCTCCATGGCCGTTTTGCAAAGATTACCAGCTTTTTCTGTCTCAACAGGGAGTTGGGACCTAGAAGCAAAGAGCTGAAGCTACAGGTGCTGGGAAGCAGTGACGGAGGGGAAAGTGAGTACGGGAAGCTCTAAGATGGATCATGAGATGGGGAGACAAAAAACGCCTAAGGGACTTCTCGTGCTTTGAGCCTGCAGCGTCGGTACAACGCGCGATGAGCTCTGCAAAGCATTCTTCATGTCTGACTTTACGTGAGCCTCCGACTGTGGGGAAGTAACTCCGGAGTCTGTTCTTGGTGAAATGTTCCCTACTCCGACCTTTTTGGAACACGGGGCGAGGTTCCTCTGGCCCGCTCGTCTCCACCCTGAAGCAAGGAGAGGGATGGACGATTTTTTCCCATGCGTCCAAAGAGCTTTGCAGAAGGATCGTAACTCTGGCCGTTTGCTCTCGGTCGGGGACTAACGGCAACATTTATTTTTCAGGGAGGCTGTGCAAGAGCCACCTCTTTAAGAGAGGTGGTATCTGGATAGGTAAAGAGGAGGGGAGAAGCGCTGCCCGCCTCGAACCTGGGAGCTGCCGGGGTTGTGAGGTTCTGCTGCCCGGAATGGTCCACAGGGGCGCATCTCGAAAGCAAGGGTTGCCTGGGATACGTCTGAAAATGCTGAGATCATGGGGTGTGTTTTGTTTTCCTGTTCCTTCTCACAGATGTGCTGGCACATACCACGCTTTCACTTGATTCTTTGGGCAAACAACCATCTGGGAGACAGGTCTGCTCGCTGGCCCCGGGAGCTGGGCGGTCACTGGCAGCTGAAGCTACCATTATGCTGGAGGTGAGCTCATGACTCCCTAAGCTCAGCACAAAGGCGTGCTCCGGAAGCCTTCCCGATGCGAGCCTCCGGCCGGAGACGAGCGTGACCGGGCCTGGGCTCGTCACGAGGGACCGGGAGATTCTTAGGCTGAGCAGAGACTCTTAGGCCGGGCCCTCGGTCCCTGAGCTTCCCTCCGTTCAAGATACATTGTAGCGAGAATGGCTCCTCCGTGCCCAGAGCGGTAGCTTTTGTCCCCTATATGTCTGCCTTTCCGTCTGGAAGGAAAAGAGCCTGTCTGAGCTGCGCTTCACTCTTTGTAGCTGCTGTTCCAGGAGTCTCCCGCATCTCTGAATGCTCAGCATGCCACGTCTCTGCGAACCAGCATCACCCCCACTAAGAAGGTGGAGATGGACCGGACCATCATGCCCGATGGCACCATCGTGACTACCGTCACCACGATTCAGTCCCGGCCCAAGGCGGACTGCAAACTGGGTGAGGCTGCCCTGCAACGAGCCTCTCGTAGGAAGGGGCACAGACTTGGTCGCGATGTTCCCGAGGCCACTCGGGCGAGCGGTAGCAAAAGCGTTTAGCCGTCGTACGTCACAGTCATTGCAGACTCATGCCTCGCACAGCGCTTCTGGCTCGGAACGCAGGCACGGTTGTCGTTCCCTTTGCACCTTGCGGCAGGCCGAAGACCTGTGGGTAGCTTTGCAGGGGAGGGAATTGTTGCAGCCCTGTGTTTGGGGGAAGATGAGCGAGGGACAAGCCTCTCTGACGCCCTTTGGTGGCAGGAGGTCTCCACCCTGACCTTACGCTGTATGTACCGAATGCGGAGCCAAAAGCTCGTCGACCTTGTTCGTCAGCGGTTGTTGCTGCCTGCGATCCTGGTGAATGTGGTGCTGGATGTTCTGTGAGGTGGGGCCAGGGAACAGCATGCACAGAGTCACGCGATGGGCCCGCTTCACGTTTCCTTTTCCAGTAGGCTTCTTAGTACTTTGTTGCCGCAAAGGCTCGCGGAGCAAGCCTCCCCAGGCTCTCTGCGCGTGTTGGAGGCTTTTTGAGGGTGTGTGTAGAGGTCCGCGGTAGAGTAGTGAAGCTGCCGACGCTTCGTTTCCTCTTACCGGTGTCTCTGTATCTCTGCCTCCCTTTCACCGTGAAGATTCACCATCGAGGTCGCCTTCCAAGGTGGAAGTGACTGAAAAGAAGACAACGGTGCTTTTGGAGAGCGGTTGCCTTCACGGCCCCTTGCCTGGCAGTGGTGGTAAGTGCTTTGAAATCCAAGGCTCTTTCTTACTGGAGCGACCGCGTTCCTCGGTCTTTCTTGAGGAGCGGCAGTCGGAACGTGGGTCTCTGAACCCGTCTGCATTTGCTGTGGGAGCCAATGTCCGAGTGCCTGGGCGAAGTCAGGGGCCAAGGGCGGTGGCGGGTGGGAGCAGGTAAAAGAAATTCCCCCTTGGCGCCCGGTCCGTGACTCTGGGCGTTTCGTCGCTTGACGAGAACTCTCCAGGCTATCCCGGACCCAAAGAGCTTTGCTCGCCCTGTGCTCGGAGCTCCAGTCGTCACCGGGACGGAGCGCCGCAGCCAGTTTGACGGTTTGCCGCCGAGGCTGCCCAAACTCCTGGGTGCAGTTGGAAGTTGTTGAGTGGGAAGGGGATTTTCATGATAAGCCCAGTGGGCGAGCAAAACTTTTCACGTGTCTAAAAGATCTGAGAGCTGTATGGAGCTTCTTTCCTTGGGTTTATTTGAGCAAGTCTAAAATTCTGTTCTCTACCCTTGTGCACGTGCCTGTTAGACGGATCGCGGTCAGCTCGTCTGTGCTGAAGATTGCTGCTTGAAGCGTTGGTATCTTTCTTGTGCTCAGGGAATAGCCACCTGCCTAACGGCTTGGATCCGGTGGCCGAGACGGCGATCAGGCAGCTAACCGAGACGAATAACAAGCCTGCCAAGAAGACTCCAACAAAGCGTAGCACGCTGATCATCTCGGGAGTTTCCAAGGTCTCTGGCAGTTAGGGGGCTCCATTTCCAATCTGGGAGGGTGTTTCTAAGGATGCGTGCGTGAAACCGCTCTGTCCCGCGAGGACCGGTGCGACAAGCCTCCGGCACAGACGAACTCGCTCGGCACAACCGTTCTGCCGCTTCCTTGTGGCGTGTCGCTGCGACACGGTGACCGTCGAAGGTACCTCGCTGGTCCGCAGGGCGGCTGCCTGCGGGAGTTCATGCAGAACAGCTGCAGAAAGCGAGGCTGTGGCCGTAGCCAGTCCGGCGTGTCGTGGAGAATCTAGGAAGTTCTCCTTGAACTCGCTTACGGGAGCGAGAGAGGTAACTGTGGAGTGCTTTGGCATCGGCCGCGTTCCGCTACGTTTCGGCAAAAGAGTGACTTTTTTGCATCGACGCTGTCTAGCGGTGGCGATCGCAACTGGAGCGTCTGTACGTAGGTGTGGATGGAAGAGAGAAGCTGATCTTTTAGACTCTCTCTTCCCGATCTTCTAATCCCCCCTCCAGGTGCCTATCGCTCAAGATGAAATGGCACTTTCTCTGGGTTACGCCGCATCCCTGGAGGCCACGGCGTACGGGGATTCCACGGCAGAGGGCGCAGCCGAGCGGTCGCGCGATTCTGCCCAGTCGTCGCAGCTGCCGGAAGCGTTGCCATCGGGACAGAGGGCCAGTCAGGAGCTGGACGAGACGACGCGATCGGACATCTCTGAGAGACCGTCGGTGGAAGACGTAGAGTCTGAAACTGGCTCCACGGGAGCCTTGGAGACCAGGAGCTTGAAAGATCACAAAGGTAAGAAGGGACCTTTAGACAGTAGCTAGCGTTAGCCCGTTGAACTCGAGGACAGAGCGCTGTCCGAGTTCACCATCCAAGCGCGGGAGCTACAGCTGTCATTTGTCGTGGAGAAGAGAGGCTTCTGCCGGAGTCTGGAAGAGCCCGTCTCTGCCAGGCTTCCCGCTGGAGCAGTTCCAAACTACTCTGTTTGCAGGTGTCTGACTCCTGCGGCCTTTTCGGTTTCTACGCTTTCTTAGATGGGAACCCTACGCAGCTCATACGTTCCCGACAGCCTGTTTTCTCTCCCTCTCCTTTGGGTCTGCAGACGGGGCACGTATCCATAGATAAAAATTCCTCCTCTGAATTCGGTCGCCTCTGGCGCAGAAGCCGAGGCCGCCCAACAACGTAGATCGCACGGGTCTTCACGCTCCGCTTCGTTATCTGTTAGCGTCAAAGCAGCTCGTGCCTCTGATCTGTCGTGCCTTAGGACATCCACAGAAACTCTTTGCTTTTAAATGATGGAGCAGGCCTGCCCTGACCGAGCTGCTGTTCTGGACTTTCTGGGCCCACGTCAGTTAGGTCGATGGCATACCTCAGATGCATTTGCTTGTAGCCGTGGCGGTTTCGCTTAGTTACAAACGCGGGTAAACAATCGCGAGCCAAGATCCTGCGCGCTCGGTATGAGAGCAGGACGAGTCTCGGGGGTCGTGCCCTGGTACAGCCAGGTACCGATTGAACCGTGGTGGCCCATTGTTTGCGTGTCGGTGGGTAGAAAGGAGCGTGGCCCAGATTCTCAAGAGACTTGTCGGGCAGGGAAGAGAAGGGAAAAGAAAGAAAGCGCTCTCTGTAGGAAACGTTCTTGTCGCTTTGTATGGTGTGCAGGTTTTGGATGTGCCTTTTTGCACTCATTTGAGGCCTCGTCCCGTCCCTCTGGGGTGAGTCGTCCGGAGCCGTCGCTAGCGATTGCCTCCGGATTTGGGCATCTTGTGAAACCACACGCGGTTGGTCGGGGAGCTGGGTGACCGGCTATTCTGAGAGGCCTTTTTCCCTGCGGTGCGTTCCTCCCTGTGTCTCCTCGTGCAGACGTCCTTACGTACGAGTCTTAGCTTTCTATTGCAATTTTGCACACTCGTGGTGAAGGGAGGATGCTGTTGGGTGAACAGAAGCTTACGCAGAGGCGATTCGTGATGGCGCACTTAGTGAAACGGCTAGTCGGCGTCACGCACCATCCCGAACGCAGACTTTGCCTCACGTTCGGGAGCCGGGGTTTGCCGACTCGCCGCGCGCTTCCGCCTCTCGGGGCGGAAGAGGCCTTCGCCTCTTGTCAGAGCGTCTGGGCACTTCGTAGTCCTTGAGAGTTGCTGGGGCAGGGTACAATCGTGGTTTCTGTCTCCTTCCTTTCTGTGTTTGCAGTTAGCTTTCTTCAGAGCGGTACCAAGCTCATCTTCCGGCGAAGAAGCAAGCAGAAGGAAGCGGGCCTGAGCCAGTCACACGATGACTTGTCTAACGTCGCCGCCAACTCAGCCGCCAGGAAGAAAGCTGGCAGCTTCTCCCGACGCCTCATCAAACGCTTCTCCTTCAAGTCTAAATCCAAACCCAAGGCTAGCGACGGCACGACAGCAGGTGAAAACTGAGAACCGAGAAGCCTGTCGGAAAGATTGCGCAGAGATCCTTTTCCAGTCTCTCGTCTTCCCGCTCCGCGGTACGTGTGACCTGCGGTCCGGTTCCTTCCGACCTCGGCCGAGGGAAGACGCCCCAGCGCTTTGTGCCGTCTGGGGAGCGGAGGTGGCGAACCTGGGGCTTAGACCTCTCGTCTGTCTTGGCTTAGCCTTCTCTGACTGTCGTACCGCGTTTCGCTCTCCCAGAAAAATCCAAGTGGCGTGCCAATCCCCGCAGGGGTCCCGGGAGCCACAGAAGTGACTCTGCCTTCGTAGCTGTCCAGCGTTGCCCGGTACGTCCCGGAAAGCGGGGCGGTGGGGGGCCGGTTCTCAAGCGGTAGCCCTCAGACTTAAAGATTGAGGAACTACCGAGTTAGCTACATTGCCAAGAAGCGTGAGATGCAGACTCGCTCGGCTCTTCCGACGTGAGCGAATGTCACGGTTGCCGGCCGTCTAAACCCTCTCGTTGCTTCTGCTCGATGCAGAGGCCGTAACCCGAGCGAGGTGCAGCGCAGCACGACGTGTTTCTGGGCAGTGAGCCGTCGGAAGAACGGGCTGTCGGTTCTCCACCTGGCTCTGCCGTTGGAACGGTCTCTGGTTTGGACAGTGTGGAGGGTTGACTGCTTTCTGTACTCTGCTGCTGAAGGAAGGAGTCCCTGAGAAGGAAGTTTTAACCGCGTGAGTTTTTCTACGAGCTTGGGCCCCCGCGAGAATGTCCAGTCGGTGCTGCCGCCCCGCGACGCAGACCTCTTTCTGCATCCGTGTTTTCAAACGGGAAAGCGACCGCGCTGCGTGCACGTGCTAGCCGTCGCAGGATCGAAACCCTTTCCCCCGAGGGCGGTCGGGGGCGTTGCCGGCAGAGCGCAAAGCTGTCTTCTGGACCCGGTCTTCCGGACCCGTGGAGCGCCCGGCCGCTCGCGCCGAGGACCGCCACCGCACTGCAGATGGACGGCGAGGAATGTGGCGACGCTAGCGATAGGGCGGTCCGGCACGGAGCCTGCAGACACGTGGCGGAAAGAGGCAAGAGTTGACACGTTTTTGCAGATGACAGGGTTTCCCGTAGTAGAAAGAGCCTTTCTTGATTGCATCTACTATTTCCTTTCTTCTAGCAAAACTCGATCCAGCCGGGTTCAACCGGCAGGCGTTTCTGCAGCGGACATTTGCGGAGGGAGAGGCGCACGTGGGAAAATCGGCTCCTTAAGTGGGAGACTGCCCTTCTCGACCGACTCTTTTCCAGTCTTCTGATGCACACGCGTTGCAAACGTGCCCAGATGACGATGTCACGATGCTCTTCGGAGAAACGCTCGTGTCCTGTCCGTGCGCCCGGTCCGGGCGGAAGCTCTCGCTCACCCGTGGATTGTAGAAATCGGGATTTGGGGCAAAGGGGAGGAAAAAGCTCGCTGAAGAGCGACTGCCCAGACCTGACTGGATTCAGTAGCTCTGTTCTCCTGTTGAAGTACCTCCCGAGGCAGGGGCTGTCGCCCTGACTTACGCAGGATGCGCCCAACCAAAAAAGCGGGTTTTCTCTTGACGGCGTGCGTAAAACAACGTGAGATATTCTTCAAAAGGACAAATTGCGACTGACCGATACGGCTGTTGTGTGCCCTTGAAGAAGGCCGGAATGCCGCTGCAAAAGGATTTACGGATGGAAATTTCAGAGCGCCTCTTGAAAGCGTCTAGAGGAAGGGAAGGCTGGAATCACCCGGGGCTTAGATTAAAAGCGCTGGTGGGTGTCAGCAGGAGGGACTCTCTTTTCTGTCCTTTCTGCCGATTCCCCACGAGGTTGGGCACGTGTGAGGCATCGGACCGATCCAGCTGGCTGACCGGGAACTTCTTCTCCATCTGTTTGGTTTGGTTCGTGACTCTTTCTGTTATGCCTGAGCTCTGCCTTGTCTTTTACGGTTTGTTTCTTTCATAGTCCGCACAGTACCGCGACTTTAATCCCAGCTCCGTGCACTACGGATGTCGGAGCGCTCGACGTTTCTCCCTGAAAATCGTTTTCCTTGACGTAAGCGACCGGTTCCCGCTGCAGCGCCAGTGGAAGTTGGCAACCTGCGGCTCGCCTCTTAACGATCCGGCCGCCGGTTTGCCGTAGCCTTCCTTCGCGGGGTCGGCGCAGCGTTGCCCTTTGCAGGCGCGCCCTTGTTCCCAGAGCCTCGGGGTTTGGTTCCGGTTTGGCGTTGCCTCTTGCACCGTCCCTGCTACACCTGCCTCTGTCGCTAATAGTACTCAACGCTCCATTTTCAGGTTTGTTTTATTCTTTGTTAAGACCTTGTCAAGGTTGCTTTGCACGCAGAGTACTGGCTGAGCTCGGACAGCACCGCTTCTCTAGTGGGATGGCTGTGAAAGCTTGCATTAGAAACGGTGGTTTGAACTGACAGGAACTTTCAGAAGAGTTGCAGGTTTACGAACGGGACCTTCCGCGAGTCTCGTTTAATAGTCCTGTAAACCGCAAGAGCGGCTCGAGCCGTCTCGGTGCAGAGCGGCCGGAGGCAAACGCCCGAGGCTGCCGCTCACGTCTCTGCGGCGGGAATCTGGGGCTCGTGTACACGAGGAGGGCCGTGAGGACTTGCGAGCTTTGTCCTCGTCGCCGTAGGCCAGAGGCAGAAAAGGCAGGCGAGGTTTGTCTCCGACAAACGCCTACCTAGATTTCGACCGGAATGTTTTGGTATGGCTTGGAGCGAGGAAGGGGTAGGAAAACTAGGAGTAAAACCGAAATTCGAGTTCCTCACCGGCCTTGGGGACAAGGATAGCGGACCTCCAGAAAGGTCGAGAGTAAAGACAGAGTCCCAGGGAGTTACTCCTCATCTAACTGCTGCTTAAAGGCATCTCTTTTATATTTAAACCCTGCTTGTGCTTCTGGCTTTATGGCAGAAGACATAGTATCTGAAATCTGCCTTTTCCTGTTTAACTCCTTCCAAGTACCCAGGCCCTCTCCTCGGTGCGGGTGCACGGTCAGTAGCATTTCTCAAAGCCTGGGACCGCAGAGCGACCCTGGCGCACAGTGCGGACCGCCATCGAACTGTCTCGAATGATTTGCAGTTGCCTGGTCGCTGTCTCAGGGCAGGCTCAATATTTGCACCTCATGAAATGGGACCTCGACCAAGCACGTGGGGGAAGAGGAGAAGCAGGCTCGCATGCGTGGAGGCTTCCGAAGGAGTTCTCCCTGCTTATGAGGGCCCGCCGTTCCTAACGCTGCGTTTTGCCACCGGCTGTGCAATTTTGAGACGGTGAGCGGTCGGTGAAACCGAAGCGTTTTGGGTTTGGTGTTTAGGTGTGGTTTTTATTTTTTTAATAGAGTGTGTTGGGTGGTTTTTTTTTTTTCGGCTTCTTTCGTTAACACTTTTTCTAGGAGCCTCACTGTCAAAAAACGCACTTGCATCCTTTTGAGGCCAGAGACAACAGCCACGGGAAGAAATAGGGAGAACCACAAGACCTCTGTGTTTTGGGGGTGCCGTAGTTGTTGGCGTGAGGGATATCCAACCGAGGCCCGATACTTGGAGAGAGGCGCCGGAAGGCTGCCGCGTACTTGAGGGCGGAGGGATCGTGTGCTCACGCACGCGTGTTTGCACGCGCTTGTAATTAGGGCGTGCTCCGCAAACGCCCGTACCGGTCACACTGCAAAGCGACCGAGGACGGCGGAGCCGATCGCTGGATCGGGAGAGCAATCTTACCAGCTTCTGCGGACTTACGCGTGATATTTCTTTGGCGGACTTCCGCAGAGGCACGCTTGAGCAAGCGAGTCCAATTTCTGCCCCTTCCGGCACCGTCATGCCGCGTACATAGTTGAGGATGGCTTTTGAGGCAGATCGGCTGAAGAAGGAGAGAGGGAGGGGAGGCTATTCAAGCAGAAAGCTAGTCAGAAAACAGTTCTTTAAAGGGAAATGTAGTTCAGACTTCTTCCAGGCGGTGTAAGAGGACGACAGGTATGTGCCGTTTCTAGACCGGAAGTAAGCGCCTAGCGCCGCGTTACAGATGTTTTCGTTCCGCTTGTTTGTCTTCAGCCGTGCGGCCTCCTTCCCGTGACGGCGTCTCTCTGTTCGTCGTTTGCTAAACCTACGTAGCGGTCGTTCCTGAGTAGCGGGCGAAATGCGCGAACGTCAGGTGGCCGGCATTTTTGTGTTTTGGGGCCCTTTGTGTTGTTCTCCCCTCCCTCCCCCTAGGTCACAGGGAGTGTCACGGTAGAGTAAACAATCTCGGTGGCATTCAAACTTCTGTAAAAGGTCTTTGTTGTACATGTGATATCACAGCTGCTTCTACAGGCCCGAGCGTTCCACACCACCTTTCTTTGCTCGTACAGGTACCGAACTGAATAGCTATGCTGAATTTAAATTAGTGCCCCTCCTTGTGTGTGTTCTCTTGAACTTCGATGCCTTCTCTTTGGGTGGATTATTTTAATCCCACATTGTTTAGAGGGGAAAAAAGTAGGAACTGTGTAGCTACGTAAGAGATCAGAACGGAAGTACTTAATTTGGACTAAATGAAAGAAGTTCTTGCGGCTTTGTAAATGTTGAAGAATTCCATTGCTGTGTAATGGCTCAACCTCTTAACTTATTAAACCGCATCGAAATCACAATCTGACCCTGCGTCTGACTTTGTACCTGCAGGCACGCGGCGTGTTGGGCTTTGGCTTTCTAGAAGTTCAGGGAGGTGGTCAGTCGGTAGCCCTCTTTGTTAAGAGCGTCATCTCTGAACAGCCCTTTTTGCCCAGAGCAGGTGCGTGACTTGACAGTAAGACGACAGCAAGGGCGGTAGCCTTTGCCATGCTTCTGGGAGGCGAGGGATTCCCGAGAAGACGTCGGCTCTGGAAGGCGCGAGCAGCACCGAAACCTTTGGTTGACCTCAGATGCGCAGCGGTACCCCGGGAGGGTCAGCTGCGGCTTCTTGGGGTGCCCTAGTGGAGCAGAGAGCACCCTATCCTCTCCCTCAGTAACGCTCGCTTTGGCATTTTCTTCTCCCTTAGCCTGCCCTCCTTTCCCTCGCTTCTTGTCCCCACCGTGTTGCGGGGCCCGCAGTTCCGGCTGCAAAGTCGAGGTAAGCCGGAGGGGTGGTGGCTGCACCTTTATGCCCCTGGCAGGGCTCAGCTGGCTGGCGAGGCTGTGGGGTCGGGCCGAAACGCGGTCCTGCGACGGGTGGTGGCTGTGGGGCTCGGTGGCCTCGTTGGCTCAGTTGGGGAGAGCGCATGTTTAGCGGAAGCCAGCTGGTTAGTTAGCGACGGGGATCCGCTGGTCGCGTTGGTCCCGCTCGGGCAAGACCCTTAACATCCATCGGAGGGGGATGAGTTCTCTGTAGCGTAAGAAAACGATTCGTAGGGGAAAGCTGCGCGTGTTTGCCGCTTCTGGCGAAGGCAAAGCCCTTTGTGGGATCGCTTTGGGTCGGGGACCTGGCAGCGCTTGGTGGGTGATGATGCGAGACGGTGAATTCAGCGTGACGTCTACCTCGAAAAGATTTCACTCGGGGTGAGAATCATCGATTTAGAACTGTGTAGTGTTAATTGTGACATAATGCTAATGGTGTACGGTGAGTGTCTTTTGGGATACCAGAGTGGCGAGGACAGAGGGAGCCCCGTGGAGCGACACCGAGTAACTTCCTCTGAGCGAGGCTGCCGCATTTGTCGTATGATGTCCGCTGCACCGAGAGACTGCTGTGATAGATGGAACCCACAGAAATGAACTCAGGTACTTAAACTTTTTTATATATGTAATAATAAGAAGGACAAAGTCAGAAGCGATCTTTCCCGAACACTAGCCTTTCTCCTACCGACACGCTCGCAGCCGTACGGCAGGCGGAAGAGTCGATTACCTCCATGGCTAGCGGTTCCCAAATAGCCTCGGATTTATCCCATTTCGGTTGAACAATTTGCGTCCCGACCTTGCCCTAGGTCGGAGCACCGAGAGATACATAGCGATCGGCGCGCCGGTGTTCAAAATGTCTTGGAAGAACAGCGTCGTATACACAGAAAGCACAAATCCTCAAATCAGCAGGAGGGGGCTTTTCCCACCTGCCCTATTTTTTTGAAATACTGTTCAACTCCTGCTGTCTAATTAGACGGTACGTGATGCCCGTGACCAATAAGCAAGGTTATTTTGTATATGGAAAGATATTTTATAGATGCTTTTAATTTATTTTATGGCTGTGATCATCTGGTCCTCCTAATACCTTTTTATTTATGTCAGCGCTCTCTAAACAATGCCCTTTGATTCTGTCGTCACAAACGTGAAGCGCTAGGGCCCCGGTCAAGTTCACGAGGACAGGTCGCAGCCAGACCGCGAAGGGTACGTTTCACTACCGATGGGTAAGCTTGCCCGAGTTGTATTTTCTTCCCTTTGGTAATGGGAAAGTTTCACTAGGAACTCTGGAGAAAATACGAAATAAAATGACTTTTTACGTGAGAATGTATTTTTTTTTCTGTGTGGCTTCAAGTCTTTCCAAGGTGAAAGTTCTCGTTGCGTTCTGTGTCCAGCGTGCTGGAAACCCGTTCATCTGAGGCGCCCGTTTGTAGAGACCGTTCAAACAGCGATGGTCTTTACAGAGGAAAGTACGGAGCGCCTGGGGAGCGGGCGCTCCGGAGTCAGTACGGGTAAGCTGTAGAACGGCGGCAAGAAGGTACCGAGGTCGCCGGACCTAAGGTGAGGCCCGGGGGTGACGGTGGGTAGGCCCGTGCCTTAAGGCTGTGGCATCTGGGAAAGAGGAGCTCGGAATGCCCGAGCATTGCACGTGCCCTTTCCGCTTCTGTAGCTCTGGGCCGTGAGTTACAGAGGGCGTTGCGGGGGAGGCGATTTAGCCGTTGACGGAACGAGGGTCACAGCCCCCGGCAAACCTGAACTCTGTCGCCACGCTGCGTGTGAGAGCGTCTGGGCGGGGGTTGCTCGCTGGGCGTGCCTGGTGCTTTCCGTGCAAAGCCGCTCCCTCCGTCCTTTCGAGCAAGCAAATTTACGTGCCCCTTTGCAAGAGGAACAACCTTTTCCCAGAAAGCGTGAATTTGTATCTTGCCTCACACGTGTTTCAAAGGATGCAGAGAAACAGGACTTCAACGTATAAAGCTTGAACAGTGGCTGGGCGTTGGTTGGGATGGCGGGGGGGGTGGCAATTGTTTCCCTTTGTCTCGCTTTCCTATGTTTTATTCTTTGTTATTCCCCCCCCCCCACCTTCTCCTCACCGGTGGCGGTTGGGTGGCGATGGTGGTGGGCTGGTTGGTTGTGGCTCAGCCTTGGGGGGGGCCACCTGCTGCAGCCACCTGCTGGACCGACCCGCCCGTTTGCTTTCCCGGCTCGCCGTATCGTTGCTTTGCAGGCTGGAGGCCGGCAGGAGGTAAGTCGCGTCACGCAGCGTCTCTTCCCCCGCGGAAGTAAGGAAGTAAACCCTGCGCTTGTGGAGGCCGAGGAGAGCAGCTTTCTGAGGGCGCACAGGTGACGGAAGGCGCAAGGGGCGGTGTTTGCTGTGGGGGAGAGCCCTGTTGCGCTGGCTGCCCGCACCGCTTCTCCAGCCGGGGTTGGGTCACGGGCAGAGGCAGCCGCTGGGCTTGGGTAGCCGCCCGAGGCTGGAGGCTTGGGGCGCGTCTCGGTACCTCTTGAGTTTCGCTGCAATACGATCCCAGAGCGGGCGGCCGCGCATGCGCAGTGGCGCCGCACTGGCAGGGCTCTCTCCCGGCCCTGTATGTCCAAAATGCGGTACCGAAACGGGCAGCGGCGAGGCGCAGTGGCGCCGTGTTATTTGCTTCTCTCTCCTGCTCCTACTTCGCCCAAATGCGGTCCCGAAGTGCCGCCGGCGGCGGGAGGAGCTCGAGGCGCTTCGGCTCCGTGGCCGAATAGCGGTCCCGCAGCTGCTCGCTGCTGCCACGGTGTGGACAAAGTGCGGTACTGCAGCCGGGCGCGGCGCGTGAACAGGTGCGCTCGAACGCTTGCTGCTCACTGCTGGCACCGTGTGCTTCACCGGCGGCCGCTTACTTGCGTGAGGGCTATATAAATTTTTTTTTTTTTTTTTTGCAACTTCATTGCAGATAGTTACGTCCAGGGGACACCCTACACATCCTCTCCGCAACCGGGACTGCCCGGCGACTGCGGATCTGGACGACGATCAAGTATTAGCATTCTTTCGGGGTGTCCTTGGGGTGTTTCTCTTGGGGTGTCCTAGGGCCGTCCGTCGTGCTGGTGCCGCTCGGCCAGAGCCTTCCCGTCCAGGAGAAGAGGATGGAGTCCCCACAGCGTGGGTTAAGAATCTGTGGGAAGCACCGTGCGGGTATTTGTTGCTTCTGGCAAGAGTAAAGCTATCTGTGGGATGGCTTAATCCCTGTCCCTCACCTTTTGTAGTAGGGGCTCGGTGCATTGACCTGTTTATTTTCTTTGCTGCCTAAAACTAGAGCTTAGTAAGCTTGTTGTTTTCACTACCTGTGTCGCTTGATTGCCCAGGTGGTGCACGGAGGCAGCTGTGCCCTTGGGGAGGGGAGGAGGGGTCAGGTGATCCCAATGGACTAATTGTGCTATTCCCCTCCCACGGTGCTCAGGATATAAGGGCCTCTCGAAAGAGCCCTGGGGACCTGTCGGTGGCTGCTGTGCCGGGAGTCTATCGCCGCAGTCGGTTCCTCGTCTCCCCCGTGCTGCCAGAGTAGCCGCCTCGCGTCGCCACGTCCCAGAGGAGCGCCGCTCGACAGGACAGGTTGCGTTCCCCTGACCTGGGTGGGGGCGGCACCGGTTCCTTTTCTGTTTCTCGTGGGGTGTCCTAGGGCAGTTTGTCGTGCTGGTCCCGCTCGGTCAGAGCCTTCCCCTCCAGGAGAAGGGGATGGAATCCCTGCGGTGCGTGTTAAGAATCTGTGGGAAATACTGTGTGGGTAGTTGTTGCTTCTGGCAACGATCATCTCTGTCAGATTGATTTTTCTCAAGGAATTGGCAGTATTTTGTAGGTGATAATGACACATTGTGAGGTTTTGTGTCTACTTGAAGGAAACTTAAATCTGGGTGAGATTATCTGATATTTGTCTTCATAATATGAATTGTGACATAAGGATAACAGTGTTTACTGTGTTTCAGGAAAATGTAGCGGTGACGACTGAGCGAGTCTCACGGCGTGAGACCCAGTAACTTCCTGCAAGTGAACCTGCCACGTTTATCATATCTTCTTTAGTGTCCCGAGAGACTGCTGCAAGAGATGGAACCCACAGTGACGATCTCAGGTAGTTAAACTTTTCTCTGTATAATAATATTTCGAAGTTTGTGTTGTGCATGATGTACGCGATATGGAATAAGGGGTACAGTATCCTTTTATCAGCTAAACGGAAGCGATTCTGTTCAGTGTTTTTACTTCAGAGCCCAGTCTTTTCTGAGAGGCTGCACTTTTAGAATTAGCAGTACGTTTGTGCAGACAGCGTCTGCTCCTTGAAGAGATAATGCCTGATGCTGACCATCAGTGCCAGAGTTTGGGATCCTGAAGGGCTCTGGCTGACACTTGTTCCTGTATTGACCCATGTCATTTCAGGAACTTGCATGCCACCACGGGGTGCTTGCCCCGCGTCGCTCAATCCAGCGGTTCTCGTTGCGTAGCGTCGCCTCTCGTGGCATCGCATCGGGTAGCGTAACGTACCGTCGCCCCTCGTCGCGTAGCGTCGCCCGTCGTACCGTAGCGTAACGTAGCATCGTCTCCTGTCGCATAGCATCTTGTGACATCGCCTCTTGTTACGTAGCGTCACGTGGTGTCGCCTCGTCGTGCGGCTTCACCTCTCGTTGCGTGGCGCTGCATGGTGTCGCCTCTCGTCATGCCTCTCGTCACGTCGTGTCGAGCCTTGTGTAGCGTAACCAACTGTTTGGTCGTTGTACGTAACGTCACGTCTTGCCACTTAGCATCCTGTATTGTCACGTGCCATATCGTAGCATCGCCTCTTGTCACGTAGCGTAACGTAGCGTTGCCCCTTGTCACACCTCTTCTCGTTGCATCTCGCCTCTCGTCCCGTTGCCTTGCTCCTCTTGTCCTGTAGCGCTGCGTCTCGTCACGTTGGGCATCGTATAGCGTAACCAACTGTCGCATCTAGTCGTTTAGCGTAGCGCAGCGTCGCCTCCCGTTGCGTAGCGTCGCCTCCTGTCGCGTTACAACGCCTCGTCGTGTCGCCTCGTCTCTCGTCCCGTAGCGTAAGGTAGCGTCGCCTCTTGTCGCGTAGCATAACGTAGCTTTGCCTCTGGCCGCGTAGCGTAACTGTCGCGTGAAAGGTATGAGGCTGTGAGAGGCACGTACCCCAGCTAAGCATTTGCTTGTTTCAGAGCCCCGTTAATGACTTTCTCTGAGACAATTTGCAAGAAAACCAACAATAGGTAATTTATTCAAGCGACAGATACAAGATTCGGAGTTGCCGTTGATAAATTCACTCTCTGCAGTAGCGCTAATATATGACAATAACGCTAGCAAAATACTATCCCGGGTATTACACACCAAAAGGCAGAAGCGCAATTCTTACTAAGAAGGCGTCCCTGTCTTGGGTGAAGGCGAAGGAGCGCAGCCCGTCGACTGCCTCTTCCTCTTCTGGGGTCTTCTCCCTCCAGCGACTCATACCCTCTATGCTCCTTATATACTGTCTTTGCCCCTCCTCGGGGCGGCGTTCGGCATGATTTGAACAAAGAGTGGGTGACTACAGTCATATAGGGATATTAAGGTAAAAATTTCAACTCTGGGCCCTGTGGCCTTCAGTATTTTGTTTTGAAGCAGCTTATGTATTTGCAGGATGGTGTTCACACCGTTAGTCTCCGTGCGGCCTTGCTTTCTAGCCAAAACAGGGAAGTCCCGGCACGACGAGACTCCCTCCTTCGGCCGGTTCTCACCGTGTAGGCCTTGTTTTCCTCCGTTCTCAGGGTCCGCACAACAGGTAAGCGAACGCTCGCGTTCAGCAAGTCTGAAACCCTCAGGCTAAAATATCACGGTAACGTAGCGTCGCCTCGCGTTCCCACGCTGCAGCGAAGCCCCGTGCCACGGAACAGCTTGTCTTTGTCCGCCCCGCTACTCCGGTTGCAGCGGCACAGCTCCTTTTCTGTTTCTCGTGGGGTGTCCTAGGGCCGTCCGTCGTGCTGGTCCCGCTCCGTCAAAGCCTTCCCCTCCAGGAGAAGGGGATGGAGTCCCCACGGTGCGTGTTAAGAATCTGTGGGAAACACTGTGCGGGCATTTGTTGCTTCTGGCAACGGTAAAGCTATCTGTGGGAGGGCTTGTGCTCAAGGATCTGGCAGTTCTTGGCGGGCGATGATGAAAAATGGCGAAGCCCAACGGGTACATCAAAGAAATTGAACTCTGGGTGAGAAATCTTGGTTGAGATAGTCATCCACGTGAACCCACGACGTTTCTCATCTCGTCTTTCCTGTCCCGAGAGACTGCTGTGATAGACGCGTATCAAAGCGACCAACTCGGGAAAGGATGCTTTTCTATATTTAATAGTACTACTAGTACTAATACTACTAATGCACTAGCGATTAATATGACAGAAATGGTGCGGCGTACAGGGTGGCACCTCCGGCTCTTTCGAGCGATACGTCGTTACAGCTCGAATAGATAGACTCTCCTGGACCAACGTAGGTAGAACGACTCTCTCCCATTCCTCCCGCAGCGAGAGCCCGATGGACATTTACTAGCTACAAGCTTTTTAACAAGCAGCAGCAATGAACTGTGTAACAATGGGCTTGCGAGATGGACACGTACACACACGGTAACGCTTTGAGCGGGATTAATCTCCGAGAACGGAACGTAAGGCTGCTAAGCGATACACGGGCACAGGGTGTCTCGAGACGGCCGACGTCGCTCGTCGGCACGGACAAGGGAGTACAGGCTATAATTCACCGAAAGAACACGGCGATGAAGAGGAGGATCGTGTAAATGACCACCAGATAACTCCGAGGCCCACCCAGAGGTTGTAACGTGCATGCGGCGGGAGTGGGTGGTACCCTGTGAAAACGAGTTCTCAGAAAATAGGGAGTCTATTAATAATTTCTCAGAAATATTGTGAATCTGCCCATATAACCTGCATATAAGCTATACATCCGACGCTCCGCGGCACGACCCCTTGCGCATCCAGCGCTCCGGTAAAGGATAGCCGCTCGATAGTCACCGTGACCGTCGAGTCCCGATTTCCGCTTTTCCCGACATCCGTTCGGCGTCGCAGGCGGGACCCGTTCCGCTCAGCCTTCTCCGTGTCTTCGGTAACCGGGTCGCCTGTATCCTTCCGGAGAGGCCCCACGTTCTCTCTCGTTTTTCTTTTTTCTCTTACACACCTGTAAAATCCTTTTCTGTTATTTTTAATATCGCTGGCCAGGTTTGAATCTGTCAGGGCCTTAGCTTTTCTAAACCGGTCTCTGATTACAAGAGCAACTTCCTTGCAATCATCCCAGATTACCGGTCCCTGCTTCCACGCTTTGCGTGTTCCCCTTTTGTATGTGATTTTAAGTAGGAGTTCTTTGTTTATCCATATAGGTCTCCTGGTGTTTTTGCCTGATTTTTTCCTTTTAGGGATGCAGCGCCTTTGAGCTTGGAGGAGACGGTTCTTGAAAGTCGTCCGGCTTTCTTGGGCTCCCGATCCCTCCAGGGCTTTATCCCACGGCACGCTACCGAGGAGGTTTCTGAAGAGGTAAAAGTCAGCTCTTCTGAAATCAAGGGTATCGAGCTTGCGGAGCTTCCTCCTCTTAGCCGCCCTTAGGATCTCAAACTGCACCATCTCAAGGTTACTGCAGCCAAGGCTACCCACAAGTTTAACGTTACCCACCAACCCTTCCCTGGTGACGAGAACGAGGTCTAACGTGGCACCTCTCCTCGTTGGTTCCTCTGTCACTCGGAGAAGGAAGTAATCATCGACGCATTCCGGGAATCTCCCGGATCGCTTGTTCTCTGCCGTGTCGTTTTTCCGATCGATGTCGGGGTGATTAAAATCCCCCATGAGGATCAGGGCCTCTGAACGAGCGGCAACTCCTATCTGCTTACGAAGGGCCTCATCCGCTCGGTCCTCCCGATCGGGCGGTCGGTAGCACACCCCCACAGTAAAGTCTCCTACCCTTCCTTTGACCCTGGTCCACGGGCGCTCGGTTCTTTCGTCATCACTTGCCAGGTGGAGCTCCATGCATTCTAGCTGCTCCTTGACATAGAGGGCAACACCCCCTCCTCGTTTCCCCCGCCTGTCCTTCCTGAACGGTTTATACCCTTCCAGTCCAACACATCGATCGCTTGAGTCGCTCCACCGTGTCTCCGTGATGCCGATCGGGTCGTAGCGCTGCAGATTCACAAGAATCTCCAGCTCCTCTTGTTTATTGCCCAAGCTGCAGGCATTCGTATAAAGGCATTTGAGTTGTGCCCCTGATAAGGTACCCGGATCCCCCAATAAAGTACAATTGTGCTTCATCTGTGCTAGTGACTCTGCTTCTGATGTCATCGTGTGTGTCCCAGGGTCATTTTCGTTTGAGTTGGTTATAACCCCTTCCCCCTTCATATCTAGTTTAAAGAACATTCTACGAGTCCCGCCAGCTCTCGACCGAAGATCCTTTTTCCACTTTGCGTCATTTGAACCCCATCCGGTTTTAGTAGACCAGGTGCCGTGAAGATCTCCCCACGGTTAAAAAACCCAAAGCTAGACCTTTGGCACCACGCTTTTAGCCAAGAATTAATTTGCTTCGCTTTGTTGAACTTTCCACTATTGTCCCTAGTAATTGGAGGAACGGAGGCAAACACAGCCTGCGCACCCGGTCCTTCGAGCATCCGTCCCCGTGACGTAAAGTCGCCTTTGATTGTTTCTGGCCGTCTCTCTGCTATCTCATCATTAACCATCTGTATAACCAGAAGCGGTTAATAATCTGAGGGTTTAACCAGACCTGGAAGCTTCTTAATAATATCCTTAACCCAGGCCCCGGCGAGGCAGCAGACCTCCCCGTGGGTTGGATCCGGGCGGCAGATAGGGCCCTCTGTTCCCCTCAGAAGGGCGTCTCCCACAACAACTACCCTCCCTTTTTTCTTGGGACTAGGAAGTCCTAATGCGTGCGGCTGACCGATTCACCCCGGACAGCCCTATGGATGAACCTCCACCTGTCTCTTCCGTTACCCGGCTCTCATTGTCTAGAGGCACATACCTGTTTTGCAAGGGCAACCAGGCAGGTGAGGGAGGCCAGGCAGGGATTTTCCTTCCTCGCATGGAAGGCACCTGCTTCCACTCCTCCACATCCTTTAGGTCCCCTCCTTTTGCCCGGGGGCCAGAGGGGAGGGGATTTTCTGCTTCTCGTGGAGCTTGCCGATTACGATTCGGGAAGCGGCTCCGCCAGTCCCTCTCTCTCTCAGATTCCGTGATACTCCTCAGCCTTTCTACTTCACCCTTCAGCTCAGCCACCAGGCTGAGCAGATCGTTCACCTGGTCACATCTGACACGGGTGTCATCTCCGCTACCCTCCATCGCAAGCGCCAGGCTCCGGCAATCTCCGCAGCCCGAGGCCCGAATACCCGCATGCTCGTGTGGGGCCTCTCTCCGAGCGCCCGCAATTTTTCTAACGGCCTTTGATCGAGTCGCAACCGTAATCGGTTCTGCAATCAAAAGACCTTTCAAAACTAGGCATGGGTTTATTTACAGCACGTTTAAGTATTCCGCTGTTAACACCGACTTACCGTTTATTGCCTCGCGTTCAGCGCGCAACGACTAGCCGCCGCCCTCCCCGAGGCTTCTTATAACCCGAGGGCACAGTTAACGGCCGGTTAACGTCGGTAACATACACAAATGGCAGCTAGTTAACAGTGCTAATGCCTCCCGCTAATACCCTCTGCTGACAGGGGCTCCGCCCACGCTAGTTCAGCTCCCCGCCCTCGAGCCGCCGGCCCCAGGCTCAGGCAAGCAGCTTTTCCCTGCCTAAAAAAAGCCCCTAAAAGAGCTTTTTGTCGGCCCGTCGGTCATAACCCGGCATCTCGTCTAACGGCCCACCGTGTTCCGTAAGGTAGCCGTGCCGCCACGCGCCTGTTCGCCACCGCTACGCGTCTCTCGTAACCTCGTGCCGCCGCCTCTCCCGCCACGAAACCGTCTTAAGGTACGGTTGCGTACCAGATCACGAGACAGAGTCAGGCACTTTAAGGCGTTGCGTGGTCTCGTACATAAGGTAATGTACCGCCCCGTGTTGCGTTGCAGCTAAAACCGCTTTATTTGCATCATATTACACTTAACTGTGGCGTCGCCTCATATCGGGACGAGCGGAAATTTTTTTCCGTTTTGGCACGATACCGCTTCGATGGCATCGCGAGCCGGACAGAAACCTTAGCCCCGGACCGTCGCTCGGCCTTCGCAAACTCCTTCGTCCCTCGGCGCCTTTTTCCACGGGATTCGGCCCGCAAACCGCAGGAGCCCCGTCCTCCGAGGCGGTTCCACGCATTACCAAAATCCGGGCTGAAACTCGTTAGAGCCAGGGTGAGGTTTGGCCAGCGGCCATTACCTCAATCAGCTCCAGAGACACCGGCTAATCTTTCCACCTAACACGTCCCTTAGGTGTTTTATCAGCTAAAGCTTGTCTTCCTGTGCTGCGTGCATCTGCATTAGATCATCTAATCACTGACTTATAATAATCCTTGCTGGTTATACATTTTGGTAGTCTTACCATCAAGTAAACTAGCGTGGATCCTCATCACAGATGTTCTTAATATGGGTAAGCAATCCAGTAGTCCGTGCGAGTCGCTAATAAAGTTCTACCTCTCTCATCTTTGAAGTTTTTTCCAACATCTGGGGCCAAAAGTCCTATCAACAGAGGTATTAGCTGCCAGGCATCCTCGTCCTTATCAGGATCAGTTTGCATGTCAGGCAGCTGACTTTAATCACTTGTGGCAAACGATCGTTTACTGTCTCCAGCTGAGTTTTCTGAGCACGTCCCATCTCAGCCTCATCCGTAGCCTCTACTCATACCGTAGGTTTTCTGCCGAGAGTTAGCCACCCAGAGAACCCCACCCGTAGATCCCATCTGTCCTCTCTCCAACTTCCAATCGGTTACCAACAACAAGGTCAACTTTTACCAATTCGTCATTCTTTCCCCTACCCCTTGAGGGGAACGCAGCACCTCCCCCTCTCCACGTGACCAAATTTATTCCTCTCCGGGTTCTAAACCCTCATTCTTCATCACTATTTTGGTTACTTTCTCCTTCTCGCCGCCACATCTCACGCCTCTGCAACTCCCTCACGCCCCGCCCCGTAATTCACCCCGCTCCCGGGCACGTCCGTAATCTTCTCTCGGGTCCGTCCCTCACAAAGAGTTCACCGGTCTCCGATACGGTCTCCTCCCGGGCGAATCGTCTCTAAACAGAATACGACCGCCCGACGTCGCCTTTTTATTAGTCTAGCCCTTCTGAGGGGATTAAGGGTCTCCGACGCTATCTTTTTACGAGTCCGTTTCTTCCGGAGAGGTAACGGCTCTTCGCTATTACCTTTTTTTGCATTTACTCCTATTACGGAGTTTACAGGTGGCAAACTGAAGTCTGTAGTCCTCGGTAGCAATGTCATCGATACTGATTTTGATGAAGTACTGACCTACGTAAGCCCCTAAGATAAACTTTTCCTGTCTGCGTCTATTATGGGAAAAGGAAAGGGTGTAATTTCTTACCTGGTCTCACACCCGTCGTAGTCAATTCAGAAAAGCAGCTGTTGATGTTTTTAGTAGCGTGTCTCTCCCCTAGCCCCACGCTTACCCTTAGAGCTAAGACAAAGACTAAAGGAGGGGAGCACCTCCTCTGGCCCCTTTTATATCTCCTGGAGGTTTGCTCCACCCCTTAGGCAGGGCATTGTGGGAAGGATGGAGGGGCGGGGCCTGCCATATAAGAGCCCCAGCCTCTGCCGAGCTAGGTCACTCTGCTCTGGGCTTCCTTGCAGTGAAGACCTCTGCTGTGGTTTCAGCAGTAGGTGGCTTTAGGGAGGGGGTTCAAGATATCTAGCAGAGGCCCATCTTCAAAGGAAGACCGAGAACCGTTTCCAGCGATGTCGGTTTCGAACGAGGGTTTGCGAAGGGGTCTGCTTCATCGGGCCTAGAGTTAACTATTTCTGTTTTTTGTCCTTGCAGATGACGAAGAGGAATGTTGTGACCGCAGGATTGTCATATGTCTTTCTTATCTGTTCTAGCTTTCGATTTTTTTTTTCTATCCTCGGTTTTAGGAATTTTTTTTTATACCTGGCACACGTTGTTCGTCATCTCGTGCTTCTTTTTGTGGGCCATCTCTTTTCTTTATTTGTGTCTCTTTATTAGCCCTATGCTTCTCCCATCACTCCTTTATTCTTTCACCTTTAAGCATTTCTGGAGTCCTACCCCCGTTCCGTCATAAGGCTCGGTACCGCTTTTTTCAAGGATGGATTTGGATCCTCATCCTCTAGAGCTAAGTTGCAGGGAAAGCTTTCTGAGGGCTGTTGGGCGGGGTCGGTATTTGTGGGAAGGGGTTTAAAGTTAGCATAGCGGAGAGGGTTGTCCAGGCACAGTCCCTTTTGGAGGGGGATGGGGGATAGGGTTAGTCCTCCGGAGGACGTTAACACGTCCTGGGCAGGGCGGTTCCAGCCCCCGTCGTCGAGTCGGTGTGTTACGTGTGTCTTCTGTGTCGACCCCGTTCCTCAGGTCTTGAAGTCATTTTCGCTCTTCGAGCTCACGGAGCACGGCAGGCATCGGGAAGGGCGGTTCTCACGGCCGTCGCGCCGATCGGGCGCCTCTTTTGCCACATCGCAAGCTGAAAGAAGGATCGGTGGCTTGTCTCGGAGGTTACAGGCGCTTCTATGGGATCGTCGTTCCAGGCCGCGTCGGCGGCTCCGCTCTGTCGCTGTTTGTTTAGACAGCCCGTGCCTTCTTGCCCGCATTTTTAAGCGGTGAGGTCTTGAAGCCTGGCTTGTTTTGCCAGCGTGCTCTGAGTTTTAAGAACCACTTCTTGTTTTTAGAGCCCTTCTTGCAGTGAGCCACTGTGTCTGGCTCCATTCTGAGGAGGCCCCGGGGCCCCGTAGGTCCTCTCGCTCGATCATCTTTGCGTATCGGGAGCCCTTCTTCTCACCGAGAGTTTTCTCTCGCCGTAGAGATGCGTTCTACGTTCTGTCTGTCTTTGTGTTCTTTTGGCTCGGAGCCGCTCTGCCCAGGGCGTGAGGTCAGGCGTAGGCGGGATAGGCGTGGGAGGCCGCGGGGTCGGTCCGACTCGGTACGGTCCCGAGCTGCAAGCGGGTAACTTCTCCGACCCTGTTTTTTCAGAGACCGTGTGACCAGACGCACCCTGAAGAGCGGCCGAGGAGGGGAGCGGAAGGCGTCGGCAGGTGGGTCGGAGCCTCGTGTCGCAGGGGATGTGTGACCGGTGGCTACGGTAAGCCGTGACCGGTCGGCGCAAGCGGCAGGTGTTTCTCGGGTGCGTTGGTGCTGGTGAACTTCAAAGTCACCCTTGTTTGTGTGTGTTGCAGGTGGTGCCGGAGACGGGGGCGGCGGCTCACGAGGACCCAGGTGTGCCGAGGGATTGTCTCGGGTAAAGGAGTGGGAGGGGCCTAGCTCTGGTCATGCTGTGGTTTCAGGCAGTTTTGTTCATGTTGTGTTTTTTTTTTTCTGCTTTTTCTCCTCCTCCCCCCACCCCCTGCCCCCCCAGGTACCGCAAGCAGTGTTTGGGGGGTGGAGCCCCGTGCTGAAGAGAACTCGTACCGGGTGAGGCGGCTGTGGGCTGTGCCTGTGTGTAGGAGCAACAGCCTGTCTGACCACAGAGTGCTGCTGTTTACCTTTTTTATTTTTCTCCCCAGGGTCTGTGTGGGGCAGCCAGCGGACAAGGGGCGAGCCATTCTGGTGAGGTGAGTTACTTGTGAGGAGACAGGGCCTGATAACTTTTTCAGAAGGACTCCAATCGTGTTTTGTCTCTGTCCTAGGTGTCCCTGCAACAATAGCTGCTGTCTCTGGAAGGAGCAGGTGAGCAGCGAGGCCGGAGGCCCTTTGAGCACCGTGTGCTGGCAGAGGATGCTTTTGGCCAGCCTGGTCCTTTTGAGATGGCCCTGTTTGTCTTTTTCCTTGCTTTAGGTTGTTTGTTTTTTTTGCAGAGGAAGAGCAGGACTGTGGTCTAAGCAGTATGGTCCAGGAGATCCGAAGCGCCGCTCATCTTGAGGATGGAGTTGGATCTCTGTCTTGTGGAGTTAAGTTGTGGGGAAGTGTCTCGATGGGTGGGGGCAGGGTCGGCAGTTGAGGGAAGGGGTAGGAGAAAGGGCTTTTGAGGCTCAGCCTCTTTAAGGTGGGGTCTGTGAGAGGGAGCCTCTTTGTCCTCTGATGGATGTTGGCATGTCCCGGGCAGGGCGGTTCCAGCCTGTCTTGTCAGCTCAGTGTGATGTGTGTGTCTTCAGTGTTGTTCCTGTTCCTTGAGTCTTGAAGTGATCTTATCTCTTCTGAGCTCGCGGAGAAAGGCAGGCATCGGGAACAGAAGTTTTTGCGGACGTCGTGCCCATCGGGCGCCTCTTTACTCCCATCGCAAGCTCGAAGACGGATCGATCTCTTCTCTTGGAGGTTACCGGGCACTTCTTTCAGATCGTTGGTCCAGGCCGCGTCGGTGGCTGGGCTCTGTCGCCGTCTGTTTAGATGGCCCACATCCTTAAGCGGTGAGGTCTTGAAGCCCGGCTTGTATTGCCAGCGTGATCTCGGTTTTGACAGCCGCTTCTTGCTTTTAGAGCCCCTTCTTGCAGTGAGCCACTGTGTCTGGCTCCGTTCTGAGGAGGCCGCCGGGGCCCCGTAGGTCTTCTCGCTCGATCATCTTTGCGTATCGGGAGCCCTTCTTCTCACCGAGAGTTTTCTCTCGCCGTAGAGATGCATTCTACGTTCTGTCTGTCTTTGTGTTCTTTTGGCTCGGAGCCGCTCTGCCCGGGGCGTGAGGTCAGGCGTAGGCGGGATAGGCGTGGGAGGCCGCGGGGTCGGTCCGACTCGGTACGGTCTCGAGCTGCAAGCGGGTAACTTCTCCGACCCTGTTTTTTCAGAGACCGTGTGACCAGACGCACCCCGAAGAGCGGCCGAGGAGGGGAGCGGAGGGACGTCGGCAGGTGGGTCGGAGCCTCGTGTCGTACGGGACGTGTGACCGGTGGTTATGACTACGTTTCAGGGTGTGGGTTTTTTTTCCATGTTTTGCAGGTGTGGAGAGCCGAACCGAGCGAGACATCGTCACCGGCACGGACTCTGGCCAGGTGAGCCGTGACCAGTCGGCGCAAGCGGCAGGTGTTTCTCGGGTGTTTTGTTGTTGGGGAACTTCGAAGTCTCCCTTGTTTCCGTGTTGCAGGCGGCGCCCGAGACCGGGGCGGCGGCTCACGAGGACCCAGATGTGCCGGGGGACTGTCTCAGGTAAAGGAGCGGGAGGGGCCTAGCTCTAGGCAGGCTGCTGTTCCAGGCAGTTTTTCAGTGTGTCCTTTTTACATTTTTTTTTTTTCCTGTATTCCCCCCACTCCCAGGTACCGCAAGCAGTGTTTGGGGGGTGGAGCCCCGTGCCGAAGAGGTCTCGTACCAGGCGAGGTGGCTGTGGGCCGTGCCTGTGTGTAGGAGCAACAGCCTGTCTGGCCGTAGAGCGCAGCGCTTTTCCTTTTGTTTTTCTGCAGGGTCTGTGTGGGGCGGACAAGGGGCGAGCCATTCTGGTGAGACTAGTTACTTTCGAGCAGGAGACAGGGCCTGATCACTTGTTCAGAAGGATTCCCGCGGTGTTCTGTCTCTATATTATAGGTGTCCCCACAACGATAGCGGCCATCTATGGAAGGAGCCAGTGAGCGGCGAGGCCGGAGACCCTTTGATTGGCGTGAGGTGACAGAGGATGCCTTTGGCCAGCCTTGTCCTTTTGAGATGGCCCCGTTTGTCTTGTTTTCCCTTGTCGTGTTTTCTTTGCAGACGAAGATCAGGATTGCGGTCGAGGCAGGACGGTCTGGGCGATCCGAAGCACTGCTGGTGTTGAGGATGGAGTTGGATCTCTGTCTTGTGGAGTTAAGTTGTGGGGAAGTGTCTCGACGGGTGGGGGCAGGGTCGGCAGTTGTGGGAAGGGGTTGTCAAGGTAGCATAGGCTAGAGAGACTTTCAGGCTCAGATTCTTCAGGGTGGGGCCCAACAGAGGGAGCGGCTTAGTACTCCAAATAATGTCGGCATGTCCCGGGCAGGGCGGTTCCAGCCTGACTTGTCAGCTCAATGTCTCTTGTGTGTCTTTTGTGTTGTGCCCGTCCCTTGTGTCTCGAAGTCATCATCGCTCTACCGAGATCAAGGACCTCGGCGAGCTTCGGGAACGGAAGTTCCGACCGGTGTCGCGCCCATCGGGCGCCTCTTTCGCCGTGTCGCAAGCTTGGAAAAAGGATCGGTCTCTTGTCTCGGAGGTTTCCGGGCAGTCCTTTTGCATCGTTCTTCTGGTCCGCAACATTGGGTCGGCTCAATCCCCATCTGTTTTGATGTCCAGCGCCTTCTTGCCTACATCCTTTAGTGCTTAGGTCTTGAAGCCTTCCAGCTCGCCACTAATAAAGATCCATTCTTTTCATAGCAACTTCTTGTACCTGGGTCTCGCAAATGTGTCTTTACCAGGCGGCCCCAGGGCCGCCTCGGGCGGACATGTCACCGCTCTAGGTCATCTCGCTCATAGAGCGTTTATTCTTGCCTTTGTCGTTCTCCACGGTTTTCTCCGGCCGTCGATTTGCGCCATCCCCCGGCGTGTACGTGTTTACGCGTGTCTTTGGCTCGGAGCCGCTCTGCCCGTGGGCGTGGGGTGGGTGGACTAGGTGTAAGACTCCATGTTCACTGGCAGGTATGGCATCGTTGCATCTAAGACCTGCTTACCATAATGATATGGAGCATGTGTGTGAGCCCTTTAGACAACACTTCCTCTGTCATATATTTCGGAGTTGTGTGTGTTTCACGGGGATGTCGGGAGCCAGGGCGGGGGGCACCCACAGCCGGTCCGACAGATGCGCTACGTGCCTCCCAGTTCAGCGTTTGTATGTGTTTTTTCAAGGTGAATGTGATGTGAGGTCAGCGTTCCTGATGTCAGGCCTGAGTTTCCATCAAGACCCGTGACACGATCAAAGGTAAGCGGGTGGTCTTTCTGGTTGTGTTTTGCCTGGTTTGTGTCTGGTGTGTGTTTGGGTATGCCTGGTTTGTCCGCTTTGTGTTTGGGCTCGCCCAGTTTGTGTTTGTGTTTGGTGTGTGTTTGGTCTTGCCTGGTTTGCCTGGTTTGTGTTTCGGTTTGTGTTTGGTGTGTGTTTGGGCTTGCCTGGTTTGTCTGCTTTGTGTTTCGGTTTGTGTTTGGTGTGTGTTTGGGCTTGCCTGGTTTGTCTGCTTTGTGTTTTGGTTTGTGGGTTTTTCTGAGTTGTCTGCTTAGTGGTTCTTTGCCTGGTTCGTGTCTGCTTTGTGTCTCTTTGCCTGGTTTGTGTCTGCTTTGTGTTTCGGTTTGTGGGTTTTTTCTGAGTTGTCTGCTCTGTGTCTCTTTGCCTGGTTGGTGTCTGCTCTGTGTCTCTTTGCCTGGTTGGTGTCTGCTCTGTGTCTCTTTGCCTGGTTGGTGTCTGCTCTGTGTCTCTTTGCCTGGTTGGTGTCTGCTCTGTGTCTCTTTGCCTGGTTGGTGTCTGCTTTGTGTTTCGGTTTGTGGGTTTTTCTGAGTTGTCTGCTCTGTGTCTCTTTGCCTGGTTGGTGTCTGCTTTGTGTTTCGGTTTGTGGGTTTTTCTGAGTTGTCTGCTTTGCGTCTCTTTGCCTGGTTGGTGTCTGCTTTGTGTTTCGGTTTGTGGGTTTTTCTGAGTTGTCTGCTCTGTGTCTCTTTGCCTGGTTGGTGTCTTTGTGTTTTGGTTTGTGGGTTTTTCTGAGTTGTCTGCTCTGTGTCTCTTTGCCTGGTTGGTGTGTGCTTTGTGTCTCTTTGCCTGGTTGGTGTGTGCTCTGTGTCTCTTTGCCTGGTTGGTGTCTGCTCTGTGTCTCTTTGCCTCGTTGGTGTCTGCTTTGTGTTTCGGTTTGTGGGTTTTTCTGAGTTGTCTGCTCTGTGTCTCTTTGCCTCGTTGGTGTCTGCTCTGTGTCTCTTTGCCTCGTTGGTGTCTGCTCTGTGTCTCTTTGCCTCGTTGGTGTCTGCTCTGTGTCTCTTTGCCTGGTTGGTGTCTGCTCTGTGTCTCTTTGCCTGGTTGGTGTCTGCTCTGTGTCTCTTTGCCTGGTTGGTGTCTGCTTTGTGTTTCGGTTTGTGGGTTTTTCTGAGTTGTCTGCTCTGTGTCTCTTTGCCTGGTTGGTGTCTGCTCTGTGTCTCTTTGCCTGGTTGGTGTCTGCTCTGTGTCTCTTTGCCTGGTTGGTGTCTGCTCTGTGTCTCTTTGCCTCGTTGGTGTCTGCTCTGTGTCTCTTTGCCTCGTTGGTGTCTGCTTTGTGTTTCGGTTTGTGGGTTTTTCTGAGTTGTCTGCTCTGTGTCTCTTTGCCTGGTTGGTGTCTGCTCTGTGTCTCTTTGCCTGGTTGGTGTCTGCTCTGTGTCTCTTTGCCTGGTTGGTGTCTGCTCTGTGTCTCTTTGCCTGGTTGGTGTCTGCTCTGTGTCTCTTTGCCTGGTTGGTGTCTGCTCTGTGTCTCTTTGCCTGGTTGGTGTCTGCTCTGTGTCTCGGTTTGTGGGTTTTTCTGAGTTGTCTGCTTTGTGTCTCTTTGCCTGGTTGGTGTGTGCTCTGTGTCTCTTTGCCTGGTTGGTGTGTGCTCTGTGTCTCTTTGCCTGGTTGGTGTGTGCTCTGTGTCTCTTTGCCTGGTTGGTGTGTGCTCTGTGTCTCTTTGCCTGGTTGGTGTGTGCTCTGTGTCTCTTTGCCTGGTTGGTGTCTGCTTTGTGTTTTGGTTTGTGGGTTTTTCTGAGTTGTCTGCTCTGTGTCTCTTTGCCTCGTTGGTGTCTGCTCTGTGTCTCTTTGCCTCGTTGGTGTCTGCTCTGTGTCTCTTTGCCTCGTTGGTGTCTGCTCTGTGTCTCTTTGCCTGGTTGGTGTCTGCTTTGTGTTTCGGTTTGTGGGTTTTTCTGAGTTGTCTGCTCTGTGTCTCTTTGCCTGGTTGGTGTCTGCTCTGTGTCTCTTTGCCTGGTTGGTGTCTGCTCTGTGTCTCTTTGCCTGGTTGGTGTCTGCTCTGTGTCTCTTTGCGTGGTTGGTGTCTGCTTTGTGTCTCTTTGCGTGGTTGGTGTCTGCTTTGTGTCTCTTTGCGTGGTTGGTGTCTGCTTTGTGTCTCGGCTTGTGGGTTTTTCTGAGTTGTCTGCTTTGTGTTTTGGCTTGTGGGTTTTTCTGAGTTGTCTGCTTTGTGTCTCTTTGCCTGGTTTGTGTCTGCTTTGTGTTTCGGCTTGTGGGTTTTTTCTGAGTTGTCTGCTTTGTGTCTGTTTGCCTGGTTTGTGTCTGCTTTGTGTTTCGGTTTGTGGGTTTTTTCTGAGTTGTCTGCTTTGTGTCTCTTTGCCTGGTTTGTGTCTGCTTTGTGTTTCGGTTTGTGGGTTTTTTCTGAGTTGTCTGCTCTGTGTCTCTTTGCCTGGTTGGTGTCTGCTCTGTGTCTCTTTGCCTGGTTGGTGTCTGCTCTGTGTCTCTTTGCCTGGTTGGTGTCTGCTCTGTGTCTCTTTGCCTGGTTGGTGTCTGCTCTGTGTCTCTTTGCCTGGTTGGTGTCTGCTTTGTGTCTCTTTGCCTGGTTGGTGTCTGCTTTGTGTTTTGGTTTGTGGGTTTTTCTGAGTTGTGTGCTTTGTGTCTCTTTGCCTGGTTGGTGTCTGCTCTGTGTTTTGGTTTGTGTGTTTTTCTGAGTTGTGTGCTTTGTGTCTCTTTGCCTGGTTGGTGTGTGCTTTGTGTCTCTTTGCCTGGTTGGTGTGTGCTTTGTGTTTCGGTTTGTGGGTTTTTCTGAGTTGTCTGCTTTGTGTCTCTTTGCCTGGTTGGTGTCTGCTTTGTGTTTTGGTTTGTGGGTTTTTCTGAGTTGTCTGCTCTGTGTCTCTCTGCCTGGTTGGTGTCTTTGTGTTTTGGTTTGTGGGTTTTTCTGAGTTGTCTGCTCTGTGTCTCTCTGCCTGGTTGGTGTCTGCTCTGTGTCTCTCTGCCTGGTTGGTGTCTGCTCTGTGTCTCTCTGCCTGGTTGGTGTCTGCTCTGTGTCTCTCTGCCTGGTTGGTGTGTGCTCTGTGTCTCTTTGCCTGGTTGGTGTCTGCTCTGTGTCTCTCTGCCTGGTTGGTGTCTGCTCTGTGTCTCTCTGCCTGGTTGGTGTCTGCTCTGTGTCTCTCTGCCTGGTTGGTGTCTGCTCTGTGTCTCTCTGCCTGGTTGGTGTCTGCTTTGTGTTTCGGTTTGTGGGTTTTTCTGAGTTGTCTGCTTTGTGTTTCGGTTTGTGGGTTTTTCTGAGTTGTCTGCTTTGTGTTTCGGTTTGTGGGTTTTTCTGAGTTGTCTGCTTTGTGTCTCTTTGCCTGGTTGGTGTCTGCTTTGTGTCTCTTTGCCTGGTTGGTGTCTGCTTTGTGTCTCTTTGCCTGGTTGGTGTCTGCTTTGTGTCTCTTTGCCTGGTTGGTGTCTGCTTTGTGTCTCTTTGCCTGGTTGGTGTCTGCTTTGTGTTTCGGTTTGTGGGTTTTTCTGAGTTGTGTGCTCTGTGTCTCTTTGCCTGGTTGGTGTCTGCTCTGTGTCTCTTTGCCTGGTTGGTGTCTGCTCTGTGTCTCTTTGCCTGGTTGGTGTCTGCTCTGTGTCTCTTTGCCTGGTTGGTGTCTGCTCTGTGTCTCTTTGCCTGGTTGGTGTCTGCTCTGTGTCTCTTTGCCTGGTTGGTGTCTGCTCTGTGTCTCTTTGCCTGGTTGGTGTCTGCTCTGTGTCTCTTTGCCTGGTTGGTGTCTGCTCTGTGTCTCTTTGCCTGGTTGGTGTCTGCTCTGTGTCTCTTTGCCTGGTTGGTGTCTGCTCTGTGTCTCTTTGCCTGGTTGGTGTCTGCTTTGTGTCTCTTTGCCTGGTTGGTGTCTGCTTTGTGTCTCTTTGCCTGGTTGGTGTCTGCTTTGTGTCTCTTTGCCTGGTTGGTGTGTGCTTTGTGTCTCTTTGCCTGGTTGGTGTCTGCTTTGTGTCTCTTTGCCTGGTTGGTGTCTGCTTTGTGTTTTGGTTTGTGGGTTTTTCTGAGTTGTGTGCTCTGTGTCTCTTTGCCGGGTTGGTGTCTGCTCTGTGTCTCTTTGCCTGGTTGGTGTCTGCTCTGTGTCTCTTTGCCTGGTTGGTGTCTGCTCTGTGTCTCTTTGCCTGGTTGGTGTCTGCTTTGTGTCTCTTTGCCTGGTTGGTGTCTGCTTTGTGTCTCTTTGCCTGGTTGGTGTCTGCTTTGTGTCTCTTTGCCTGGTTGGTGTCTGCTTTGTGTCTCTTTGCCTGGTTGGTGTCTGCTTTGAGTTTCGGTTAGTGGGTTTTTCTGAGTTGTCCGCTTTGCGTTTCGGTTAGTGGGTTTTTCTGAGTTGTCTGCTTTGCATCTCTTTGCCTGGTTGGTGTCTGCTTTGTGTTTTGGTTTGTGGGTTTTTCTGAGTTGTCTGCTCTGTGTCTCTTTGCCTGGTTGGTGTCTGCTTTGTGTTTCGGTTTGTGGGTTTTTCTGAGTTGTCTGCTCTGTGTCTCTTTGCCTGGTTGGTGTCTGCTCTGTGTCTCTTTGCCTGGTTGGTGTCTGCTCTGTGTCTCTTTGCCTGGTTGGTGTCTGCTCTGTGTCTCTGCCTGGTTGGTGTCTGCTTTGTGTTTTGGTTTGTGGGTTTTTCTGAGTTGTGTGCTTTGTGTCTCTTTGCCTGGTTGGTGTGTGCTTTGTGTCTCTTTGCCTGGTTGGTGTGTGCTTTGTGTCTCTTTGCCTGGTTGGTGTGTGCTTTGTGTCTCTTTGCCTGGTTGGTGTGTGCTTTGTGTCTCTTTGCCTGGTTGGTGTGTGCTTTGTGTCTCTTTGCCTGGTTGGTGTGTGCTTTGTGTCTCTTTGCCTGGTTGGTGTGTGCTTTGTGTCTCTTTGCCTGGTTGGTGTCTGCTTTGTGTTTTGGTTTGTGGGTTTTTCTGAGTTGTGTGCTTTGTGTCTCTTTGCCTGGTTGGTGTCTGCTCTGTGTCTCTTTGCCTGGTTGGTGTCTGCTCTGTGTCTCTTTGCCTGGTTGGTGTCTGCTCTGTGTCTCTTTGCCTGGTTGGTGTCTGCTCTGTGTCTCTTTGCCTGGTTGGTGTCTGCTCTGTGTCTCTTTGCCTGGTTGGTGTCTGCTCTGTGTCTCTTTGCCTGGTTGGTGTGTGCTCTGTGTCTCTTTGCCTGGTTGGTGTGTGCTCTGTGTCTCTTTGCCTGGTTGGTGTGTGCTCTGTGTCTCTTTGCCTGGTTGGTGTGTGCTCTGTGTCTCTTTGCCTGGTTGGTGTCTGCTCTGTGTCTCTTTGCCTGGTTGGTGTGTGCTCTGTGTCTCTTTGCCTGGTTGGTGTGTGCTCTGTGTCTCTTTGCCTGGTTGGTGTGTGCTCTGTGTCTCTTTGCCTGGTTGGTGTGTGCTCTGTGTCTCTTTGCCTGGTTGGTGTGTGCTCTGTGTCTCTTTGCCTGGTTGGTGTCTGCTCTGTGTCTCTTTGCCTGGTTGGTGTCTGCTCTGTGTCTCTTTGCCTGGTTGGTGTGTGCTCTGTGTCTCTTTGCCTGGTTGGTGTGTGCTCTGTGTCTCTTTGCCTGGTTGGTGTGTGCTTTGTGTCTCTTTGCCTGGTTGGTGTGTGCTCTGTGTCTCTTTGCCTGGTTGGTGTGTGCTCTGTGTCTCTTTGCCTGGTTGGTGTGTGCTCTGTGTCTCTTTGCCTGGTTGGTGTGTGCTCTGTGTCTCTTTGCCTGGTTGGTGTGTGCTCTGTGTCTCGGTTTGTGGGTTTTTCTGAGTTGTGTGCTTTGTGTCTCTTTGCCTGGTTGGTGTGTGCTCTGTGTCTCTTTGCCTGGTTGGTGTGTGCTTTGTGTCTCTTTGCCTGGTTGGTGTGTGCTCTGTGTCTCTTTGCCTGGTTGGTGTGTGCTTTGTGTCTCTTTGCCTGGTTGGTGTCTGCTTTGTGTCTCTTTGCCTGGTTGGTGTCTGCTTTGTGTTTCGGTTTGTGGGTTTTTCTGAGTTGTGTGCTTTGTGTCTCTTTGCCTGGTTGGTGTGTGCTTTGTGTCTCTTTGCCTGGTTGGTGTGTGCTTTGTGTCTCTTTGCCTGGTTGGTGTGTGCTTTGTGTCTCTTTGCCTGGTTGGTGTGTGCTTTGTGTCTCTTTGCCTGGTTGGTGTGTGCTTTGTGTCTCTTTGCCTGGTTGGTGTGTGCTTTGTGTCTCTTTGCCTGGTTGGTGTCTGCTTTGTGTCTCTTTGCCTGGTTGGTGTCTGCTTTGTGTCTCTTTGCCTGGTTGGTGTCTGCTTTGTGTTTCGGTTAGTGGGTTTTTCTGAGTTGTCTGCTCTGTCTCTTTGCCTGGTTGGTGTCTGCTTTGTGTTTTGGTTTGTGGGTTTTTCTGAGTTGTCTGCTCTGTGTCTCTTTGCCTGGTTGGTGTCTGCTCTGTGTCTCTTTGCCTGGCTGGTGTCTGCTCTGTGTCTCTTTGCCTGGTTGGTGTGTCGTGTGTGCTTGGGGTACTCTAGCGTCTCGATTGCTTATGTCCAGGCGGTAGCGTAGCGTCTTGCCCACTTTGTTGTTTAGTAGTTCTACCGTGTTGTTACTGTTGACATAGGCTAGAGTCTCGCTCGTTGATGTTAACGGTGTGACGTTCGTCAGCGTCGATGCTGGTGTCGGCGGTGCTGCGCACCCTCGACGGGTCAGCGTATGTGAGGTGGGGGGGTTGTTTTTCCTCGCAGGTTTTTGCTTTGCAGGTTTTTAGTTTTAACTTAGAATAAAAAAAGCCCCAGTCGGGGGATTTTTTTTTTCCCCCGACTGGGGTTTTTTTTCCCTCGGTCCCGGCCGGTCTGCGAGGCGACAGTCATCGCCTATGTTCTTATACAGGCCGTGCCGGGACCGGGGTTTTCGCCAGGCAGGTCGATTTTGGTGGCCCCCGGGAGCGATCGTTCCCGGGGAGCGTGGAGGCGTAGGGTAGCGTTAGGCTGGTGTTTCATTGTGTGTGTGTGGGGGGGGGGGTTGTTTTTCCTTGCAGGTTTTTGCTTTTCAGGTTTGTAGTTTAAACTTAGAATAAAAAAAGCCCCAGTCGGGGGATTTTTTTTTTTTCCCCCGACTGGGGTTTTTTTTCCCTCGGTCCCGGCCGGTCTGCGAGGCGACAGTCATCGCCTAAGTTCTTATACAGGCCGTGCCGGGACCGGGGTTTTCGCCAGGCAGGTCGATTTTGGTGGCCCCCGGGAGCGATCGTTCCCGGGGAGCGTGGAGGCGTAGGGTAGCGTTAGGCTGGTGTTGCATTGTGTGTGTGTGTGGGGGGGGGGGGTTGTTTTTCCTTGCAGGTTTTTGCTTTTCAGGTTTGTAGTTTAAACTTAGAATAAAAAAAGCCCCAGTCGGGGGATTTTTTTTTTTCCCCCGACTGGGGTTTTTTTTCCCTCGGTCCCGGCCGGTCTGCGAGGCGACAGTCATCGCCAATGTTCTTATACAGGCCGTGCCGGGACCGGGGTTTTCGCCAGGCAGGTCGATTTTGGTGGCCCCCGGGAGCGATCGTTCCCGGGGAGCGTGGAGGCGTAGGGTAGCGTTAGGCTGGTGTTGCATTGTGTGTGTGTGTGGGGGGGTTGTTTTTCCTTGCAGGTTTTTGCTTTTCAGGTTTGTAGTTTAAACTTAGAATAAAAAAAGCCCCAGTCGGGGGATTTTTTTTTTTCCCCCGACTGGGGTTTTTTTTCCCTCGGTCCCGGCCGGTCTGCGAGGCGACAGTCATCGCCTATGTTCTTATACAGGCCGTACCGGGACCGGGGTTTTCGCCAGGCAGGTCGATTTTGGTGGCCCCCGGGAGCGATCGTTCCCGGGGAGCGTGGAGGCGTAGGGTAGCGTTAGGCTGGTGTTGCATTGTGTGTGTGTGTGTGTGGGGGGGGGTTGTTTTTCCTTGCAGGTTTTTGCTTTTCAGGTTTGTAGTTTAAACTTAGAATAAAAAAAGCCCCAGTCGGGGGATTTTTTTTTTTCCCCCGACTGGGGTTTTTTTTCCCTCGGTCCCGGCCGGTCTGCGAGGCGACAGTCATCGCCTATGTTCTTATACAGGCCGTGCCGGGACCGGGGTTTTTGCCAGGCAGGGCGATTTTCGGGGTGCTCGGGAGCGATCGTTCCCGGGAACGCTGTGATAAAAGGTTGTGAGTAGGAGTGCGATGAAAATGAGATACGGTATTTCCTTGAGTAACAATTAAAATATGTGTAGTTCTAGTCTCCTGTAGTTCTTCAGGCTTGAGTTTGGACCGACTGTGAGGATTTTGCCGCCGCATCAGATGCTTCAGAGAGTCCTTAAGCCAGGTAGGTTGCGGCTTCATTTTTCAGTCTGTGTCAGACACGCTCGGAGATGGGGCCGTGCCGGACTCGTGCGTCAGGCAGAGCCGTACCTTTGAGATTTCAGACTCCGATTTGATTTTAAGGACCCGTCGGAACGCGGAGTCGAGGTCGTGTCGGACGCCGTCAGATTTCAGGCGACGCGGTACTCGGAGCCAAGGTAGCGTAGAAGGACTTTAGATCGTACGCCACGGCGTTATTTTCCCTCGCGGGCCCCGTCGGACGCAACGCGATTTCGAGACCGTGTCGGACTTAACCACGCGAAGTAGCGTCGTTCGTCTTTGACCGGAGGGAGCGTCGGACCACGGACCCGGCAATCGAGCAAAGGCAGACTTTCAAGGTAGCGGCAACGTTAGACCGCAAAGCTTTCGGCGCGCGACTTAGACGTTTCGGTTTTGGCTTAGAAGGTTGGGTTGCGGTTTGCGACTTAGACGGTTCGGTTTTGGATCGCCACTTAGACGTTAAGGTCTGTGACTTGGAAGTTTCGGTGTGCGACTCGGACGTTTCAGTAGCGGTTTGCCACTTAGACGGTTTGGTTTAGGATTGCCACTTAGATGTTTAGGTGTGTGACTTGGATGTTTTGGTTTGCGACTTAGACGTTTCGGTTGTGGTTTGCGACTTAGACGTTTCGGATTAGGTTTGCGACTTAGATGTTTTGGTTTCGGATTCGGTTTGCGACTTAGACGTTTTGGATTCGGTTTGCGACTTAGACGTTTTGGATTTGGATTCGGTTTGCGACTTAGACGTTTTGGATTTGGATTCGGTTTGCGACTTAGACGTTTCGGTTTCGGATTCGGTTTGCGACTTAGACGTTTCGGATTCGGATTCGGTTTGCGACTTAGACGTTTTGGATTTGGATTCGGTTTGCGACTCAGACGTTTCGGTTTCGGTTTGCGACTCAGACGTTTCGGTTTCGGTTTGCGACTCAGACGTTTCGGATTCGGTGTGCGACTCAGACGTTTCGGATTCGGTGTGCGACTCTAGACGTTTCGGTTAAGTACGAAGGCAGTGCAAAATTTTGGACGAGGACCCAAAATCAGCATTCAACACTTATTATTTTTCTTCTTTTCTATATATACTAGTAATCTACTAAATATACATAATAATATGTAAATTATCTAATTAATTATGCAAATTATATGCAAATTTTTTTTCCGGATAGCCATCACAAAATTAAAATCCCACGACAAAATTATTAAAAGTACATAAATAAATATAAATTTAAATAAATACATGTAAATACAAATATTTAAATAAATACATGTAAATAAAGATATGTAAATATATTTATGTAAATAAAGATATTTAAATAAAGATATGTAAATAAAGATATGTAAATAAAGATATGTAAATAAAGATATGTAAATAAAGATATGTAAATAAAGATATGTAAACACAGATATGTTAATAAAGATATGT